>CAXAJV010000732.1:1368600-2568600 GCA_963969225.1 Xylocopa violacea | reverse complement strand
GATGGGTTAGGTTAGGTTATATTACGTTATAAACGCATATAATGTTCCCACCGAGAAGTGGGGCCGACCAGCCAGGAATGTTGTGAAATACTACATCCGAGATGTTAGGTTCGCTTAGGTTAGTATACATAACGTTATAGACGTATATAATGTCCGCACCGAGACGTACGGGCCGACACGACAGGGATTCTGCAAAACATTACAAGCGAGGGGCTAGATGGGTTAGGTTAGGTTATATTACGATATAGACGTATATAATGTGCCCACCGAGAAGTAGGGGCCGACCCGCCAGGAATGTTGGAAAATACTACATCGGAGATGTTAAGTTGCCTTAGGTTAGGATATATAACGATATAGACGTATATAATGTCCCCACGGAGAAGTACGGGCCGACACGACCGGGATTTTGTAAAACATTACCAGCGAGGGTCTAGATGGGTTAGGTTTGGTTATATTACGATATAGACGTATATAATGTGCCCACCTAGAAGTAGGGGCCGACCCGCCAGGAATGTTGGAAAATACTACATCCGAGATGTTAGGTTGCCTTAGGTTAGGATATATAACGATATAGACGTATATAATGTCCCCACGGAGAAGTACGGGCCGACACGACCGGGATTTTGTAAAACATTACCAGCGAGGGTCTAGATGGATTAGGTTAGGTTATATTACGTTATAGACGAAAATAATGTTCCCACCGAGAAGTGGGACCGACCCGCCAGGAATGTTGTGAAATACTACATTCGAGATGTTAGGTTGCCTTTGGCTAGGATATAAAACGTTATAGACGTATATAATGTCCGCACCGAGACGTACGGGCCGACACGACCGGGATTCTGTAAAACATTACCAGCGAGGGTCTAGATGGGTTAGGTTAGGTTATATTACGATATAGACGTATATAATGTGCCCACCGAGAAGTAGGGACTGACCCGCCAGGAATGTTGGAAAATACAACATCCGAGATTTTAAGTTGCCTTAGGTTAGGATATATAAAATTATAGACGTATATAATGTCCCCACGGAAAAGTACGGGCCGACAAGACTGGGATTTTGTAAAACATAACCAGCGACGGGCTAGATGGGTTAGGTTAGGTTATATTACGTTATAAACGTATATAATGTTCCCACCGAGAAGTGGGGCCGACCAGCCAGGAATGTTGTGAAATACTACATCCGAGATGTTAGGTTCGCTTAGGTTAGTATATATAACGTTATAGACGTATATAATGTCCGCACCGAGACGTACGGGCCGACACGACAGGGATTCTGCAAAACATTACAAGTGAGGGGCTAGATGGGTTAGGTTAGGTTATACTTCGTTATAAACGTATATAATGTTCCCACCGAGAAGTGGGGCCGACCAGCCAGGAATGTTGTGAAATACTACATCCGAGATGTTAGGTTCGCTTAGGTTAGGATATATAACGTTATAGACGTATATAATGTCCGCACCGAGACGTACGGGCCGACACGACCGGGATTCTGCAAAACATTACAAGCGAGGGGCTAGATGGGTTAGGTTAGGTTATATTACGATATAGACGTATATAATGTGCCCACCGAGAAGTAGGGACTGACCCGCCAGGAATGTTGGAAAATACTACATCCGAGATGTTAAGTTGCCTTAGGTTAGGATATATAAAATTATAGACGTATATAATGTCCCCACGGAAAAGTACGGGCCGACAAGACTGGGATTTTGTAAAACATAACCAGCGAGGGGCTAGATGGGTTAGGTTAGGTTATATTACGTTATAAACGTATATAATGTTCCCACCGAGAAGTGGGGCCGACCAGCCAGGAATGTTGTGAAATATTACATCCGAGATGTTAGGTTCGCTTAGGTTAGGATATATAACGTTATAGACGTATATAATGTCCCCACGGAGAAGTACGGGCCGACACGACCGGGATTTTGTAAAACATTACCAGCGAGGTTCTAGATGGATTAGGTTAGGTTATATTACGTTATAGACGTAAATAATGTTCCGACCGAGAAGTAGCGGCCGCCCCGCCAGGAATGTTGGAAAATACTACATCCGAGATGTTAGGTTCCCTTAGGTTAGGATATATAACGTTATAGACGTATATAATGTCCCCACGGAGAAGTACGGGCGGACACGACCGGGATTTTGTAAAACATTACCAGCGAGGGTCTAGATGGGTTAGGTTAAGTTATACTTCGTTATAAACGTATATAATGTTCCCACCGAGAAGTGGGGCCGACCAGCCAGGAATGTTGTGAAATACTACATCCGAGATGTTAGGTTCGCTTAGGTTAGTATACATAACGTTATAGACGTATATAATGTCCGCACCGAGACGTACGGGCCGACACGACAGGGATTCTGCAAAACATTACAAGCGAGGGGCTAGATGGGTTAGGTTAGGTTATATTACGATATAGACGTATATAATGTGCCCACCGAGAAGTAGGGGCCGACCCGCCAGGAATGTTGGAAAATACTACATCGGAGATGTTAAGTTGCCTTAGGTTAGGATATATAACGATATAGACGTATATAATGTCCCCACGGAGAAGTACGGGCCGACACGACCGGGATTTTGTAAAACATTACCAGCGAGGGTCTAGATGGGTTAGGTTTGGTTATATTACGATATAGACGTATGTAATGTGCCCACCTAGAAGTAGGGGCCGACCCGCCAGGAATGTTGGAAAATACTACATCCGAGATGTTAGGTTGCCTTAGGTTAGGATACATAACGATATAGACGTATATAATGTCCCCACGGAGAAGTACGGGCCGACACGACCGGGATTTTGTAAAACATTACCAGCGAGGGTCTAGATGGATTAGGTTAGGTTATATTACGTTATAGACGTAAATAATGTTCCCACCGAGAAGTGGGACCGACCCGCCAGGAATGTTGTGAAATACTACATTCGAGATGTTAGGTTGCCTTTGGCTAGGATATAAAACGTTATAGACGTATATAATGTCCGCACCGAGACGTACGGGCCGACACGACCGGGATTCTGTAAAACATTACCAGCGAGGGTCTAGATGGGTTAGGTTAGGTTATATTACGATATAGACGTATATAATGTGCCCACCGAGAAGTAGGGACTGACCCGCCAGGAATGTTGGAAAATACAACATCCGAGATTTTAAGTTGCCTTAGGTTAGGATATATAAAATTATAGACGTATATAATGTCCCCACGGAAAAGTACGGGCCGACAAGACGGGGATTTTGTAAAACATAACCAGCGACGGGCTAGATGGGTTAGGTTAGGTTATATTACGTTATAAACGTATATAATGTTCCCACCGAGAAGTGGGGCCGACCAGCCAGGAATGTTGTGAAATACTACATCCGAGATGTTAGGTTCGCTTAGGTTAGTATATATAACGTTATAGACGTATATAATGTCCGCACCGAGACGTACGGGCCGACACGACAGGTATTCTGCAAAACATTACAAGCGAGGGGCTAGATGGGTTAGGTTAGGTTATATTACGATATAGACGTATATAATGTGCCCACCGAGAAGTAGGGGCCGACCCGCCAGGAATGTTGGAAAATACTACATCGGAACTGTTAAGTTGCCTTAGGTTAGGATATATAACGATATAGACGTATATAATGTCCCCACGGAGAAGTACGGTCCGACACGACCGGGATTTTGTGAAACATTACCAGCGAGGGTCTAGATGCGTTAGGTTTGGTTATATTACGATATAGACGTATATAATGTGCCCACCGAGAAGTAGGGGCCGACCCGCCAGGAATGTTGGAAAATACTACACCCGAGATGTTAGGTTGCCTTAGGTTAGGATATATAACGATATAGACGTATATAATGTCCCCACGGAGAAGTACGGGCCGACACGACCGGGATTTTGTAAAACATTACCAGCGAGGGTCTAGATGGATTAGGTTAGGTTATATTACGTTATAGACGTAAATAATGTTCCCACCGAGAAGTGGGACCGACCCGCCAGGAATGTTGTGAAATACTACATTCGAGATGTTAGGTTGCTTTTGGTTAGGATATAAAACGTTATAGACGTATATAATGTCCGCGCCGAGACGTTCGGGACGACACGACTGGGATTCTGTAAAACATTACAAGCGAGGGTCTAGATGGGTTAGGTTAGGTTATACTTCGTTATAAACGTATATAAGGTTCCCACCGAGAAGTGGGGCCGACCAGCCAGGAATGTTGTGAAATACTACATGCGAGATGTTAGGTACCCTTAGGTTAGGATATATAACGTTATAGACGTATATAATGTCCCCACGGAGAAGTACGGGCCGACACGACCGGGATTTTGTAAAACATTACCAGCGAGGGTCTAGATGGATTAGGTTAGGTTATATTACGTTATAGACGTAAATAATGTTCCCAACGAGAAGTGGGGCCCACCCGCCAGGAATGTTGTGAAATACTACATTCGAGATGTTAGGTTGCCTTTGGTTAGGATATATAACGTTATAGACGTATATAATGTCCGCACCGAGACGTACCGGACGACACGACCGGGATTCTGTAAAACATTACAAGCGAGGCTCTAGATGGGTTAGGTTAAGTTATACTTCGTTATAAACGTATATAATGTTCCCACCGAGACGTGGGGCCGACCAGCCAGGAATGTTGTGAAATACTACATCCGAGATGTTAGGTTCGCTTAGGTTAGGATATATAACGTTATAGACGTATATAATGTCCGCACCGAGACGTACGGGCCGACACGACCTGGATTCTGCAAAACATTACAAGCGAGGGGCTAGATGGGTTAGGTTAGGTTATATTACGATATAGACGTATATAATGTGCCCACCGAGAAGTAGGGGCCGCCCCGCCAGGAATGTTGGAAAATACTACATCCGAGATGTTAGGTTCCCTTAGGTTAGGATATATAACGTTATAGACGTATATAATGTCCCCACGGAGAAGTACGGGCCGACACGACCGGAATTTTGTAAAACATTACCAGCGAGGGTCTAGATGGATTAGGTTAGGTTATATTACGTTATAGACGTAAATAATGTTCCGACCGAGAAGTAGCGGCCGCCCCGCCAGGAATGTTGGAAAATACTACATCCGAGATGTTAGGTTGCCTTTGGTTAGGATATATAACGTTATAGACGTATATAATGTCCGCTCCGAGACGTACGGGACGACACGACCGGGATTCTGTAAAACATTACAAGCGAGGCTCTAGATGGGTTAGGTTAAGTTATACTTCGTTATAAACGTATATAATGTTCCCACCGAGAAGTGGGGCCGACCAGCCAGGAATGTTGTGAAATACTACATCCGAGATGTTAGGTTCGCTTAGGTTAGGATATATAACGTTATAGACGTATATAATGTCCGCACCGAGACGTACGGGCCGACACGACCGGGATTCTGCAAAACATTACAAGCGAGGGGCTAGATGGGTTAGGTTAGGTTATATTACGATATAGACGTATATAATGTGCCCACCGAGAAGTAGGGGACGACCCGCCAGGAATGTTGGAAAATACTACATCGGAGATGTTAAGTTGCCTTAGGTTAGGATATATAACGATATAGACGTATATAATGTCCGCACCGAGACGTACGAGACGACACGACCGGGATTTTGTAGAACATTACCAGCGAGGGTCTAGATGGGTTAGGTTAGGTTATATACGATATAGACGTATATAATGTTCCCACCAAGAAGTAGCGGCCGCCCCGCCAGGAATGTTGGAAAATACTACATCCGAGATGTTAGGTTCCCTTAGGTTAGGATATATAACGTTATAGACGTATATAATGTCCCCACGGAGAAGTACGGGCCGACAAGACCGGGATTTTGTAAAACATTACCAGCGAGGGTCTAGATGGATTAGGTTAGGTTATATTACGTTATAGACGTATATAATGTTCCCACCGAGAAGTGGGGCCGACCAGCCAGGAATGTTGTGAAATACTACATCCGAGATGTTAGGTTCGCTTAGGTTAGTATATATAACGTTATAGACGTATATAATGTCCGCACCGAGACGTACGGGCCGACACGACAGGGATTCTGCAAAACATTACAAGCGAGGGTCTAGATGGGTTAGGTTAGGTTATATTACGATATAGCCGTATATAATGTGCCCACCGAGAAGTAGGGGCCGACCCGCCAGGAATGTTGGAAAATACTACATCGGAACTGTTAAGTTGCCTTAGGTTAGGATATATAACGATATAGACGTATATAATGTCCCCACGGAGAAGTACGGGCCGACACGACCGGGATTTTGTAAAACATTACCAGCGAGGGTCTAGATGGGTTAGGTTTGGTTATATTACGATA
This sequence comes from Xylocopa violacea, assembly GCA_963969225.1. Lineage (NCBI taxonomy): Eukaryota > Metazoa > Arthropoda > Insecta > Hymenoptera > Apidae > Xylocopa > Xylocopa violacea. The sequence goes on along the minus strand of CAXAJV010000732.1, from coordinate 2,562,293 downwards.
TAGACGTATATAATGTGCCCACCTAGAAGTAGGGGCCGACCCGCCAGGAATGTTGGAAAATACTACATCCGAGATGTTAGGTTGCCTTAGGTTAGGATATATAACGATATAGACGTATATAATGTCCCCACGGAGAAGTACGGGCCGACACGACCGGGATTTTGTAAAACATTACAAGCGAGGGTCTAGATGGGTTAGGTTAGGTTATACTTCGTTATAAACGTATATAAGGTTCCCACCGAGAAGTGGGGCCGACCAGCCAGGAATGTTGTGAAATACTACATGCGAGATGTTAGGTACTCTTAGGTTAGGATATATAACGTTATAGACGTATATAATGTCCCCACGGAGAAGTACGGGCCGACACGACCGGGATTTTGTAAAACATTACCAGCGAGGGTCTAGATGGATTAGGTTAGGTTATATTACGTTATAGACGTAAATAATGTTCCCACCGAGAAGTGGGGCCGACCCGCCAGGAATGTTGTGAAATACTACATTCGAGATGCTAGGTTGCCTTTGGTTAGGATATATAACGTTATAGACGTATATAATGTCCGCACCGAGACATACGCGACGACACGACCGGGATTCTGTAAACATTACAAGCGAGGCTCTAGATGGGTTAGGTTAAGTTATACTTCGTTATAAACGTATATAATGTTCCCACCGAGAAGTGGGGCCGACCAGCCAGGAATGTTGTGAAATACTACATGCGAGATGTTAGGTACCCTTAGGTTAGGATATATAACGTTATAGACGTATATAATGTCCCCACGGAGAAGTACGGGCCGACACGACCGGGATTTTGTAAAACATTACCAGCGAGGGTCTAGATGGATTAGGTTAGGTTATATTACGTTATAGACGTAAATAATGTTCCCACCGAGAAGTGGGGCCGACCCGCCAGGAATGTTGTGAAATACTACATCCGAGATGTTAGGTTCGCTTAGGTTAGTATACATAACGTTATAGACGTATATAATGTCCGCACCGAGACATACGGGCCGACACGACAGGGATTCTGCAAAACATTACAAGCGAGGGGCTAGATGGGTTAGGTTAGGTTATATTGCGATATAGACGTATATAATGTGCCCACCGAGAAGTAGGGGCCGACCCGCCAGGAATGTTGTGAAATACTACATCGGAGATGTTAAGTTGCCTTAGGTTAGGATATATAACGATATAGACGTATATAATGTCCCCACGGAGAAGTACGGGCCGACACGACCGGGATTTTGTAAAACATTACCAGCGAGGGTCTAGATGGGTTAGGTTTGGTTATATTACGATATAGACGTATATAATGTGCCCACCTAGAAGTAGGGACTGACCCGCCAGGAATGTTGGAAAATACTACATCCGAGATGTTAAGTTGCCTTAGGTTAGGATATATAAAATTATAGACGTATATAATGTCCCCACGGAAAAGTACGGGCCGACAAGAGTGGGATTTTGTAAAACATAACCAGCGACGGGCTAGATGGGGTAGGTTAGGTTATATTACGTTATAAACGTATATAATGTTCCCACCGAGAAGTGGGGCCGACCAGCCAGGAATGTTGTGAAATACTACATCCGAGATGTTAGGTTCGCTTAGGTTAGTATATATAACGTTATAGACGTATATAATGTCCGCACCGAGACGTACGGGCCGACACGACAGGGATTCTGCAAAACATTACAAGCGAGGGGCTAGATGGGTTAGGTTAGGTTATATTACGATATAGACGTATATAATGTGCCCACCGAGAAGTAGGGGCCGACCCGCCAGGAATGTTGGAAAATACTACATCGGAGCTGTTAAGTTGCCTTAGGTTAGGATATATAACGATATAGACGTATATAATGTCCCCACGGAGAAGTACGGGCCGACACGACCGGGATTTTGTGAAACATTACCAGCGAGGGTCTAGATGGGTTAGGTTTGGTTATATTACGATATAGACGTATATAATGTGCCCACCGAGAAGTAGGGGCCGACCCGCCAGGAATGTTGGAAAATACTACACCCGAGATGTTAGGTTGCCTTAGGTTAGGATATATAACGATATAGACGTATATAATGTCCCCACGGAGAAGTACGGGCCGACACGACCGGGATTTTGTAAAACATTACCAGCGAGGGTCTAGATGGATTAGGTTAGGTTATATTACGTTATAGACGTAAATAATGTTCCCACCGAGAAGTGGGACCGACCCGCCAGGAATGTTGTGAAATACTACATTCGAGATGTTAGGTTGCTTTTGGTTAGGATATAAAACGTTATAGACGTATATAATGTCCGCGCCGAGACGTTCGGGACGACACGACCGGGATTCTGTAAAACATTACAAGCGAGGGTCTAGATGGGTTAGGTTAGGTTATACTTCGTTATAAACGTATATAAGGTTCCCACCGAGAAGTGGGGCCGACCAGCCAGGAATGTTGTGAAATACTACATGCGAGATGTTAGGTACCCTTAGGTTAGGATATATAACGTTATAGACGTATATAATGTCCCCACGGAGAAGTACGGGCCGACACGAGCGGGATTTTGTAAAACATTACCAGCGAGGGTCTAGATGGATTAGGTTAGGTTATATTACGTTATAGACGTAAATAATGTTCCCACCGAGAAGTGGGGCCCACCCGCCAGGAATGTTGTGAAATACTACATTCGAGATGTTAGGTTGCCTTTGGTTAGGATATATAACGTTATAGACGTATATAATGTCCGCACCGAGACGTACGGGACGACACGACCGGGATTCTGTAAAACATTACAAGCGAGGCTCTAGATGGGTTAGGTTAAGTTATACTTCGTTATAAACGTATATAATGTTCCCACCGAGACGTTGGGCCGACCAGCCAGGAATGTTGTGAAATACTACATCCGAGATGTTAGGTTCGCTTAGGTTAGGATATATAACGTTATAGACGTATATAATGTCCGCACCGAGACGTACGGGCCGACACGACCGGGATTCTGCAAAACATTACAAGCGAGGGGCTAGATGGGTTAGGTTAGGTTATATTACGATATAGACGTATATAATGTGCCCACCGAGAAGTAGGGGCCGCCCCGCCAGGAATGTTGGAAAATACTACATCCGAGATGTTAGGTTCCCTTAGGTTAGGATATATAACGATATAGACGTATATAATGTCCCCACGGAGAAGTACGGGCCGACACGACCGGGATTTTGTAAAACATTACCAGCGAGGGTCTAGATGGGTTAGGTTTGGTTATATTACGATATAGACGTATATAATGTGCCCACCTAGAAGTAGGGGCCGACCCGCCAGGAATGTTGGAAAATACTACATCCGAGATGTTAGGTTGCCTTAGGTTAGGATATATAACGATATAGACGTATATAATGTCCCCACGGAGAAGTACGGGCCGACACGACCGGGATTTTGTAAAACATTACAAGCGAGGGTCTAGATGGGTTAGGTTAGGTTATACTTCGTTATAAACGTATATAAGGTTCCCACCGAGAAGTGGGGCCGACCAGCCAGGAATGTTGTGAAATACTACATGCGAGATGTTAGGTACTCTTAGGTTAGGATATATAACGTTATAGACGTATATAATGTCCCCACGGAGAAGTACGGGCCGACACGACCGGGATTTTGTAAAACATTACCAGCGAGGGTCTAGATGGATTAGGTTAGGTTATATTACGTTATAGACGTAAATAATGTTCCCACCGAGAAGTGGGGCCGACCCGCCAGGAATGTTGTGAAATACTACATTCGAGATGCTAGGTTGCCTTTGGTTAGGATATATAACGTTATAGACGTATATAATGTCCGCACCGAGACATACGCGACGACACGACCGGGATTCTGTAAACATTACAAGCGAGGCTCTAGATGGGTTAGGTTAAGTTATACTTCGTTATAAACGTATATAATGTTCCCACCGAGAAGTGGGGCCGACCAGCCAGGAATGTTGTGAAATACTACATGCGAGATGTTAGGTACCCTTAGGTTAGGATATATAACGTTATAGACGTATATAATGTCCCCACGGAGAAGTACGGGCCGACACGACCGGGATTTTGTAAAACATTACCAGCGAGGGTCTAGATGGATTAGGTTAGGTTATATTACGTTATAGACGTAAATAATGTTCCCACCGAGAAGTGGGGCCGACCCGCCAGGAATGTTGTGAAATACTACATCCGAGATGTTAGGTTCGCTTAGGTTAGTATACATAACGTTATAGACGTATATAATGTCCGCACCGAGACATACGGGCCGACACGACAGGGATTCTGCAAAACATTACAAGCGAGGGGCTAGATGGGTTAGGTTAGGTTATATTACGATATAGACGTATATAATGTGCCCACCGAGAAGTAGGGGCCGACCCGCCAGGAATGTTGTGAAATACTACATCGGAGATGTTAAGTTGCCTTAGGTTAGGATATATAACGATATAGACGTATATAATGTCCCCACGGAGAAGTACGGGCCGACACGACCGGGATTTTGTAAAACATTACCAGCGAGGGTCTAGATGGGTTAGGTTTGGTTATATTACGATATAGACGTATATAATGTGCCCACCTAGAAGTAGGGACTGACCCGCCAGGAATGTTGGAAAATACTACATCCGAGATGTTAAGTTGCCTTAGGTTAGGATATATAAAATTATAGACGTATATAATGTCCCCACGGAAAAGTACGGGCCGACAAGAGTGGGATTTTGTAAAACATAACCAGCGACGGGCTAGATGGGGTAGGTTAGGTTATATTACGTTATAAACGTATATAATGTTCCCACCGAGAAGTGGGGCCGACCAGCCAGGAATGTTGTGAAATACTACATCCGAGATGTTAGGTTCGCTTAGGTTAGTATATATAACGTTATAGACGTATATAATGTCCGCACCGAGACGTACGGGCCGACACGACAGGGATTCTGCAAAACATTACAAGCGAGGGGCTAGATGGGTTAGGTTAGGTTATATTACGATATAGACGTATATAATGTGCCCACCGAGAAGTAGGGGCCGACCCGCCAGGAATGTTGGAAAATACTACATCGGAGCTGTTAAGTTGCCTTAGGTTAGGATATATAACGATATAGACGTATATAATGTCCCCACGGAGAAGTACGGGCCGACACGACCGGGATTTTGTGAAACATTACCAGCGAGGGTCTAGATGGGTTAGGTTTGGTTATATTACGATATAGACGTATATAATGTGCCCACCGAGAAGTAGGGGCCGACCCGCCAGGAATGTTGGAAAATACTACACCCGAGATGTTAGGTTGCCTTAGGTTAGGATATATAACGATATAGACGTATATAATGTCCCCACGGAGAAGTACGGGCCGACACGACCGGGATTTTGTAAAACATTACCAGCGAGGGTCTAGATGGATTAGGTTAGGTTATATTACGTTATAGACGTAAATAATGTTCCCACCGAGAAGTGGGACCGACCCGCCAGGAATGTTGTGAAATACTACATTCGAGATGTTAGGTTGCTTTTGGTTAGGATATAAAACGTTATAGACGTATATAATGTCCGCGCCGAGACGTTCGGGACGACACGACCGGGATTCTGTAAAACATTACAAGCGAGGGTCTAGATGGGTTAGGTTAGGTTATACTTCGTTATAAACGTATATAAGGTTCCCACCGAGAAGTGGGGCCGACCAGCCAGGAATGTTGTGAAATACTACATGCGAGATGTTAGGTACCCTTAGGTTAGGATATTTAACGTTATAGACGTATATAATGTCCCCACGGAGAAGTACGGGCCGACACGACCGGGATTTTGTAAAACATTACCAGCGAGGGTCTAGATGGATTAGGTTAGGTTATATTACGTTATAGACGTAAATAATGTTCCCACCGAGAAGTGGGGCCCACCCGCCAGGAATGTTGTGAAATACTACATTCGAGATGTTAGGTTGCCTTTGGTTAGGATATATAACGTTATAGACGTATATAATGTCCGCACCGAGACGTACGGGACGACACGACCGGGATTCTGTAAAACATTACAAGCGAGGCTCTAGATGGGTTAGGTTAAGTTATACTTCGTTATAAACGTATATAATGTTCCCACCGAGACGTTGGGCCGACCAGCCAGGAATGTTGTGAAATACTACATCCGAGATGTTAGGTTCGCTTAGGTTAGGATATATAACGTTATAGACGTATATAATGTCCGCACCGAGACGTACGGGCCGACACGACCGGGATTCTGCAAAACATTACAAGCGAGGGGCTAGATGGGTTAGGTTAGGTTATATTACGATATAGACGTATATAATGTGCCCACCGAGAAGTAGGGGCCGCCCCGCCAGGAATGTTGGAAAATACTACATCCGAGATGTTAGGTTCCCTTAGGTTAGGATATATAACGTTATAGACGTATATAATGTCCCCACGGAGAAGTACGGGCCGACACGACCGGGATTTTGTAAAACATTACCAGCGAGGGTCTAGATGGATTAGGTTAGGTTATATCACGTTATAGACGTAAATAATGTTCCGACCGAGAAGTAGCGGCCGCCCCGCCAGGAATGTTGGAAAATACTACATCCGAGATGTTAGGTTGCCTTTGGTTAGGATATATAACGTTATAGACGTATATAATGTCCGCTCCGAGACGTACGGGACGACACGACCGGGATTCTGTAAAACATTACAAGCGAGGCTCTAGATGGGTTAGGTTAAGTTATACTTCGTTATAAACGTATATAATGTTCCCACCGAGAAGTGGGGCCGACCAGCCAGGAATGTTGTGAAATACTACATCCGAGATGTTAGGTTCGCTTAGGTTAGGATATATAACGTTATAGACGTATATAATGTCCGCACCGAGACGTACGGGCCGACACGACCGGGATTCTGCAAAACATTACAAGCGAGGGGCTAGATGGGTTAGGTTAGGTTATATTACGATATAGACGTATATAATGTGCCCACCGAGAAGTAGGGGCCGACCCGCCAGGAATGTTGGAAAATACTACATCGGAGATGTTAAGTTGCCTTAGGTTAGGATATATAACGATATAGACGTATATAATGTCCGCACCGAGACGTACGAGACGACACGACCGGGATTTTGTAGAACATTACCAGCGAGGGTCTAGATGGGTTAGGTTAGGTTATATACGATATAGACGTATATAATGTTCCCACCAAGAAGTAGCGGCCGCCCCGCCAGGAATGTTGGAAAATACTACATCCGAGATGTTAGGTTCCCTTAGGTTAGGATATATAACGTTATAGACGTATATAATGTCCCCACGGAGAAGTACGGGCCGACAAGACCGGGATTTTGTAAAACATTACCAGCGAGGGTCTAGATGGATTAGGTTAGGTTATATTACGTTATAGACGTAAATAATGTTCCCACCGAGAAGTGGGGCCGACCCGCCAGGAATGTTGTGAAATACTACATCCGAGATGTTAGGTTCGCTTAGGTTAGTATACATAACGTTATAGACGTATATAATGTCCGCACCGAGACGTACGGGCCGACACGACAGGGATTCTGCAAAACATTACAAGCGAGGGGCTAGATGGGTTAGGTTAGGTTATATTACGATATAGACGTATATAATGTGCCCACCGAGAAGTAGGGGCCGACCCGCCAGGAATGTTGTGAAATACTACATCGGAGATGTTAAGTTGCCTTAGGTTAGGATATATAACGATATAGACGTATATAATGTCCCCACGGAGAAGTACGGGCCGACACGACCGGGATTTTGTAAAACATTACCAGCGAGGGTCTAGATGGATTAGGTTAGGTTATATTACGTTATAGACGTAAATAATGTTCCCACCGAGAAGTGGGGCTGACCCGCCAGGAATGTTGTGAAATACTACATTCGAGATGTTAGGTTGCCTTTGGTTAGGATATATAACGATATAGACGTATATAATGTCCCCACGGAGAAGTACGGGCCGACACGACCGGGATTTTGTAAAACATTACCAGCGAGGGTCTAGATGGATTAGGTTAGGTTATATTACGTTATAGACGTAAATAATGTTCCCACCGAGAAGTAGCGGCCGCCCCGCCAGGAATGTTGGAAAATACTACATACGAGATGTTAGGTTGCCTTTGGTTAGGATATAAAACGTTATAGACGTATATAATGTCCGCACCGAGACGTACGGGCCGACACGACCGGGATTCTGTAAAACATTACCAGCGAGGGTCTAGATGGGTTAGGTTAGGTTATATTACGATATAGACGTATATAATGTGCCCACCGAGAAGTAGGGACTGACCCGCCAGGAATGTTGGAAAATACAACATCCGAGATTTTAAGTTGCCTTAGGTTAGGATATATAAAATTATAGACGTATATAATGTCCCCACGGAAAAGTACGGGCCGACAAGACTGGGATTTTGTAAAACATAACCAGCGACGGGCTAGATGGGTTAGGTTAGGTTATATTACGTTATAAACGTATATAATGTTCCCACCGAGAAGTGGGGCCGACCAGCCAGGAATGTTGTGAAATACTACATCCGAGATGTTAGGTTCGCTTAGGTTAGTATATATAACGTTATAGACGTATATAATGTCCGCACCGAGACGTACGGGCCGACACGACAGGGATTCTGCAAAACATTACAAGCGAGGGTCTAGATGGGTTAGGTTAGGTTATATTACGATATAGCCGTATATAATGTGCCCACCGAGAAGTAGGGGCCGACCCGCCAGGAATGTTGGAAAATACTACATCGGAACTGTTAAGTTGCCTTAGGTTAGGATATATAACGATATAGACGTATATAATGTCCCCACGGAGAAGTACGGGCCGACACGACCGGGATTTTGTAAAACATTACCAGCGAGGGTCTAGATGGGTTAGGTTTGGTTATATTACGATATAGACGTATATAATGTGCCCACCTAGAAGTAGGGGCCGACCCGCCAGGAATGTTGGAAAATACTACATCCGAGATGTTAGGTTGCCTTAGGTTAGGATATGTAACGATATAGACGTATATAATGTCCCCACGGAGAAGTACGGGCCGACACGACCGGGATTTTGTAAAACATTACCAGCGAGGGTCTAGATGGATTAGGTTAGGTTATATTACGTTATAGACGTAAATAATGTTCCCACCGAGAAGTGGGACCGACCCGCCAGGAATGTTGTGAAATACTACTTTCGAGATGTTAGGTTGCCTTTGGCTAGGATATAAAACGTTATAGACGTATATAATGTCCGCACCGAGACGTACGGGCCGACACGACCGGGATTCTGTAAAACATTACCAGCGAGGGTCTAGATGGGTTAGGTTAGGTTATATTACGATATAGACGTATATAATGTGCCCACCGAGAAGTAGGGACTGACCCGCCAGGAATGTTGGAAAATACAACATCCGAGATTTTAAGTTGCCTTAGGTTAGGATATATAAAATTATAGACGTATATAATGTCCCCACGGAAAAGTACGGGCCGACAAGACTGGGATTTTGTAAAACATAACCAGCGACGGGCTAGATGGGTTAGGTTAGGTTATATTACGTTATAAACGTATATAATGTTCCCACCGAGAAGTGGGGCCGACCAGCCAGGAATGTTGTGAAATACTACATCCGAGATGTTAGGTTCGCTTAGGTTAGTATATATAACGTTATAGACGTATATAATGTCCGCACCGAGACGTACGGGCCGACACGACAGGGATTCTGCAAAACATTACAAGCGAGGGGCTAGATGGGTTAGGTTAGGTTATATTACGATATAGACGTATATAATGTGCCCACCGAGAAGTAGGGGCCGACCCGCCAGGAATGTTGGAAAATACTACATCGGAACTGTTAAGTTGCCTTAGGTTAGGATATATAACGATATAGACGTATATAATGTCCCCACGGAGAAGTACGGGCCGACACGACCGGGATTTTGTAAAACATTACCAGCGAGGGTCTAGATGGATTAGGTTAGGTTATATTACGTTATAGACGTAAATAATGTTCCCACCGAGAAGTGGGACCGACCCGCCAGGAATGTTGTGAAATACTACATTCGAGATGTTAGGTTGCCTTTGGTTAGGATATAAAACGTTATAGACGTATATAATGTCCGCGCCGAGACGTTCGGGACGACACGACCGGGATTCTGTAAAACATTACAAGCGAGGGTCTAGATGGGTTAGGTTAGGTTATACTTCGTTATAAACGTATATAAGGTTCCCACCGAGAAGTGGGGCCGACCAGCCAGGAATGTTGTGAAATACTACATGCGAGATGTTAGGTACCCTTAGGTTAGGATATATAACGTTATAGACGTATATAATGTCCCCACGGAGAAGTACGGGCCGACACGACCGGGATTTTGTAAAACATTACCAGCGAGGGTCTAGATGGATTAGGTTAGGTTATATTACGTTATAGACGTAAATAATGTTCCCACCGAGAAGTGGGGCCGACCCGCCAGGAATGTTGTGAAATACTACATTCGAGATGCTAGGTTGCCTTTGGTTAGGATATATAACGTTATAGACGTATATAATGTCCGCACCGAGACATACGCGACGACACGACCGGGATTCTGTAAACATTACAAGCGAGGCTCTAGATGGGTTAGGTTAAGTTATACTTCGTTATAAACGTATATAATGTTCCCACCGAGAAGTGGGGCCGAGCAGCCAGGAATGTTGTGAAATACTACATGCGAGATGTTAGGTACCCTTAGGTTAGGATATATAACGTTATAGACGTATATAATGTCCCCACGGAGAAGTACGGGCCGACACGACCGGGATTTTGTAAAACATTACCAGCGAGGGTCTAGATGGATTAGGTTAGGTTATATTACGTTATAGACGTAAATAATGTTCCCACCGAGAAGTGGGGCCGACCCGCCAGGAATGTTGTGAAATACTACATCCCAGATGTTAGGTTCGCTTAGGTTAGTATACATAACGTTATAGACGTATATAATGTCCGCACCGAGACATACGGGCCGACACGACAGGGATTCTGCAAAACATTACAAGCGAGGGGCTAGATGGGTTAGGTTAGGTTATATTACGATATAGACGTATATAATGTGCCCACCGAGAAGTAGGGGCCGACCCGCCAGGAATGTTGTGAAATACTACATCGGAGATGTTAAGTTGCCTTAGGTTAGGATATATAACGATATAGACGTATATAATGTCCCCACGGAGAAGTACGGGCCGACACGACCGGGATTTTGTAAAACATTACCAGCGAGGGTCTAGATGGGTTAGGTTTGGTTATATTACGATATAGACGTATATAATGTGCCCACCTAGAAGTAGGGGCCGACCCGCCAGGAATGTTGGAAAATACTACATCCGAGATGTTAGGTTGCCTTAGGTTAGGATATATAACGATATAGACGTATATAATGTCCCCACGGAGAAGTACGGGCCGACACGACCGGGATTTTGTAAAACATTACCAGCGAGGGTCTAGATGGATTAGGTTAGGTTATATTACGTTATAGACGTAAATAATGTTCCCACCGAGAAGTGGGGCCGACCCGCCAGGAATGTTGTGAAATACTACATTCGAGATGTTAGGTTGCCTTTGGCTAGGATATAAAACGTTATAGACGTATATAATGTCCGCACCGAGACGTACGGGCCGACACGACCGGGATTCTGTAAAACATTACCAGCGAGGGTCTAGATGGGTTAGGTTAGGTTATATTACGATATAGACGTATATAATGTGCCCACCGAGAAGTAGGGACTGACCCGCCAGGAATGTTGGAAAATACAACATCCGAGATTTTAAGTTGCCTTAGGTTAGGATATATAAAATTATAGACGTATATAATGTCCCCACGGAAAAGTACGGGCCGACAAGACTGGGATTTTGTAAAACATAACCAGCGACGGGCTAGATGGGTTAGGTTAGGTTATATTACGTTATAAACGTATATAATGTTCCCACCGAGAAGTGGGGCCGACCAGCCAGGAATGTTGTGAAATACTACATCCGAGATGTTAGGTTCGCTTAGGTTAGTATATATAACGTTATAGACGTATATAATGTCCGCACCGAGACGTACGGGCCGACACGACAGGGATTCTGCAAAACATTACAAGCGAGGGGCTAGATGGGTTAGGTTAGGTTATATTACGATATAGACGTATATAATGTGCCCACCGAGAAGTAGGGGCCGACCCGCCAGGAATGTTGGAAAATACTACATCGGAACTGTTAAGTTGCCTTAGGTTAGGATATATAACGATATAGACGTATATAATGTCCCCACGGAGAAGTACGGGCCGACACGACCGGGATTTTGTAAAACATTACCAGCGAGGGTCTAGATGGATTAGGTTAGGTTATATTACGTTATAGACGTAAATAATGTTCCCACCGAGAAGTGGGACCGACCCGCCAGGAATGTTGTGAAATACTACATTCGAGATGTTAGGTTGCCTTTGGTTAGGATATAAAACGTTATAGACGTATATAATGTCCGCGCCGAGACGTTCGGGACGACACGACCGGGATTCTGTAAAACATTACAAGCGAGGGTCCAGATGGGTTAGGTTAGGTTATACTTCGTTATAAACGTATATAAGGTTCCCACCGAGAAGTGGGGCCGACCAGCCAGGAATGTTGTGAAATACTACATGCGAGATGTTAGGTACCCTTAGGTTAGGATATATAACGTTATAGACGTATATAATGTCCCCACGGAGAAGTACGGGCCGACACGACCGGGATTTTGTAAAACATTACCAGCGAGGGTCTAGATGGATTAGGTTAGGTTATATTACGTTATAGACGTAAATAATGTTCCCACCGAGAAGTGGGGCCGACCCGCCAGGAATGTTGTGAAATACTACATTCGAGATGCTAGGTTGCCTTTGGTTAGGATATATAACGTTATAGACGTATATAATGTCCGCACCGAGACATACGCGACGACACGACCGGGATTCTGTAAACATTACAAGCGAGGCTCTAGATGGGTTAGGTTAAGTTATACTTCGTTATAAACGTATATAATGTTCCCACCGAGAAGTGGGGCCGAGCAGCCAGGAATGTTGTGAAATACTACATGCGAGATGTTAGGTACCCTTAGGTTAGGATATATAACGTTATAGACGTATATAATGTCCCCACGGAGAAGTACGGGCCGACACGACCGGGATTTTGTAAAACATTACCAGCGAGGGTCTAGATGGATTAGGTTAGGTTATATTACGTTATAGACGTAAATAATGTTCCCACCGAGAAGTGGGGCCGACCCGCCAGGAATGTTGTGAAATACTACATCCGAGATGCTAGGTTCGCTTAGGTTAGTATACATAACGTTATAGACGTATATAATGTCCGCACCGAGACGTACGGGCCGACACGACAGGGATTCTGCAAAACATTACAAGCGAGGGGCTAGATGTGTTAGGTTAGGTTATATTACGATATAGACGTATATAATGTGCCCACCGAGAAGTAGGTGCCGACCTGCCAGGAATGTTGTGAAATACTACATCGGAGATGTTAAGTTGCCTTAGGTTAGGATATATAACGATATAGACGTATATAATGTCCCCACGGAGAAGTACGGGCCGACACGACCGGGATTTTGTAAAACATTACCAGCGAGGGTCTAGATGGGTTAGGTTTGGTTATATTACGATATAGACGTATATAATGTGCCCACCTAGAAGTAGGGGCCGACCCGCCAGGAATGTTGGAAAATACTACATCCGAGATGTTAGGTTGCCTTAGGTTAGGATATATATCGATATAGACGTATATAATGTCCCCACGGAGAAGTACGGGCCGACACGACCGGGATTTTGTAAAACATTACCAGCGAGGGTCTAGATGGATTAGGTTAGGTTATATTACGTTATAGACGTAAATAATGTTCCCACCGAGAAGTAGCGGCCGCCCCGCCAGGAATGTTGGAAAATACTACATCCGAGATGTTAGGTTGCCTTTGGTTAGGATATAAAACGTTATAGACGTATATAATGTCCGCACCGAGACGTACGGGCCGACACGACCGGGATTCTGTAAAACATTACCAGCGAGGGTCTAGATGGGTTAGGTTAGGTTATATTACGATATAGACGTATATAATGTGCCCACCGAGAAGTAGGGACTGACCCGCCAGGAATGTTGGAAAATACAACATCCGAGATTTTAAGTTGCCTTAGGTTAGGATATATAAAATTATAGACGTATATAATGTCCCCACGGAAAAGTACGGGCCGACAAGACTGGGATTTTGTAAAACATAACCAGCGACGGGCTAGATGGGTTAGGTTAGGTTATATTACGTTATAAACGTATATAATGTTCCCACCGAGAAGTGGGGCCCACCCGCCAGGAATGTTGTGAAATACTACATTCGAGATGTTAGGTTGCCTTTGGTTAGGATATATAACGTTATAGACGTATATAATGTCCGCACCGAGACGTACGGGACGACACGACCGGGATTCTGTAAAACATTACAAGCGAGGCTCTAGATGGGTTAGGTTAAGTTATACTTCGTTATAAACGTATATAATGTTCCCACCGAGACGTTGGGCCGACCAGCCAGGAATGTTGTGAAATACTACATCCGAGATGTTAGGTTCGCTTAGGTTAGGATATATAACGTTATAGACGTATATAATGTCCGCACCGAGACGTACGGGCCGACACGACCGGGATTCTGCAAAACATTACAAGCGAGGGGCTAGATGGGTTAGGTTAGGTTATATTACGATATAGACGTATATAATGTGCCCACCGAGAAGTAGGGGCCGCCCCGCCAGGAATGTTGGAAAATACTACATCCGAGATGTTAGGTTCCCTTAGGTTAGGATATATAACGTTATAGACGTATATAATGTCCCCACGGAGAAGTACGGGCCGACACGACCGGGATTTTGTAAAACATTACCAGCGAGGGTCTAGATGGATTAGGTTAGGTTATATCACGTTATAGACGTAAATAATGTTCCGACCGAGAAGTAGCGGCCGCCCCGCCAGGAATGTTGGAAAATACTACATCCGAGATGTTAGGTTGCCTTTGGTTAGGATATATAACGTTATAGACGTATATAATGTCCGCTCCGAGACGTACGGGACGACACGACCGGGATTCTGTAAAACATTACAAGCGAGGCTCTAGATGGGTTAGGTTAAGTTATACTTCGTTATAAACGTATATAATGTTCCCACCGAGAAGTGGGGCCGACCAGCCAGGAATGTTGTGAAATACTACATCCGAGATGTTAGGTTCGCTTAGGTTAGGATATATAACGTTATAGACGTATATAATGTCCGCACCGAGACGTACGGGCCGACACGACCGGGATTCTGCAAAACATTACAAGCGAGGGGCTAGATGGGTTAGGTTAGGTTATATTACGATATAGACGTATATAATGTGCCCACCGAGAAGTAGGGGCCGACCCGCCAGGAATGTTGGAAAATACTACATCGGAGATGTTAAGTTGCCTTAGGTTAGGATATATAACGATATAGACGTATATAATGTCCGCACCGAGACGTACGAGACGACACGACCGGGATTTTGTAGAACATTACCAGCGAGGGTCTAGATGGGTTAGGTTAGGTTATATACGATATAGACGTATATAATGTTCCCACCAAGAAGTAGCGGCCGCCCCGCCAGGAATGTTGGAAAATACTACATCCGAGATGTTAGGTTCCCTTAGGTTAGGATATATAACGTTATAGACGTATATAATGTCCCCACGGAGAAGTACGGGCCGACAAGACCGGGATTTTGTAAAACATTACCAGCGAGGGTCTAGATGGATTAGGTTAGGTTATATTACGTTATAGACGTAAATAATGTTCCCACCGAGAAGTGGGGCCGACCCGCCAGGAATGTTGTGAAATACTACATCCGAGATGTTAGGTTCGCTTAGGTTAGTATACATAACGTTATAGACGTATATAATGTCCGCACCGAGACGTACGGGCCGACACGACAGGGATTCTGCAAAACATTACAAGCGAGGGGCTAGATGGGTTAGGTTAGGTTATATTACGATATAGACGTATATAATGTGCCCACCGAGAAGTAGGGGCCGACCCGCCAGGAATGTTGTGAAATACTACATCGGAGATGTTAAGTTGCCTTAGGTTAGGATATATAACGATATAGACGTATATAATGTCCCCACGGAGAAGTACGGGCCGACACGACCGGGATTTTGTAAAACATTACCAGCGAGGGTCTAGATGGATTAGGTTAGGTTATATTACGTTATAGACGTAAATAATGTTCCCACCGAGAAGTGGGGCTGACCCGCCAGGAATGTTGTGAAATACTACATTCGAGATGTTAGGTTGCCTTTGGTTAGGATATATAACGATATAGACGTATATAATGTCCCCACGGAGAAGTACGGGCCGACACGACCGGGATTTTGTAAAACATTACCAGCGAGGGTCTAGATGGATTAGGTTAGGTTATATTACGTTATAGACGTAAATAATGTTCCCACCGAGAAGTAGCGGCCGCCCCGCCAGGAATGTTGGAAAATACTACATACGAGATGTTAGGTTGCCTTTGGTTAGGATATAAAACGTTATAGACGTATATAATGTCCGCACCGAGACGTACGGGCCGACACGACCGGGATTCTGTAAAACATTACCAGCGAGGGTCTAGATGGGTTAGGTTAGGTTATATTACGATATAGACGTATATAATGTGCCCACCGAGAAGTAGGGACTGACCCGCCAGGAATGTTGGAAAATACAACATCCGAGATTTTAAGTTGCCTTAGGTTAGGATATATAAAATTATAGACGTATATAATGTCCCCACGGAAAAGTACGGGCCGACAAGACTGGGATTTTGTAAAACATAACCAGCGACGGGCTAGATGGGTTAGGTTAGGTTATATTACGTTATAAACGTATATAATGTTCCCACCGAGAAGTGGGGCCGACCAGCCAGGAATGTTGTGAAATACTACATCCGAGATGTTAGGTTCGCTTAGGTTAGTATATATAACGTTATAGACGTATATAATGTCCGCACCGAGACGTACGGGCCGACACGACAGGGATTCTGCAAAACATTACAAGCGAGGGTCTAGATGGGTTAGGTTAGGTTATATTACGATATAGCCGTATATAATGTGCCCACCGAGAAGTAGGGGCCGACCCGCCAGGAATGTTGGAAAATACTACATCGGAACTGTTAAGTTGCCTTAGGTTAGGATATATAACGATATAGACGTATATAATGTCCCCACGGAGAAGTACGGGCCGACACGACCGGGATTTTGTAAAACATTACCAGCGAGGGTCTAGATGGGTTAGGTTTGGTTATATTACGATATAGACGTATATAATGTGCCCACCTAGAAGTAGGGGCCGACCCGCCAGGAATGTTGGAAAATACTACATCCGAGATGTTAGGTTGCCTTAGGTTAGGATATGTAACGATATAGACGTATATAATGTCCCCACGGAGAAGTACGGGCCGACACGACCGGGATTTTGTAAAACATTACCAGCGAGGGTCTAGATGGATTAGGTTAGGTTATATTACGTTATAGACGTAAATAATGTTCCCACCGAGAAGTGGGACCGACCCGCCAGGAATGTTGTGAAATACTACTTTCTAGATGTTAGGTTGCCTTTGGCTAGGATATAAAACGTTATAGACGTATATAATGTCCGCACCGAGACGTACGGGCCGACACGACCGGGATTCTGTAAAACATTACCAGCGAGGGTCTAGATGGGTTAGGTTAGGTTATATTACGATATAGACGTATATAATGTGCCCACCGAGAAGTAGGGACTGACCCGCCAGGAATGTTGGAAAATACAACATCCGAGATTTTAAGTTGCCTTAGGTTAGGATATATAAAATTATAGACGTATATAATGTCCCCACGGAAAAGTACGGGCCGACAAGACTGGGATTTTGTAAAACATAACCAGCGACGGGCTAGATGGGTTAGGTTAGGTTATATTACGTTATAAACGTATATAATGTTCCCACCGAGAAGTGGGGCCGACCAGCCAGGAATGTTGTGAAATACTACATCCGAGATGTTAGGTTCGCTTAGGTTAGTATATATAACGTTATAGACGTATATAATGTCCGCACCGAGACGTACGGGCCGACACGACAGGGATTCTGCAAAACATTACAAGCGAGGGGCTAGATGGGTTAGGTTAGGTTATATTACGATATAGACGTATATAATGTGCCCACCGAGAAGTAGGGGCCGACCCGCCAGGAATGTTGGAAAATACTACATCGGAACTGTTAAGTTGCCTTAGGTTAGGATATATAACGATATAGACGTATATAATGTCCCCACGGAGAAGTACGGGCCGACACGACCGGGATTTTGTAAAACATTACCAGCGAGGGTCTAGATGGATTAGGTTAGGTTATATTACGTTATAGACGTAAATAATGTTCCCACCGAGAAGTGGGACCGACCCGCCAGGAATGTTGTGAAATACTACATTCGAGATGTTAGGTTGCCTTTGGTTAGGATATAAAACGTTATAGACGTATATAATGTCCGCGCCGAGACGTTCGGGACGACACGACCGGGATTCTGTAAAACATTACAAGCGAGGGTCTAGATGGGTTAGGTTAGGTTATACTTCGTTATAAACGTATATAAGGTTCCCACCGAGAAGTGGGGCCGACCAGCCAGGAATGTTGTGAAATACTACATGCGAGATGTTAGGTACCCTTAGGTTAGGATATATAACGTTATAGACGTATATAATGTCCCCACGGAGAAGTACGGGCCGACACGACCGGGATTTTGTAAAACATTACCAGCGAGGGTCTAGATGGATTAGGTTAGGTTATATTACGTTATAGACGTAAATAATGTTCCCACCGAGAAGTGGGGCCGACCCGCCAGGAATGTTGTGAAATACTACATTCGAGATGCTAGGTTGCCTTTGGTTAGGATATATAACGTTATAGACGTATATAATGTCCGCACCGAGACATACGCGACGACACGACCGGGATTCTGTAAACATTACAAGCGAGGCTCTAGATGGGTTAGGTTAAGTTATACTTCGTTATAAACGTATATAATGTTCCCACCGAGAAGTGGGGCCGAGCAGCCAGGAATGTTGTGAAATACTACATGCGAGATGTTAGGTACCCTTAGGTTAGGATATATAACGTTATAGACGTATATAATGTCCCCACGGAGAAGTACGGGCCGACACGACCGGGATTTTGTAAAACATTACCAGCGAGGGTCTAGATGGATTAGGTTAGGTTATATTACGTTATAGACGTAAATAATGTTCCCACCGAGAAGTGGGGCCGACCCGCCAGGAATGTTGTGAAATACTACATCCCAGATGTTAGGTTCGCTTAGGTTAGTATACATAACGTTATAGACGTATATAATGTCCGCACCGAGACATACGGGCCGACACGACAGGGATTCTGCAAAACATTACAAGCGAGGGGCTAGATGGGTTAGGTTAGGTTATATTACGATATAGACGTATATAATGTGCCCACCGAGAAGTAGGGGCCGACCCGCCAGGAATGTTGTGAAATACTACATCGGAGATGTTAAGTTGCCTTAGGTTAGGATATATAACGATATAGACGTATATAATGTCCCCACGGAGAAGTACGGGCCGACACGACCGGGATTTTGTAAAACATTACCAGCGAGGGTCTAGATGGGTTAGGTTTGGTTATATTACGATATAGACGTATATAATGTGCCCACCTAGAAGTAGGGGCCGACCCGCCAGGAATGTTGGAAAATACTACATCCGAGATGTTAGGTTGCCTTAGGTTAGGATATATAACGATATAGACGTATATAATGTCCCCACGGAGAAGTACGGGCCGACACGACCGGGATTTTGTAAAACATTACCAGCGAGGGTCTAGATGGATTAGGTTAGGTTATATTACGTTATAGACGTAAATAATGTTCCCACCGAGAAGTGGGGCCGACCCGCCAGGAATGTTGTGAAATACTACATTCGAGATGTTAGGTTGCCTTTGGCTAGGATATAAAACGTTATAGACGTATATAATGTCCGCACCGAGACGTACGGGCCGACACGACCGGGATTCTGTAAAACATTACCAGCGAGGGTCTAGATGGGTTAGGTTAGGTTATATTACGATATAGACGTATATAATGTGCCCACCGAGAAGTAGGGACTGACCCGCCAGGAATGTTGGAAAATACAACATCCGAGATTTTAAGTTGCCTTAGGTTAGGATATATAAAATTATAGACGTATATAATGTCCCCACGGAAAAGTACGGGCCGACAAGACTGGGATTTTGTAAAACATAACCAGCGACGGGCTAGATGGGTTAGGTTAGGTTATATTACGTTATAAACGTATATAATGTTCCCACCGAGAAGTGGGGCCGACCAGCCAGGAATGTTGTGAAATACTACATCCGAGATGTTAGGTTCGCTTAGGTTAGTATATATAACGTTATAGACGTATATAATGTCCGCACCGAGACGTACGGGCCGACACGACAGGGATTCTGCAAAACATTACAAGCGAGGGGCTAGATGGGTTAGGTTAGGTTATATTACGATATAGACGTATATAATGTGCCCACCGAGAAGTAGGGGCCGACCCGCCAGGAATGTTGGAAAATACTACATCGGAACTGTTAAGTTGCCTTAGGTTAGGATATATAACGATATAGACGTATATAATGTCCCCACGGAGAAGTACGGGCCGACACGACCGGGATTTTGTAAAACATTACCAGCGAGGGTCTAGATGGATTAGGTTAGGTTATATTACGTTATAGACGTAAATAATGTTCCCACCGAGAAGTGGGACCGACCCGCCAGGAATGTTGTGAAATACTACATTCGAGATGTTAGGTTGCCTTTGGTTAGGATATAAAACGTTATAGACGTATATAATGTCCGCGCCGAGACGTTCGGGACGACACGACCGGGATTCTGTAAAACATTACAAGCGAGGGTCCAGATGGGTTAGGTTAGGTTATACTTCGTTATAAACGTATATAAGGTTCCCACCGAGAAGTGGGGCCGACCAGCCAGGAATGTTGTGAAATACTACATGCGAGATGTTAGGTACCCTTAGGTTAGGATATATAACGTTATAGACGTATATAATGTCCCCACGGAGAAGTACGGGCCGACACGACCGGGATTTTGTAAAACATTACCAGCGAGGGTCTAGATGGATTAGGTTAGGTTATATTACGTTATAGACGTAAATAATGTTCCCACCGAGAAGTGGGGCCGACCCGCCAGGAATGTTGTGAAATACTACATTCGAGATGCTAGGTTGCCTTTGGTTAGGATATATAACGTTATAGACGTATATAATGTCCGCACCGAGACATACGCGACGACACGACCGGGATTCTGTAAACATTACAAGCGAGGCTCTAGATGGGTTAGGTTAAGTTATACTTCGTTATAAACGTATATAATGTTCCCACCGAGAAGTGGGGCCGAGCAGCCAGGAATGTTGTGAAATACTACATGCGAGATGTTAGGTACCCTTAGGTTAGGATATATAACGTTATAGACGTATATAATGTCCCCACGGAGAAGTACGGGCCGACACGACCGGGATTTTGTAAAACATTACCAGCGAGGGTCTAGATGGATTAGGTTAGGTTATATTACGTTATAGACGTAAATAATGTTCCCACCGAGAAGTGGGGCCGACCCGCCAGGAATGTTGGAAAATACTACATCGGAGATGTTAAGTTGCCTTAGGTTAGGATATATAACGATATAGACGTATATAATGTCCGCACCGAGACGTACGAGACGACACGACCGGGATTTTGTAGAACATTACCAGCGAGGGTCTAGATGGGTTAGGTTAGGTTATATACGATATAGACGTATATAATGTTCCCACCAAGAAGTAGCGGCCGCCCCGCCAGGAATGTTGGAAAATACTACATCCGAGATGTTAGGTTCCCTTAGGTTAGGATATATAACGATATAGACGTATATAATGTCCCCACGGAGAAGTACGGGCCGACACGACCGGGATTTTGTAAAACATTACCAGCGAGGGTCTAGATGGATTAGGTTAGGTTATATTACGTTATAGACGTAAATAATGTTCCCACCGAGAAGTGGGGCCGACCCGCCAGGAATGTTGTGAAATACTACATCCGAGATGTTAGGTTCGCTTAGGTTAGTATACATAACGTTATAGACGTATATAATGTCCGCACCGAGACGTACGGGCCGACACGACAGGGATTCTGCAAAACATTACAAGCGAGGGGCTAGATGGGTTAGGTTAGGTTATATTACGATATAGACGTATATAATGTGCCCACCGAGAAGTAGGGGCCGACCCGCCAGGAATGTTGTGAAATACTACATCGGAGATGTTAAGTTGCCTTAGGTTAGGATATATAACGATATAGACGTATATAATGTCCCCACGGAGAAGTACGGGCCGACACGACCGGGATTTTGTAAAACATTACCAGCGAGGGTCTAGATGGATTAGGTTAGGTTATATTACGATATAGACGTATATAATGTGCCCACCTAGAAGTAGGGGCCGACCCGCCAGGAATGTTGGAAAATACTACATCCGAGATGTTAGGTTGCCTTAGGTTAGGATATGTAACGATATAGACGTATATAATGTCCCCACGGAGAAGTACGGGCCGACACGACCGGGATTTTGTAAAACATTACCAGCGAGGGTCTAGATGGATTAGGTTAGGTTATATTACGTTATAGACGTAAATAATGTTCCCACCGAGAAGTGGGACCGACCCGCCAGGAATGTTGTGAAATACTACTTTCGAGATGTTAGGTTGCCTTTGGCTAGGATATAAAACGTTATAGACGTATATAATGTCCGCACCGAGACGTACGGGCCGACACGACCGGGATTCTGTAAAACATTACCAGCGAGGGTCTAGATGGGTTAGGTTAGGTTATATTACGATATAGACGTATATAATGTGCCCACCGAGAAGTAGGGACTGACCCGCCAGGAATGTTGGAAAATACAACATCCGAGATTTTAAGTTGCCTTAGGTTAGGATATATAAAATTATAGACGTATATAATGTCCCCACGGAAAAGTACGGGCCGACAAGACTGGGATTTTGTAAAACATAACCAGCGACGGGCTAGATGGGTTAGGTTAGGTTATATTACGTTATAAACGTATATAATGTTCCCACCGAGAAGTGGGGCCGACCAGCCAGGAATGTTGTGAAATACTACATCCGAGATGTTAGGTTCGCTTAGGTTAGTATATATAACGTTATAGACGTATATAATGTCCGCACCGAGACGTACGGGCCGACACGACAGGGATTCTGCAAAACATTACAAGCGAGGGGCTAGATGGGTTAGGTTAGGTTATATTACGATATAGACGTATATAATGTGCCCACCGAGAAGTAGGGGCCGACCCGCCAGGAATGTTGGAAAATACTACATCGGAACTGTTAAGTTGCCTTAGGTTAGGATATATAACGATATAGACGTATATAATGTCCCCACGGAGAAGTACGGGCCGACACGACCGGGATTTTGTAAAACATTACCAGCGAGGGTCTAGATGGATTAGGTTAGGTTATATTACGTTATAGACGTAAATAATGTTCCCACCGAGAAGTGGGACCGACCCGCCAGGAATGTTGTGAAATACTACATTCGAGATGTTAGGTTGCCTTTGGTTAGGATATAAAACGTTATAGACGTATATAATGTCCGCGCCGAGACGTTCGGGACGACACGTCCGGGATTCTGTAAAACATTACAAGCGAGGGTCTAGATGGGTTAGGTTAGGTTATACTTCGTTATAAACGTATATAAGGTTCCCACCGAGAAGTGGGGCCGACCAGCCAGGAATGTTGTGAAATACTACATGCGAGATGTTAGGTACCCTTAGGTTAGGATATATAACGTTATAGACGTATATAATGTCCCCACGGAGAAGTACGGGCCGACACGACCGGGATTTTGTAAAACATTACCAGCGAGGGTCTAGATGGATTAGGTTAGGTTATATTACGTTATAGACGTAAATAATGTTCCCACCGAGAAGTGGGGCCGACCCGCCAGGAATGTTGTGAAATACTACATTCGAGATGCTAGGTTGCCTTTGGTTAGGATATATAACGTTATAGACGTATATAATGTCCGCACCGAGACATACGCGACGACACGACCGGGATTCTGTAAACATTACAAGCGAGGCTCTAGATGGGTTAGGTTAAGTTATACTTCGTTATAAACGTATATAATGTTCCCACCGAGAAGTGGGGCCGAGCAGCCAGGAATGTTGTGAAATACTACATGCGAGATGTTAGGTACCCTTAGGTTAGGATATATAACGTTATAGACGTATATAATGTCCCCACGGAGAAGTACGGGCCGACACGACCGGGATTTTGTAAAACATTACCAGCGAGGGTCTAGATGGATTAGGTTAGGTTATATTACGTTATAGACGTAAATAATGTTCCCACCGAGAAGTGGGGCCGACCCGCCAGGAATGTTGTGAAATACTACATCCCAGATGTTAGGTTCGCTTAGGTTAGTATACATAACGTTATAGACGTATATAATGTCCGCACCGAGACATACGGGCCGACACGACAGGGATTCTGCAAAACATTACAAGCGAGGGGCTAGATGGGTTAGGTTAGGTTATATTACGATATAGACGTATATAATGTGCCCACCGAGAAGTAGGGGCCGACCCGCCAGGAATGTTGTGAAATACTACATCGGAGATGTTAAGTTGCCTTAGGTTAGGATATATAACGATATAGACGTATATAATGTCCCCACGGAGAAGTACGGGCCGACACGACCGGGATTTTGTAAAACATTACCAGCGAGGGTCTAGATGGGTTAGGTTTGGTTATATTACGATATAGACGTATATAATGTGCCCACCTAGAAGTAGGGGCCGACCCGCCAGGAATGTTGGAAAATACTACATCCGAGATGTTAGGTTGCCTTAGGTTAGGATATATAACGATATAGACGTATATAATGTCCCCACGGAGAAGTACGGGCCGACACGACCGGGATTTTGTAAAACATTACCAGCGAGGGTCTAGATGGATTAGGTTAGGTTATATTACGTTATAGACGTAAATAATGTTCCCACCGAGAAGTGGGGCCGACCCGCCAGGAATGTTGTGAAATACTACATTCGAGATGTTAGGTTGCCTTTGGCTAGGATATAAAACGTTATAGACGTATATAATGTCCGCACCGAGACGTACGGGCCGACACGACCGGGATTCTGTAAAACATTACCAGCGAGGGTCTAGATGGGTTAGGTTAGGTTATATTACGATATAGACGTATATAATGTGCCCACCGAGAAGTAGGGACTGACCCGCCAGGAATGTTGGAAAATACAACATCCGAGATTTTAAGTTGCCTTAGGTTAGGATATATAAAATTATAGACGTATATAATGTCCCCACGGAAAAGTACGGGCCGACAAGACTGGGATTTTGTAAAACATAACCAGCGACGGGCTAGATGGGTTAGGTTAGGTTATATTACGTTATAAACGTATATAATGTTCCCACCGAGAAGTGGGGCCGACCAGCCAGGAATGTTGTGAAATACTACATCCGAGATGTTAGGTTCGCTTAGGTTAGTATATATAACGTTATAGACGTATATAATGTCCGCACCGAGACGTACGGGCCGACACGACAGGGATTCTGCAAAACATTACAAGCGAGGGGCTAGATGGGTTAGGTTAGGTTATATTACGATATAGACGTATATAATGTGCCCACCGAGAAGTAGGGGCCGACCCGCCAGGAATGTTGGAAAATACTACATCGGAACTGTTAAGTTGCCTTAGGTTAGGATATATAACGATATAGACGTATATAATGTCCCCACGGAGAAGTACGGGCCGACACGACCGGGATTTTGTAAAACATTACCAGCGAGGGTCTAGATGGATTAGGTTAGGTTATATTACGTTATAGACGTAAATAATGTTCCCACCGAGAAGTGGGACCGACCCGCCAGGAATGTTGTGAAATACTACATTCGAGATGTTAGGTTGCCTTTGGTTAGGATATAAAACGTTATAGACGTATATAATGTCCGCGCCGAGACGTTCGGGACGACACGACCGGGATTCTGTAAAACATTACAAGCGAGGGTCCAGATGGGTTAGGTTAGGTTATACTTCGTTATAAACGTATATAAGGTTCCCACCGAGAAGTGGGGCCGACCAGCCAGGAATGTTGTGAAATACTACATGCGAGATGTTAGGTACCCTTAGGTTAGGATATATAACGTTATAGACGTATATAATGTCCCCACGGAGAAGTACGGGCCGACACGACCGGGATTTTGTAAAACATTACCAGCGAGGGTCTAGATGGATTAGGTTAG
The DNA here is from genome assembly GCA_963969225.1 of Xylocopa violacea. Classification (NCBI taxonomy): domain Eukaryota; kingdom Metazoa; phylum Arthropoda; class Insecta; order Hymenoptera; family Apidae; genus Xylocopa; species Xylocopa violacea. The sequence goes on along the minus strand of CAXAJV010000732.1, from coordinate 2,535,911 downwards.
GTTATATTACGTTATAGACGTAAATAATGTTCCCACCGAGAAGTGGGGCCGACCCGCCAGGAATGTTGTGAAATACTACATTCGAGATGCTAGGTTGCCTTTGGTTAGGATATATAACGTTATAGACGTATATAATGTCCGCACCGAGACATACGCGACGACACGACCGGGATTCTGTAAACATTACAAGCGAGGCTCTAGATGGGTTAGGTTAAGTTATACTTCGTTATAAACGTATATAATGTTCCCACCGAGAAGTGGGGCCGAGCAGCCAGGAATGTTGTGAAATACTACATGCGAGATGTTAGGTACCCTTAGGTTAGGATATATAACGTTATAGACGTATATAATGTCCCCACGGAGAAGTACGGGCCGACACGACCGGGATTTTGTAAAACATTACCAGCGAGGGTCTAGATGGATTAGGTTAGGTTATATTACGTTATAGACGTAAATAATGTTCCCACCGAGAAGTGGGGCCGACCCGCCAGGAATGTTGTGAAATACTACATCCGAGATGCTAGGTTCGCTTAGGTTAGTATACATAACGTTATAGACGTATATAATGTCCGCACCGAGACGTACGGGCCGACACGACAGGGATTCTGCAAAACATTACAAGCGAGGGGCTAGATGAGTTAGGTTAGGTTATATTACGATATAGACGTATATAATGTGCCCACCGAGAAGTAGGTGCCGACCTGCCAGGAATGTTGTGAAATACTACATCGGAGATGTTAAGTTGCCTTAGGTTAGGATATATAACGATATAGACGTATATAATGTCCCCACGGAGAAGTACGGGCCGACACGACCGGGATTTTGTAAAACATTACCAGCGAGGGTCTAGATGGGTTAGGTTTGGTTATATTACGATATAGACGTATATAATGTGCCCACCTAGAAGTAGGGGCCGACCCGCCAGGAATGTTGGAAAATACTACATCCGAGATGTTAGGTTGCCTTAGGTTAGGATATATATCGATATAGACGTATATAATGTCCCCACGGAGAAGTACGGGCCGACACGACCGGGATTTTGTAAAACATTACCAGCGAGGGTCTAGATGGATTAGGTTAGGTTATATTACGTTATAGACGTAAATAATGTTCCCACCGAGAAGTAGCGGCCGCCCCGCCAGGAATGTTGGAAAATACTACATCCGAGATGTTAGGTTGCCTTTGGTTAGGATATAAAACGTTATAGACGTATATAATGTCCGCACCGAGACGTACGGGCCGACACGACCGGGATTCTGTAAAACATTACCAGCGAGGGTCTAGATGGGTTAGGTTAGGTTATATTACGATATAGACGTATATAATGTGCCCACCGAGAAGTAGGGACTGACCCGCCAGGAATGTTGGAAAATACAACATCCGAGATTTTAAGTTGCCTTAGGTTAGGATATATAAAATTATAGACGTATATAATGTCCCCACGGAAAAGTACGGGCCGACAAGACTGGGATTTTGTAAAACATAACCAGCGACGGGCTAGATGGGTTAGGTTAGGTTATATTACGTTATAAACGTATATAACGTTCCCACCGAGAAGTGGGGCCCACCCGCCAGGAATGTTGTGAAATACTACATTCGAGATGTTAGGTTGCCTTTGGTTAGGATATATAACGTTATAGACGTATATAATGTCCGCACCGAGACGTACGGGACGACACGACCGGGATTCTGTAAAACATTACAAGCGAGGCTCTAGATGGGTTAGGTTAAGTTATACTTCGTTATAAACGTATATAATGTTCCCACCGAGACGTTGGGCCGACCAGCCAGGAATGTTGTGAAATACTACATCCGAGATGTTAGGTTCGCTTAGGTTAGGATATATAACGTTATAGACGTATATAATGTCCGCACCGAGACGTACGGGCCGACACGACCGGGATTCTGCAAAACATTACAAGCGAGGGGCTAGATGGGTTAGGTTAGGTTATATTACGATATAGACGTATATAATGTGCCCACCGAGAAGTAGGGGCCGCCCCGCCAGGAATGTTGGAAAATACTACATCCGAGATGTTAGGTTCCCTTAGGTTAGGATATATAACGTTATAGACGTATATAATGTCCCCACGGAGAAGTACGGGCCGACACGACCGGGATTTTGTAAAACATTACCAGCGAGGGTCTAGATGGATTAGGTTAGGTTATATCACGTTATAGACGTAAATAATGTTCCGACCGAGAAGTAGCGGCCGCCCCGCCAGGAATGTTGGAAAATACTACATCCGAGATGTTAGGTTGCCTTTGGTTAGGATATATAACGTTATAGACGTATATAATGTCCGCTCCGAGACGTACGGGACGACACGACCGGGATTCTGTAAAACATTACAAGCGAGGCTCTAGATGGGTTAGGTTAAGTTATACTTCGTTATAAACGTATATAATGTTCCCACCGAGAAGTGGGGCCGACCAGCCAGGAATGTTGTGAAATACTACATCCGAGATGTTAGGTTCGCTTAGGTTAGGATATATAACGTTATAGACGTATATAATGTCCGCACCGAGACGTACGGGCCGACACGACCGGGATTCTGCAAAACATTACAAGCGAGGGGCTAGATGGGTTAGGTTAGGTTATATTACGATATAGACGTATATAATGTGCCCACCGAGAAGTAGGGGCCGACCCGCCAGGAATGTTGGAAAATACTACATCGGAGATGTTAAGTTGCCTTAGGTTAGGATATATAACGATATAGACGTATATAATGTCCGCACCGAGACGTACGAGACGACACGACCGGGATTTTGTAGAACATTACCAGCGAGGGTCTAGATGGGTTAGGTTAGGTTATATACGATATAGACGTATATAATGTTCCCACCAAGAAGTAGCGGCCGCCCCGCCAGGAATGTTGGAAAATACTACATCCGAGATGTTAGGTTCCCTTAGGTTAGGATATATAACGTTATAGACGTATATAATGTCCCCACGGAGAAGTACGGGCCGACAAGACCGGGATTTTGTAAAACATTACCAGCGAGGGTCTAGATGGATTAGGTTAGGTTATATTACGTTATAGACGTAAATAATGTTCCCACCGAGAAGTGGGGCCGACCCGCCAGGAATGTTGTGAAATACTACATCCGAGATGTTAGGTTCGCTTAGGTTAGTATACATAACGTTATAGACGTATATAATGTCCGCACCGAGACGTACGGGCCGACACGACAGGGATTCTGCAAAACATTACAAGCGAGGGGCTAGATGGGTTAGGTTAGGTTATATTACGATATAGACGTATATAATGTGCCCACCGAGAAGTAGGGGCCGACCCGCCAGGAATGTTGTGAAATACTACATCGGAGATGTTAAGTTGCCTTAGGTTAGGATATATAACGATATAGACGTATATAATGTCCCCACGGAGAAGTACGGGCCGACACGACCGGGATTTTGTAAAACATTACCAGCGAGGGTCTAGATGGATTAGGTTAGGTTATATTACGTTATAGACGTAAATAATGTTCCCACCGAGAAGTGGGGCTGACCCGCCAGGAATGTTGTGAAATACTACATTCGAGATGTTAGGTTGCCTTTGGTTAGGATATATAACGATATAGACGTATATAATGTCCCCACGGAGAAGTACGGGCCGACACGACCGGGATTTTGTAAAACATTACCAGCGAGGGTCTAGATGGATTAGGTTAGGTTATATTACGTTATAGACGTAAATAATGTTCCCACCGAGAAGTAGCGGCCGCCCCGCCAGGAATGTTGGAAAATACTACATACGAGATGTTAGGTTGCCTTTGGTTAGGATATAAAACGTTATAGACGTATATAATGTCCGCACCGAGACGTACGGGCCGACACGACCGGGATTCTGTAAAACATTACCAGCGAGGGTCTAGATGGGTTAGGTTAGGTTATATTACGATATAGACGTATATAATGTGCCCACCGAGAAGTAGGGACTGACCCGCCAGGAATGTTGGAAAATACAACATCCGAGATTTTAAGTTGCCTTAGGTTAGGATATATAAAATTATAGACGTATATAATGTCCCCACGGAAAAGTACGGGCCGACAAGACTGGGATTTTGTAAAACATAACCAGCGACGGGCTAGATGGGTTAGGTTAGGTTATATTACGTTATAAACGTATATAATGTTCCCACCGAGAAGTGGGGCCGACCAGCCAGGAATGTTGTGAAATACTACATCCGAGATGTTAGGTTCGCTTAGGTTAGTATATATAACGTTATAGACGTATATAATGTCCGCACCGAGACGTACGGGCCGACACGACAGGGATTCTGCAAAACATTACAAGCGAGGGTCTAGATGGGTTAGGTTAGGTTATATTACGATATAGCCGTATATAATGTGCCCACCGAGAAGTAGGGGCCGACCCGCCAGGAATGTTGGAAAATACTACATCGGAACTGTTAAGTTGCCTTAGGTTAGGATATATAACGATATAGACGTATATAATGTCCCCACGGAGAAGTACGGGCCGACACGACCGGGATTTTGTAAAACATTACCAGCGAGGGTCTAGATGGGTTAGGTTTGGTTATATTACGATATAGACGTATATAATGTGCCCACCTAGAAGTAGGGGCCGACCCGCCAGGAATGTTGGAAAATACTACATCCGAGATGTTAGGTTGCCTTAGGTTAGGATATGTAACGATATAGACGTATATAATGTCCCCACGGAGAAGTACGGGCCGACACGACCGGGATTTTGTAAAACATTACCAGCGAGGGTCTAGATGGATTAGGTTAGGTTATATTACGTTATAGACGTAAATAATGTTCCCACCGAGAAGTGGGACCGACCCGCCAGGAATGTTGTGAAATACTACTTTCGAGATGTTAGGTTGCCTTTGGCTAGGATATAAAACGTTATAGACGTATATAATGTCCGCACCGAGACGTACGGGCCGACACGACCGGGATTCTGTAAAACATTACCAGCGAGGGTCTAGATGGGTTAGGTTAGGTTATATTACGATATAGACGTATATAATGTGCCCACCGAGAAGTAGGGACTGACCCGCCAGGAATGTTGGAAAATACAACATCCGAGATTTTAAGTTGCCTTAGGTTAGGATATATAAAATTATAGACGTATATAATGTCCCCACGGAAAAGTACGGGCCGACAAGACTGGGATTTTGTAAAACATAACCAGCGACGGGCTAGATGGGTTAGGTTAGGTTATATTACGTTATAAACGTATATAATGTTCCCACCGAGAAGTGGGGCCGACCAGCCAGGAATGTTGTGAAATACTACATCCGAGATGTTAGGTTCGCTTAGGTTAGTATATATAACGTTATAGACGTATATAATGTCCGCACCGAGACGTACGGGCCGACACGACAGGGATTCTGCAAAACATTACAAGCGAGGGGCTAGATGGGTTAGGTTAGGTTATATTACGATATAGACGTATATAATGTGCCCACCGAGAAGTAGGGGCCGACCCGCCAGGAATGTTGGAAAATACTACATCGGAACTGTTAAGTTGCCTTAGGTTAGGATATATAACGATATAGACGTATATAATGTCCCCACGGAGAAGTACGGGCCGACACGACCGGGATTTTGTAAAACATTACCAGCGAGGGTCTAGATGGATTAGGTTAGGTTATATTACGTTATAGACGTAAATAATGTTCCCACCGAGAAGTGGGACCGACCCGCCAGGAATGTTGTGAAATACTACATTCGAGATGTTAGGTTGCCTTTGGTTAGGATATAAAACGTTATAGACGTATATAATGTCCGCGCCGAGACGTTCGGGACGACACGACCGGGATTCTGTAAAACATTACAAGCGAGGGTCTAGATGGGTTAGGTTAGGTTATACTTCGTTATAAACGTATATAAGGTTCCCACCGAGAAGTGGGGCCGACCAGCCAGGAATGTTGTGAAATACTACATGCGAGATGTTAGGTACCCTTAGGTTAGGATATATAACGTTATAGACGTATATAATGTCCCCACGGAGAAGTACGGGCCGACACGACCGGGATTTTGTAAAACATTACCAGCGAGGGTCTAGATGGATTAGGTTAGGTTATATTACGTTATAGACGTAAATAATGTTCCCACCGAGAAGTGGGGCCGACCCGCCAGGAATGTTGTGAAATACTACATTCGAGATGCTAGGTTGCCTTTGGTTAGGATATATAACGTTATAGACGTATATAATGTCCGCACCGAGACATACGCGACGACACGACCGGGATTCTGTAAACATTACAAGCGAGGCTCTAGATGGGTTAGGTTAAGTTATACTTCGTTATAAACGTATATAATGTTCCCACCGAGAAGTGGGGCCGAGCAGCCAGGAATGTTGTGAAATACTACATGCGAGATGTTAGGTACCCTTAGGTTAGGATATATAACGTTATAGACGTATATAATGTCCCCACGGAGAAGTACGGGCCGACACGACCGGGATTTTGTAAAACATTACCAGCGAGGGTCTAGATGGATTAGGTTAGGTTATATTACGTTATAGACGTAAATAATGTTCCCACCGAGAAGTGGGGCCGACCCGCCAGGAATGTTGTGAAATACTACATCCCAGATGTTAGGTTCGCTTAGGTTAGTATACATAACGTTATAGACGTATATAATGTCCGCACCGAGACATACGGGCCGACACGACAGGGATTCTGCAAAACATTACAAGCGAGGGGCTAGATGGGTTAGGTTAGGTTATATTACGATATAGACGTATATAATGTGCCCACCGAGAAGTAGGGGCCGACCCGCCAGGAATGTTGTGAAATACTACATCGGAGATGTTAAGTTGCCTTAGGTTAGGATATATAACGATATAGACGTATATAATGTCCCCACGGAGAAGTACGGGCCGACACGACCGGGATTTTGTAAAACATTACCAGCGAGGGTCTAGATGGGTTAGGTTTGGTTATATTACGATATAGACGTATATAATGTGCCCACCTAGAAGTAGGGGCCGACCCGCCAGGAATGTTGGAAAATACTACATCCGAGATGTTAGGTTGCCTTAGGTTAGGATATATAACGATATAGACGTATATAATGTCCCCACGGAGAAGTACGGGCCGACACGACCGGGATTTTGTAAAACATTACCAGCGAGGGTCTAGATGGATTAGGTTAGGTTATATTACGTTATAGACGTAAATAATGTTCCCACCGAGAAGTGGGACCGACCCGCCAGGAATGTTGTGAAATACTACATTCGAGATGTTAGGTTGCCTTTGGCTAGGATATAAAACGTTATAGACGTATATAATGTCCGCACCGAGACGTACGGGCCGACACGACCGGGATTCTGTAAAACATTACCAGCGAGGGTCTAGATGGGTTAGGTTAGGTTATATTACGATATAGACGTATATAATGTGCCCACCGAGAAGTAGGGACTGACCCGCCAGGAATGTTGGAAAATACAACATCCGAGATTTTAAGTTGCCTTAGGTTAGGATATATAAAATTATAGACGTATATAATGTCCCCACGGAAAAGTACGGGCCGACAAGACTGGGATTTTGCAAAACATAACCAGCGACGGGCTAGATGGGTTAGGTTAGGTTATATTACGTTATACACGTATATAATGTTCCCACCGAGAAGTGGGGCCGACCAGCCAGGAATGTTGTGAAATACTACATCCGAGATGTTAGGTTCGCTTAGGTTAGTATATATAACGTTATAGACGTATATAATGTCCGCACCGAGACATACGGGCCGACACGACAGGGATTCTGCAAAACATTACAAGCGAGGGGCTAGATGGGTTAGGTTAGGTTATATTACGATATAGACGTATATAATGTGCCCACCGAGAAGTAGGGGCCGACCCGCCAGGAATGTTGTGAAATACTACATCGGAGATGTTAAGTTGCCTTAGGTTAGGATATATAACGATATAGACGTATATAATGTCCCCACGGAGAAGTACGGGCCGACACGACCGGGATTTTGTAAAACATTACCAGCGAGGGTCTAGATGGGTTAGGTTTGGTTATATTACGATATAGACGTATATAATGTGCCCACCTAGAAGTAGGGGCCGACCCGCCAGGAATGTTGGAAAATACTACATCCGAGATGTTAGGTTGCCTTAGGTTAGGATATATAACGATATAGACGTATATAATGTCCCCACGGAGAAGTACGGGCCGACACGACCGGGATTTTGTAAAACATTACCAGCGAGGGTCTAGATGGATTAGGTTAGGTTATATTACGTTATAAACGTAAATAATGTTCCCACCGAGAAGTGGGGCCGACCCGCCAGGAATGTTGTGAAATACTACATCCGAGATGTTAGGTTCGCTTAGGTTAGTATACATAACGTTATAGACGTATATAATGTCCGCACCGAGACGTACGGGCCGACACGACAGGGATTCTGCAAAACATTACAAGCGAGGGGCTAGATGGGTTAGGTTAGGTTATATTACGATATAGACGTATATAATGTGCCCACCGAGAAGTAGGTGCCGACCTGCCAGGAATGTTGTGAAATACTACATCGGAGATGTTAAGTTGCCTTAGGTTAGGATATATAACGATATAGACGTATATAATGTCCCCACGGAGAAGTACGGGCCGACACGACCGGGATTTTGTAAAACATTACCAGCGAGGGTCTAGATGGGTTAGGTTTGGTTATATTACGATATAGACGTATATAATGTGCCCACCTAGAAGTAGGGGCCGACCCGCCAGGAATGTTGGAAAATACTACATCCGAGATGTTAGGTTGCCTTAGGTTAGGATATATAACGATATAGACGTATATAATGTCCCCACGGAGAAGTACGGGCCGACACGACCGGGATTTTGTAAAACATTACCAGCGAGGGTCTAGATGGATTAGGTTAGGTTATATTACGTTATAGACGTAAATAATGTTCCCACCGAGAAGTAGCGGCCGCCCCGCCAGGAATGTTGGAAAATACTACATCCGAGATGTTAGGTTGCCTTTGGTTAGGATATAAAACGTTATAGACGTATATAATGTCCGCACCGAGACGTACGGGCCGACACGACCGGGATTCTGTAAAACATTACCAGCGAGGGTCTAGATGGGTTAGGTTAGGTTATATTACGATATAGACGTATATAATGTGCCCACCGAGAAGTAGGGACTGACCCGCCAGGAATGTTGGAAAATACAACATCCGAGATTTTAAGTTGCCTTAGGTTAGGATATATAAAATTATAGACGTATATAATGTCCCCACGGAAAAGTACGGGCCGACAAGACTGGGATTTTGTAAAACATAACCAGCGACGGGCTAGATGGGTTAGGTTAGGTTATATTACGTTATAAACGTATATAATGTTCCCACCGAGAAGTGGGGCCGACCAGCCAGGAATGTTGTGAAATACTACATCCGAGATGTTAGGTTCGCTTAGGTTAGTATATATAACGTTATAGACGTATATAATGTCCGCACCGAGACGTACGGGCCGACACGACAGGGATTCTGCAAAACATTACAAGCGAGGGTCTAGATGGGTTAGGTTAGGTTATATTACGATATAGCCGTATATAATGTGCCCACCGAGAAGTAGGGGCCGACCCGCCAGGAATGTTGGAAAATACTACATCGGAACTGTTAAGTTGCCTTAGGTTAGGATATATAACGATATAGACGTATATAATGTCCCCACGGAGAAGTACGGGCCGACACGACCGGGATTTTGTAAAACATTACCAGCGAGGGTCTAGATGGGTTAGGTTTGGTTATATTACGATATAGACGTATATAATGTGCCCACCTAGAAGTAGGGGCCGACCCGCCAGGAATGTTGGAAAATACTACATCCGAGATGTTAGGTTGCCTTAGGTTAGGATATATAACGATATAGACGTATATAATGTCCCCACGGAGAAGTACGGGCCGACACGACCGGGATTTTGTAAAACATTACCAGCGAGGGTCTAGATGGATTAGGTTAGGTTATATTACGTTATAGACGTAAATAATGTTCCCACCGAGAAGTGGGACCGACCCGCCAGGAATGTTGTGAAATACTACATTCGAGATGTTAGGTTGCCTTTGGCTAGGATATAAAACGTTATAGACGTATATAATGTCCGCACCGAGACGTACGGGCCGACACGACCGGGATTCTGTAAAACATTACCAGCGAGGGTCTAGATGGGTTAGGTTAGGTTATATTACGATATAGACGTATATAATGTGCCCACCGAGAAGTAGGGACTGACCCGCCAGGAATGTTGGAAAATACAACATCCGAGACTTTAAGTTGCCTTAGGTTAGGATATATAAAATTATAGACGTATATAATGTCCCCACGGAAAAGTACGGGCCGACAAGACTGGGATTTTGCAAAACATAACCAGCGAGGGTCTAGATGGATTAGGTTAGGTTATATTACGTTATAGACGTAAATAATGTTCCCACCGAGAAGTGGGACCGACCCGCCAGGAATGTTGTGAAATACTACATGCGAGATGTTAGGTACCCTTAGGTTAGGATATATAACGTTATAGACGTATATAATGTCCCCACGGAGAAGTACGGGCCGACACGACCGGGATTTTGTAAAACATTACCAGCGAGGGTCTAGATGGATTAGGTTAGGTTATATTACGTTATAGACGTAAATAATGTTCCCACCGAGAAGTGGGGCCGACCCGCCAGGAATGTTGTGAAATACTACATCCGAGATGTTAGGTTCGCTTAGGTTAGTATACATAACGTTATAGACGTATATAATGTCCGCACCGAGACGTACGGGCCGACACGACAGGGATTCTGCAAAACATTACAAGCGAGGGGCTAGATGGGTTAGGTTAGGTTATATTACGATATAGACGTATATAATGTGCCCACCGAGAAGTAGGGGCCGACCCGCCAGGAATGTTGTGAAATACTACATCGGAGATGTTAAGTTGCCTTAGGTTAGGATATATAACGATATAGACGTATATAATGTCCCCACGGAGAAGTACGGGCCGACACGACCGGGATTTTGTAAAACATTACCAGCGAGGGTCTAGATGGGTTAGGTTTGGTTATATTACGATATAGACGTATATAATGTGCCCACCTAGAAGTAGGGGCCGACCCGCCAGGAATGTTGGAAAATACTACATCCGAGATGTTAGGTTGCCTTAGGTTAGGATATATAACGATATAGACGTATATAATGTCCCCACGGAGAAGTACGGGCCGACACGACCGGGATTTTGTAAAACATTACCAGCGAGGGTCTAGATGGATTAGGTTAGGTTATATTACGTTACAGACGTAAATAATGTTCCCACCGAGAAGTGGGACCGACCCGCCAGGAATGTTGTGAAATACTACATTCGAGATGTTAGGTTGCCTTTGGCTAGGATATAAAACGTTATAGACGTATATAATGTCCGCACCGAGACGTACGGGCCGACACGACCGGGATTCTGTAAAACATTACCAGCGAGGGTCTAGATGGGTTAGGTTAGGTTATATTACGATATAGACGTATATAATGTGCCCACCGAGAAGTAGGGGCTGACCCGCCAGGAATGTTGGAAAATACAACATCCGAGATTTTAAGTTGCCTTAGGTTAGGATATATAAAATTATAGACGTATATAATGTCCCCACGGAAAAGTACGGGCCGACAAGACTGGGATTTTGTAAAACATAACCAGCGACGGGCTAGATGGGTTAGGTTAGGTTATATTACGTTATAAACGTATATAATGTTCCCACCGAGAAGTGGGGCCGACCAGCCAGGAATGTTGTGAAATACTACATCCGAGATGTTAGGTTCGCTTAGGTTAGTATATATAACGTTATAGACGTATATAATGTCCGCACCGAGACGTACGGGCCGACACGACAGGGATTCTGCAAAACATTACAAGCGAGGGTCTAGATGGGTTAGGTTAGGTTATATTACGATATAGCCGTATATAATGTGCCCACCGAGAAGTAGGGGCCGACTCGCCAGGAATGTTGGAAAATACTACATCGGAACTGTTAAGTTGCCTTAGGTTAGGATATATAACGATATAGACGTATATAATGTCCCCACGGAGAAGTACGGGCCGACACGACCGGGATTTTGTAAAACATTACCAGCGAGGGTCTAGATGGGTTAGGTTTGGTTATATTACGATATAGACGTATATAATGTGCCCACCTAGAAGTAGGGGCCGACCCGCCAGGAATGTTGGAAAATACTACATCCGAGATGTTAGGTTGCCTTAGGTTAGGATATATAACGATATAGACGTATATAATGTCCCCACGGAGAAGTACGGGCCGACACGACCGGGATTTTGTAAAACATTACCAGCGAGGGTCTAGATGGATTAGGTTAGGTTATATTACGTTATAGACGTAAATAATGTTCCCACCGAGAAGTGGGACCGACCCGCCAGGAATGTTGTGAAATACTACATTCGAGATGTTAGGTTGCCTTTGGCTAGGATATAAAACGTTATAGACGTATATAATGTCCGCATCGAGACGTACGGGCCGACACGACCGGGATTCTGTAAAACATTACCAGCGAGGGTCTAGATGGGTTAGGTTAGGTCATATTACGATATAGACGTATATAATGTGCCCACCGAGAAGTAGGGACTGACCCGCCAGGAATGTTGGAAAATACAACATCCGAGATTTTAAGTTGCCTTAGGTTAGGATATATAAAATTATAGACGTATATAATGTCCCGACGGAAAAGTACGGGCCGACAAGACTGGGATTTTGCAAAACATAACCAGCGACGGGCTAGATGGGTTAGGTTAGGTTATATTACGTTATAAACGTATATAATGTTCCCACCGAGAAGTGGGGCCGACCAGCCAGGAATGTTGTGAAATACTACATCCGAGATGTTAGGTTCGCTTAGGTTAGTATATATAACGTTATAGACGTATATAATGTCCGCGCCGAGACGTACGGGCCGACACGACAGGGATTCTGCAAAACATTACAAGCGAGGGGCTAGATGGGTTAGGTTAGGTTATATTACGATATAGACGTATATAATGTGCCCACCGAGAAGTAGGGGCCGACCCGCCAGGAATGTTGGAAAATACTACATCGGAACTGTTAAGTTGCCTTAGGTTAGGATATATAACGATATAGACGTATATAATGTCCCCACGGAGAAGTACGGGCCGACACGACCGGGATTTTGTAAAACATTACCAGCGAGGGTCTAGATGGGTTAGGTTTGGTTATATTACGATATAGACGTATATAATGTGCCCACCTAGAAGTAGGGGCCGACCCGCCAGGAATGTTGGAAAATACTACATCCGAGATGTTAGGTTGCCTTAGGTTAGGATATATAACGATATAGACGTATATAATGTCCCCACGGAGAAGTACGGGCCGACACGACCGGGATTTTGTAAAACATTACCAGCGAGGGTCTAGATGGATTAGGTTAGGTTATATTACGTTATAGACGTAAATAATGTTCCCACCGAGAAGTGGGACCGACCCGCCAGGAATGTTGTGAAATACTACATTCGAGATGTTAGGTTGCCTTTGGTTAGGATATAAAACGTTATACGCGTATATAATGTCCGCGCCGAGACGTTCGGGACGACACGACCGGGATTCTGTAAAACATTACAAGCGAGGGTCTAGATGGGTTAGGTTAGGTTATACTTCGTTATAAACGTATATAAGGTTCCCACCGAGAAGTGGGGCCGACCAGCCAGGAATTTTGTGAAATACTACATGCGAGATGTTAGGTACCCTTAGGTTAGGATATATAACGTTATAGACGTATATAATGTCCCCACGGAGAAGTACGGGCCGACACGACCGGGATTTTGTAAAACATTACCAGCGAGGGTCTAGATGGATTAGGTTAGGTTATATTACGTTATAGACGTAAATAATGTTCCCACCGAGAAGTGGGGCCGACCCGCCAGGAATGTTGTGAAATACTACATTCGAGATGCTAGGTTGCCTTTGGTTAGGATATATAACGTTATAGACGTATATAATGTCCGCACCGAGACATACGCGACGACACGACCGGGATTCTGTAAAACATTACAAGCGAGGCTCTAGATGGGTTAGGTTAAGTTATACTTCGTTATAAACGTATATAATGTTCCCACCGAGAAGTGGGGCCGACCAGCCAGGAATGTTGTGAAATACTACATGCGAGATGTTAGGTACCCTTAGGTTAGGATATATAACGTTATAGACGTATATAATGTCCCCACGGAGAAGTACGGGCCGACACGACCGGGATTTTGTAAAACATTACCAGCGAGGGTCTAGATGGATTAGGTTAGGTTATATTACGTTATAGACGTAAATAATGTTCCCACCGAGAAGTGGGGCCGACCCGCCAGGAATGTTGTGAAATACTACATTCGAGATGTTAGGTTGCCTTTGGTTAGGATATATAACGTTATAGACATATATAATGTCCGCACCGAGACGTACGGGTCGACACGACCGGGATTCTGTAAAACATTACAAGCGAGGCTCTAGATGGGTTAGGTTAAGTTATACTTCGTTATAAACGTATATAATGTTCCCACCGAGAAGTGGGGCCGACCAGCCAGGAATGTTGTGAAATACTACATCCGAGATGTTAGGTTCGCTTAGGTTAGGATATATAACGTTATAGACGTATATAATGTCCGCACCGAGACGTACGGGCCGACACGACCGGGATTCTGCAAAACATTACAAGCGAGGGGCTAGATGGGTTAGGTTAGGTTATATTACGATATAGACGTATATAATGTGCCCACCGAGAAGTAGGGGCCGCCCCGCCAGGAATGTTGGAAAATACTACATCCGAGATGTTAGGTTCCCTTAGGTTAGGATATATAACGTTATAGACGTATATAATGTCCGCACCGAGACGTACGGGCCGACACGACCGGGATTCTGCAAAACATTACAAGCGAGGGGCTAGATGGGTTAGGTTAGGTTATATTACGATATAGACGTATATAATGTGCCCACCGAGAAGTAGGGGCCGACCCGCCAGGAATGTTGGAAAATACTACATCGGAGATGTTAAGTTGCCTTAGGTTAGGATATATAACGATATAGACGTATATAATGTCCGCACCGAGACGTACGAGACGACACGACCGGGATTTTGTAGAACATTACCAGCGAGGGTCTAGATGGGTTAGGTTAGGTAATATACGATATAGACGTATATAATGTTCCCACCAAGAAGTAGCGGCCGCCCCGCCAGGAATGTTGGAAAATACTACATCCGAGATGTTAGGTTCCCTTAGGTTAGGATATATAACGTTATAGACGTATATAATGTCCCCACGGAGAAGTACGGGCCGACACGACCGGGATTTTGTAAAACATTACCAGCGAGGGTCTAGATGGATTAGGTTAGGTTATATTACGTTATAGACGTAAATAATGTTCCCACCGAGAAGTGGGGCCGACCCGCCAGGAATGTTGTGAAATACTACATTCGAGATGTTAGGTTGCCTTTGGTTAGGATATATAACGTTATAGACGTATATAATGTCCGCACCGAGACGTACGGGCCGACACGACCGGGATTCTGTAAAACATTACCAGCGAGGGTCTAGATGGGTTAGGTTAGGTTATATTACGATATAGACGTATATAATGTGCCCACCGAGAAGTAGGGACTGACCCGCCAGGAATGTTGGAAAATACAACATCCGAGATTTTAAGTTGCCTTAGGTTAGGATATATAAAATTATAGACGTATATAATGTCCCCACGGAAAAGTACGGGCCGACAAGACTGGGATTTTGCAAAACATAACCAGCGACGGGCTAGATGGGTTAGGTTAGGTTATATTACGTTATAAACGTATATAATGTTCCCACCGAGAAGTGGGGCCGACCAGCCAGGAATGTTGTGAAATACTACATCCGAGATGTTAGGTTCGCTTAGGTTAGTATATATAACGTTATAGACGTATATAATGTCCGCGCCGAGACGTACGGGCCGACACGACAGGGATTCTGCAAAACATTACAAGCGAGGGGCTAGATGGGTTAGGTTAGGTTATATTACGATATAGACGTATATAATGTGCCCACCGAGAAGTAGGGGCCGACCCGCCAGGAATGTTGGAAAATACTACATCGGAACTGTTAAGTTGCCTTAGGTTAGGATATATAACGATATAGACGTATATAATGTCCCCACGGAGAAGTACGGGCCGACACGACCGGGATTTTGTAAAACATTACCAGCGAGGGTCTAGATGGGTTAGGTTTGGTTATATTACGATATAGACGTATATAATGTGCCCACCTAGAAGTAGGGGCCGACCCGCCAGGAATGTTGGAAAATACTACATCCGAGATGTTAGGTTGCCTTAGGTTAGGATATATAACGATATAGACGTATATAATGTCCCCACGGAGAAGTACGGGCCGACACGACCGGGATTTTGTAAAACATTACCAGCGAGGGTCTAGATGGATTAGCTTAGGTTATATTACGTTATAGACGTAAATAATGTTCCCACCGAGAAGTGGGACCGACCCGCCAGGAATGTTGTGAAATACTACATTCGAGATGTTAGGTTGCCTTTGGTTAGGATATAAAACGTTATAGACGTATATAATGTCCGCGCCGAGACGTTCGGGACGACACGACCGGGATTCTGTAAAACATTACAAGCGAGGGTCTAGATGGGTTAGGTTAGGTTATACTTCGTTATAAACGTATATAAGGTTCCCACCGAGAAGTGGGGCCGACCAGCCAGGAATGTTGTGAAATACTACATGCGAGATGTTAGGTACCCTTAGGTTAGGATATATAACGTTATAGACGTATATAATGTCCCCACGGAGAAGTACGGGCCGACACGACCGGGATTTTGTAAAACATTACCAGCGAGGGTCTAGATGGATTAGGTTAGGTTATATTACGTTATAGACGTAAATAATGTTCCCACCGAGAAGTGGGGCCGACCCGCCAGGAATGTTGTGAAATACTACATTCGAGATGCTAGGTTGCCTTTGGTTAGGATATATAACGTTATAGACGTATATAATGTCCGCACCGAGACATACGCTACGACACGACCGGGATTCTGTAAAACATTACAAGCGAGGCTCTAGATGGGTTAGGTTAAGTTATACTTCGTTATAAACGTATATAATGTTCCCACCGAGAAGTGGGGCCGACCAGCCAGGAATGTTGTGAAATACTACATGCGAGATGTTAGGTACCCTTAGGTTAGGATATATAACGTTATAGACGTATATAATGTCCCCACGGAGAAGTACGGGCCGACACGACCGGGATTTTGTAAAACATTACCAGCGAGGGTCTAGATGGATTAGGTTAGGTTATATTACGTTATAGACGTAAATAATGTTCCCACCGAGAAGTGGGACCGACCCGCCAGGAATGTTGTGAAATACTACATTCGAGATGTTAGGTTGCCTTTGGTTAGGATATAAAACGTTATAGACGTATATAATGTCCGCGCCGAGACGTTCGGGACGACACGACCGGGATTCTGTAAAACATTACAAGCGAGGGTCTAGATGGGTTAGGTTAGGTTATACTTCGTTATAAACGTATATAAGGTTCCCACCGAGAAGTGGGGCCGACCAGCCAGGAATGTTGTGAAATACTACATGCGAGATGTTAGATACCCTTAGGTTAGGATATATAACGTTATAGACGTATATAATGTCCCCACGGAGAAGTAGGGGCCGACACGACCGGGATTTTGTAAAACATTACCAGCGAGGGTCTAGATGGATTAGGTTAGGTTATATTACGTTATAGACGTAAATAATGTTCCCACCGAGAAGTGGGGCCGACCCGCCAGAAATGTTGTGAAATACTACATTCGAGATGTTAGGTTGCCTTTGGTTAGGATATATAACGTTATAGACGTATATAATGTCCGCACCGAGACGTACGGGACGACACGACCGGGATTCTGTAAAACATTACAAGCGAGGCTCTAGATGGGTTAGGTTAAGTTATACTTCGTTATAAACGTATATAATGTTCCCACCGAGAAGTGGGGCCGACCAGCCAGGAATGTTGTGAAATACTACATCCGAGATGTTAGGTTCGCTTAGGTTAGGATATATAACGTTATAGACGTATATAATGTCCGCACCGAGACGTACGGGCCGACACGCCCGGGATTCTGCAAAACATTACAAGCGAGGGGCTAGATGGGTTAGGTTAGGTTATATTACGATATAGACGTATATAATGTGCCCACCGAGAAGTAGGGGCCGCCCCGCCAGGAATGTTGGAAAATACTACATCCGAGATGTTAGGTTCCCTTAGGTTAGGATATATAACGTTATAGACGTATATAATGCCCCACGGAGAAGTACGGGCCGACACGACCGGGATTTTGTAAAACATTACCAGCGAGGGTCTAGATGGATTAGGTTAGGTTATATTACGTTATAGACGTAAATAATGTTCCCACCGAGAAGTAGCGGCCGCCCCGCCAGGAATGTTGGAAAATACTACATCCGAGATGTTAGGTTGCCTTTGGTTAGGATATATAACGTTATAGACGTATATAATGTCCGCACCGAGACGTACGAGACGACACGACCGGGATTCTGTGAAACATTACCAGCGAGGGTCTAGATGGGTTAGGTTAGGTTATATTACGATATAGACGTATATAATGTGCCCACCGAGAAGTAGGGACTGACCCGCCAGGAATGTTGGAAAATACTACATCCGAGATGTTAAGTTGCCTTAGGTTAGGATATATAAAATTATAGACGTATATAATGTCCCCACGGAAAAGTACGGGCCGACAAGACTGGGATTTTGTAAAACATAACCAGCGAGGGGCTAGATGGGTTAGGTTAGGTTATATTACGTTATAAACGTATATAATGTTCCCACCGAGAAGTGGGGCCGACCAGCCAGGAATGTTGTGAAATACTACATCCGAGATGTTAGGTTCGCTTAGGTTAGTATACATAACGTTATAGACGTATATAATGTCCGCACCGAGACGTACGGGCCGACACGACAGGGATTCTGCAAAACATTACAAGCGAGGGGCTAGATGGGTTAGGTTAGGTTATACTACGTTATAAACGTATATAATTTTCCCACCGAGAAGTGGGGCCGACGAGCCAGGAATGTTGTGAAATACTACATCCGAGATGTTAGGTTCGCTTAGGTTAGTATACATAACGTTATAGACGTATATAATGTCCGCACCGAGACGTACGGGCCGACACGACAGGGATTCTGCAAAACATTACAAGCGAGGGGCTAGATGGGTTAGGTTAGGTTATATTACGATATAGACGTATATAATGTGCCCACCGAGAAGTAGGGGCCGACCCGCCAGGAATGTTGGAAAATACTACATCGGAGATGTTAAGTTGCCTTAGGTTAGGATATATAACGATATAGATGTATATAATGTCCCCACGGAGAAGTACGGGCCGACACGACCGGGATTTTGTAAAACATTACCAGCGAGGGTCTAGATGGGTTAGGTTTGGTTATATTACGATATAGACGTATATAATGTGCCCACCTAGAAGTAGGGGCCGACCCGCCAGGAATGTTGGAAAATACTACATCCGAGATGTTAGGTTGCCTTAGGTTAGGATATATAACGATATAGACGTATATAATGTCCCCACGGAGAAGTACGGGCCGACACGACCGGGATTTTGTAAAACATTACCAGCGAGGGTCTAGATGGATTAGGTTAGGTTATATTACGTTATAGACGTAAATAATGTTCCCACCGAGGAGTGGGACCGACCCGCCAGGAATGTTGTGAAATACTACATTCGAGATGTTAGGTTGCCTTTGGTTAGGATATGAAACGTTATAGACGTATATAATGTCCGCGCCGAGACGTACGGGCCGACACGACCGGGATTCTGCAAAACATTACAAGCGAGGGGCTAGATGGGTTAGGTTAGGTTATACTACGTTATAAACGTATATAATTTTCCCACCGAGAAGTGGGGCCGACCAGCCAGGAATGTTGTGAAATACTACATCCGTGATGTTAGGTTCCCTTAGGTTAGGATATATAACGTTATAGACGTATATAATGTCCGCACCGAGACGTACGAGACGACACCACCGGGATTTTGTAGAACATTACCAGCGAGGGTCTAGATGGGTTAGGTTAGGTTATATTACGATATAGACGTATATAATGTTCCCACCAAGAAGTAGCGGCCGCCCCGCCAGGAATGTTGGAAAATACTACATCCGAGATGTTAGGTTTCCTTAGGTTAGGATATATAACGTTATAGACGTATATAATGTCCGCACCGAGACGTACGGGCCGACACGACAGGGATTCTGCAAAACATTACAAGCGAGGGGCTAGATGGGTTAGGTTAGGTTATACTACGTTATAAACGTATATAATTTTCCCACCGAGAAGTGGGGCCGACCAGCCAGGAGTGTTGTGAAATACTACATCCGTGATGTTAGGTTCCCTTAAGTTAGGATATATAACGTTATAGACGTATATAATGTCCGCACCGAGACGTACGAGACGACACGACCGGGATTCTGTAAAACTTTACCAGCGAGGGTCTAGATGGGTTAGGTTAGGTTATATTACGATATAGACGTATATAATGTGCCCACCGAGAAGTAGGGACTGACCCGCCAGGAATGTTGGAAAATACTACATCCGAGATGTTAGGTTGCCTTAGGTTAGGATATATAACGATATAGACGTATATAATGTCCCCACGGAGAAGTACGGGCCGACACGACCGGGATTTTGTAAAACATTACCAGCGAGGGTCTAGATGGATTAGGTTAGGTTATATTACGTTATAGACGTAAATAATGTTCCCACCGAGAAGTGGGACCGACCCGCCAGGAATGTTGTGAAATACTACATTCGAGATGTTAGGTTGCCTTTGGTTAGGATATAAAACGTTATAGACGTATATAATGTCCGCGCCGAGACGTTCGGGACGACACGACCGGGATTCTGTAAAACATTACAAGCGAGGGTCTAGATGGGTTAGGTTAGGTTATACTTCGTTATAAACGTATATAAGGTTCCCACCGAGAAGTGGGGCCGACCAGCCAGGAATGTTGTGAAATACTACATGCGAGATGTTAGGTACCCTTAGGTTAGGATATATAACGTTATAGACGTATATAATGTCCCCACGGAGAAGTAGGGGCCGACACGACCGGGATTTTGTAAAACATTACCAGCGAGGGTCTAGATGGATTAGGTTAGGTTATATTACGTTATAGACGTAAATAATGTTCCCACCGAGAAGTGGGGCCGACCCGCCAGAAATGATGTGAAATACTACATTCGAGATGTTAGGTTGCCTTTGGTTAGGATATATAACGTTATAGACGTATATAATGTCCGCACCGAGACGTACGGGACGACACGACCGGGATTCTGTAAAATATTACAAGCGAGGCTCTAGATGGGTTAGGTTAAGTTATACTTCGTTATAAACGTATATAATGTTCCCACCGAGAAGTGGGGCCGACCAGCCAGGAATGTTGTGAAATACTACATCCGAGATGTTAGGTTCGCTTAGGTTAGGATATATAACGTTATAGACGTATATAATGTCCGCACCGAGACGTACGAGACGACACGACCGGGATTCTGTAAAACTTTACCAGCGAGGGTCTAGATGGGTTAGGTTAGGTTATATTACGATATAGACGTATATAATGTGCCCACCGAGAAGTAGGGACTGACCCGCCAGGAATGTTGGAAAATACTACATCCGAGATGTTAGGTTGCCTTAGGTTAGGATATATAACGATATAGACGTATATAATGTCCCCACGGAGAAGTACGGGCCGACACGACCGGGATTTTGTAAAACATTACCAGCGAGGGTCTAGATGGATTAGGTTAGGTTATATTACGTTATAGACGTAAATAATGTTCCCACCGAGAAGTAGCGGCCGCCCCGCCAGGAATGTTGGAAAATACTACATCCGAGATGTTAGGTTGCCTTTGGTTAGGATATATAACGTTATAGACGTATATAATGTCCGCTCCGAGACGTACGGGACGACACGACCGGGATTCTGTAAAACATTACAAGCGAGGGTCTGGATGGGTTAGGTTAAGTTATACTTCGTTATAAAAGTATATAATGTTCCCACCGAGAAGTGGGCCCGACCCGCCAGGAATGTTGTGAAATACTACATTCGAGATGTTAGGTTGCCTTTGGTTAGGATATATAACGTTATAGACGTATATAATGTCCGCACCGAGACGTACGGGACGACACGACCGGGATTCTGTAAAACATTACAAGCGAGGCTCTAGATGGGTTAGGTTAAGTTATACTTCGTTATAAACGTATATAATTTTCCCACCGAAAAGTGGGGCCGACCAGCCAGGAATGTTGTGAAATACTACATCCGTGATGTTAGGTTCCCTTAGGTTAGGATATATAACGTTATAGACCTATATAATGTCCGCACCGAGACGTACGAGACGACACCACCGGGATTTTGTAGAACATTACCAGCGAGGGTCTAGATGGGTTAGGTTAGGTTATATTACGATATAGACGTATATAATGTTCCCACCAAGAAGTAGCGGCCGCCCCGCCAGGAATGTTGGAAAATACTACATCCGAGATGTTAGGTTTCCTTAGGTTAGGATATATAACGTTATAGACGTATATAATGTCCCCACGGAGAAGTACGGGCCGACACGACCGGGATTTTGTAAAACATTACCAGCGAGGGTCTAGATGGATTAGGTTAGGTTATATTACGTTATAGACGTAAATAATGTTCCCACCGAGAAGTGGGGCCGACCCGCCAGGAATGTTGTGAAATACTACATTCGAGATGTTAGGTTGCCTTTGGTTAGGATATATAACGTTATAGACGTATATAATGTCCGCACCGAGACGTACGGGACGACACGACCGGGATTCTGTAAAACATTACAAGCGAGGCTCTAGATGGGTTAGGTTAAGTTATACTTCGTTATAAACGTATATAATGTTCCCACCAAGAAGTAGCGGCCGCCCCGCCAGGAATGTTGGAAAATACTACATCCGAGATGTTAGGTTTCCTTAGGTTAGGATATATAACGTTATAGACGTATATAATGTCCCCACGGAGAAGTACGGGCCGACACGACCGGGATTTTGTAAAACATTACCAGCGAGGGTCTAGATGGATTAGGTTAGGTTATATTACGTTATAGACGTAAATAATGTTCCCACCGAGAAGTGGGGCCGACCCGCCAGGAATGTTGTGAAATACTACATTCGAGATGTTAGGTTGCCTTTGGTTAGGATATATAACGTTATAGACGTATATAATGTCCGCACCGAGACGTACGGGACGACACGACCGGGATTCTGTAAAACATTACAAGCGAGGCTCTAGATGGGTTAGGTTAAGTTATACTTCGTTATAAACGTATATAATGTTCCCACCGAGAAGTGGGGCCGACCCGCCAGGAATGTTGGAAAATACTACATCCGAGATGTTAGGTTGCCTTAGGTTAGGATATATAACGATATAGACGTATATAATGTCCCCACGGAGAAGTACGGGCCGACACGACCGGGATTTTGTAAAACATTACCAGCGAGGGTCTAGATGGATTAGGTTAGGTTATATTACGTTATAGACGTAAATAATGTTCCCACCGAGAAGTGGGACCGACCCGCCACCAATGTTGTGAAATACTACATTCGAGATGTTAGGTTGCCTTTGGTTAGGATATAAAACGTTATAGACGTATATAATGTCCGCGCCGAGACGTACGGGACGACACGACCGGGATTCTGCAAAACATTACAAGCGAGGGGCTAGATGGGTTAGGTTAGGTTATACTACGTTATAAACGTATATAATTTTCCCACCGAGAAGTGGGGCCGACCAGCCAGGAATGTTGTGAAATACTACATCCGTGATGCTAGGTTCCCTTAGGTTAGGATAAAACGTTATAGACGTATATAATGTCCGCACCGAGACGTACGAGACGACACCACCGGGATTTTGTAGAACATTACCAGCGAGGGTCTAGATGGGTTAGGTTAGGTTATATTACGATATAGACGTATATAATGTTCCCACCAAGAAGTAGCGGCCGCCCCGCCAGGAATGTTGGAAAATACTACATCCGAGATGTTAGGTTGCCTTTGGTTAGGATATATAACGTTATAGACGTATATAATGTCCGCACCGAGACGTACGAGACGACACGACCGGGATTCTGTGAAACATTACCAGCGAGGGTCTAGATGGGTTAGGTTAGGTTATATTACGATATAGACGTATATAATGTGCCCACCGAGAAGTAGGGACTGACCCGCCAGGAATGTTGGAAAATACTACATCCGAGATGTTAAGTTGCCTTAGGTTAGGATATATAAAATTATAGACGTATATAATGTCCCCACGGAAAAGTACGGGCCGACAAGACTGGGATTTTGTAAAACATAACCAGCGAGGGGCTAGATGGGTTAGGTTAGGTTATATTACGTTATAAACGTATATAATGTTCCCACCGAGAAGTGGGGCCGACCAGCCAGGAATGTTGTGAAATACTACATCCGAGATGTTAGGTTCGCTTAGGTTAGTATACATAACGTTATAGACGTATATAATGTCCGCACCGAGACGTACGGGCCGACACGACAGGGATTCTGCAAAACATTACAAGCGAGGGGCTAGATGGGTTAGGTTAGGTTATATTACGATATAGACGTATATAATGTGCCCACCGAGAAGTAGGGGCCGACCCGCCAGGAATGTTGGAAAATACTACATCGGAGATGTTAAGTTGCCTTAGGTTA
Organism: Xylocopa violacea; assembly: GCA_963969225.1. Taxonomy (NCBI): domain Eukaryota; kingdom Metazoa; phylum Arthropoda; class Insecta; order Hymenoptera; family Apidae; genus Xylocopa; species Xylocopa violacea. Next base: position 2,511,132 of record CAXAJV010000732.1, on the reverse strand, counting down.
GGATATATAACGATATAGACGTATATAATGTCCCCACGGAGAAGTACGGGCCGACACGACCGGGATTTTGTAAAACATTACCAGCGAGGGTCTAGATGGGTTAGGTTTGGTTATATTACGATATAGACGTATATAATGTGCCCACCTAGAAGTAGGGGCCGACCCGCCAGGAATGTTGGAAAATACTACATCCGAGATGTTAGGTTGCCTTAGGTTAGGATATATAACGATATAGACGTATATAATGTCCCCACGGAGAAGTACGGGCCGACACGACCGGGATTTTGTAAAACATTACCAGCGAGGGTCTAGATGGATTAAGTTAGGTTATATTACGTTATAGACGTAAATAATGTTCCCACCGAGGAGTGGGACCGACCCGCCAGGAATGTTGTGAAATACTACATTCGAGATGTTAGGTTGCCTTTGGTTAGGATATGAAACGTTATAGACGTATATAATGTCCGCGCCGAGACGTACGGGCCGACACGACCGGGATTCTGCAAAACATTACAAGCGAGGGGCTAGATGGGTTAGGTTAGGTTATACTACGTTATAAACGTATATAATTTTCCCACCGAGAAGTGGGGCCGACCAGCCAGGAATGTTGTGAAATACTACATCCGTGATGTTAGGTTCCCTTAGGTTAGGATATATAACGTTATAGACGTATATAATGTCCGCACCGAGACGTACGAGACGACACCACCGGGATTTTGTAGAACATTACCAGCGAGGGTCTAGATGGGTTAGGTTAGGTTATATTACGATATAGACGTATATAATGTTCCCACCAAGAAGTAGCGGCCGCCCCGCCAGGAATGTTGGAAAATACTACATCCGAGATGTTAGGTTTCCTTAGGTTAGGATATATAACGTTATAGACGTATATAATGTCCGCACCGAGACGTACGGGCCGACACGACAGGGATTCTGCAAAACATTACAAGCGAGGGGCTAGATGGGTTAGGTTAGGTTATACTACGTTATAAACGTATATAATTTTCCCACCGAGAAGTGGGGCCGACCAGCCAGGAGTGTTGTGAAATACTACATCCGTGATGTTAGGTTCCCTTAAGTTAGGATATATAACGTTATAGACGTATATAATGTCCGCACCGAGACGTACGAGACGACACGACCGGGATTCTGTAAAACTTTACCAGCGAGGGTCTAGATGGGTTAGGTTAGGTTATATTACGATATAGACGTATATAATGTGCCCACCGAGAAGTAGGGACTGACCCGCCAGGAATGTTGGAAAATACTACATCCGAGATGTTAGGTTGCCTTAGGTTAGGATATATAACGATATAGACGTATATAATGTCCCCACGGAGAAGTACGGGCCGACACGACCGGGATTTTGTAAAACATTACCAGCGAGGGTCTAGATGGATTAGGTTAGGTTATATTACGTTATAGACGTAAATAATGTTCCCACCGAGAAGTGGGACCGACCCGCCAGGAATGTTGTGAAATACTACATTCGAGATGTTAGGTTGCCTTTGGTTAGGATATAAAACGTTATAGACGTATATAATGTCCGCGCCGAGACGTTCGGGACGACACGACCGGGATTCTGTAAAACATTACAAGCGAGGGTCTAGATGGGTTAGGTTAGGTTATACTTCGTTATAAACGTATATAAGGTTCCCACCGAGAAGTGGGGCCGACCAGCCAGGAATGTTGTGAAATACTACATGCGAGATGTTAGGTACCCTTAGGTTAGGATATATAACGTTATAGACGTATATAATGTCCCCACGGAGAAGTAGGGGCCGACACGACTGGGATTTTGTAAAACATTACCAGCGAGAGTCTAGATGGATTAGGTTAGGTTATATTACGTTATAGACGTAAATAATGTTCCCACCGAGAAGTGGGGCCGACCCGCCAGAAATGTTGTGAAATACTACATTCGAGATGTTAGGTTGCCTTTGGTTAGGATATATAACGTTATAGACGTATATAATGTCCGCACCGAGACGTACGGGACGACACGACCGGGATTCTGTAAAATATTACAAGCGAGGCTCTAGATGGGTTAGGTTAAGTTATACTTCGTTATAAACGTATATAATGTTCCCACCGAGAAGTGGGGCCGACCAGCCAGGAATGTTGTGAAATACTACATCCGAGATGTTAGGTTCGCTTAGGTTAGGATATATAACGTTATAGACGTATATAATGTCCGCACCGAGACGTACGCGCCGACACGACCGGGATTCTGCAAAACATTACAAGCGAGGGGCTAGATGGGTTAGGTTAGGTTATATTACGATATAGACGTATATAATGTGCCCACCGAGAAGTAGGGGCCGCCCCGCCAGGAATGTTGGAAAATACTACATCCGAGATGTTAGGTTCCCTTAGGTTAGGATATATAACGTTATAGACGTATATAATGTCCCCACGGAGAAGTACGTGCCGACACGACCGGGATTTTGTAAAACATTACCAGCGAGGGTCTAGATGGATTAGGTTAGGTTATATTACGTTATAGACGTAAATAATGTTCCGACCGAGAAGTAGCGGCCGCCCCGCCAGGAATGTTGGAAAATACTACATCCGAGATGTTAGGTTGCCTTTGGTTAGGATATATAACGTTATAGACGTATATAATGTCCGCTCCGAGACGTACGGGACGACACGACCGGGATTCTGTAAAACATTACAAGCGAGGGTCTGGATGGGTTAGGTTAAGTTATACTTCGTTATAAAAGTATATAATGTTCCCACCGAGAAGTGGGCCCGACCCGCCAGGAATGTTGTGAAATACTACATTCGAGATGTTAGGTTGCCTTTGGTTAGGATATATAACGTTATAGACGTATATAATGTCCGCACCGAGACGTACGGGACGACACGACCGGGATTCTGTAAAACATTACAAGCGAGGCTCTAGATGGGATAGGTTAAGTTATACTTCGTTATAAACGTATATAATGTTCCCACCGAGAAGTGGGGCCGACCAGCCAGGAATGTTGTGAAATACTACATCCGAGATGTTAGGTTCGCTTAGGTTAGGATATATAACGTTATAGACGTATAGAATGTCCGCACCGAGACGTACGGGCCGACACGACCGGGATTCTGCAAAACATTACAAGCGAGGGGCTAGATGGGTTAGGTTAGGTTATATTACGATATAGACGTATATAATGTGCCCACCGAGAAGTAGGGGCCGCCCCGCCAGGAATGTTGGAAAATACTACATCCGAGATGTTAGGTTCCCTTAGGTTAGGATATATAACGTTATAGACGTATATAATGTCCCCACGGAGAAGTACGGGCCGACACGACCGGGATTTTGTAAAACATTACCAGCGAGGGTCTAGATGGCTGAGGTTAGGTTATATTACGATATAGACGTATATAATGTGCCCACCGAGAAGTAGGGGCCGACCCGCCAGGAATGTTGGAAAATACTACATCGGAGATGTTAAGTTGCCTTAGGTTAGGATATATAACGATATAGACGTATATAATGTCCCCACGGAGAAGTACGGGCCGACACGACCGGGATTTTGTAAAACATTACCAGCGAGGGTCTAGATGGGTTAGGTTTGGTTATATTACGATATAGACGTATATAATGTGACCACCTAGAAGTAGGGGCCGACCCGCCAGGAATGTTGGAAAATACTACATCCGAGATGTTAGGTTGCCTTAGGTTAGGATATATAACGATATAGACGTATATAATGTCCCCACGGAGAAGTACGGGCCGACACGACCGGGATTTTGTAAAACATTACCAGCGAGGGTCTAGATGGATTAGGTTAGGTTATATTACGTTATAGACGTAAATAATGTTCCCACCGAGAAGTGGGACCGACCCGCCAGGAATGTTGTGAAATACTACATTCGAGATGTTAGGTTGCCTTTGGTTAGGATATAAAACGTTATAGACGTATATAATGTCCGCGCCGAGACGTACGGGACGACACGACCGGGATTCTGTAAAACATTACAAGCGAGGGGCTAGATGTGTTAGGTTAGGTTATACTACGTTATAAACGTATATAATTTTCCCACCGAGAAGTGGGGCCGACCAGCCAGGAATGTTGTGAAATACTACATCCGTGATGTTAGGTTCCCTTTGGTTAGGATATATAACGTTATAGACCTATATAATGTCCGCACCGAGACGTACGAGACGACACCACCGGGATTTTGTAGAGCATTACCAGCGAGGGTCTAGATGGGTTAGGTTAGGTTATATTACGATATAGACGTATATAATGTTCCCACCAAGAAGTAGCGGCCGCCCCGCCAGGAATGTTGGAAAATACTACATCCGAGATGTTAGGTTTCCTTAGGTTAGGATATATAACGTTATAGACGTATATAATGTCCCCACGGAGAAGTACGGGCCGACACGACCGGGATTTTGTAAAACATTACCAGCGAGGGTCTAGATGGATTAGGTTAGGTTATATTACGTTATAGACGTAAATAATGTTCCCACCGAGAAGTGGGGCCGACCCGCCAGGAATGTTGTGAAATACTACATTCGAGATGTTAGGTTGCCTTTGGTTAGGATATATAACGTTATAGACGTATATAATGTCCGCACCGAGACGTACGGGACGACACGACCGGGATTCTGTAAAACATTACAAGCGAGGCTCTAGATGGGTTAGGTTAAGTTATACTTCGTTATAAACGTATATAATGTTCCCACAGAGAAGTGGGGCCGACCCGCCAGGAATGTTGGAAAATACTACATCCGAGATGTTAGGTTGCCTTAGGTTAGGATATATAACGATATAGACGTATATAATGTCCCCACGGAGAAGTACGGGCCGACACGACCGGGATTTTGTAAAACGTTACCAGCGAGGGTCTAGATGGATTAGGTTAGGTTATATTACGTTATAGACGTAAATAATGTTCCCACCGAGAAGTGGGACCGACCCGCCACCAATGTTGTGAAATACTACATTCGAGATGTTAGGTTGCCTTTGGTTAGGATATAAAACGTTATAGACGTATATAATGTCCCCACGGAGAAGTACGGGCCGACACGACCGGGATTCTGCAAAACATTACAAGCGAGGGGCTAGATGGGTTAGGTTAGGTTATACTACGTTATAAACGTATATAATTTTCCCACCGAGAAGTGGGGCCGACCAGCCAGGAATGTTGTGAAATACTACATCCGTAATGTTAGGTTCCCTTAGGTTAGGATAAAACGTTATAGACGTATATAATGTCCGCACCAAGACGTACGAGACGACACCACCGGGATTTTGTAGAACATTACCAGCGAGGGTCTAGATGGGTTAGGTTAGGTTATATTACGATATAGACGTATATAATGTTCCCACCAAGAAGTAGCGGCCGCCCCGCCAGGAATGTTGGAAAATACTACATCCGAGATGTTAGGTTGCCTTAGGTTAGGATATATAACGATAAAGACGTATATAATGTACCCACGGAGAAGTACGGGCCGACACGAGCGGGATTTTGTAAAACATTACAAGCGAGGGTCTAGATGGTTTAGGTTAGGTTATACTTCGTTATAAACGTATATAATGTTCCCACCGAGAAGTGGGGCCGACCAGCCAGGAATGTTGTGAAATACCACATCCGAGATGTTAGGTACCCTTAGGTTAGGATATATAACGTTATAGACGTATATAATGTCCCCACGGAGAAGTACGGTCCGACACGACCGGGATTTTGTAAAACATTACCAGCGAGGGTCTAGATGGATTAGGTTAGGTTATATTACGTTATAGACGTAAATAATGTTCAGACCGAGAAGTGGGGCCGACCCGCCAGGAATGTTGTGAAATACTACATTCGAGATGTTAGGTTGCCTTTGGTTAGGATATATAACGTTATAGACGTATATAATGCCCGCACCGAGACGTACGGGACGACACGACCGGGATTCTGTAAAACATTACAAGCGAGGGTCTATATGGGTTAGGTTAAGTTATACTTCGTTATAAACGTATATAATGTTCCCACCGAGAAGTGGGGCCGACCAGCCAGGAATGTTGTGAAATACTACATCCGAGATGTTAGGTTCGCTTAGGTTAGGATATATAACGTTATAGACGTATATAATGTCCGCACCGAGACGTAGGGGCCGACACGACCGGGATTCTGCAAAACATTACAAGCGAGGGGCTAGATGGGTTAGGTTAGGTTATACTACGTTATAAACGTATATAATTTTCCCACCGAGAAGTCGGGCCGACCAGCCAGGAATGCTGTGAAATACTACATCCGTGATGTTAGGTTCCCTTAGGTTAGGATATATAACTTTATAGACGTATATAATGTCCGCACCGAGACGTACGAGACGACACGACCGGGATTCTGTAAAACATTACCAGCGAGGGTCTAGATGGGTTAGGTTAGGTTATATTACGTTATAGGCGTAAATAATGTTCCCACCGAGAAGTGGGACCGACCCGCCAGGAATGTTGTGAAATATTACATTCGAGATGTTAGGTTGCCTTTGGTTAGGATATAAAACGTTATAGACGTATATAATGTCCGCGCCGAGACGTACGGGACGACACGACCGGGATTCTGTAAAACATTACAAGCGAGGGTCTAGATGGGTTAGGTTAGGTTATACTTCGTTATAAACGTATATAATGTTCCCACCGAGAAGTGGGGCCGACCAGCCAGGAATGTTGTGAAATACTACATGCGAGATGTTAGGTACCCTTAGGTTAGGATATATAACGTTATAGACGTATATAATGTCCGCACGGAGACGTACGGGCCGACACGACCGGGATTCTGCAAAACATTACAAGCGAGGGGCTGGATGGGTTAGGTTAGGTTATACTACGTTATAAACGTATATAATTTTCCCACCGAGAAGTGGGGCCGACCAGCCAGGAATGTTGTGAAATACTACATCCGTGATGTTAGGTTCCCTTAGGTTAGGATAAAACGTTATAGACGTATATAATGTCCGCACCGAGACGTACGAGACGACACCACCGGGATTTTGTAGAACATTACCAGCGAGGGTCTAGATGGGTTAGGTTAGGTTATATTACGATATAGACGTATATAATGTTCCCACCAAGAAGTAGCGGCCGCCCCGCCAGGAATGTTGGAAAATACTACATCCGAGATGTTAGGTTGCCTTAGGTTAGGATATATAACGATAAAGACGTATATAATGTACCCACGGAGAAGTACGGGCCGACACGAGCGGGATTTTGTAAAACATTACAAGCGAGGGTCTAGATGGGTTAGGATAGGTTATACTTCGTTATAAACGTATATAATGTTCCCACCGAGAAGTGGGGCCGACCAGCCAGGAATGTTGTGAAATACTACATCCGAGATGTTAGGTACCCTTAGGTTAGGATATATAACGTTATAGACGTATATAATGTCCCCACGGAGAAGTACGGGCCGACACGACCGGGATTTTGTAAAACATTACCAGCGAGGGTCTAGATGGATTAGGTTAGGTTATATTACGTTATAGACGTAAATAATGTTCCCACCGAGAAGTGGGGCCGACCCGCCAGGAATGTTGTGAAATACTACATTCGAGATGTTAGGTTGCCTTTGGTTAGGATATATAACGTTATAGACGTATATAATGCCCGCACCGAGACGTACGGGACGACACGACCGGGATTCTGTAAAACATTACAAGCGAGGGTCTATATGGGTTAGGTTAAGTTATACTTCGTTATAAACGTATATAATGTTCCCACCGAGAAGTGGGGCCGACCAGCCAGGAATGTTGTGAAATACTACATCCGAGATGTTAGGTTCGCTTAGGTTAGGATATATAACGTTATAGACGTATATAATGTCCGCACCGAGACGTACGGGCCGACACGACCGGGATTCTGCAAAACATTACAAGCGAGGGGCTAGATGGGTTAGGTTAGGTTATACTACGTTATAAACGTATATAATTTTCCCACCGAGAAGTGGGGCCGACCAGCCAGGAATGTTGTGAAATACTACATCCGTGATGTTAGGTTCCCTTAGGTTAGGATATATAACTTTATAGACGTATATAATGTCCGCACCGAGACGTACGAGACGACACGACCGGGATTCTGTAAAACATTACCAGCGAGGGTCTAGATGGGTTAGGTTAGGTTATACTTCGTTATAAACGTATATAATTTTCCCACCGAGAAGTGGGGCCGACCAGCCAGGAATGTTGTGAAATACTACATGCGAGATGTTAGGTACCCTTAGGTTAGGATATATAACGTTATAGACGTATATAATGTCCGCACGGAGACGTACGGGCCGACACGACCGGGATTCTGCAAAACATTACAAGCGAGGGGCTGGATGGGTTAGGTTAGGTTATACTACGTTATAAACGTATATAATTTTCCCACCGAGAAGTGGGGATGACAAGCCAGGAATGTTGTGAAATACTACATCCGTGATGTTAGGTTCCCTTAGGTTAGGATATATAACGTTATAGACGTATATAATGTCCGCACCGAGACGTACGAGACGACACGACCAGGATTTTGTAGAACATTACCAGCGAGGGTCTAGATGGGTTAGGTTAGGTTATATTACGATATAGACGTATATAATGGTCCCACCAAGAAGTAGCGGCCGCCCCGCCAGGAATGTTGGAAAATACTACATCCGAGGTGTTAGGTTCCCTTAGGTTAGGATATATAACGTTATAGACGTATATAATGTCCCCACGGAGAAGTACGGGCCGACACGACCGGGATTTTGTAAAACATTACCAGCGAGGGTCTAGATGGATTAGGTTAGGTTATATTACGTTATAGACGTAAATAATGTTCCCACCGAAGTGTGGGGCCGACCCGCCAGGAATGTTGGAAAATACTACATCCGAGATATTTAGTTGCCTTTGGTTAGGATATATAACGTTATAGACGTATATAATGTCCGCACCGAGACGTTCGAGACGACACGACCGGGATTCTGTAAAACATTACCAGCGAGGGTCTAGATTGGTTAGGTTAGGTTATATTACGATATAGACGTATATAATGTCCCCACCGAGAAGTGGGGCCGACCAGACAGGAATGTTGTGAAATACTACATTCGAGATATTAGGTTGCCTTTGGTTAGGATATATAACGTTATAGACGTATATAATGCCCGCACCGAGACGTACGGGACGACACGACCGGGATTCTGTAAAACATTACAAGCGAGGGTCTATATGGGTTAGGTTAGGTTATACTTCGTTATAAACGTATATAATGTTCCCACCGAGAAGTGGGGCCGACCAGCCAGGAATGTTGTGAAATACTACATGCGAGATGTTAGGTACCCTTAGGTTAGGATATATAACGTTATAGACGTATATAATGTCCGCACGGAGACGTACGGGCCGACACGACCGGGATTCTGCAAAACATTACAAGCGAGGGGCTGGATGGGTTAGGTTAGGTTATACTACGTTATAAACGTATATAATTTTCCCACCGAGAAGTGGGGATGACAAGCCAGGAATGTTGTGAAATACTACATCCGTGATGTTAGGTTCCCTTAGGTTAGGATATATAACGTTATAGACGTATATAATGTCCGCACCGAGACGTACGAGACGACACGACCAGGATTTTGTAGAACATTACCAGCGAGGGTCTAGATGGGTTAGGTTAGGTTATATTACGATATAGACGTATATAATGTTCCCACCAAGAAGTAGCGGCCGCCCCGCCAGGAATGTTGGAAAATACTACATCCGAGGTGTTAGGTTCCCTTAGGTTAGGATATATAACGTTATAGACGTATATAATGTCCCCACGGAGAAGTACGGGCCGACACGACCGGGATTTTGTAAAACATTACCAGCGAGGGTCTAGATGGATTAGGTTTGGTTATATTACGTTATAGACGTAAATAATGTTCCCACCGAAGTGTGGGGCCGACCCGCCAGGAATGTTGGAAAATACTACATCCGAGATATTTAGTTGCCTTTGGTTAGGATATATAACGTTATAGACGTATATAATGTCCGCACCGAGACGTTCGAGACGACACGACCGGGATTCTGTAAAACATTACCAGCGAGGGTGTAGATTGGTTATGTTAGGTTATATTACGATATAGACGTATATAATGTCCCCACCGAGAAGTGGGGCCGACCAGACAGGAATGTTGTGAAATACTACATTCGAGATATTAGGTTGCCTTTGGTTAGGATATATAACGTTATAGACGTATATAATGTCCGCACCGAGACGTACGGGACGACACGACCGGGATTCTGCAAAACATTACAAGCGAGGGTCTAGATGGGTTAGGTTAGGTTATATTACGATATAGACGTATATAATGTGCGCACCGAGAAGTAGGGGCCGACCCGCCAGGAATGTTGGAAAATACTACATCGGAGATGTTAAGTTGCCTTAGTTTAGGATATATAACGATATAGACGTATATAATGTCCCCACGGAGAAGTACGGGCCGACACGACCGGGATTTTGTAAAACATTACCAGCGAGGGTCTAGATGGGTTAGATTTGGTTATATTACGATATAGACGTAAATAATGTGCCCACCGAGAAGTAGGGGCCGACCCGCCAGGAATGTTGGAAAATACTACATCCGAGATGTTAGGTTGCCTTAGGTTAGGATATATAACGATATAGACGTATATAATGTCCCCACGGAGAAGTACGGGCCGACACGACCGGGATTTTGTAAAACATTACCAGCGAGGGTCTAGATGGATTAGGTTAGGTTATATTACGTTATAGACGTAAATAATGTTCCCACCGAGAAGTGGGACCGACCCGCCAGGAATGTTGTGAAATACTACATTCGAGATGTTAGGTTGCCTTTGGTTAGGATATAAAACGTTATAGACGTATATAATGTCCGCGCCGAGACGTACGGGACGACACGACCGGGATTTTGTAGAACATTACCAGCGAGGGTCTAGATGGGTTAGGTTAGGTTATATTACGATATAGACGTATATAATGTTCCCACCGAGAAGTGGGGACGACCAGCCAGGAATGTTGTGAAATACTACATGCGAGATGTTAGGTACCCTTAGGTTAGGATATATAACGTTATAGACGTATATAATGTCCGCACGGAGACGTACGGGCCGACACGACCGGGATTCTGCAAAACATTATAAGCGAGGGGCTGGATGGGTTAGGTTAGGTTATACAACGTTATAAACGTATATAATTTTCCCACCGAGAAGTGGGGCCGACCAGCCAGGAATGTTGTGAAATACTACATGCGTGATGTTAGGTTCCCTTAGGTTAGGATATATAACGTTATAGACGTATATAATGTCCCCACGGAGAAGTACGGGCCGACACGACCGGGATTTTGTAAAACATTACCAGCGAGGGTCTAGATGGATTAGGTTAGGTTATATTACGTTATAGACGTAAATAATGTTCCCACCGAGAAGTGGGGCCGACCCGCCAGGAATGTTGTGAAATACTACATTCGAGATGTTAGGTTGCCTTTGGTTAGGATATATAACGTTATAGACGCATATAATGCCCGCACCGAGACGTACGGGACGACACGACCGGGATTCTGTAAAACATTACAAGCGAGGGTCTAGATGGGTTAGGTTAAGTTATACTTCGTTATAAACGTATATAATGTTCCCACCGAGAAGTGGGGCCGACCAGCCAGGAATGTTGTGAAATACTACATCCGAGATGTTAGGTTCGCTTAGGTTAGGATATATAACGTTATAGACGTATATAATGTCCGCAACGGGACGTACGAGACGACACGACCGGGATTCTGTAAAACATTACCAGCGAGGGTCTAGATGGGTTAGGTTAGGTTATATTACGATATAGTCGTATATAATGTGCCCACCGAGAAGTAGGGACTGACCCGCCAGGAATGTTGGAAAATACTACATCCGAGATGTTAAGTTGCCTTAGGTTAGGATATATAAAATTATAGACGTATATAATTTCCCCACGGAAAAGTACGGGCCGACAAGACTGGGATTTTGTAAAACATAACCAGCGAGGGGCTAGATGGGTTAGGTTAGGTTATATTACGTTATAAACGTATATAATGTTCCCACCGAGAAGTGGGGCCGACCAGCCAGGAATGTTGTGAAATACTACATCCGAGATGTTAGGTTCGCTTAGGTTAGGATATATAACGTTATAGACGTATATAATGTCCGCACCGAGACGTACGAGACGACACCACCGGGATTTTGTAGAACATTACCAGCGAGGGTCTAGATGGGTTAGGTTAGGTTATATTACGATATAGACGTATATAATGTTCCCACCAAGAAGTAGCGGCCGCCCCGCCAGGAATGTTGGAAAATACTACATCCGAGATGTTAGGTACCCTTAGGTTAGGATATATAACGTTATAGACGTATATAATGTCCCCACGGAGAAGTACGGGCCGACACGACCGGGATTTTGTAAAACATTACCAGCGAGGGTCTAGATGGATTAGGTTAGGTTATATTACGTTATAGACGTAAATAATGTTCCCACCGAGAAGAGGGGCCGACCCGCCAGGAATGTTGTGAAATACTACATTCGAGATGTTAGGTTGCCTTTGGTTAGGATATATAACGTTATAGACGTATATAATGCCCGCACCGAGACGTACGGGACGACACGACCGGGATTCTGTAAAACATTACAAGCGAGGGTCTATATGGGTTAGGTTAAGTTATACTTCGTTATAAACGTATATAATGTTCCCACCGAGAAGTGGGGCCGACCAGCCAGGAATGTTGTGAAATACTACATCCGAGATGTTAGGTTCGCTTAGGTTAGGATATATAACGTTATAGACGTATATAATGTCCGCACCGAGACGTACGGGCCGACACGACCGGGATTCTGCAAAACATTACAAGCGAGGGGCTAGATGGGTTAGGTTAGGTTATACTACGTTATAAACGTATATAATTTTCCCACCGAGAAGTGGGGCCGACCAGCCAGGAATGTTGTGAAATACTACATCCGTGATGTTAGGTTCCCTTAGGTTAGGATATATAACTTTATAGACGTATATAATGTCCGCACCGAGACGTACGAGACGACACGACCGGGATTCTGTAAAACATTACCAGCGAGGGTCTAGATGGGTTAGGTTAGGTTATATTACGTTATAGGCGTAAATAATGTTCCCACCGAGAAGTGGGACCGACCCGCCAGGAATGTTGTGAAATATTACATTCGAGATGTTAGGTTGCCTTTGGTTAGGATATAAAACGTTATAGACGTATATAATGTCCGCGCCGAGACGTACGGGACGACACGACCGGGATTCTGTAAAACATTACAAGCGAGGGTCTAGATGGGTTAGGTTAGGTTATACTTCGTTATAAACGTATATAATGTTCCCACCGAGAAGTGGGGCCGACCAGCCAGGAATGTTGTGAAATACTACATGCGAGATGTTAGGTACCCTTAGGTTAGGATATATAACGTTATAGACGTATATAATGTCCGCACGGAGACGTACGGGCCGACACGACCGGGATTCTGCAAAACATTACAAGCGAGGGGCTGGATGGGTTAGGTTAGGTTATACTACGTTATAAACGTATATAATTTTCCCACCGAGAAGTGGGGCCGACCAGCCAGGAATGTTGTGAAATACTACATCCGTGATGTTAGGTTCCCTTAGGTTAGGATAAAACGTTATAGACGTATATAATGTCCGCACCGAGACGTACGAGACGACACCACCGGGATTTTGTAGAACATTACCAGCGAGGGTCTAGATGGGTTAGGTTAGGTTATATTACGATATAGACGTATATAATGTTCCCACCAAGAAGTAGCGGCCGCCCCGCCAGGAATGTTGGAAAATACTACATCCGAGATGTTAGGTTGCCTTAGGTTAGGATATATAACGATAAAGACGTATATAATGTACCCACGGAGAAGTACGGGCCGACACGAGCGGGATTTTGTAAAACATTACAAGCGAGGGTCTAGATGGGTTAGGATAGGTTATACTTCGTTATAAACGTATATAATGTTCCCACCGAGAAGTGGGGCCGACCAGCCAGGAATGTTGTGAAATACTACATCCGAGATGTTAGGTACCCTTAGGTTAGGATATATAACGTTATAGACGTATATAATGTCCCCACGGAGAAGTACGGGCCGACACGACCGGGATTTTGTAAAACATTACCAGCGAGGGTCTAGATGGATTAGGTTAGGTTATATTACGTTATAGACGTAAATAATGTTCCCACCGAGAAGTGGGGCCGACCCGCCAGGAATGTTGTGAAATACTACATTCGAGATGTTAGGTTGCCTTTGGTTAGGATATATAACGTTATAGACGTATATAATGCCCGCACCGAGACGTACGGGACGACACGACCGGGATTCTGTAAAACATTACAAGCGAGGGTCTATATGGGTTAGGTTAAGTTATACTTCGTTATAAACGTATATAATGTTCCCACCGAGAAGTGGGGCCGACCAGCCAGGAATGTTGTGAAATACTACATCCGAGATGTTAGGTTCGCTTAGGTTAGGATATATAACGTTATAGACGTATATAATGCCCGCACCGAGACGTACGGGACGACACGACCGGGATTCTGCAAAACATTACAAGCGAGGGGCTAGATGGGTTAGGTTAGGTTATACTACGTTATAAACGTATATAATTTTCCCACCGAGAAGTGGGGCCGACCAGCCAGGAATGTTGTGAAATACTACATCCGTGATGTTAGGTTCCCTTAGGTTAGGATATATAACTTTATAGACGTATATAATGTCCGCACCGAGACGTACGAGACGACACGACCGGGATTCTGTAAAACATTACCAGCGAGGGTCTAGATGGGTTAGGTTAGGTTATACTTCGTTATAAACGTATATAATTTTCCCACCGAGAAGTGGGGCCGACCAGCCAGGAATGTTGTGAAATACTACATGCGAGATGTTAGGTACCCTTAGGTTAGGATATATAACGTTATAGACGTATATAATGTCCGCACGGAGACGTACGGGCCGACACGACCGGGATTCTGCAAAACATTACAAGCGAGGGGCTGGATGGGTTAGGTTAGGTTATACTACGTTATAAACGTATATAATTTTCCCACCGAGAAGTGGGGATGACAAGCCAGGAATGTTGTGAAATACTACATCCGTGATGTTAGGTTCCCTTAGGTTAGGATATATAACGTTATAGACGTATATAATGTCCGCACCGAGACGTACGAGACGACACGACCAGGATTTTGTAGAACATTACCAGCGAGGGTCTAGATGGGTTAGGTTAGGTTATATTACGATATAGACGTATATAATGTTCCCACCAAGAAGTAGCGGCCGCCCCGCCAGGAATGTTGGAAAATACTACATCCGAGGTGTTAGGTTCCCTTAGGTTAGGATATATAACGTTATAGACGTATATAATGTCCCCACGGAGAAGTACGGGCCGACACGACCGGGATTTTGTAAAACATTACCAGCGAGGGTCTAGATGGATTAGGTTAGGTTATATTACGTTATAGACGTAAATAATGTTCCCACCGAAGTGTGGGGCCGACCCGCCAGGAATGTTGGAAAATACTACATCCGAGATATTTAGTTGCCTTTGGTTAGGATATATAACGTTATAGACGTATATAATGTCCGCACCGAGACGTTCGAGACGACACGACCGGGATTCTGTAAAACATTACCAGCGAGGGTCTAGATTGGTTAGGTTAGGTTATATTACGATATAGACGTATATAATGTCCCCACCGAGAAGTGGGGCCGACCAGACAGGAATGTTGTGAAATACTACATTCGAGATATTAGGTTGCCTTTGGTTAGGATATATAACGTTATAGACGTATATAATGCCCGCACCGAGACGTACGGGACGACACGACCGGGATTCTGTAAAACATTACAAGCGAGGGTCTATATGGGTTAGGTTAGGTTATACTTCGTTATAAACGTATATAATGTTCCCACCGAGAAGTGGGGCCGACCAGCCAGGAATGTTGTGAAATACTACATGCGAGATGTTAGGTACCCTTAGGTTAGGATATATAACGTTATAGACGTATATAATGTCCGCACGGAGACGTACGGGCCGACACGACCGGGATTCTGCAAAACATTACAAGCGAGGGGCTGGATGGGTTAGGTTAGGTTATACTACGTTATAAACGTATATAATTTTCCCACCGAGAAGTGGGGATGACAAGCCAGGAATGTTGTGAAATACTACATCCGTGATGTTAGGTTCCCTTAGGTTAGGATATATAACGTTATAGACGTATATAATGTCCGCACCGAGACGTACGAGACGACACGACCAGGATTTTGTAGAACATTACCAGCGAGGGTCTAGATGGGTTAGGTTAGGTTATATTACGATATAGACGTATATAATGTTCCCACCAAGAAGTAGCGGCCGCCCCGCCAGGAATGTTGGAAAATACTACATCCGAGGTGTTAGGTTCCCTTAGGTTAGGATATATAACGTTATAGACGTATATAATGTCCCCACGGAGAAGTACGGGCCGACACGACCGGGATTTTGTAAAACATTACCAGCGAGGGTCTAGATGGATTAGGTTAGGTTATATTACGTTATAGACGTAAATAATGTTCCCACCGAAGTGTGGGGCCGACCCGCCAGGAATGTTGGAAAATACTACATCCGAGATATTTAGTTGCCTTTGGTTAGGATATATAACGTTATAGACGTATATAATGTCCGCACCGAGACGTTCGAGACGACACGACCGGGATTCTGTAAAACATTACCAGCGAGGGTGTAGATTGGTTATGTTAGGTTATATTACGATATAGACGTATATAATGTCCCCACCGAGAAGTGGGGCCGACCAGACAGGAATGTTGTGAAATACTACATTCGAGATATTAGGTTGCCTTTGGTTAGGATATATAACGTTATAGACGTATATAATGTCCGCACCGAGACGTACGGGACGACACGACCGGGATTCTGCAAAACATTACAAGCGAGGGTCTAGATGGGTTAGGTTAGGTTATATTACGATATAGACGTATATAATGTGCGCACCGAGAAGTAGGGGCCGACCCGCCAGGAATGTTGGAAAATACTACATCGGAGATGTTAAGTTGCCTTAGTTTAGGATATATAACGATATAGACGTATATAATGTCCCCACGGAGAAGTACGGGCCGACACGACCGGGATTTTGTAAAACATTACCAGCGAGGGTCTAGATGGGTTAGATTTGGTTATATTACGATATAGACGTAAATAATGTGCCCACCGAGAAGTAGGGGCCGACCCGCCAGGAATGTTGGAAAATACTACATCCGAGATGTTAGGTTGCCTTAGGTTAGGATATATAACGATATAGACGTATATAATGTCCCCACGGAGAAGTACGGGCCGACACGACCGGGATTTTGTAAAACATTACCAGCGAGGGTCTAGATGGATTAGGTTAGGTTATATTACGTTATAGACGTAAATAATGTTCCCACCGAGAAGTGGGACCGACCCGCCAGGAATGTTGTGAAATACTACATTCGAGATGTTAGGTTGCCTTTGGTTAGGATATAAAACGTTATAGACGTATATAATGTCCGCGCCGAGACGTACGGGACGACACGACCGGGATTTTGTAGAACATTACCAGCGAGGGTCTAGATGGGTTAGGTTAGGTTATATTACGATATAGACGTATATAATGTTCCCACCGAGAAGTGGGGACGACCAGCCAGGAATGTTGTGAAATACTACATGCGAGATGTTAGGTACCCTTAGGTTAGGATATATAACGTTATAGACGTATATAATGTCCGCACGGAGACGTACGGGCCGACACGACCGGGATTCTGCAAAACATTATAAGCGAGGGGCTGGATGGGTTAGGTTAGGTTATACAACGTTATAAACGTATATAATTTTCCCACCGAGAAGTGGGGCCGACCAGCCAGGAATGTTGTGAAATACTACATGCGTGATGTTAGGTTCCCTTAGGTTAGGATATATAACGTTATAGACGTATATAATGTCCCCACGGAGAAGTACGGGCCGACACGACCGGGATTTTGTAAAACATTACCAGCGAGGGTCTAGATGGATTAGGTTAGGTTATATTACGTTATAGACGTAAATAATGTTCCCACCGAGAAGTGGGGCCGACCCGCCAGGAATGTTGTGAAATACTACATTCGAGATGTTAGGTTGCCTTTGGTTAGGATATATAACGTTATAGACGCATACAATGCCCGCACCGAGACGTACGGGACGACACGACCGGGATTCTGTAAAACATTACAAGCGAGGGTCTAGATGGGTTAGGTTAAGTTATACTTCGTTATAAACGTATATAATGTTCCCACCGAGAAGTGGGGCCGACCAGCCAGGAATGTTGTGAAATACTACATGCGAGATGTTAGGTACCCTTAGGTTAGGATATATAACGTTATAGACGTATATAATGTCCGCACGGAGACGTACGGGCCGACACGACCGGGATTCTGCAAAACATTATAAGCGAGGGGCTGGATGGGTTAGGTTAGGTTATACAACGTTATAAACGTATATAATTTTCCCACCGAGAAGTGGGGCCGACCAGCCAGGAATGTTGTGAAATACTACATGCGTGATGTTAGGTTCCCTTAGGTTAGGATATATAACGTTATAGACGTATATAATGTCCCCACGGAGAAGTACGGGCCGACACGACCGGGATTTTGTAAAACATTACCAGCGAGGGTCTAGATGGATTAGGTTAGGTTATATTACGTTATAGACGTAAATAATGTTCCCACCGAGAAGTGGGGCCGACCCGCCAGGAATGTTGTGAAATACTACATTCGAGATGTTAGGTTGCCTTTGGTTAGGATATATAACGTTATAGACGCATATAATGCCCGCACCGAGACGTACGGGACGACACGACCGGGATTCTGTAAAACATTACAAGCGAGGGTCTAGATGGGTTAGGTTAAGTTATACTTCGTTATAAACGTATATAATGTTCCCACCGAGAAGTGGGGCCGACCAGCCAGGAATGTTGTGAAATACTACATCCGAGATGTTAGGTTCGCTTAGGTTAGGATATATAACGTTATAGACGTATATAATGTCCGCACCGGGACGTACGAGACGACACGACCGGGATTCTGTAAAACATTACCAGCGAGGGTCTAGATGGGTTAGGTTAGGTTATATTACGATATAGTCGTATATAATGTGCCCACCGAGAAGTAGGGACTGACCCGCCAGGAATGTTGGAAAATACTACATCCGAGATGTTAAGTTGCCTTAGGTTAGGATATATAAAATTATAGACGTATATAATTTCCCCACGGAAAAGTACGGGCCGACAAGACTGGGATTTTGTAAAACATAACCAGCGAGGGGCTAGATGGGTTAGGTTAGGTTATATTACGTTATAAACGTATATAATGTTCCCACCGAGAAGTGGGGCCGACCAGCCAGGAATGTTGTGAAATACTACATCCGAGATGTTAGGTTCGCTTAGGTTAGGATATATAACGTTATAGACGTATATAATGTCCGCACCGAGACGTACGAGACGACACCACCGGGATTTTGTAGAACATTACCAGCGAGGGTCTAGATGGGTTAGGTTAGGTTATATTACGATATAGACGTATATAATGTTCCCACCAAGAAGTAGCGGCCGCCCCGCCAGGAATGTTGGAAAATACTACATCCGAGATGTTAGGTACCCTTAGGTTAGGATATATAACGTTATAGACGTATATAATGTCCCCACGGAGAAGTACGGGCCGACACGACCGGGATTTTGTAAAACATTACCAGCGAGGGTCTAGATGGATTAGGTTAGGTTATATTACGTTATAGACGTAAATAATGTTCCCACCGAGAAGAGGGGCCGACCCGCCAGGAATGTTGTGAAATACTACATTCGAGATGTTAGGTTGCCTTTGGTTAGGATATATAACGTTATAGACGTATATAATGCCCGCACCGAGACGTACGGGACGACACGACCGGGATTCTGTAAAACATTACAAGCGAGGGTCTATATGGGTTAGGTTAAGTTATACTTCGTTATAAACGTATATAATGTTCCCACCGAGAAGTGGGGCCGACCAGCCAGGAATGTTGTGAAATACTACATCCGAGATGTTAGGTTCGCTTAGGTTAGGATATATAACGTTATAGACGTATATAATGTCCGCACCGAGACGTACGGGCCGACACGACCGGGATTCTGCAAAACATTACAAGCGAGGGGCTAGATGGGTTAGGTTAGGTTATACTACGTTATAAACGTATATAATTTTCCCACCGAGAAGTGGGGCCGACCAGCCAGGAATGTTGTGAAATACTACATCCGTGATGTTAGGTTCCCTTAGGTTAGGATATATAACTTTATAGACGTATATAATGTCCGCACCGAGACGTACGAGACGACACGACCGGGATTCTGTAAAACATTACCAGCGAGGGTCTAGATGGGTTAGGTTAGGTTATATTACGTTATAGGCGTAAATAATGTTCCCACCGAGAAGTGGGACCGACCCGCCAGGAATGTTGTGAAATATTACATTCGAGATGTTAGGTTGCCTTTGGTTAGGATATAAAACGTTATAGACGTATATAATGTCCGCGCCGAGACGTACGGGACGACACGACCGGGATTCTGTAAAACATTACAAGCGAGGGTCTAGATGGGTTAGGTTAGGTTATACTTCGTTATAAACGTATATAATGTTCCCACCGAGAAGTGGGGCCGACCAGCCAGGAATGTTGTGAAATACTACATGCGAGATGTTAGGTACCCTTAGGTTAGGATATATAACGTTATAGACGTATATAATGTCCGCACGGAGACGTACGGGCCGACACGACCGGGATTCTGCAAAACATTACAAGCGAGGGGCTGGATGGGTTAGGTTAGGTTATACTACGTTATAAACGTATATAATTTTCCCACCGAGAAGTGGGGCCGACCAGCCAGGAATGTTGTGAAATACTACATCCGTGATGTTAGGTTCCCTTAGGTTAGGATAAAACGTTATAGACGTATATAATGTCCGCACCGAGACGTACGAGACGACACCACCGGGATTTTGTAGAACATTACCAGCGAGGGTCTAGATGGGTTAGGTTAGGTTATATTACGATATAGACGTATATAATGTTCCCACCAAGAAGTAGCGGCCGCCCCGCCAGGAATGTTGGAAAATACTACATCCGAGATGTTAGGTTGCCTTAGGTTAGGATATATAACGATAAAGACGTATATAATGTACCCACGGAGAAGTACGGGCCGACACGAGCGGGATTTTGTAAAACATTACAAGCGAGGGTCTAGATGGGTTAGGATAGGTTATACTTCGTTATAAACGTATATAATGTTCCCACCGAGAAGTGGGGCCGACCAGCCAGGAATGTTGTGAAATACTACATCCGAGATGTTAGGTACCCTTAGGTTAGGATATATAACGTTATAGACGTATATAATGTCCCCACGGAGAAGTACGGGCCGACACGACCGGGATTTTGTAAAACATTACCAGCGAGGGTCTAGATGGATTAGGTTAGGTTATATTACGTTATAGACGTAAATAATGTTCCCACCGAGAAGTGGGGCCGACCCGCCAGGAATGTTGTGAAATACTACATTCGAGATGTTAGGTTGCCTTTGGTTAGGATATATAACGTTATAGACGTATATAATGCCCGCACCGAGACGTACGGGACGACACGACCGGGATTCTGTAAAACATTACAAGCGAGGGTCTATATGGGTTAGGTTAAGTTATACTTCGTTATAAACGTATATAATGTTCCCACCGAGAAGTGGGGCCGACCAGCCAGGAATGTTGTGAAATACTACATCCGAGATGTTAGGTTCGCTTAGGTTAGGATATATAACGTTATAGACGTATATAATGCCCGCACCGAGACGTACGGGACGACACGACCGGGATTCTGCAAAACATTACAAGCGAGGGGCTAGATGGGTTAGGTTAGGTTATACTACGTTATAAACGTATATAATTTTCCCACCGAGAAGTGGGGCCGACCAGCCAGGAATGTTGTGAAATACTACATCCGTGATGTTAGGTTCCCTTAGGTTAGGATATATAACTTTATAGACGTATATAATGTCCGCACCGAGACGTACGAGACGACACGACCGGGATTCTGTAAAACATTACCAGCGAGGGTCTAGATGGGTTAGGTTAGGTTATACTTCGTTATAAACGTATATAATTTTCCCACCGAGAAGTGGGGCCGACCAGCCAGGAATGTTGTGAAATACTACATGCGAGATGTTAGGTACCCTTAGGTTGGGATATATAACGTTATAGACGTATATAATGTCCGCACGGAGACGTACGGGCCGACACGACCGGGATTCTGCAAAACATTACAAGCGAGGGGCTGGATGGGTTAGGTTAGGTTATACTACGTTATAAACGTATATAATTTTCCCACCGAGAAGTGGGGATGACAAGCCAGGAATGTTGTGAAATACTACATCCGTGATGTTAGGTTCCCTTAGGTTAGGATATATAACGTTATAGACGTATATAATGTCCGCACCGAGACGTACGAGACGACACGACCAGGATTTTGTAGAACATTACCAGCGAGGGTCTAGATGGGTTAGGTTAGGTTATATTACGATATAGACGTATATAATGTTCCCACCAAGAAGTAGCGGCCGCCCCGCCAGGAATGTTGGAAAATACTACATCCGAGGTGTTAGGTTCCCTTAGGTTAGGATATATAACGTTATAGACCTATATAATGTCCCCACGGAGAAGTACGGGCCGACACGACCGGGATTTTGTAAAACATTACCAGCGAGGGTCTAGATGGATTAGGTTAGGTTATATTACGTTATAGACGTAAATAATGTTCCCACCGAAGTGTGGGGCCGACCCGCCAGGAATGTTGGAAAATACTACATCCGAGATATTTAGTTGCCTTTGGTTAGGATATATAACGTTATAGACGTATATAATGTCCGCACCGAGACGTTCGAGACGACACGACCGGGATTCTGTAAAACATTACCAGCGAGGGTCTAGATTGGTTAGGTTAGGTTATATTACGATATAGACGTATATAATGTCCCCACCGAGAAGTGGGGCCGACCAGACAGGAATGTTGTGAAATACTACATTCGAGATATTAGGTTGCCTTTGGTTAGGATATATAACGTTATAGACGTATATAATGCCCGCACCGAGACGTACGGGACGACACGACCGGGATTCTGTAAAACATTACAAGCGAGGGTCTATATGGGTTAGGTTAGGTTATACTTCGTTATAAACGTATATAATGTTCCCACCGAGAAGTGGGGCCGACCAGCCAGGAATGTTGTGAAATACTACATGCGAGATGTTAGGTACCCTTAGGTTAGGATATATAACGTTATAGACGTATATAATGTCCGCACGGAGACGTACGGGCCGACACGACCGGGATTCTGCAAAACATTACAAGCGAGGGGCTGGATGGGTTAGGTTAGGTTATACTACGTTATAAACGTATATAATTTTCCCACCGAGAAGTGGGGATGACAAGCCAGGAATGTTGTGAAATACTACATCCGTGATGTTAGGTTCCCTTAGGTTAGGATATATAACGTTATAGACGTATATAATGTCCGCACCGAGACGTACGAGACGACACGACCAGGATTTTGTAGAACATTACCAGCGAGGGTCTAGATGGGTTAGGTTAGGTTATATTACGATATAGACGTATATAATGTTCCCACCAAGAAGTAGCGGCCGCCCCGCCAGGAATGTTGGAAAATACTACATCCGAGGTGTTAGGTTCCCTTAGGTTAGGATATATAACGTTATAGACGTATATAATGTCCCCACGGAGAAGTACGGGCCGACACGACCGGGATTTTGTAAAACATTACCAGCGAGGGTCTAGATGGATTAGGTTAGGTTATATTACGTTATAGACGTAAATAATGTTCCCACCGAAGTGTGGGGCCGACCCGCCAGGAATGTTGGAAAATACTACATCCGAGATATTTAGTTGCCTTTGGTTAGGATATATAACGTTATAGACGTATATAATGTCCGCACCGAGACGTTCGAGACGACACGACCGGGATTCTGTAAAACATTACCAGCGAGGGTGTAGATTGGTTATGTTAGGTTATATTACGATATAGACGTATATAATGTCCCCACCGAGAAGTGGGGCCGACCAGACAGGAATGTTGTGAAATACTACATTCGAGATATTAGGTTGCCTTTGGTTAGGATATATAACGTTATAGACGTATATAATGTCCGCACCGAGACGTACGGGACGACACGACCGGGATTCTGCAAAACATTACAAGCGAGGGTCTAGATGGGTTAGGTTAGGTTATATTACGATATAGACGTATATAATGTGCGCACCGAGAAGTAGGGGCCGACCCGCCAGGAATGTTGGAAAATACTACATCGGAGATGTTAAGTTGCCTTAGTTTAGGATATATAACGATATAGACGTATATAATGTCCCCACGGAGAAGTACGGGCCGACACGACCGGGATTTTGTAAAACATTACCAGCGAGGGTCTAGATGGGTTAGATTTGGTTATATTACGATATAGACGTAAATAATGTGCCCACCGAGAAGTAGGGGCCGACCCGCCAGGAATGTTGGAAAATACTACATCCGAGATGTTAGGTTGCCTTAGGTTAGGATATATAACGATATAGACGTATATAATGTCCCCACGGAGAAGTACGGGCCGACACGACCGGGATTTTGTAAAACATTACCAGCGAGGGTCTAGATGGATTAGGTTAGGTTATATTACGTTATAGACGTAAATAATGTTCCCACCGAGAAGTGGGACCGACCCGCCAGGAATGTTGTGAAATACTACATTCGAGATGTTAGGTTGCCTTTGGTTAGGATATAAAACGTTATAGACGTATATAATGTCCGCGCCGAGACGTACGGGACGACACGACCGGGATTTTGTAGAACATTACCAGCGAGGGTCTAGATGGGTTAGGTTAGGTTATATTACGATATAGACGTATATAATGTTCCCACCGAGAAGTGGGGACGACCAGCCAGGAATGTTGTGAAATACTACATGCGAGATGTTAGGTACCCTTAGGTTAGGATATATAACGTTATAGACGTATATAATGTCCGCACGGAGACGTACGGGCCGACACGACCGGGATTCTGCAAAACATTATAAGCGAGGGGCTGGATGGGTTAGGTTAGGTTATACAACGTTATAAACGTATATAATTTTCCCACCGAGAAGTGGGGCCGACCAGCCAGGAATGTTGTGAAATACTACATGCGTGATGTTAGGTTCCCTTAGGTTAGGATATATAACGTTATAGACGTATATAATGTCCCCACGGAGAAGTACGGGCCGACACGACCGGGATTTTGTAAAACATTACCAGCGAGGGTCTAGATGGATTAGGTTAGGTTATATTACGTTATAGACGTAAATAATGTTCCCACCGAGAAGTGGGGCCGACCCGCCAGGAATGTTGTGAAATACTACATTCGAGATGTTAGGTTGCCTTTGGTTAGGATATATAACGTTATAGACGCATATAATGCCCGCACCGAGACGTACGGGACGACACGACCGGGATTCTGTAAAACATTACAAGCGAGGGTCTAGATGGGTTAGGTTAAGTTATACTTCGTTATAAACGTATATAATGTTCCCACCGAGAAGTGGGGCCGACCAGCCAGGAATGTTGTGAAATACTACATCCGAGATGTTAGGTTCGCTTAGGTTAGGATATATAACGTTATAGACGTATATAATGTCCGCACCGGGACGTACGAGACGACACGACCGGGATTCTGTAAAACATTACCAGCGAGGGTCTAGATGGGTTAGGTTAGGTTATATTACGATATAGTCGTATATAATGTGCCCACCGAGAAGTAGGGACTGACCCGCCAGGAATGTTGGAAAATACTACATCCGAGATGTTAGGTACCCTTAGGTTAGGATATATAACGTTATAGACGTATATAATGTCCCCACGGAGAAGTACGGGCCGACACGACCGGGATTTTGTAAAACATTACCAGCGAGGGTCTAGATGGATTAGGTTAGGTTATATTACGTTATAGACGTAAATAATGTTCCCACCGAGAAGAGGGGCCGACCCGCCAGGAATGTTGTGAAATACTACATTCGAGATGTTAGGTTGCCTTTGGTTAGGATATATAACGTTATAGACGTATATAATGCCCGCACCGAGACGTACGGGACGACACGACCGGGATTCTGTAAAACATTACAAGCGAGGGTCTAGATGGGTTAGGTTAAGTTATACTTCGTAATAAACGTATATAATGTTCCCACCGAGAAGTGGGGCCGACCAGCCAGGAATGTTGTGAAATACTACATCCGAGATGTTAGGTTCGCTTAGGTTAGGATATATAACGTTATAGACGTATATAATGTCCGCACCGAGACGTACGGGCCGACACGACCGGGATTCTGCAAAACATTACAAGCGAGGGGCTAGATGGGTTAGGTTAGGTTATACTACGTTATAAACGTATATAATTTTCCCACCGAGAAGTGGGGCCGACCAGCCAGGAATGTTGTGAAATACTACATCCGTGATGTTAGGTTCCATTAGGTTAGGATATATAACTTTATAGACGTATATAATGTCCGCACCGAGACGTACGAGACGACACGACCGGGATTCTGTAAAACATTACCAGCGAGGGTCTAGATGGGTTAGGTTAGGTTATATTACGTTATAGACGTAAATAATGTTCCCACCGAGAAGTGGGACCGACCCGCCAGGAATGTTGTGAAATACTACATTCGAGATGTTAGGTTGCCTTTGGTTAGGATATAAAACGTTATAGACGTATATAATGTCCGCGCCGAGACGTACGGGACGACACGACCGGGATTCTGTAAAACATTACAAGCGAGGGTCTAGATGGGTTAGGTTAGGTTATACTTCGTTATAAACGTATATAATGTTCCCACCGAGAAGTGGGGCCGACCAGCCAGGAATGTTGTGAAATACTACATCCGTGATGTTAGGTTCCCTTAGGTTAGGATATATAACGTTATAGACGTATATAATGTCCGCACCGAGACGTACGAGACGACACGACCGGGATTTTGTAGAACATTACCAGCGAGGGTCTAGATTGGTTAGGTTAGGTTATATTACGATATAGACGTATATAATGTCCCCACCGAGAAGTGGGGCCGACCAGACAGGAATGTTGTGAAATACTACATTCGAGATATTAGGTTGCCTTTGGTTAGGATATATAACGTTATAGACGTATATAATGTCCGCACCGAGACGTACGGGACGACACGACCGGGATTCTGCAAAACATTACAAGCGAGGGTCTAGATGGGTTAGGTTAGGTTATATTACGATATAGACGTATATAATGTGCCCACCGAGAAGTAGGGGCCGACCCGCCAGGAATGTTGGAAAATACTACATCGGAGATGTTAAGTTGCCTTAGGTTAGGATATATAACGATATAGACGTATATAATGTCCCCACGGAGAAGTACGGGCCGACACGACCGGGATTTTGTAAAACATTACCAGCGAGGGTCTAGATGGATTAGGTTAGGTTATATTACGTTATAGACGTAAATAATGTTCCCACCGAGAAGTGGGACCGACCCGCCAGGAATGTTGTGAAATACTACATTCGAGATGTTAGGTTGCCTTTGGTTAGAATATAAAACGTTATAGACGTATATAATGTCCGCGCCGAGACGTACGGGACGACACGACCGGGATTCTGTAAAACATTACAAGCGAGGGTCTAGATGGGTTAGGTTAAGTTATACTTCGTTATAAACGTATATAATGTTCCCACCGAGAAGTGGGGCCGACCAGCCAGGAATGTTGTGAAATACTACATCCGAGATGTTAGGTTCGCTTAGGTTAGGATAAATAACGTTATAGACGTATATAATGTCCGCACCGAGACGTACGAGACGACACGACCGGGATTCTGTAAAACATTACCAGCGAGGGTCTAGATGGGTTAGGTTAGGTTATATTACGATATAGTCGTATATAATGTGCCCACCGAGAAGTAGGGACTGACCCGCCAGGAATGTTGGAAAATACTACATCCGAGATGTTAAGTTGCCTTAGGTTAGGATATATAAAATTATAGACGTATATAATGTCCCCACGGAAAAGTACGGGCCGACAAGACTGGGATTTTGTAAAACATAACCAGCGAGGGGCTAGATGGGTTAGGTTAGGTTATATTACGTTATAAACGTATATAATGTTCCCACCGAGAAGTGGGGCCGACCCGCCAGGAATGTTGTGAAATACTACATTCGAGATGTTAGGTTGCCTTTGGTTAGGATATATAACGTTATAGACGTATATAATGCCCGCACCGAGACGTACGGGACGACACGACCGGGATTCTGTAAAACATTACAAGCGAGGGTCTATATGGGTTAGGTTAAGTTATACTTCGTTATAAACGTATATAATGTTCCCACCGAGAAGTGGGGCCGACCAGCCAGGAATGTTGTGAAATACTACATCCGAGATGTTAGGTTCGCTTAGGTTAGGATATATAACGTTATAGACGTATATAATGTCCGCACCGAGACGTACGGGCCGACACGACCGGGATTCTGCAAAACATTACAAGCGAGGGGCTAGATGGGTTAGGTTAGGTTATACTACGTTATAAACGTATATAATTTTCCCACCGAGAAGTGGGGCCGACCAGCCAGGAATGTTGTGAAATACTACATCCGTGATGTTAGGTTCCCTTAGGTTAGGATATATAACTTTATAGACGTATATAATGTCCGCACCGAGACGTACGAGACGACACGACCGGGATTCTGTAAAACATTACCAGCGAGGGTCTAGATGGGTTAGGTTAGGTTATATTACGTTATAGACGTAAATAATGTTCCCACCGAGAAGTGGGACCGACCCGCCAGGAATGTTGTGAAATATTACATTCGAGATGTTAGGTTGCCTTTGGTTAGGATATAAAACGTTATAGACGTATATAATGTCCGCGCCGAGACGTACGGGACGACACGACCGGGATTCTGTAAAACATTACAAGCGAGGGTCTAGATGGGTTAGGTTAGGTTATACTTCGTTATAAACGTATATAATGTTCCCACCGAGAAGTGGGGCCGACCAGCCAGGAATGTTGTGAAATACTACATGCGAGATGTTAGGTACCCTTAGGTTAGGATATATAACGTTATAGACGTATATAATGTCCGCACGGAGACGTACGGACCGACACGACCGGGATTCTGCAAAACATTACAAGCGAGGGGCTGGATGGGTTAGGTTAGGTTATACTACGTTATAAACGTATATAATTTTCCCACCGAGAAGTGGGGATGACAAGCCAGGAATGTTGTGAAATACTACATCCGTGATGTTAGGTTCCCTTAGGTTAGGATATATAACGTTATAGACGTATATAATGTCCGCACCGAGACGTACGAGACGACACGACCAGGATTTTGTAGAACATTACCAGCGAGGGTCTAGATGGGTTAGGTTAGGTTATATTACGATATAGACGTATATAATGTTCCCACCAAGAAGTAGCGGCCGCCCCGCCAGGAATGTTGGAAAATACTACATCCGAGGTGTTAGGTTCCCTTAGGTTAGGATATATAACGTTATAGACGTATATAATGTCCCCACGGAGAAGTACGGGCCGACACGACCGGGATTTTGTAAAACATTACCAGCGAGGGTCTAGATGGATTAGGTTAGGTTATATTACGTTATAGACGTAAATAATGTTCCCACCGAAGTGTGGGGCCGACCCGCCAGGAATGTTGGAACATACTACATCCGAGATATTTAGTTGCCTTTGGTTAGGATATATAACGTTATAGACGTATATAATGTCCGCACCGAGACGTTCGAGACGACACGACCGGGATTCTGTAAAACATTACCAGCGAGGGTCTAGATGGGTTAGGTTAGGTTATATTACGTTATAGACGTAAATAATGTTCCCACCGAGAAGTGGGACCGACCCGCCAGGAATGTTGTGAAATACTACATTCGAGATGTTAGGTTGCCTTTGGTTAGGATATAAAACGTTATAGACGTATATAATGTCCGCGCCGAGACGTACGGGACGACACGACCGGGATTCTGTAAAACATTACAAGCGAGGGTCTAGATGGGTTAGGTTAGGTTATACTTCGTTATAAACGTATATAATGTTCCCACCGAGAAGTGGGGCCGACCAGCCAGGAACGTTGTGAAATACTACATGCGAGATGTTAGGTACCCTTAGGTTAGGATATATAACGTTATAGACGTATATAATGTCCGCACGGAGACGTACGGGCCGACACGACCGGGATTCTGCAAAACATTACAAGCGAGGGGCTGGATGGGTTAGGTTAGGTTATACTACGTTATAAACGTATATAATTTTCCCACCGAGAAGTGGGGCCGACAAGCCAGGAATGTTGTGAAATACTACATCCGTGATGTTAGGTTCCCTTAGGTTAGGATATATAACGTTATAGACGTATATAATGTCCGCACCGAGACGTACGAGACGACACGACCGGGATTTTGTAGAACATTACCAGCGAGGGTCTAGATTGGTTAGGTTAGGTTATATTACGATATAGACGTATATAATGTCCCCACCGAGAAGTGGGGCCGACCAGACAGGAATGTTGTGAAATACTACATTCGAGATATTAGGTTGCCTTTGGTTAGGATATATAACGTTATAGACGTATATAATGTCCGCACCGAGACGTACGGGACGACACGACCGGGATTCTGCAAAACATTACAAGCGAGGGTCTAGATGGGTTAGGTTAGGTTATATTACGATATAGACGTATATAATGTGCCCACCGAGAAGTAGGGGCCGACCCGCCAGGAATGTTGGAAAATACTACATCGGAGATGTTAAGTTGCCTTAGGTTAGGATATATAACGATATAGACGTATATAATGTCCCCACGGAGAAGTACGGGCCGACACGACCGGGATTTTGTAAAACATTACCAGCGAGGGTCTAGATGGATTAGGTTAGGTTATATTACGTTATAGACGTAAATAATGTTCCCACCGAGAAGTGGGACCGACCCGCCAGGAATGTTGTGAAATACTACATTCGAGATGTTAGGTTGCCTTTGGTTAGAATATAAAACGTTATAGACGTATATAATGTCCGCGCCGACACGTACGGGACGACACGACCGGGATTCTGCAAAACATTACAAGCGAGGGGCTAGATGGGTTAGGTTAGGTTATACTACGTTATAAACGTATATAATGTTCCCACCGAGAAGTGGGGCCGACCAGCCAGGAATGTTGTGAAATACTACATCCGAGATGTTAGGTACCCTTAGGTTAGGATATATAACGTTATAGACGTATATAATGTCCACACGGAGAAGTACGGGCCGACACGACCGGGATTTTGTAAAACATTACCAGCGAGGGTCTAGATGGATTAGGTTAGGTTATATTACGTTATAGACGTAAATAATGTTCCCACCGAGAAGTGGGGCCGACCCGCCAGGAATGTTGTGAAATACTACATTCGAGATGTTAGGTTGCCTTTGGTTAGGATATATAACGTTATAGACGTATATAATGCCCGCACCGAGACGTACGGGACGACACGACCGGGATTCTGTAAAACATTACAAGCGAGGGTCTATATGGGTTAGGTTAAGTTATACTTCGTTATAAACGTATATAATGTTCCCACCGAGAAGTGGGGCCGACCAGCCAGGAATGTTGTGAAATACTACATCCGAGATGTTAGGTTCGCTTAGGTTAGGATATATAACGTTATAGACGTATATAATGTCCGCACCGAGACGTACGGGCCGACACGACCGGGATTCTGCAAAACATTACAAGCGAGGGGCTAGATGGGTTAGGTTAGGTTATACTACGTTATAAACGTATATAATTTTCCCACCGAGAAGTGGGGCCGACCAGCCAGGAATGTTGTGAAATACTACATCCGTGATGTTAGGTTCCCTTAGGTTAGGATATATAACTTTATAGACGTATATAATGTCCGCACCGAGACGTACGAGACGACACGACCGGGATTCTGTAAAACATTACCAGCGAGGGTCTAGATGGGTTAGGTTAGGTTATATTACGTTATAGACGTAAATAATGTTCCCACCGAGAAGTGGGACCGACCCGCCAGGAATGTTGTGAAATATTACATTCGAGATGTTAGGTTGCCTTTGGTTAGGATATAAAACGTTATAGACGTATATAATGTCCGCGCCGAGACGTACGGGACGACACGACCGGGATTCTGTAAAACATTACAAGCGAGGGTCTAGATGGGTTAGGTTAGGTTATACTTCGTTATAAACGTATATAATGTTCCCACCGAGAAGTGGGGCCGACCAGCCAGGAATGTTGTGAAATACTACATGCGAGATGTTAGGTACCCTTAGGTTAGGATATATAACGTTATAGACGTATATAATGTCCGCACGGAGACGTACGGGCCGACACGACCGGGATTCTGCAAAACATTACAAGCGAGGGGCTGGATGGGTTAGGTTAGGTTATACTACGTTATAAACGTATATAATTTTCCCACCGAGAAGTGGGGATGACAAGCCAGGAATGTTGTGAAATACTACATCCGTGATGTTAGGTTCCCTTAGGTTAGGATATATAACGTTATAGACGTATATAATGTCCGCACCGAGACGTACGAGACGACACGACCAGGATTTTGTAGAACATTACCAGCGAGGGTCTAGATGGGTTAGGTTAGGTTATATTACGATATAGACGTATATAATGTTCCCACCAAGAAGTAGCGGCCGCCCCGCCAGGAATGTTGGAAAATACTACATCCGAGGTGTTAGGTTCCCTTAGGTTAGGATATATAACGTTATAGACGTATATAATGTCCCCACGGAGAAGTACGGGCCGACACGACCGGGATTTTGTAAAACATTACCAGCGAGGGTCTAGATGGATTAGGTTAGGTTATATTACGTTATAGACGTAAATAATGTTCCCACCGAAGTGTGGGGCCGACCCGCCAGGAATGTTGGAACATACTACATCCGAGATATTTAGTTGCCTTTGGTTAGGATATATAACGTTATAGACGTATATAATGTCCGCACCGAGACGTTCGAGACGACACGACCGGGATTCTGTAAAACATTACCAGCGAGGGTCTAGATTGGTTAGGTTAGGTTATATTACGATATAGACGTATATAATGTCCCCACCGAGAAGTGGGGCCGACCAGACAGGAATGTTGTGAAATACTACATTCGAGATATTAGGTTGCCTTTGGTTAGGATATATAACGTTATAGACGTATATAATGTCCGCACCGAGACGTACGGGACGACACGACCGGGATTCTGCAAAACATTACAAGCGAGGGTCTAGATGGGTTAGGTTAGGTTATATTACGATATAGACGTATATAATGTGCCCACCGAGAAGTAGGGGCCGACCCGCCAGGAATGTTGGAAAATACTACATCGGAGATGTTAAGTTGCCTTAGGTTAGGATATATAACGATATAGACGTATATAATGTCCCCACGGAGAAGTACGGGCCGACACGACCGGGATTTTGTAAAACATTACCAGCGAGAGTCTAGATGGGTTAGGTTTGGTTATATTACGATATAGACGTAAATAATGTGCCCACCGAGAAGTAGGGGCCGACCCGCCAGGAATGTTGGAAAATACTACATCCGAGATGTTAGGTTGCCTTAGGTTAGGATATATAACGATATAGACGTATATAATGTCCCCACGGAGAAGTACGGGCCGACACGACCGGGATTTTGTAAAACATTACCAGCGAGGGTCTAGATGGATTAGGTTAGGTTATATTACGTTATAGACGTAAATAATGTTCCCACCGAGAAGTGGGACCGACCCGCCAGGAATGTTGTGAAATACTACATTCGAGATGTTAGGTTGCCTTTGGTTAGGATATAAAACGTTATAGACGTATATAATGTCCGCGCCGAGACGTACGGGACGACACGACCGGGATTTTGTAGAACATTACCAGCGAGGGTCTAGATGGGTTAGGTTAGGTTATATTACGATATAGACGTATATAATGTTCCCACCAAGAAGTAGCGGCCGCCCCGCCAGGAATGTTGGAAAATACTACATCCGAGGTGTTAGGTTCCCTTAGGTTAGGATACATAACGTTATAGACGTATATAATGTCCCCACGGAGAAGTACGGGCCGACACGACCGGGATTTTGTAAAACATTACCAGCGAGGGTCTAGATGGATTAGGTTAGGTTATATTACGTTATAGACGTAAATAATGTTCCCACCGAAGTGTGGGGCCGACCCGCCAGGAATGTTGGAAAATACTACATCCGAGATATTTAGTTGCCTTTGGTTAGGATATATAACGTTATAGACGTATATAATGTCCGCACCGAGACGTTCGAGACGACACGACCGGGATTCTGTAAAACATTACCAGCGAGGGTCTAGATTGGTTAGGTTAGGTTATATTACGATATAGACGTATATAATGTCCCCACCGAGAAGTGGGGCCGACCAGACAGGAATGTTGTGAAATACTACATTCGAGATATTAGGTTGCCTTTGGTTAGGATATATAACGTTATAGACGTATATAATGTCCGCACCGAGACGTACGGGACGACACGACCGGGATTCTGCAAAACATTACAAGCGAGGGTCTAGATGGGTTAGGTTAGGTTATATTACGATATAGACGTATATAATGTGCCCACCGAGAAGTAGGGGCCGACCCACCAGGAATGTTGGAAAATACTACATCGGAGATGTTAAGTTGCCTTAGGTTAGGATATATAACGATATAGACGTATATAATGTCCCCACGGAGAAGTACGGGCCGACACGACCGGGATTTTGTAAAACAATACCAGCGAGGGTCTAGATGGGTTAGGTTTGGTTATATTACGATATAGACGTAAATAATGTGCCCACCGAGAAGTAGGGGCCGACCCGCCAGGAATGTTGGAAAATACTACATCCGAGATGTTAGGTTGCCTTAGGTTAGGATATATAACGATATAGACGTATATAATGTCCCCACGGGGAAGTACGGGCCGACACGACCGGGATTTTGTAAAACATTACCAGCGAGGGTCTAGATGGATTAGGTTAGGTTATATTACGTTATAGACGTAAATAATGTTCCCACCGAGAAGTGGGACCGACCCGCCAGGAATGTTGTGAAATACTACATTCGAGATGTTAGGTTGCCTTTGGTTAGGATATAAAACGTTATAGACGTATATAATGTCCGCGCCGAGACGTACGGGACGACACGACCGGGATTCTGTAAAACATTACAAGCGAGGGTCTAGATGGGTTAGGTTAGGTTATACTTCGTTATAAACGTATATAATGTTCCCACCGAGAAGTGGGGACGACCAGCCAGGAATGTTGTGAAATACTACATGCGAGATGTTAGGTACCCTTAGGTTAGGATATATAACGTTATAGACGTATATAATGTCCGCACGGAGACGTACGGGCCGACACGACCGGGATTCTGCAAAACATTACAAGCGAGGGGCTGGATGGGTTAGGTTAGGTTATACTACGTTATAAACGTATATAATTTTCCCACCGAGAAGTAGCGGCCGCCCCGCCAGGAATGTTGGAAAATACTACATCCGAGATGTTAGGTACCCTTAGGTTAGGATATATAACGTTATAGACGTATATAATGTCCCCACGGAGAAGTACGGGCCGACACGACCGGGATTTTGTAAAACATTACCAGCGAGGGTCTAGATGGATTAGGTTAGGTTATATTACGTTATAGACGTAAATAATGTTCCCACCGAGAAGAGGGGCCGACCCGCCAGGAATGTTGTGAAATACTACATTCGAGATGTTAGGTTGCCTTTGGTTAGGATATATAACGTTATAGACGTATATAATGCCCGCACGGAGACGTACGGGACGACACGACCGGGATTCTGTAAAACATTACAAGCGAGGGTCTAGATGGGTTAGGTTAAGTTATACTTCGTAATAAACGTATATAATGTTCCCACCGAGAAGTGGGGCCGACCAGCCAGGAATGTTGTGAAATACTACATCCGAGATGTTAGGTTCGCTTAGGTTAGGATATATAACGTTATAGACGTATATAATGTCCGCACCGAGACGTACGGGCCGACACGACCGGGATTCTGCAAAACATTACAAGCGAGGGGCTGGATGGGTTAGGTTAGGTTATACTACGTTATAAACGTATATAATTTTCCCACCGAGAAGTGGGGCCGACAAGCCAGGAATGTTGTGAAATACTACATCCGTGATGTTAGGTTCCCTTAGGTTAGGATATATAACGTTATAGACGTATATAATGTCCGCACCGAGACGTACGAGACGACACGACCGGGATTTTGTAGAACATTACCAGCGAGGGTCTAGATTGGTTAGGTTAGGTTATATTACGATATAGACGTATATAATGTCCCCACCGAGAAGTGGGGCCGACCAGACAGGAATGTTGTGAAATACTACATTCGAGATATTAGGTTGCCTTTGGTTAGGATATATAACGTTATAGACGTATATAATGTCCGCACCGAGACGTACGGGACGACACGACCGGGATTCTGCAAAACATTACAAGCGAGGGTCTAGATGGGTTAGGTTAGGTTATATTACGATATAGACGTATATAATGTGCCCACCGAGAAGTAGGGGCCGACCCGCCAGGAATGTTGGAAAATACTACATCGGAGATGTTAAGTTGCCTTAGGTTAGGATATATAACGATATAGACGTATATAATGTCCCCACGGAGAAGTACGGGCCGACACGACCGGGATTTTGTAAAACATTACCAGCGAGGGTCTAGATGGATTAGGTTAGGTTATATTACGTTATAGACGTAAATAATGTTCCCACCGAGAAGTGGGACCGACCCGCCAGGAATGTTGTGAAATACTACATTCGAGATGTTAGGTTGCCTTTGGTTAGAATATAAAACGTTATAGACGTATATAATGTCCGCGCCGAGACGTACGGGACGACACGACCGGGATTCTGTAAAACATTACAAGCGAGGGTCTAGATGGGTTAGGTTAAGTTATACTTCGTTATAAACGTATATAATGTTCCCACCGAGAAGTGGGGCCGACCAGCCAGGAATGTTGTGAAATACTACATCCGAGATGTTAGGTTCGCTTAGGTTAGGATAAATAACGTTATAGACGTATATAATGTCCGCACCGAGACGTACGAGACGACACGACCGGGATTCTGTAAAACATTACCAGCGAGGGTCTAGATGGGTTAGGTTAGGTTATATTACGATATAGTCGTATATAATGTGCCCACCGAGAAGTAGGGACTGACCCGCCAGGAATGTTGGAAAATACTACATCCGAGATGTTAAGTTGCCTTAGGTTAGGATATATAAAATTATAGACGTATATAATGTCCCCACGGAGAAGTACGGGCCGACACGACCGGGATTTTGTAAAACATTACCAGCGAGAGTCTAGATGGGTTAGGTTTGGTTATATTACGATATAGACGTAAATAATGTGCCCACCGAGAAGTAGGGGCCGACCCGCCAGGAATGTTGGAAAATACTACATCCGAGATGTTAGGTTGCCTTAGGTTAGGATATATAACGATATAGACGTATATAATGTCCCCACGGAGAAGTACGGGCCGACACGACCGGGATTTTGTAAAACATTACCAGCGAGGGTCTAGATGGATTAGGTTAGGTTATATTACGTTATAGACGTAAATAATGTTCCCACCGAGAAGTGGGACCGACCCGCCAGGAATGTTGTGAAATACTACATTCGAGATGTTAGGTTGCCTTTGGTTAGGATATAAAACGTTATAGACGTATATAATGTCCGCGCCGAGACGTACGGGACGACACGACCGGGATTTTGTAGAACATTACCAGCGAGGGTCTAGATGGGTTAGGTTAGGTTATATTACGATATAGACGTATATAATGTTCCCACCAAGAAGTAGCGGCCGCCCCGCCAGGAATGTTGGAAAATACTACATCCGAGGTGTTAGGTTCCCTTAGGTTAGGATACATAACGTTATAGACGTATATAATGTCCCCACGGAGAAGTACGGGCCGACACGACCGGGATTTTGTAAAACATTACCAGCGAGGGTCTAGATGGATTAGGTTAGGTTATATTACGTTATAGACGTAAATAATGTTCCCACCGAAGTGTGGGGCCGACCCGCCAGGAATGTTGGAAAATACTACATCCGAGATATTTAGTTGCCTTTGGTTAGGATATATAACGTTATAGACG
This sequence comes from Xylocopa violacea, assembly GCA_963969225.1. Classification (NCBI taxonomy): domain Eukaryota; kingdom Metazoa; phylum Arthropoda; class Insecta; order Hymenoptera; family Apidae; genus Xylocopa; species Xylocopa violacea. The sequence goes on along the minus strand of CAXAJV010000732.1, from coordinate 2,472,842 downwards.
TATATAATGTCCGCACCGAGACGTTCGAGACGACACGACCGGGATTCTGTAAAACATTACCAGCGAGGGTCTAGATTGGTTAGGTTAGGTTATATTACGATATAGACGTATATAATGTCCCCACCGAGAAGTGGGGCCGACCAGACAGGAATGTTGTGAAATACTACATTCGAGATATTAGGTTGCCTTTGGTTAGGATATATAACGTTATAGACGTATATAATGTCCGCACCGAGACGTACGGGACGACACGACCGGGATTCTGCAAAACATTACAAGCGAGGGTCTAGATGGGTTAGGTTAGGTTATATTACGATATAGACGTATATAATGTGCCCACCGAGAAGTAGGGGCCGACCCACCAGGAATGTTGGAAAATACTACATCGGAGATGTTAAGTTGCCTTAGGTTAGGATATATAACGATATAGACGTATATAATGTCCCCACGGAGAAGTACGGGCCGACACGACCGGGATTTTGTAAAACATTACCAGCGAGGGTCTAGATGGGTTAGGTTTGGTTATATTATGATATAGACGTAAATAATGTGCCCACCGAGAAGTAGGGGCCGACCCGCCAGGAATGTTGGAAAATACTACATCCGAGATGTTAGGTTGCCTTAGGTTAGGATATATAACGATATAGACGTATATAATGTCCCCACGGAGAAGTACGGGCCGACACGACCGGGATTTTGTAAAACATTACCAGCGAGGGTCTAGATGGATTAGGTTAGGTTATATTACGTTATAGACGTAAATAATGTTCCCACCGAGAAGTGGGACCGACCCGCCAGGAATGTTGTGAAATACTACATTCGAGATGTTAGGTTGCCTTTGGTTAGGATATAAAACGTTATAGACGTATATAATGTCCGCGCCGAGACGTACGGGACGACACGACCGGGATTCTGTAAAACATTACAAGCGAGGGTCTAGATGGGTTAGGTTAGGTTATACTTCGTTATAAACGTATATAATGTTCCCACCGAGAAGTGGGGACGACCAGCCAGGAATGTTGTGAAATACTACATGCGAGATGTTAGGTACCCTTAGGTTAGGATATATAACGTTATAGACGTATATAATGTCCGCACGGAGACGTACGGGCCGACACGACCGGGATTCTGCAAAACATTACAAGCGAGGGGCTGGATGGGTTAGGTTAGGTTATACTACGTTATAAACGTATATAATTTTCCCACCGAGAAGTGGGGCCGACCAGCCAGGAATGTTGTGAAATACTACATGCGTGATGTTAGGTTCCCTTAGGTTAGGATATATAACGTTATAGACGTATATAATGTCCCCACGGAGAAGTACGGGCCGACACGACCGGGATTTTGTAAAACATTACCAGCGAGGGTCTAGATGGATTAGGTTAGGTTATATCACGTTATAGACGTAAATAATGTTCCCACCGAGAAGTGGGGCCGACCCGCCAGGAATGTTGTGAAATACTACATTCGAGATGTTAGGTTGCCTTTGGTTAGGATATATAACGTTATAGACGTATAAATGCCCGCACCGAGACGTACGGGACGACACGACCGGGATTCTGTAAAACATTACAAGCGAGGGTCTAGATGGGTTAGGTTAAGTTATACTTCGTTATAAACGTATATAATGTTCCCACCGAGAAGTGGGGCCGACCAGCCAGGAATGTTGTGAAATACTACATCCGAGATGTTAGGTTCGCTTAGGTTAGGATATATAACGTTATAGACGTATATAATGTCCGCACCGGGACGTACGAGACGACACGACCGGGATTCTGTAAAACATTACCAGCGAGGGTCTAGATGGGTTAGGTTAGGTTATATTACGATATAGACGTATATAATGTTCCCACCAAGAAGTAGCGGCCGCCCCGCCAGGAATGTTGGAAAATACTACATCCGAGATGTTAGGTACCCTTAGGTTAGGATATATAACGTTATAGACGTATATAACGTCCCCACGGAGAAGTACGGGCCGACACGACCGGGATTTTGTAAAACATTACCAGCGAGGGTCTAGATGGATTAGGTTAGGTTATGTTACGTTATAGACGTAAATAATGTTCCCACCGAAAAGAGGGGCCGACCCGCCAGGAATGTTGTGAAATACTACATTCGAGATGTTAGGTTGCCTTTGGTTAGGATATATAACGTTATAGACGTATATAATGCCCGCACGGAGACGTACGGGACGACACGACCGGGATTCTGTAAAACATTACAAGCGAGGGTCTAGATGGGTTAGGTTAAGTTATACTTCGTAATAAACGTATATAATGTTCCCACCGAGAAGTGGGGCCGACCAGCCAGGAATGTTGTGAAATACTACATCCGAGATGTTAGGTTCGCTTAGGTTAGGATATATAACGTTATAGACGTATATAATGTCCGCACCGAGACGTACGGGCCGACACGACCGGGATTCTGCAAAACATTACAAGCGAGGGGCTAGATGGGTTAGGTTAGGTTATACTACGTTATAAACGTATATAATTTTCCCACCGAGAAGTGGGGCCGACCAGCCAGGAATGTTGTGAAATACTACATCCGTGATGTTAGGTTCCCTTAGGTTAGGATATATAACTTTATAGACGTATATAATGTCCGCACCGAGACGTACGAGACGACACGACCGGGATTCTGTAAAACATTACCAGCGAGGGTCTAGATGGGTTAGGTTAGGTTATATTACGTTATAGACGTAAATAATGTTCCCACCGAGAAGTGGGACCGACCCGCCAGGAATGTTGTGAAATACTACATTCGAGATGTTAGGTTGCCTTTGGTTAGGATATAAAACGTTATAGACGTATATAATGTCCGCGCCGAGACGTACGGGACGACACGACCGGGATTCTGTAAAACATTACAAGCGAGGGTCTAGATGGGTTAGGTTAGGTTATACTTCGTTATAAACGTATATAATGTTCCCACCGAGAAGTGGGGCCGACCAGCCAGGAACGTTGTGAAATACTACATGCGAGATGTTAGGTACCCTTAGGTTAGGATATATAACGTTATAGACGTATATAATGTCCGCACGGAGACGTACGGGCCGACACGACCGGGATTCTGCAAAACATTACAAGCGAGGGGCTGGATGGGTTAGGTTAGGTTATACTACGTTATAAACGTATATAATTTTCCCACCGAGAAGTGGGGCCGACAAGCCAGGAATGTTGTGAAATACTACATCCGTGATGTTAGGTTCCCTTAGGTTAGGATATATAACGTTATAGACGTATATAATGTCCGCACCGAGACGTACGAGACGACACGACCGGGATTTTGTAGAACATTACCAGCGAGGGTCTAGATTGGTTAGGTTAGGTTATATTACGATATAGACGTATATAATGTCCCCACCGAGAAGTGGGGCCGACCAGACAGGAATGTTGTGAAATACTACATTCGAGATGTTAGGTTGCCTTTGGTTAGAATATAAAACGTTATAGACGTATATAATGTCCGCGCCGAGACGTACGGGACGACACGACCGGGATTCTGTAAAACATTACAAGCGAGGGTCTAGATGGGTTAGGTTAAGTTATACTTCGTTATAAACGTATATAATGTTCCCACCGAGAAGTGGGGCCGACCAGCCAGGAATGTTGTGAAATACTACATCCGAGATGTTAGGTTCGCTTAGGTTAGGATAAATAACGTTATAGACGTATATAATGTCCGCACCGAGACGTACGAGACGACACGACCGGGATTCTGTAAAACATTACCAGCGAGGGTCTAGATGGGTTAGGTTAGGTTATATTACGATATAGTCGTATATAATGTGCCCACCGAGAAGTAGGGACTGACCCGCCAGGAATGTTGGAAAATACTACATCCGAGATGTTAAGTTGCCTTAGGTTAGGATATATAAAATTATAGGCGTATATAATGTCCCCACGGAAAAGTACGGGCCGACAAGACTGGGATTTTGTAAAACATAACCAGCGAGGGGCTAGATGGGTTAGGTTAGGTTATATTACGTTATAAACGTATATAATGTTCCCACCGAGAAGTGGGGCCGACCAGCCAGGAATGTTGTGAAATACTACATGCGAGATGTTAGGTTCGCTTAGGTTAGTATATATAACGTTATAGACGTATATAATGTCCGCACCGAGACGTACGGGCCGATACGACAGGGATTCTGCAAAACATTACAAGCGAGGGGCTAGATGGGTTAGGTTAGGTTATATTACGATATAGACGTATATAATGTGCCCACCGAGAAGTAGGGGCCGACCCGCCAGGAATGTTGGAAAATACTACATCGGAGATGTTAAGTTGCCTTAGGTTAGGATATATAACGATATAGACGTATATAATGTCCCCACGGAGAAGTACGGGCCGACACGACCGGGATTTTGTAAAACATTACCAGCGAGGGTCTAGATGGGTTAGGTTTGGTTATATTACGATATAGACGTATATAATGTGCCCACCTAGAAGTAGGGGCCGACCCGCCAGGAATGTTGGAAAATACTATATCCGAGATGTTAGGTTGCCTTAGGTTAGGATATATAACGATATAGACGTATATAATGTCCCCACGGAGAAGTACGGGCAGACACGACCGGGATTTTGTAAAACATTACCAGCGAGGGTCTAGATGGATTAGGTTAGGTTATATTACGTTATAGACGTAAATAATGTTCCCACCGAGAAGTGGGACCGACCCGCCAGGAATGTTGTGAAATACTACATTCGAGATGTTAGGTTGCCTTTGGTTAGGATATAAAACGTTATAGACGTATATAATGTCCGCGCCGAGACGTACGGGACGACACGACTGGGATTCTGTAAAACATTACAAGCGAGGGTCTAGATGTGTTAGGTTAGGTTATACTTCGTTATAAACGTATATAATGTTCCCACCGAGAAGTGGGACCGACCAGCCAGGAATGTTGTGAAATACTACATGCGAGATGTTAGGTACCCTTAGGTTAGGATATATAACGTTATAGACGTATATAATGTCCGCACGGAGACGTACGGGCCGACACGACCGGGATTCTGCAAAACATTACAAGCGAGGGGCTGGATGGGTTAGGTTAGGTTATACTACGTTATAAACGTATATAATTTTCCCACCGAGGAGTGGGGCCGACAAGCCAGGAATGTTGTGAAATACTACATCCGTGATGTTAGGTTCCCTTAGGTTAGGATATATGACGTTATAGACGTATACAATGTCCGCACCGAGACGTACGAGATGACACGACCGGGATTTTGTAGAACATTACCAGCGAGGGTCTAGATGGGTTAGGTTAGGTTATATTACGATATAGACGTATATAATGTTCCCACCAAGAAGTAGCGGCCCCCCCGCCAGGAATGTTGGAAAATACTACATCCGAGATGTTAGGTTCCCTTAGGTTAGGATATATAACGTTATAGACGTATATAATGTACCCACGGAGAAGTACGGGCCGACACGACCGGGATTTTGTAAAACATTACCAGCGAGGGTCTAGATGGATTAGGTTAGGTTATATTACGTTATAGATGTAAATAATGTTCCCACCGAAGTGTGGGGCCGACCCGCCAGGAATGTTGGAAAATACTACATCCGCGATGTTTAGTTGCCTTTGGTTAGGATATATAACGTTATAGGCGTATATAATGTCCGCACCGAGACGTACGAGACGACACGACCGGGATTCTGTAAAACATTACCAGCGAGGGTCTAGATGGGTTAGGTTAGGTTATATTACGTTATAGACGTGAATAATGTTCCCACCGAGAAGTGGGGCCGACCCGCCAGGAATGTTGGAAAATACTACATCCGAGATGTTAGGTTGCCTTAGGTTAGGACATATAACGATATAGACGTATATAATGTCCCCACGGAGAAGTACGGGCGGACACGACCGGGATTTTGTAAAACATTACCAGCGAGGGTCTAGATGGATTAGATTAGGTTATATTACGTTATAGACGTAAATAATGTTCCCACCGAGAAGTGGGCCGACCCGCCAGGAATGTTGTGAAATACTACATTCGAGATGTTAGGTTGCCTTTGGTTAGGATATATAACGTTATAGACGTATATAATGTCCGCACCGAGACGTACGGGACGACACGACCGGGATTCTGTAAAACATTACAAGCGAGGGTCTAGATGGGTTAGGTTAAGTTATACTTCGTTATAAACGTATATAATGTTCCCACCGAGAAGTGGGGCCGACCAGCCAGGAATGTTGTGAAATACTACATCCGAGATGTTAGGTTCGCTTAGGTTACGATATATTACGTTATAGACGTATATAATGTCCGCACCGAGACGTACGGGCCGACACGACCGGGATTCTGCAAAACATTACAAGCGAGGGGCTAGATGGGTTAGGTTAGGTTATACTACGTTATAAACGTATATAATTTTCCCACCGAGAAGTGGGGCCGACCAGCCAGGAATGTTGTGAAATACTACATCCGTGATGTTAGGTTCCCTTAGGTTAGGATATATAACGTTATAGACGTATATAATGTCCGCACCGAGACGTACGAGACGACACGACCGGGATTCTGTAAAACATTACCAGCGAGGGTCTAGATGGGTTAGGTTAGGTTATATTACGATATAGACGTATATAATGTGCCGACCGAGAAGTAGGGACTGACCCGCCAGGAATGTTGGAAAATACTACATCCGAGATGTTAAGTTGCCTTAGGTTAGGATATATAAAATTATAGACGTATATAATGTCACCACGGAACAGTACGGGCCGACACGACTGGGATTTTGTAAAACATAACCAGCGAGGGGCTAGATGGGTTAGGTTAGGTTATATTACGTTATAAACGTATATAATGTTCCCACCGAGAAGTGGGGCCGACCTGCCAGGAATGTTGTGAAATACTACATCCGAGATGTTAGGTTCCCTTAGGTTAAGATATATAACGTTATAGACGTAAATAATGTCCCCACCGAGAAGTACGGGCCGACACGACCGGCATTTTGTAAAACATTACCAGCGAGGGTCTAGCTGGGTTAGGTTAGGTTATATTACGATATAGACGTATATAATGTTCCCACCGAGAAGTAGCGGCCGCCCCGCCAGGAATGTTGGAAAATACTACATCCGAGATGTTAGGTTGCCTTTGGTTAGGATATATAACGTTATAGACGTATATAATGTGCCCACCGAGATGTAGGGGCCGACCCGCCAGGAATGTTGGAAAATACTACATCCGAGATGTTAGGTTGCCTTAGGTTAGGATATATAACGATATAGACGTATATAATGTACCCACGGAGAAGTAGGGCCGACACGAGCGGGATTTTGTAAAACATTACAAGCGAGGGTCTAGATGGGTTAGGTTAGGTTATACTTCGTTATAAACGTATATAATGTTCCCACCGAGAAGTGGGGCCGACCAGCCAGGAATGTTGTGAAATACTACATCCGTGATGTTAGGTTCCCTTAGGTTAGGATATATAACGTTATAGACATATATAATGTCCCCACGGAGAAGTGCGGGCCGACACGACCGGGATTTTGTAAAACATTACCAGCGAGGGTCTAGATGGATTAGGTTAGGTTATATTACGTTATAGACGTATATAATGTTCCCACCGAGAAGTGGGGCCGACCAGCCAGGAATGTTGTGAAATACTACATCCGAGATGTTAGGTTCGCTTAGGTTAGGATATATAACGTTATAGACGTATATAATGTCCGCACCGAGACGTACGGGCCGACACGACCGGGATTCTGCAAAACATTACAAGCGAGGGGCTGGATGGGTTAGGTTAGGTTATACTACGTTATAAACGTATATAATTTTCCCACCGAGAAGTGGGGCCGACCAGCCAGGAATGTTGTGAAATACTACATCCGTGATGTTAGGTTCCCTTAGGTTAGGATATATAACGTTATAGACGTATATAATGTCCGCACCGAGACGTACGAGACGACACGACCGGGATTCTGTAAAACATTACCAGCGAGGGTCTAGATGGGTTAGGTTAGGTTATATTACGATATAGACGTATATAATGTGCCGACCGAGAAGTAGGGACTGACCCGCCAGGAATGTTGGAAAATACTACATCCGAGATGTTAAGTTGCCTTAGGTTAGGATATATAAAATTATAGACGTATATAATGTCACCACGGAACAGTACGGGCCGACACGACTGGGATTTTGTAAAACATAACCAGCGAGGGGCTAGATGGGTTAGGTTAGGTTATATTACGTTATAAACGTATATAATGTTCCCACCGAGAAGTGGGGCCGACCAGCCCGGAATGTTGTGAAATACTACATCCGAGATGTTAGGTTCGCTTAGGTTAGGATATATAACGTTATAGACGTATATAATGTCCGCACCGAGACGTACGGGCCGACACGACCGGGATTCTGCAAAACATTACAAGCGAGGGGCTGGATGGGTTAGGTTAGGTTATATTACGATATAAACGTATATAATGTGCACACCGAGAAGTAGGGGCCGACCCGCCAGGAATGTTGGAAAATACTACATCGGAGATGTTAAGTTGCCTTAGGTTAGGATATATAACGATATAGACGTATATAATGTCCCCACGGAGAAGTACGGGCCGACACGACCGGGATTTTGTAAAACATTACCAGCGAGGGTCTAGATGGGTTAGGTTTGGTTATATTACGATATAGACGTAAATAATGCTCCCACCGAGAAGTGGGGCCGACCCGCCAGGAATGTTGTGAAATACTACATCCGAGATGTTAGGTTCGCTTAGGTTAGGATATAAAACGTTATAGACGTATATAATGTCCGCGCCGAGACGTACGGGACGACACGGCCGGGATTCTGTAAAACATTACAAGCGAGGGTCTAGATGGGTTAGGTTAGGTTATACTTCGTTATAAACGTATATAATGTTCCCACCGAGAAGTGGGGCCGACCAGCCAGGAATGTTGGAAAATACTACATCGGAGATGTTAAGTTGCCTTAGGTTAGGATATATAACGATATAGACGTATATAATGTCCCCACGGAGAAGTACGGGCCGACACGACCGGGATTTTGTAAAACATTACCAGCGAGGGTCTAGATGGATTAGGTTAGGTTATACTACGTTATAAACGTATATAATGTTCCCACCGAGAAGTGGGGCCGACCTGCCAGGAATGTTGTGCAATACTGCATCCGAGGTGTTAGGTTCCCTTAGGTTAGGGTATATAACTTGATAGACGTATATAATGTCCGGCTTCGAGACGTACGGGAAGACACGAACGGGATTCTGTGACACATTACCAGCGAGGGTGTAGGTGGCTTAGGTTAGGTTATATTACGTTACAGACGTATATAATGTGCCCACCGAGAAGTAGGGGCCGACCCGCCAGGAATGTTGTAAAATACTACATCCGAGATGTTAGGTTCCCTTAGGTTAGGATATATAAAATTATAGACGTATAAAATGTCCCCACGGAAAAGTACGGGCCGACACGACCGAGATTTTGTAAAACATTACCAGCGAGGGTCTAGATGGGTTAGGTTAGGTTATATTACGTTATAGACGTATATAATGTGCCCACCGAGAAGTAGGGGCCGACCCGACAAGGAATGTTGGAAAATACTACATTCAAGATGTTATGTTGCCTTAGGTTAGGATATATAAAATTATAGACGTATATAATGTCCCCACGGAAAAGTACGGGCCGACACGACCGAGATTTTGTAAAACATTAACAGCGAGGGTCTAGATGGGTTAGGTTAGGTTACATTACGATATAGACGTATATAATGTGCCCACCGAGAAGTAGGGTCCGACCCGCCAGGAATGTTGGAAAATACTACATCCGAGAGGTTAAGTTGCCTTAGGTTAGGATATATAACGTTATAGACGTCTATAATGTCCCCACCGAGACGTACGGGACGACACGACCGGGATTCTGTAAAACATTCCCAGCTAGGGGCTAGATGGATTAGGTTAGGTTATATTACGATATAGACGTATATAATGTTCCCACCGAGAAGTGGGGCCGACCCGCCAGGAATGTTGTGAAATACTACATTCGAGATGTTAGGTTGCCTTAGGTTAGGATATATAAAATTATAGACGTATATAATGTCCCCACGGAAAAGTACGGGCCGACACGACCGAGATTTTGTAAAACATTAACAGCGAGGGTCTAGATGGGTTAGGTTAGGTTACATTACGATATAGACGTATATAATGTGCCCACCGAGAAGTAGGGTCCGACCCGCCAGGAATGTTGGAAAATACTACATCCGAGATGTTAGGTTGCCTTAGGTTAGGATATATAACGATATAGACGTATATAATGTCCCCACAGAGAAGTACGGGCCGACACGACCGGGATTTTGTAAAACATTACCAGCGAGGGTCTAGATGGGTTAGGTTAGGTTATATTACGATATAGACGTATATAATGTGCCCACCGAGAAGTAGGGTCCGACCCGCCAGGAATGTTGGAAAATACTACATCCGAGATGTTAAGTTGCCTTTGGTTAGGATATATAAAGTTATAGACGTATATAATGTCCGCACCGAGACGTACGAGACGACACGACCGGGATTCTGTAGAACATTACCAGCGAGGGTCTAGATGGGTTAGTTTTGGTTATAATACGATACGGACGTATATAATGTGCCCACCTAGAAGTAGGGGTCGACCCGCCAAGAATGTTGGAAAATACTACATTCGAGATGTTATGTTGCCTTAGGTTAAGATATATAAAATTATAGACGTATATAATGTCCCCACGGAAAAGTACGGGCCGACACGACCCGGATTTTGTAAAACATTAACAGCGAGGGTCTAGATGGGTTAGGTTAGGTTATATTACGTTATAGACGTGAATAATGTTCCCACCGAGAAGTGGGGCCGACCCGCCAGGAATGTTGGAAAATACTACATCCGAGATGTTAGGTTGCCTTAGGTTAGGACATATAACGATATAGACGTATATAATGTCCCCACGGAGAAGTACGGGCGGACACGACCGGGATTTTGTAAAACATTACCAGCGAGGGTCTAGATGGATTAGATTAGGTTATATTACGTTATAGACGTAAATAATGTTCCCACCGAGAAGTGGGCCGACCCGCCAGGAATGTTGTGAAATACTACATTCGAGATGTTAGGTTGCCTTTGGTTAGGATATATAACGTTATAGACGTATATAATGTCCGCACCGAGACGTACGGGACGACACGACCGGGATTCTGTAAAACATTACAAGCGAGGGTCTAGATGGGTTAGGTTAAGTTATACTTCGTTATAAACGTATATAATGTTCCCACCGAGAAGTGGGGCCGACCAGCCAGGAATGTTGTGAAATACTACATCCGAGATGTTAGGTTCGCTTAGGTTACGATATATTACGTTATAGACGTATATAATGTCCGCACCGAGACGTACGGGCCGACACGACCGGGATTCTGCAAAACATTACAAGCGAGGGGCTAGATGGGTTAGGTTAGGTTATACTACGTTATAAACGTATATAATTTTCCCACCGAGAAGTGGGGCCGACCAGCCAGGAATGTTGTGAAATACTACATCCGTGATGTTAGGTTCCCTTAGGTTAGGATATATAACGTTATAGACGTATATAATGTCCGCACCGAGACGTACGAGACGACACGACCGGGATTCTGTAAAACATTACCAGCGAGGGTCTAGATGGGTTAGGTTAGGTTATATTACGATATAGACGTATATAATGTGCCGACCGAGAAGTAGGGACTGACCCGCCAGGAATGTTGGAAAATACTACATCCGAGATGTTAAGTTGCCTTAGGTTAGGATATATAAAATTATAGACGTATATAATGTCACCACGGAACAGTACGGGCCGACACGACTGGGATTTTGTAAAACATAACCAGCGAGGGGCTAGATGGGTTAGGTTAGGTTATATTACGTTATAAACGTATATAATGTTCCCACCGAGAAGTGGGGCCGACCTGCCAGGAATGTTGTGAAATACTACATCCGAGATGTTAGGTTCCCTTAGGTTAAGATATATAACGTTATAGACGTAAATAATGTCCCCACCGAGAAGTACGGGCCGACACGACCGGCATTTTGTAAAACATTACCAGCGAGGGTCTAGCTGGGTTAGGTTAGGTTATATTACGATATAGACGTATATAATGTTCCCACCGAGAAGTAGCGGCCGCCCCGCCAGGAATGTTGGAAAATACTACATCCGAGATGTTAGGTTGCCTTTGGTTAGGATATATAACGTTATAGACGTATATAATGTACCCACGGAGAAGTAGGGCCGACACGAGCGGGATTTTGTAAAACATTACAAGCGAGGGTCTAGATGGGTTAGGTTAGGTTATACTTCGTTATAAACGTATATAATGTTCCCACCGAGAAGTGGGGCCGACCAGCCAGGAATGTTGTGAAATACTACATCCGTGATGTTAGGTTCCCTTAGGTTAGGATATATAACGTTATAGACATATATAATGTCCCCACGGAGAAGTGCGGGCCGACACGACCGGGATTTTGTAAAACATTACCAGCGAGGGTCTAGATGGATTAGGTTAGGTTATATTACGTTATAGACGTATATAATGTTCCCACCGAGAAGTGGGGCCGACCAGCCAGGAATGTTGTGAAATACTACATCCGAGATGTTAGGTTCGCTTAGGTTAGGATATATAACGTTATAGACGTATATAATGTCCGCACCGAGACGTACGGGCCGACACGACCGGGATTCTGCAAAACATTACAAGCGAGGGGCTGGATGGGTTAGGTTAGGTTATACTACGTTATAAACGTATATAATTTTCCCACCGAGAAGTGGGGCCGACCAGCCAGGAATGTTGTGAAATACTACATCCGTGATGTTAGGTTCCCTTAGGTTAGGATATATAACGTTATAGACGTATATAATGTCCGCACCGAGACGTACGAGACGACACGACCGGGATTCTGTAAAACATTACCAGCGAGGGTCTAGATGGGTTAGGTTAGGTTATATTACGATATAGACGTATATAATGTGCCGACCGAGAAGTAGGGACTGACCCGCCAGGAATGTTGGAAAATACTACATCCGAGATGTTAAGTTGCCTTAGGTTAGGATATATAAAATTATAGACGTATATAATGTCACCACGGAACAGTACGGGCCGACACGACTGGGATTTTGTAAAACATAACCAGCGAGGGGCTAGATGGGTTAGGTTAGGTTATATTACGTTATAAACGTATATAATGTTCCCACCGAGAAGTGGGGCCGACCAGCCCGGAATGTTGTGAAATACTACATCCGAGATGTTAGGTTCGCTTAGGTTAGGATATATAACGTTATAGACGTATATAATGTCCGCACCGAGACGTACGGGCCGACACGACCGGGATTCTGCAAAACATTACAAGCGAGGGGCTGGATGGGTTAGGTTAGGTTATATTACGATATAAACGTATATAATGTGCACACCGAGAAGTAGGGGCCGACCCGCCAGGAATGTTGGAAAATACTACATCGGAGATGTTAAGTTGCCTTAGGTTAGGATATATAACGATATAGACGTATATAATGTCCCCACGGAGAAGTACGGGCCGACACGACCGGGATTTTGTAAAACATTACCAGCGAGGGTCTAGATGGGTTAGGTTTGGTTATATTACGATATAGACGTAAATAATGCTCCCACCGAGAAGTGGGGCCGACCCGCCAGGAATGTTGTGAAATACTACATCCGAGATGTTAGGTTCGCTTAGGTTAGGATATAAAACGTTATAGACGTATATAATGTCCGCGCCGAGACGTACGGGACGACACGGCCGGGATTCTGTAAAACATTACAAGCGAGGGTCTAGATGGGTTAGGTTAGGTTATACTTCGTTATAAACGTATATAATGTTCCCACCGAGAAGTGGGGCCGACCAGCCAGGAATGTTGGAAAATACTACATCGGAGATGTTAAGTTGCCTTAGGTTAGGATATATAACGATATAGACGTATATAATGTCCCCACGGAGAAGTACGGGCCGACACGACCGGGATTTTGTAAAACATTACCAGCGAGGGTCTAGATGGATTAGGTTAGGTTATACTACGTTATAAACGTATATAATGTTCCCACCGAGAAGTGGGGCCGACCTGCCAGGAATGTTGTGCAATACTGCATCCGAGATGTTAGGTTCCCTTAGGTTAGGGTATATAACTTGATAGACGTATATAATGTCCGGCTTCGAGACGTACGGGAAGACACGAACGGGATTCTGTGACACATTACCAGCGAGGGTGTAGGTGGCTTAGGTTAGGTTATATTACGTTACAGACGTATATAATGTGCCCACCGAGAAGTAGGGTCCGACCCGCCAGGAATGTTGGAAAATACTACATCCGAGAGGTTAAGTTGCCTTAGGTTAGGATATATAACGTTATAGACGTCTATAATGTCCCCACCGAGACGTACGGGACGACACGACCGGGATTCTGTAAAACATTCCCAGCTAGGGGCTAGATGGATTAGGTTAGGTTATATTACGATATAGACGTATATAATGTTCCCACCGAGAAGTGGGGCCGACCCGCCAGGAATGTTGTGAAATACTACATTCGAGATGTTAGGTTGCCTTAGGTTAGGATATATAAAATTATAGACGTATATAATGTCCCCACGGAAAAGTACGGGCCGACACGACCGAGATTTTGTAAAACATTAACAGCGAGGGTCTAGATGGGTTAGGTTAGGTTACATTACGATATAGACGTATATAATGTGCCCACCGAGAAGTAGGGTCCGACCCGCCAGGAATGTTGGAAAATACTACATCCGAGATGTTAGGTTGCCTTAGGTTAGGATATATAACGATATAGACGTATATAATGTCCCCACGGAGAAGTACGGGCCGACACGACCGGGATTTTGTAAAACATTACCAGCGAGGGTCTAGATGGGTTAGGTTAGGTTATATTACGATATAGACGTATATAATGTGCCCACCGAGAAGTAGGGTCCGACCCGCCAGGAATGTTGGAAAATACTACATCCGAGATGTTAAGTTGCCTTTGGTTAGGATATATAAAGTTATAGACGTATATAATGTCCGCACCGAGACGTACGAGACGACACGACCGGGATTCTGTAGAACATTACCAGCGAGGGTCTAGATGGGTTAGTTTTGGTTATAATACGATACGGACGTATATAATGTGCCCACCTAGAAGTAGGGTTCGACCCGCCAGGAATGTTGGAAAATACTACATTCGAGATGTTATGTTGCCTTAGGTTAAGATATATAAAATTATAGACGTATATAATGTCCCCACGGAAAAGTACGGGCCGACACGACCCGGATTTTGTAAAACATTAACAGCGAGGGTCTAGATGGGTTAGGTTAGGTTATATTACGTTATAGACGTGAATAATGTTCCCACCGAGAAGTGGGGCCGACCCGCCAGGAATGTTGGAAAATACTACATCCGAGATGTTAGGTTGCCTTAGGTTAGGACATATAACGATATAGACGTATATAATGTCCCCACGGAGAAGTACGGGCGGACACGACCGGGATTTTGTAAAACATTACCAGCGAGGGTCTAGATGGATTAGATTAGGTTATATTACGTTATAGACGTAAATAATGTTCCCACCGAGAAGTGGGCCGACCCGCCAGGAATGTTGTGAAATACTACATTCGAGATGTTAGGTTGCCTTTGGTTAGGATATATAACGTTATAGACGTATATAATGTCCGCACCGAGACGTACGGGACGACACGACCGGGATTCTGTAAAACATTACAAGCGAGGGTCTAGATGGGTTAGGTTAAGTTATACTTCGTTATAAACGTATATAATGTTCCCACCGAGAAGTGGGGCCGACCAGCCAGGAATGTTGTAAAATACTACATCCGAGATGTTAGGTTCGCTTAGGTTACGATATATTACGTTATAGACGTATATAATGTCCGCACCGAGACGTACGGGCCGACACGACCGGGATTCTGCAAAACATTACAAGCGAGGGGCTAGATGGGTTAGGTTAGGTTATACTACGTTATAAACGTATATAATTTTCCCACCGAGAAGTGGGGCCGACCAGCCAGGAATGTTGTGAAATACTACATCCGTGATGTTAGGTTCCCTTAGGTTAGGATATATAACGTTATAGACGTATATAATGTCCGCACCGAGACGTACGAGACGACACGACCGGGATTCTGTAAAACATTACCAGCGAGGGTCTAGATGGGTTAGGTTAGGTTATATTACGATATAGACGTATATAATGTGCCGACCGAGAAGTAGGGACTGACCCGCCAGGAATGTTGGAAAATACTACATCCGAGATGTTAAGTTGCCTTAGGTTAGGATATATAAAATTATAGACGTATATAATGTCACCACGGAACAGTACGGGCCGACACGACTGGGATTTTGTAAAACATAACCAGCGAGGGGCTAGATGGGTTAGGTTAGGTTATATTACGTTATAAACGTATATAATGTTCCCACCGAGAAGTGGGGCCGACCTGCCAGGAATGTTGTGAAATACTACATCCGAGATGTTAGGTTCCCTTAGGTTAAGATATATAACGTTATAGACGTAAATAATGTCCCCACCGAGAAGTACGGGCCGACACGACCGGCATTTTGTAAAACATTACCAGCGAGGGTCTAGCTGGGTTAGGTTAGGTTATATTACGATATAGACGTATATAATGTTCCCACCGAGAAGTAGCGGCCGCCCCGCCAGGAATGTTGGAAAATACTACATCCGAGATGTTAGGTTGCCTTTGGTTAATATATATAACGTTATAGACGTATATAATGTACCCACGGAGAAGTAGGGCCGACACGAGCGGGATTTTGTAAAACATTACAAGCGAGGGTCTAGATGGGTTAGGTTAGGTTATACTTCGTTATAAACGTATATAATGTTCCCACCGAGAAGTGGGGCCGACCAGCCAGGAATGTTGGAAAATACTACATCGGAGATGTTAAGTTGCCTTAGGTTAGGATATATAACGATATAGACGTATATAATGTCCCCACGGAGAAGTACGGGCCGACACGACCGGGATTTTGTAAAACATTACCAGCGAGGGTCTAGATGGATTAGGTTAGGTTATACTACGTTATAAACGTATATAATGTTCCCACCGAGAAGTGGGGCCGACCTGCCAGGAATGTTGTGCAATACTGCATCCGAGATGTTAGGTTCCCTTAGGTTAGGGTATATAACTTGATAGACGTATATAATGTCCGGCTTCGAGACGTACGGGAAGACACGAACGGGATTCTGTGACACATTACCAGCGAGGGTGTAGGTGGCTTAGGTTAGGTTATATTACGTTACAGACGTATATAATGTGCCCACCGAGAAGTAGGGTCCGACCCGCCAGGAATGTTGGAAAATACTACATCCGAGAGGTTAAGTTGCCTTAGGTTAGGATATATAACGTTATAGACGTCTATAATGTCCCCACCGAGACGTACGGGACGACACGACCGGGATTCTGTAAAACATTCCCAGCTAGGGGCTAGATGGATTAGGTTAGGTTATATTACGATATAGACGTATATAATGTTCCCACCGAGAAGTGGGGCCGACCCGCCAGGAATGTTGTGAAATACTACATTCGAGATGTTAGGTTGCCTTAGGTTAGGATATATAAAATTATAGACGTATATAATGTCCCCACGGAAAAGTACGGGCCGACACGACCGAGATTTTGTAAAACATTAACAGCGAGGGTCTAGATGGGTTAGGTTAGGTTACATTACGATATAGACGTATATAATGTGCCCACCGAGAAGTAGGGTCCGACCCGCCAGGAATGTTGGAAAATACTACATCCGAGATGTTAGGTTGCCTTAGGTTAGGATATATAACGATATAGACGTATATAATGTCCCCACGGAGAAGTACGGGCCGACACGACCGGGATTTTGTAAAACATTACCAGCGAGGGTCTAGATGGGTTAGGTTAGGTTATATTACGATATAGACGTATATAATGTGCCCACCGAGAAGTAGGGTCCGACCCGCCAGGAATGTTGGAAAATACTACATCCGAGATGTTAAGTTGCCTTTGGTTAGGATATATAAAGTTATAGACGTATATAATGTCCGCACCGAGACGTACGAGACGACACGACCGGGATTCTGTAGAACATTACCAGCGAGGGTCTAGATGGGTTAGTTTTGGTTATAATACGATACGGACGTATATAATGTGCCCACCTAGAAGTAGGGTTCGACCCGCCAGGAATGTTGGAAAATACTACATTCGAGATGTTATGTTGCCTTAGGTTAAGATATATAAAATTATAGACGTATATAATGTCCCCACGGAAAAGTACGGGCCGACACGACCCGGATTTTGTAAAACATTAACAGCGAGGGTCTAGATGGGTTAGGTTAGGTTATATTACGTTATAGACGTGAATAATGTTCCCACCGAGAAGTGGGGCCGACCCGCCAGGAATGTTGGAAAATACTACATCCGAGATGTTAGGTTGCCTTAGGTTAGGACATATAACGATATAGACGTATATAATGTCCCCACGGAGAAGTACGGGCGGACACGACCGGGATTTTGTAAAACATTACCAGCGAGGGTCTAGATGGATTAGATTAGGTTATATTACGTTATAGACGTAAATAATGTTCCCACCGAGAAGTGGGCCGACCCGCCAGGAATGTTGTGAAATACTACATTCGAGATGTTAGGTTGCCTTTGGTTAGGATATATAACGTTATAGACGTATATAATGTCCGCACCGAGACGTACGGGACGACACGACCGGGATTCTGTAAAACATTACAAGCGAGGGTCTAGATGGGTTAGGTTAAGTTATACTTCGTTATAAACGTATATAATGTTCCCACCGAGAAGTGGGGCCGACCAGCCAGGAATGTTGTGAAATACTACATCCGAGATGTTAGGTTCGCTTAGGTTACGATATATTACGTTATAGACGTATATAATGTCCGCACCGAGACGTACGGGCCGACACGACCGGGATTCTGCAAAACATTACAAGCGAGGGGCTAGATGGGTTAGGTTAGGTTATACTACGTTATAAACGTATATAATTTTCCCACCGAGAAGTGGGGCCGACCAGCCAGGAATGTTGTGAAATACTACATCCGTGATGTTAGGTTCCCTTAGGTTAGGATATATAACGTTATAGACGTATATAATGTCCGCACCGAGACGTACGAGACGACACGACCGGGATTCTGTAAAACATTACCAGCGAGGGTCTAGATGGGTTAGGTTAGGTTATATTACGATATAGACGTATATAATGTGCCGACCGAGAAGTAGGGACTGACCCGCCAGGAATGTTGGAAAATACTACATCCGAGATGTTAAGTTGCCTTAGGTTAGGATATATAAAATTATAGACGTATATAATGTCACCACGGAACAGTACGGGCCGACACGACTGGGATTTTGTAAAACATAACCAGCGAGGGGCTAGATGGGTTAGGTTAGGTTATATTACGTTATAAACGTATATAATGTTCCCACCGAGAAGTGGGGCCGACCTGCCAGGAATGTTGTGAAATACTACATCCGAGATGTTAGGTTCCCTTAGGTTAAGATATATAACGTTATAGACGTAAATAATGTCCCCACCGAGAAGTACGGGCCGACACGACCGGCATTTTGTAAAACATTACCAGCGAGGGTCTAGCTGGGTTAGGTTAGGTTATATTACGATATAGACGTATATAATGTTCCCACCGAGAAGTAGCGGCCGCCCCGCCAGGAATGTTGGAAAATACTACATCCGAGATGTTAGGTTGCCTTTGGTTAATATATATAACGTTATAGACGTATATAATGTACCCACGGAGAAGTAGGGCCGACACGAGCGGGATTTTGTAAAACATTACAAGCGAGGGTCTAGATGGGTTAGGTTAGGTTATACTTCGTTATAAACGTATATAATGTTCCCACCGAGAAGTGGGGCCGACCAGCCAGGAATGTTGTGAAATACTACATCCGTGATGTTAGGTTCCCTTAGGTTAGGATATATAACGTTATAGACATATATAATGTCCCCACGGAGAAGTGCGGGCCGACACGACCGGGATTTTGTAAAACATTACCAGCGAGGGTCTAGATGGATTAGGTTAGGTTATATTACGTTATAGACGTATATAATGTTCCCACCGAGAAGTGGGGCCGACCAGCCAGGAATGTTGTGAAATACTACATCCGAGATGTTAGGTTCGCTTAGGTTAGGATATATAACGTTATAGACGTATATAATGTCCGCACCGAGACGTACGGGCCGACACGACCGGGATTATGCAAAACATTACAAGCGAGGGGCTGGATGGGTTAGGTTAGGTTATACTACGTTATAAACGTATATAATTTTCCCACCGAGAAGTGGGGCCGACCAGCCAGGAATGTTGTGAAATACTACATCCGTGATGTTAGGTTCCCTTAGGTTAGGATATATAACGTTATAGACGTATATAATGTCCGCACCGAGACGTACGAGACGACACGACCGGGATTCTGTAAAACATTACCAGCGAGGGTCTAGATGGGTTAGGTTAGGTTATATTACGATATAGACGTATATAATGTGCCGACCGAGAAGTAGGGACTGACCCGCCAGGAATGTTGGAAAATACTACATCCGAGATGTTAAGTTGCCTTAGGTTAGGATATATAAAATTATAGACGTATATAATGTCACCACGGAACAGTACGGGCCGACACGACTGGGATTTTGTAAAACATAACCAGCGAGGGGCTAGATGGGTTAGGTTAGGTTATATTACGTTATAAACGTATATAATGTTCCCACCGAGAAGTGGGGCCGACCAGCCCGGAATGTTGTGAAATACTACATCCGAGATGTTAGGTTCGCTTAGGTTAGGATATATAACGTTATAGACGTATATAATGTCCGCACCGAGACGTACGGGACGACACGGCCGGGATTCTGTAAAACATTACAAGCGAGGGTCTAGATGGGTTAGGTTAGGTTATACTTCGTTATAAACGTATATAATGTTCCCACCGAGAAGTGGGGCCGACCAGCCAGGAATGTTGGAAAATACTACATCGGAGATGTTAAGTTGCCTTAGGTTAGGATATATAACGATATAGACGTATATAATGTCCCCACGGAGAAGTACGGGCCGACACGACCGGGATTTTGTAAAACATTACCAGCGAGGGTCTAGATGGATTAGGTTAGGTTATACTACGTTATAAACGTATATAATGTTCCCACCGAGAAGTGGGGCCGACCTGCCAGGAATGTTGTGCAATACTGCATCCGAGATGTTAGGTTCCCTTAGGTTAGGGTATATAACTTGATAGACGTATATAATGTCCGGCTTCGAGACGTACGGGAAGACACGAACGGGATTCTGTGACACATTACCAGCGAGGGTGTAGGTGGCTTAGGTTAGGTTATATTACGTTACAGACGTATATAATGTGCCCACCGAGAAGTAGGGGCCGACCCGCCAGGAATGTTGTAAAATACTACATCCGAGATGTTAGGTTCCCTTAGGTTAGGATATATAAAATTATAGACGTATAAAATGTCCCCACGGAAAAGTACGGGCCGACACGACCGAGATTTTGTAAAACATTACCAGCGAGGGTCTAGATGGGTTAGGTTAGGTTATATTACGTTATAGACGTATATAATGTGCCCACCGAGAAGTAGGGGCCGACCCGACAAGGAATGTTGGAAAATACTACATTCAAGATGTTATGTTGCCTTAGGTTAGGATATATAAAATTATAGACGTATATAATGTCCCCACGGATAAGTACGGGCCGACACGACCGAGATTTTGTAAAACATTAACAGCGAGGGTCTAGATGGGTTAGGTTAGGTTACATTACGATATAGACGTATATAATGTGCCCACCGAGAAGTAGGGTCCGACCCGCCAGGAATGTTGGAAAATACTACATCCGAGAGGTTAAGTTGCCTTAGGTTAGGATATATAACGTTATAGACGTATATAATGTCCGCACCGAGACGTACGGGACGACACGACCGGGATTCTGTAAAACATTCCCAGCTAGGGGCTAGATGGGTTAGGTTAGGTTATATTACGTTATAGACGTAAATAATGTTCCCACCGAGAAGTGGGGCCGACCAGCCAGGAATGTTGTGAAATACTACATCCGAGATGTTAGGTTCCCTTAGGTTAGGATATATAACGTTATAGATGTATATAATGTCCCCACCGAGAAGTACGGGCCGACACGACCGGGATTTTGTAAAACATTACCAGCGAGGGTCTAGATGGGTTAGGTTAGGTTATATTACGTTATAGACGTATATAATGTGCCCACCGAGAAGTAGGGGCCGACCCGACAAGGAATGTTGCAAAATACTACATTCAAGATGTTATGTTGCCTTAGGTTAGGATATATAAAATTATAGACGTATATAATGTCCCCACGGAAAGGTACGGGCCGACACGACCGAGATTTTGTAAAACATTAACAGCGAGGGTCTAGATGGGTTAGATTAGGTTACATTACGATATAGACGTATATAATGTGCCCACCGAGAAGTAGGGTCCGACCCGCCAGGAATGTTGGAAAATACTACATCCGAGATGTTAGGTTGCCTTAGGTTAGGATATATAACGTTATAGACGTCTATAATGTCCCCACCGAGACGTACGGGACGACACGACCGGGATTCTGTAAAACATTCCCAGCTAGGGGCTAGATGGATTAGGTTAGGTTATATTACGATATAGACGTATATAATGTTCCCACCGAGAAGTGGGGCCGACCCGCCAGGAATGTTGTGAAATACTACATTCGAGATGTTAGGTTGCCTTAGGTTAGGATATATAAAATTATAGACGTATATAATGTCCCCACGGAAAAGTACGGGCCGACACGACCGAGATTTTGTAAAACATTAACAGCGAGGGTCTAGATGGGTTAGGTTAGGTTACATTACGATATAGACGTATATAATGTGCCCACCGAGAAGTAGGGTCCGACCCGCCAGGAATGTTGGAAAATACTACATCCGAGATGTTAGGTTGCCTTAGGTTAGGATATATAACGATATAGACGTATATAATGTCCCCACGGAGAAGTACGGGCCGACACGACCGGGATTTTGTAAAACATTACCAGCGAGGGTCTAGATGGGTTAGGTTAGGTTATATTACGATATAGACGTATATAATGTGCCCACCGAGAAGTAGGGTCCGACCCGCCAGGAATGTTGGAAAATACTACATCCGAGATGTTAAGTTGCCTTTGGTTAGGATATATAAAGTTATAGACGTATATAATGTCCGCACCGAGACGTACGAGACGACACGACCGGGATTCTGTAGAACATTACCAGCGAGGGTCTAGATGGGTTAGTTTTGGTTATAATACGATACGGACGTATATAATGTGCCCACCTAGAAGTAGGGGTCGACCCGCCAGGAATGTTGGAAAATACTACATTCGAGATGTTATGTTGCCTTAGGTTAAGATATATAAAATTATAGACGTATATAATGTCCCCACGGAAAAGTACGGGCCGACACGACCCGGATTTTGTAAAACATTAACAGCGAGGGTCTAGATGGGTTAGGTTAGGTTATATTACGTTATAGACGTGAATAATGTTCCCACCGAGAAGTGGGGCCGACCCGCCAGGAATGTTGGAAAATACTACATCCGAGATGTTAGGGTGCCTTAGGTTAGGACATATAACGATATAGACGTATATAATGTCCCCACGGAGAAGTACGGGCGGACACGACCGGGATTTTGTAAAACATTACCAGCGAGGGTCTAGATGGATTAGATTAGGTTATATTACGTTATAGACGTAAATAATGTTCCCACCGAGAAGTGGGCCGACCCGCCAGGAATGTTGTGAAATACTACATTCGAGATGTTAGGTTGCCTTTGGTTAGGATATATAACGTTATAGACGTATATAATGTCCGCACCGAGACGTACGGGACGACACGACCGGGATTCTGTAAAACATTACAAGCGAGGGTCTAGATGGGTTAGGTTAAGTTATACTTCGTTATAAACGTATATAATGTTCCCACCGAGAAGTGGGGCCGACCAGCCAGGAATGTTGTGAAATACTACATCCGAGATGTTAGGTTCGCTTAGGTTACGATATATTACGTTATAGACGTATATAATGTCCGCACCGAGACGTACGGGCCGACACGACCGGGATTCTGCAAAACATTACAAGCGAGGGGCTAGATGGGTTAGGTTAGGTTATACTACGTTATAAACGTATATAATTTTCCCACCGAGAAGTGGGGCCGACCAGCCAGGAATGTTGTGAAATACTACATCCGTGATGTTAGGTTCCCTTAGGTTAGGATATATAACGTTATAGACGTATATAATGTCCGCACCGAGACGTACGAGACGACACGACCGGGATTCTGTAAAACATTACCAGCGAGGGTCTAGATGGGTTAGGTTAGGTTATATTACGATATAGACGTATATAATGTGCCGACCGAGAAGTAGGGACTGACCCGCCAGGAATGTTGGAAAATACTACATCCGAGATGTTAAGTTGCCTTAGGTTAGGATATATAAAATTATAGACGTATATAATGTCACCACGGAACAGTACGGGCCGACACGACTGGGATTTTGTAAAACATAACCAGCGAGGGGCTAGATGGGTTAGGTTAGGTTATATTACGTTATAAACGTATATAATGTTCCCACCGAGAAGTGGGGCCGACCAGCCAGGAATGTTGTGAAATACTACATCCGTGATGTTAGGTTCCCTTAGGTTAGGATATATAACGTTATAGACGTAAATAATGTCCCCACCGAGAAGTACGGGCCGACACGACCGGCATTTTGTAAAACATTACCAGCGAGGGTCTAGCTGGGTTAGGTTAGGTTATATTACGATATAGACGTATATAATGTTCCCACCGAGAAGTAGCGGCCGCCCCGCCAGGAATGTTGGAAAATACTACATCCGAGATGTTAGGTTGCCTTTGGTTAGGATATATAACGTTATAGACGTATATAATGTGCCCACCGAGATGTAGGGGCCGACCCGCCAGGAATGTTGGAAAATACTACATCCGAGATGTTAGGTTGCCTTAGGTTAGGATATATAACGATATAGACGTATATAATGTACCCACGGAGAAGTAGGGCCGACACGAGCGGGATTTTGTAAAACATTACAAGCGAGGGTCTAGATGGGTTAGGTTAGGTTATACTTCGTTATAAACGTATATAATGTTCCCACCGAGAAGTGGGGCCGACCAGCCAGGAATGTTGTGAAATACTACATCCGTGATGTTAGGTTCCCTTAGGTTAGGATATATAACGTTATAGACATATATAATGTCCCCACGGAGAAGTGCGGGCCGACACGACCGGGATTTTGTAAAACATTACCAGCGAGGGTCTAGATGGATTAGGTTAGGTTATATTACGTTATAGACGTATATAATGTTCCCACCGAGAAGTGGGGCCGACCAGCCAGGAATGTTGTGAAATACTACATCCGAGATGTTAGGTTCGCTTAGGTTAGGATATATAACGTTATAGACGTATATAATGTCCGCACCGAGACGTACGGGCCGACACGACCGGGATTCTGCAAAACATTACAAGCGAGGGGCTGGATGGGTTAGGTTAGGTTATACTACGTTATAAACGTATATAATTTTCCCACCGAGAAGTGGGGCCGACCAGCCAGGAATGTTGTGAAATACTACATCCGTGATGTTAGGTTCCCTTAGGTTAGGATATATAACGTTATAGACGTATATAATGTCCGCACCGAGACGTACGAGACGACACGACCGGGATTCTGTAAAACATTACCAGCGAGGGTCTAGATGGGTTAGGTTAGGTTATATTACGATATAGACGTATATAATGTGCCGACCGAGAAGTAGGGACTGACCCGCCAGGAATGTTGGAAAATACTACATCCGAGATGTTAAGTTGCCTTAGGTTAGGATATATAAAATTATAGACGTATATAATGTCACCACGGAACAGTACGGGCCGACACGACTGGGATTTTGTAAAACATAACCAGCGAGGGGCTAGATGGGTTAGGTTAGGTTATATTACGTTATAAACGTATATAATGTTCCCACCGAGAAGTGGGGCCGACCAGCCCGGAATGTTGTGAAATACTACATCCGAGATGTTAGGTTCGCTTAGGTTAGGATATATAACGTTATAGACGTATATAATGTCCGCACCGAGACGTACGGGCCGACACGACCGGGATTCTGCAAAACATTACAAGCGAGGGGCTGGATGGGTTAGGTTAGGTTATATTACGATATAAACGTATATAATGTGCACACCGAGAAGTAGGGGCCGACCCGCCAGGAATGTTGGAAAATACTACATCGGAGATGTTAAGTTGCCTTAGGTTAGGATATATAACGATATAGACGTATATAATGTCCCCACGGAGAAGTACGGGCCGACACGACCGGGATTTTGTAAAACATTACCAGCGAGGGTCTAGATGGGTTAGGTTTGGTTATATTACGATATAGACGTAAATAATGCTCCCACCGAGAAGTGGGGCCGACCCGCCAGGAATGTTGTGAAATACTACATCCGAGATGTTAGGTTCGCTTAGGTTAGGATATAAAACGTTATAGACGTATATAATGTCCGCGCCGAGACGTACGGGACGACACGGCCGGGATTCTGTAAAACATTACAAGCGAGGGTCTAGATGGGTTAGGTTAGGTTATACTTCGTTATAAACGTATATAATGTTCCCACCGAGAAGTGGGGCCGACCAGCCAGGAATGTTGGAAAATACTACATCGGAGATGTTAAGTTGCCTTAGGTTAGGATATATAACGATATAGACGTATATAATGTCCCCACGGAGAAGTACGGGCCGACACGACCGGGATTTTGTAAAACATTACCAGCGAGGGTCTAGATGGATTAGGTTAGGTTATACTACGTTATAAACGTATATAATGTTCCCACCGAGAAGTGGGGCCGACCTGCCAGGAATGTTGTGCAATACTGCATCCGAGATGTTAGGTTCCCTTAGGTTAGGGTATATAACTTGATAGACGTATATAATGTCCGGCTTCGAGACGTACGGGAAGACACGAACGGGATTCTGTGACACATTACCAGCGAGGGTGTAGGTGGCTTAGGTTAGGTTATATTACGTTACAGACGTATATAATGTGCCCACCGAGAAGTAGGGGCCGACCCGCCAGGAATGTTGTAAAATACTACATCCGAGATGTTAGGTTCCCTTAGGTTAGGATATATAAAATTATAGACGTATAAAATGTCCCCACGGAAAAGTACGGGCCGACACGACCGAGATTTTGTAAAACATTACCAGCGAGGGTCTAGATGGGTTAGGTTAGGTTATATTACGTTATAGACGTATATAATGTGCCCACCGAGAAGTAGGGGCCGACCCGACAAGGAATGTTGGAAAATACTACATTCAAGATGTTATGTTGCCTTAGGTTAGGATATATAAAATTATAGACGTATATAATGTCCCCACGGAAAAGTACTGGCCGACACGACCGAGATTTTGTAAAACATTAACAGCGAGGGTCTAGATGGGTTAGGTTAGGTTACATTACGATATAGACGTATATAATGTGCCCACCGAGAAGTAGGGTCCGACCCGCCAGGAATGTTGGAAAATACTACATCCGAGAGGTTAAGTTGCCTTAGGTTAGGATATATAACGTTATAGACGTATATAATGTCCGCACCGAGACGTACGGGACGACACGACCGGGATTCTGTAAAACATTCCCAGCTAGGGGCTAGATGGTTTAGGTTAGGTTATATTACGTTATAGACGTAAATAATGTTCCCACCGAGAAGTGGGGCCGACCAGCCAGGAATGTTGTGAAATACTACATCCGAGATGTTAGGTTCCCTTAGGTTAGGATATATAACGTTATAGATGTATATAATGTCCCCACCGAGAAGTACGGGCCGACACGACCGGGATTTTGTAAAACATTACCAGCGAGGGTCTAGATGGGTTAGGTTAGGTTATATTACGTTATAGACGTATATAATGTGCCCACCGAGAAGTAGGGGCCGACCCGACAAGGAATGTTGCAAAATACTACATTCAAGATGTTATGTTGCCTTAGGTTAGGATATATAAAATTATAGACGTATATAATGTCCCCACGGAAAGGTACGGGCCGACACGACCGAGATTTTGTAAAACATTAACAGCGAGGGTCTAGATGGGTTAGATTAGGTTACATTACGATATAGACGTATATAATGTGCCCACCGAGAAGTAGGGTCCGACCCGCCAGGAATGTTGGAAAATACTACATCCGAGATGTTAGGTTGCCTTAGGTTAGGATATATAACGTTATAGACGTCTATAATGTCCCCACCGAGACGTACGGGACGACACGACCGGGATTCTGTAAAACATTCCCAGCTAGGGGCTAGATGGATTAGGTTAGGTTATATTACGATATAGACGTATATAATGTTCCCACCGAGAAGTGGGGCCGACCCGCCAGGAATGTTGTGAAATACTACATTCGAGATGTTAGGTTGCCTTAGGTTAGGATATATAAAATTATAGACGTATATAATGTCCCCACGGAAAAGTACGGGCCGACACGACCGAGATTTTGTAAAACATTAACAGCGAGGGTCTAGATGGGTTAGGTTAGGTTACATTACGATATAGACGTATATAATGTGCCCACCGAGAAGTAGGGTCCGACCCGCCAGGAATGTTGGAAAATACTACATCCGAGATGTTAGGTTGCCTTAGGTTAGGATATATAACGATATAGACGTATATAATGTCCCCACGGAGAAGTACGGGCCGACACGACCGGGATTTTGTAAAACATTACCAGCGAGGGTCTAGATGGGTTAGGTTAGGTTATATTACGATATAGACGTATATAATGTGCCCACCGAGAAGTAGGGTCCGACCCGCCAGGAATGTTGGAAAATACTACATCCGAGATGTTAAGTTGCCTTTGGTTAGGATATATAAAGTTATAGACGTATATAATGTCCGCACCGAGACGTACGAGACGACACGACCGGGATTCTGTAGAACATTACCAGCGAGGGTCTAGATGGGTTAGTTTTGGTTATAATACGATACGGACGTATATAATGTGCCCACCTAGAAGTAGGGGTCGACCCGCCAGGAATGTTGGAAAATACTACATTCGAGATGTTATGTTGCCTTAGGTTAAGATATATAAAATTATAGACGTATATAATGTCCCCACGGAAAAGTACGGGCCGACACGACCCGGATTTTGTAAAACATTAACAGCGAGGGTCTAGATGGGTTAGGTTAGGTTATATTACGTTATAGACGTGAATAATGTTCCCACCGAGAAGTGGGGCCGACCCGCCAGGAATGTTGGAAAATACTACATCCGAGATGTTAGGTTGCCTTAGGTTAGGACATATAACGATATAGACGTATATAATGTCCCCACGGAGAAGTACGGGCGGACACGACCGGGATTTTGTAAAACATTACCAGCGAGGGTCTAGATGGATTAGATTAGGTTATATTACGTTATAGACGTAAATAATGTTCCCACCGAGAAGTGGGCCGACCCGCCAGGAATGTTGTGAAATACTACATTCGAGATGTTAGGTTGCCTTTGGTTAGGATATATAACGTTATAGACGTATATAATGTCCGCACCGAGACGTACGGGACGACACGACCGGGATTCTGTAAAACATTACAAGCGAGGGTCTAGATGGGTTAGGTTAAGTTATACTTCGTTATAAACGTATATAATGTTCCCACCGAGAAGTGGGGCCGACCAGCCAGGAATGTTGTGAAATACTACATCCGAGATGTTAGGTTCGCTTAGGTTACGATATATTACGTTATAGACGTATATAATGTCCGCACCGAGACGTACGGGCCGACACGACCGGGATTCTGCAAAACATTACAAGCGAGGGGCTAGATGGGTTAGGTTAGGTTATACTACGTTATAAACGTATATAATTTTCCCACCGAGAAGTGGGGCCGACCAGCCAGGAATGTTGTGAAATACTACATCCGTGATGTTAGGTTCCCTTAGGTTAGGATATATAACGTTATAGACGTATATAATGTCCGCACCGAGACGTACGAGACGACACGACCGGGATTCTGTAAAACATTACCAGCGAGGGTCTAGATGGGTTAGGTTAGGTTATATTACGATATAGACGTATATAATGTGCCGACCGAGAAGTAGGGACTGACCCGCCAGGAATGTTGGAAAATACTACATCCGAGATGTTAAGTTGCCTTAGGTTAGGATATATAAAATTATAGACGTATATAATGTCACCACGGAACAGTACGGGCCGACACGACTGGGATTTTGTAAAACATAACCAGCGAGGGGCTAGATGGGTTAGGTTAGGTTATATTACGTTATAAACGTATATAATGTTCCCACCGAGAAGTGGGGCCGACCTGCCAGGAATGTTGTGAAATACTACATCCGAGATGTTAGGTTCCCTTAGGTTAAGATATATAACGTTATAGACGTAAATAATGTCCCCACCGAGAAGTACGGGCCGACACGACCGGCATTTTGTAAAACATTACCAGCGAGGGTCTAGCTGGGTTAGGTTAGGTTATATTACGATATAGACGTATATAATGTTCCCACCGAGAAGTAGCGGCCGCCCCGCCAGGAATGTTGGAAAATACTACATCCGAGATGTTAGGTTGCCTTTGGTTAGGATATATAACGTTATAGACGTATATAATGTGCCCACCGAGATGTAGGGGCCGACCCGCCAGGAATGTTGGAAAATACTACATCCGAGATGTTAGGTTGCCTTAGGTTAGGATATATAACGATATAGACGTATATAATGTACCCACGGAGAAGTAGGGCCGACACGAGCGGGATTTTGTAAAACATTACAAGCGAGGGTCTAGATGGGTTAGGTTAGGTTATACTTCGTTATAAACGTATATAATGTTCCCACCGAGAAGTGGGGCCGACCAGCCAGGAATGTTGTGAAATACTACATCCGTGATGTTAGGTTCCCTTAGGTTAGGATATATAACGTTATAGACATATATAATGTCCCCACGGAGAAGTGCGGGCCGACACGACCGGGATTTTGTAAAACATTACCAGCGAGGGTCTAGATGGATTAGGTTAGGTTATATTACGTTATAGACGTATATAATGTTCCCACCGAGAAGTGGGGCCGACCAGCCAGGAATGTTGTGAAATACTACATCCGAGATGTTAGGTTCGCTTAGGTTAGGATATATAACGTTATAGACGTATATAATGTCCGCACCGAGACGTACGGGCCGACACGACCGGGATTCTGCAAAACATTACAAGCGAGGGGCTGGATGGGTTAGGTTAGGTTATACTACGTTATAAACGTATATAATTTTCCCACCGAGAAGTGGGGCCGACCAGCCAGGAATGTTGTGAAATACTACATCCGTGATGTTAGGTTCCCTTAGGTTAGGATATATAACGTTATAGACGTATATAATGTCCGCACCGAGACGTACGAGACGACACGACCGGGATTCTGTAAAACATTACCAGCGAGGGTCTAGATGGGTTAGGTTAGGTTATATTACGATATAGACGTATATAATGTGCCGACCGAGAAGTAGGGACTGACCCGCCAGGAATGTTGGAAAATACTACATCCGAGATGTTAAGTTGCCTTAGGTTAGGATATATAAAATTATAGACGTATATAATGTCACCACGGAACAGTACGGGCCGACACGACTGGGATTTTGTAAAACATAACCAGCGAGGGGCTAGATGGGTTAGGTTAGGTTATATTACGTTATAAACGTATATAATGTTCCCACCGAGAAGTGGGGCCGACCAGCCCGGAATGTTGTGAAATACTACATCCGAGATGTTAGGTTCGCTTAGGTTTGGATATATAACGTTATAGACGTATATAATGTCCGCACCGAGACGTACGGGCCGACACGACCGGGATTCTGCAAAACATTACAAGCGAGGGGCTGGATGGGTTAGGTTAGGTTATATTACGATATAAACGTATATAATGTGCACACCGAGAAGTAGGGGCCGACCCGCCAGGAATGTTGGAAAATACTACATCGGAGATGTTAAGTTGCCTTAGGTTAGGATATATAACGATATAGACGTATATAATGTCCCCACGGAGAAGTACGGGCCGACACGACCGGGATTTTGTAAAACATTACCAGCGAGGGTCTAGATGGGTTAGGTTTGGTTATATTACGATATAGACGTAAATAATGCTCCCACCGAGAAGTGGGGCCGACCTGCCAGGAATGTTGTGCAATACTGCATCCGAGATGTTAGGTTCCCTTAGGTTAGGGTATATAACTTGATAGACGTATATAATGTCCGGCTTCGAGACGTACGGGAAGACACGAACGGGATTCTGTGACACATTACCAGCGAGGGTGTAGGTGGCTTAGGTTAGGTTATATTACGTTACAGACGTATATAATGTGCCCACCGAGAAGTAGGGGCCGACCCGCCAGGAATGTTGTAAAATACTACATCCGAGATGTTAGGTTCCCTTAGGTTAGGATATATAAAATTATAGACGTATAAAATGTCCCCACGGAAAAGTACGGGCCGACACGACCGAGATTTTGTAAAACATTACCAGCGAGGGTCTAGATGGGTTAGGTTAGGTTATATTACGTTATAGACGTATATAATGTGCCCACCGAGAAGTAGGGGCCGACCCGACAAGGAATGTTGGAAAATACTACATTCAAGATGTTATGTTGCCTTAGGTTAGGATATATAAAATTATAGACGTATATAATGTCCCCACGGAAAAGTACGGGCCGACACGACCGAGATTTTGTAAAACATTAACAGCGAGGGTCTAGATGGGTTAGGTTAGGTTACATTACGATATAGACGTATATAATGTGCCCACCGAGAAGTAGGGTCCGACCCGCCAGGAATGTTGGAAAATACTACATCCGAGAGGTTAAGTTGCCTTAGGTTAGGATATATAACGTTATAGACGTATATAATGTCCGCACCGAGACGTACGGGACGACACGACCGGGATTCTGTAAAACATTCCCAGCTAGGGGCTAGATGGGTTAGGTTAGGTTATATTACGTTATAGACGTAAATAATGTTCCCACCGAGAAGTGGGGCCGACCAGCCAGGAATGTTGTGAAATACTACATCCGAGATGTTAGGTTCCCTTAGGTTAGGATATATAACGTTATAGATGTATATAATGTCCCCACCGAGAAGTACGGGCCGACACGACCGGGATTTTGTAAAACATTACCAGCGAGGGTCTAGATGGGTTAGGTTAGGTTATATTACGTTATAGACGTATATAATGTGCCCACCGAGAAGTAGGGGCCGACCCGACAAGGAATGTTGCAAAATACTACATTCAAGATGTTATGTTGCCTTAGGTTAGGATATATAAAATTATAGACGTATATAATGTCCCCACGGAAAGGTACGGGCCGACACGACCGAGATTTTGTAAAACATTAACAGCGAGGGTCTAGATGGGTTAGATTAGGTTACATTACGATATAGACGTATATAATGTGCCCACCGAGAAGTAGGGTCCGACCCGCCAGGAATGTTGGAAAATACTACATCCGAGATGTTAGGTTGCCTTAGGTTAGGATATATAACGTTATAGACGTCTATAATGTCCCCACCGAGACGTACGGGACGACACGACCGGGATTCTGTAAAACATTCCCAGCTAGGGGCTAGATGGATTAGGTTAGGTTATATTACGATATAGACGTATATAATGTTCCCACCGAGAAGTGGGGCCGACCCGCCAGGAATGTTGTGAAATACTACATTCGAGATGTTAGGTTGCCTTAGGTTAGGATATATAAAATTATAGACGTATATAATGTCACCACGGAAAAGTACGGGCCGACACGACCGAGATTTTGTAAAACATTAACAGCGAGGGTCTAGATGGGTTAGGTTAGGTTACATTACGATATAGACGTATATAATGTGCCCACCGAGAAGTAGGGTCCGACCCGCCAGGAATGTTGGAAAATACTACATCCGAGATGTTAGGTTGCCTTAGGTTAGGATATATAACGATATAGACGTATATAATGTCCCCACGGAGAAGTACGGGCCGACACGACCGGGATTTTGTAAAACATTACCAGCGAGGGTCTAGATGGGTTAGGTTAGGTTATATTACGATATAGACGTATATAATGTGCCCACCGAGAAGTAGGGTCCGACCCGCCAGGAATGTTGGAAAATACTACATCCGAGATGTTAAGTTGCCTTTGGTTAGGATATATAAAGTTATAGACGTATATAATGTCCGCACCGAGACGTACGAGACGACACGCCCGGGATTCTGTAGAACATTACCAGCGAGGGTCTAGATGGGTTAGTTTTGGTTATAATACGATACGGACGTATATAATGTGCCCACCTAGAAGTAGGGGTCGACCCGCCAGGAATGTTGGAAAATACTACATTCGAGATGTTATGTTGCCTTAGGTTAAGATATATAAAATTATAGACGTATATAATGTCCCCACGGAAAAGTACGGGCCGACACGACCCGGATTTTGTAAAACATTAACAGCGAGGGTCTAGATGGGTTAGGTTAGGTTATATTACGATATAGAAGTATATAATGTGCCCACCGAGAAGTAGGGTCCGACCCGACAAGACTGTTGGAGAATACTACATCCGAGTGGTTAAGTTGCCTAAGGTTAGGATATATAACGTTATAGACGTATATAATGTCCGCACCGAGACGTACGGGACGACACGACCGGGATTCTGTAAAACATTCCCAGCTAGGTGCTAGATGGGTTAGGTTAGGTTATATTACGTTATAGACGTAAATAATGTTCCCACCGAGAAGTGGGGCAGACCCGCCAGGAATGTTGTGAAATACTACATTCGAGATGTTAGGCTGCCTTTGGTTAGGATATATAACGTTATAGACGTATATAATGTCCGCACCGAGACGTACGGGACGACACGACCGGGATTCTGTAAAACATTCCCAGCTAGGGGCTAGATGATTTATGTTAGGTTATATTCCGTTATAGACGTATATAATGTTCCCACCGAGAATTGGTGCCGACCCGCCAGGAATGTTGTGAAATACTACATCCGAGATGTTAGGTTCCCTTAGGTTAGGATAATAACGTTATAGGCGTATATAATGTCACCCACCGAGAAGTACGGGCCGACACTACCGGGATTTTGTAAAACATTACCAGCGAGGGTCTAGATGGGTTAGGTTAGGTTATATTACGATATAGACGTATATAATGTTCCCACCGAGAAGTGGGGCCGACCAGCCAGGAATGTTGTGCAATACTGCATCCTAGATGTTAGGTTCCCTTAGGTTAGGGTATATAACTTGATAGACGTATATAATGTCCGGCTTCGAGACGTACGGGAAGACACGAACGGGATTCTGTGACACATTACCAGCGAGGGTGTAGGTGGCTTAGGTTAGGTTATATTACGATACAGACGTATATAATGTGCCCACCGAGAAGTAGGGGCCGACCCGCCAGGAATGTTGGAAAATACTACATCCGAGATGTTAGGTTCCCTTAGGTTAGGATATATAAAATTATAGACGTATAAAATGTCCCCACGGAAAAGTACGGGCCTACATGACCGGGATTTTGTAAAACATTACCAGCGAGGGTCTAGATGGGTTAGGTTAGGTTATATTACGTTATAGACGTATATAATGTGCCCACCGAGAAGTAGGGGCCGACCCGACAAGGAATGTTGGAAAATACTACATTCAAGATGTTATGTTGCCTTAGGTTAGGATATATAAAATTATAGACGTATATAATGTCCCCACGGAAAAGTACGGGCCGACACGACCGAGATTTTGTAAAACATTAACAGCGAGGGTCTAGATGGGTTAGGTTAGGTTACATTACGATATAGACGTATATAATGTGCCCACCGAGAAGTAGGGTCCGACCCGCCAGGAATGTTGGAAAATACTACATCCGAGAGGTTAAGTTGCCTTAGGTTAGGATATATAACGTTATAGACGTATATAATGTCCGCACCGAGACGTACGGGACGACACGACCGGGATTCTGTAAAACATTCCCAGCTAGGGGCTAGATGGGTTAGGTTAGGTTATATTACGTTATAGACGTAAATAATGTTCCCACCGAGAAGTGGGGCAGACCCGCCAGGAATGTTGTGAAATACTACATTCGAGATGTTAGGTTGTCTTTGGTTAGGATATATAACGTTATAGACGTATATAATGTCCGCACCGAGACGTACGGGACGACACGACCGGGATTCTGTAAAACATTACAAGCGAGGGGCTAGATGGGTTATGTTAGGTTATACTACGTTATAAACGTATATAATGTTCCCACCGAGAAGTGGGGCCGACCAGCCAGGAATGTTGTGAAATACTGCATCCGAGATGTTAGGTTCCCTTAGGTTAGGGTATATAACTTGATAGACGTATATAATGTCCGGCTTCGAGACGTACGGGAAGACAC
Organism: Xylocopa violacea; assembly: GCA_963969225.1. Classification (NCBI taxonomy): domain Eukaryota; kingdom Metazoa; phylum Arthropoda; class Insecta; order Hymenoptera; family Apidae; genus Xylocopa; species Xylocopa violacea. The sequence goes on along the minus strand of CAXAJV010000732.1, from coordinate 2,436,334 downwards.
GAACGGGATTCTGTGACACATTACCAGCGAGGGTGTAGGTGGCTTAGGTTAGGTTATATTACGTTACAGACGTATATAATGTGCCCACCGAGAAGTAGGGGCCGACCCGCCAGGAATGTTGGAAAATACTACATCCGAGATGTTAGGTTCCCTTAGGTTAGGATATATAAAATTATAGACGTATAAAATGTCCCCACGGAAAAGTACGGGCCGACACGACCGAGATTTTGTAAAACATTACCAGCGAGGGTCTAGATGGGTTAGGTTAGGTTATATTACGTTATAGACGTATATAATGTGCCCACCGAGAAGTAGGGGCCGACCCGACAAGGAATGTTGGAAAATACTACATTCAAGATGTTATGTTGCCTTAGGTTAGGATATATAAAATTATAGACGTATATAATGTCCCCACGGAAAGGTACGGGCCGACACGACCGAGATTTTGTAAAACATTAACAGCGAGGGTCTAGATGGGTTAGATTAGGTTACATTACGATATAGACGTATATAATGTGCCCACCGAGAAGTAGGGTCCGACCCGCCAGGAATGTTGGAAAATACTACATCCGAGATGTTAGGTTGCCTTAGGTTAGGATATATAACGTTATAGACGTCTATAATGTCCCCACCGAGACGTACGGGACGACACGACCGGGATTCTGTAAAACATTCCCAGCTAGGGGCTAGATGGATTAGGTTAGGTTATATTACGATATAGACGTATATAATGTTCCGACAGAGAAGTGGGGCCGACCCGCCAGGAATGTTGTGAAATACTACATTCGAGATGTTAGGTTGCCTTTGGTTAGGATATATAACGTTATAGACGTATATAATGTCCGCTCCGAGACGTACGGGACGACACGACCGGGATTCTGTAGAACATTACCAGCGAGGGTCTAGATGGGTTGGGTTTGGTTATATTACGATACAGACGTATATAATGTGCCCACCTAGAAGTAGGGGCCGACCCGCCAGGAATGTTGGAAAATACTACATTCGAGATGTTATGTTGCCTTAGGTTAGGATATATAAAATTATAGACGTATATAATGTCCCCACGGAAAAGTACGGGCCGACACGACCCGGATTTTGTAAAACATTAGCAGCGAGGGTCTAGATGGGTTAGGTTAGGTTATATTACGATATAGAAGTATATAATGTGCCCTCCGAGAAGTAGGGTCCGACCCGACAAGACTGTTGGAAAATAATACATCCGAGAGGTTAAGTTGCCTTAGGTTAGGATATATAACGTTATAGACGTATATAATGTCCGCACCGAGACGTACGGGACGACACGACCGGGATTCTGTAAAACATTGCCAGCTGGGGGCTAGATGGGTTAGGTTAGGTTATATTACGTTATAGACGTAAATAATGTTCCCACCGAGAAGTGGGGCAGACCCGCCAGGAATGTTGTGAAATACTACATTCGAGATGTTAGGTTGCCTTTGGTTAGGATATATAACGTTATAGACGTATATAATGTCCGCACCGAGACGTACGGGACGACACGACCGGGATTCTGTAAAACATTACAAGCGAGGTGCTAGATGGGTTATGTTAGGTTATACTACGTTATAAACGTATATAATGTTCCCACCGAGAAGTGGGGCCGACCAGCCAGGAATGTTGTGAAATACTACATCCGAGATGTTAGGTTCCCTTAGGTTAGGATATATAACGTTATAGACGTATATAATGTCCGCACCGAGACGTACGAGACGACACGAACGGGATTCTGTAAAACATTACCAGCGAGGGTCTAGATGGGTTAGGTTAGGTTATATTACGATATAGACGTATATAATGTTCCCACCGAGAAGTGGGGCCGACCAGCCAGGAATGTTGTGAAATACTACATCCGAGATGTTAGGTTCCCTTAGGTTAGGATATATAACGTTATAGACGTATATAATGTCCCCACCGAGAAGTATGGGCCGACACGACCGGGATTTTGTAAAACATTACCAGCGAGGGTCTAGAAGGGTTAGGTTAGGTTATATTACGATATAGACGTATATAATGTTCCCACCGAGAAGTAGGGGCCGCCCCGCCAGGAATGATGGAAAATACTACATCCGAGATGTTAGGTTGCCTTAGGTTAGGATATATAACGATATAGACGTATATAATGTCCCCACGGAGAAGTACGGGCCGACACGACCGGGATTTTGTAAAACATTACCAGCGAGGGTCTAGATGGGTTAGGTTAGGTTATATTACGATATAGACGTATATAATGTGCCCACCGAGAAGTAGGGTCCGACCCGCCAGGAATGTTGGAAAATACTACATTCGAGATGTTAAGTTGCCTTTGGTTAGGATATATAAAGTTATAGACGTATATAATGTCCGCACCGAGACGTACGAGACGACACGACCGGGATTCTGTAGAACATTACCAGCGAGGGTCTAGATGGGTTAGGTTTGGTTATAATACGATACGGACGTATATAATGTGCCCACCTAGAAGTAGGGGCCGACCCGCCAGGAATGTTGGAAAATACTACATTCGAGATGTTATGTTGCCTTAGGTTAAGATATATAAAATTATAGACGTATATAATGTCCCCACGGAAAAGTACGGGCCGACACGACCCGGATTTTGTAAAACATTAACAGCGAGGGTCTAGATGGGTTAGGTTAGGTTATATTACGTTATAGACGTATATAATGTGCCCACCGAGAAGTAGGGGCCGACCCGACAAGGAATGTTGGAAAATACTACATTCAAGATGTTATGTTGCCTTAGGTTAGGATATATAAAATTATAGACGTATATAATGTCCCCACGGAAAGTTACGGGCCGACACGACCGAGATTTTGTAAAACATTAACAGCGAGCGTCTAGATGGGTTAGATTAGGTTACATTACGATATAGACGTATATAATGTGCCCACCGAGAAGTAGGGTCCGACCCGCCAGGAATGTTGGAAAATACTACATCCGAGATGTTAGGTTGCCTTAGGTTAGGATATATAACGTTATAGACGTCTATAATGTCCCCACCGAGACGTACGGGACGACACGACCGGGATTCTGTAAAACATTCCCAGCTAGGGGCTAGATGGATTAGGTTAGGTTATATTACGATATAGACGTATATAATGTTCCCACCGAGAAGTGGGGCCGACCCGCCAGGAATGTTGTGAAATACTACATTCGAGATGTTAGGTTGCCTTTGGTTAGGATATATAACGTTATAGACGTATATAATGTCCGCTCCGAGACGTACGGGACGACACGACCGGGATTCTGTAAAACATTCCCAGCTAGGGGCTAGATGGGTTAGGTTAGGTTATATTACGTTATAGACGTAAATAATGTTCCCACCGAGAAGTGGGGCAGACCCGCCAGGAATGTTGTGAAATACTACATTCGAGATGTTAGGTTGCCTTTGGTTAGGATATATAACGTTATAGACGTATATAATGTCCGCACCGAGACGTACGGGACGACACGACCGGGATTCTGTAAAACATTACAAGCGAGGTGCTAGATGGGTTATGTTAGGTTATACTACGTTATAAACGTATATAATGTTCCCACCGAGAAGTGGGGCCGACCAACCAGGAATGTTGTGAAATACTACATCCGAGATGTTAGGTTCCCTTAGGTTAGGATATATAACGTTATAGACGTATATAATGTCCCCACCGAGAAGTATGGGCCGACACGACCGGGATTTTGTAAAACATTACCAGCGAGGGTCTAGATGGGTTAGGTTAGGTTATATTACGATATAGACGTATATAATGTTCCCACCGAGAAGTAGGGGCCGCCCCGCCAGGAATGTTGGAAAATACTACATCCGAGATGTTAGGTTGCCTTAGGTTAGGATATATAACGATATAGACGTATATAATGTCCCCACGGAGAAGTACGGGCCGACACGACCGGGATTTTGTAAAACATTACCAGCGAGGGTCTAGATGGGTGAGGTTAGGTTATATTACGTTATAAACGTATATAATGTTCCCACCGAGAAGTGGGGCCGACCCGCCAGGAATGTTGTGAAATACTACATTCGAGATGTTAGGTTGCCTTAGGTTAGGATATATAACTTGATAGACGTATATAATGTCCGGCTTCGAGACGTACGGGAAGACACGAACGGGATTCTGTGAATCATTACCAGCGAGGGTGTAGGTGGCTTAGGTTCGGTTATATTACGTTACAGACGTATATAATGTGCCCACCGAGAAGTAGGGTCCGACCCGCCAGGAATGTTGGAAAATACAACATCCGAGATGTTAAGTTGCCTTTGGCTAGGATATATAACGTGATAGACGTATATAATGTTCCCACCGAGAAGTGGGGCCGACCAGCCAGGAATGTTGTGAAATACTACATCCGAGATGTTAGGTTCCCTTAGGTTAGGATATATAACGTTATAGACGTATATAATGTCCGCACCGAGACGTACGGGACGACACGACCGGGATTCTGTAAAACATTCCCAGCTAGGGTCTAGATGGGTTAGGTTAGGTTATATTACGGTATAGACGTATATAATGTTCCCACCGAGAAGTGGGGCCGACCATCCAGGAATGTTGTGAAATACTACATCCGAGATGTTAGGTTCCCTTAGGTTAGGATATATAACGTTATAGATGTATATAATGTCCCCACCGAGACGTACGGGACGACACGACCGGGATTCTGTAAAACATTCCCAGCTAGGGGCTAGATGGATTAGGTTAGGTTATATTACGATATAGACGTATATAATGTTCCCACCGAGAAGTGGGGCCGACCCGCCAGGAATGTTGTGAAATACTACATTCGAGATGTTAGGTTGCCTTAGGTTAGGATATATAAAATTATAGACGTATATAATGTCCCCACGGAAAAGTACGGGCCGACACGACCGAGATTTTGTAAAACATTAACAGCGAGGGTCTAGATGGGTTAGGTTAGGTTACATTACGATACAGACGTATATAATGTGCCCACCGAGAAGTAGGGTCCGACCCGCCAGGAATGTTGGAAAATACTATATCCGAGATGTTAGGTTGCCTTAGGTTAGGATATATAACGTTATAGACGTATATAATGTCCGCACCGAGACGTACGGGACGACACGACCGGGATTCTGTAAAACATTCCCAGCTAGGTGCTAGATGGGTTAGGTTAGGTCATATTACGTTATAGACGTGAATAATGTTCCCACCGAGAAGTGGGGCAGACCCGCCAGGAATGTTGTGAAATACTACATTCGAGATGTTATGCTGCCTTTGGTTAGGATATATAACGTTATAGACGTACATAATGTCCGCACCGAGACGTACGGGACGACACGACCGGGATTCTGTAAAACATTACAAGCGAGGTGCTAGATGGGTTATGTTAGGTTATACTAAGTTATAAACGTATATAATGTTCCCACCGAGAAGTGGGGCCGACCAGCCAGGAATGTTGTGAAATACTACATCCGAGATGTTAGGTTCCCTTAGGTTAGGATATATAACGTTATAGACGTATATAATGTCCGCACCGAGACGTACGAGACGACACGAACGGGATTCTGTAAAACATTACCAGCGAGGGTCTAGATGGGTTAGGTTAGGTTATATTACGATATAGACGTATATAATGTTCCCACCGAGAAGTGGGGCCGACCAGCCAGGAATGTTGTGAAATACTACATCCGAGATGTTAGGTTCCCTTAGGTTAGGATATATAACGTTATAGACGTATATAATGTCCCCACCGAGAAGTATGGGCCGACACGACCGGGATTTTGTAAAACATTACCAGCGAGGGTCTAGAAGGGTTAGGTTAGGTTATATTACGATATAGACGTATATAATGTTCCCACCGAGAAGTAGGGGCCGCCCCGCCAGGAATGTTGGAAAATACTACATCCGAGATGTTAGGTTGCCTTAGGTTAGGATATATAACGATATAGACGTATATAATGTCCCCACGGAGAAGTACGGGCCGACACGACCGGGATTTTGTAAAACATTACCAGCGAGGGTCTAGATGGGTTAGGTTAGGTTATATTACGATATAGACGTATATAATGTGCCCACCGAGAAGTAGGGTCCGACCCGCCAGGAATGTTGGAAAATACTACATCCGAGATGTTAAGTTGCCTTTGGTTAGGATATATAAAGTTATAGACGTATATAATGTCCGCACCGTGACGTACGAGACGACACGACCGGGATTCTGTAGAACATTACCAGCGAGGGTCTAGATGGGTTAGGTTTGGTTATAATACGATACGGACGTATATAATGTGCCCACCTAGAAGTAGGGGCCGACCCGCCAGGAATGTTGGAAAATACTACATTCGAGATGTTATGTTGCCTTAGGTTAAGATATATAAAATTATAAACGTATATAATGTCCCCACGGAAAAGTACGGGCCGACACGACCCGGATTTTGTAAAACATTAACAGCGAGGGTCTAGATGGGTTAGGTTAGGTTATATTACGTTATAGACGTATATAATGTGCCCACCGAGAAGTAGGGGCCGACCCGACAAGGAATGTTGGAAAATACTACATTCAAGATGTTATGTTGCCTTAGGTTAGGATACATAAAATTATAGACGTATATAATGTCCCCACGGAAAGGTACGGGCCGACACGACCGAGATTTTGTAAAACATTAACAGCGAGGGTCTAGATGGGTTAGATTAGGTTACATTACGATATAGACGTATATAATGTGCCCACCGAGAAGTAGGGTCCGACCCGCCAGGAATGTTGGAAAATACTACATCCGAGATGTTAGGTTGCCTTAGGTTAGGATATATAACGTTATAGACGTCTATAATGTCCCCACCGAGACGTACGGGACGACACGACCGGGATTCTGTAAAACATTCCCAGCTAGGGGCTAGATGGATTAGGTTAGGTTATATTACGATATAGACGTATATAATGTTCCCACCGAGAAGTGGGGCCGACCCGCCAGGAATGTTGTGAAATACTACATTCGAGATGTGAGGTTGCCTTTGGTTAGGATATATAACGTTATAGACGTATATAATGTCCGCTCCGAGACGTACGGGACGACACGACCGGGATTCTGTAAAACATTCCCAGCTAGGGGCTAGATGGGTTAGGTTAGGTTATATTACGTTATAGACGTAAATAATGTTCCCACCGAGAAGTGGGGCAGACCCGCCAGGAATGTTGTGAAATACTACATTCGAGATGTTAGGTTGCCTTTGGTTAGGATATATAACGTTATAGACGTATATAATGTCCGCACCGAGACGTACGGGACGACACGACCGGGATTCTGTAAAACATTACAAGCGAGGTGCTAGATGGGTTATGTTAGGTTATACTACGTTATAAACGTATATAATGTTCCCACCGAGAAGTGGGGCCGACCAGCCAGGAATGTTGTGAAATACTACATCCGAGATGTTAGGTTCCCTTAGGTTAGGATATATAACGTTATAGACGTATATAATGTCCGCACCGAGACGTACGGGACGACACGACCGGGATTCTGTAAAACATTACAAGCGAGGTGCTAGATGGGTTATGTTAGGTTATACTACGTTATAAACGTATATAATGTTCCCACCGAGAAGTGGGGCCGACCAGCCAGGAATGTTGTGAAATACTACATCCGAGATGTTAGGTTCCCTTAGGTTAGGATATATAACGTTATAGACGTATATAATGTCCGCACCGAGACGTACGAGAGGACACGACCGGGATTCTGTAAAACATTACCAGCGAGGGTCTAGATGGGTTAGGTTAGGTTATATTACGATATAGACGTATATAATGTTCCCACCGAGAGGTGGGGCCGACCAGCCAGGAATGTTGTGAAATACTACATCCGAGATGTTAGGTTCCCTTAGGTTAGGATATATAACGTTATAGACGTATATAATGTCCCCACCGAGAAGTATGGGCCGACACGACCGGGATTTTGTAAAACATTACCAGCGAGGGTCTAGATGGGTTAGGTTAGGTTATATTACGATATAGACGTATATAATGTTCCCACCGAGAAGTAGGGGCCGCCCCGCCAGGAATGTTGGAAAATACTACATCCGAGATGTTAGGTTGCCTTAGGTTAGGATATATAACGATATAGACGTATATAATGTCCCCACGGAGAAGTACGGGCCAACACGACCGGGATTTTGTAAAACATTACCAGCGAGGGTCTAGATGGGTGAGGTTAGGTTATATTACGTTATAAACGTATATAATGTTCCCACCGAGAAGTGGGGCCGACCCGCCAGGAATGTTGTGAAATACTACATTCGAGATGTTAGGTTGCCTTAGGTTAGGATATATAACTTGATAGACGTATATAATGTCCGGCTTCGAGACGTACGGGAAGACACGAACGGGATTCTGTGAATCATTACCAGCGAGGGTGTAGGTGGCTTAGGTTCGGTTATATTACGTTACAGACGTATATAATGTGCCCACCGAGAAGTAGGGTCCGACCCGCCAGGAATGTTGGAAAATACAACATCCGAGATGTTAAGTTGCCTTTGGCTAGGATATATAACGTGATAGACGTATATAATGTTCCCACCGAGAAGTGGGGCCGACCAGCCAGGAATGTTGTGAAATACTACATCCGAGATGTTAGGTTCCCTTAGGTTAGGATATATAACGTTATAGACGTATATAATGTCCGCACCGAGACGTACGGGACGACACGACCGGGATTCTGTAAAACATTCCCAGCTAGGGTCTAGATGGGTTAGGTTTGGTTATATTACGATATAGACGTATATAATGTTCCCACCGAGAAGTGGGGCCGACCATCCAGGAATGTTGTGAAATACTACATCCGAGATGTTAGGTTCCCTTAGGTTAGGATATATAACGTTATAGATGTATATAATGTCCCCACCGAGACGAACGGGACGACACGACCGGGATTCTGTAAAACATTCCCAGCTAGGGGCTAGATGGATTAGGTTAGGTTATATTACGATATAGACGTATATAATGTTCCCACCGAGAAGTGGGGCCGACCCGCCAGGAATGTTGTGAAATACTACATTCGAGATGTTAGGTTGCCTTAGGTTAGGATATATAAAATTATAGACGTATATAATGTCCCCACGGAAAAGTACGGGCCGACACGACCGAGATTTTGTAAAACATTAACAGCGAGGGTCTAGATGGGTTAGGTTAGGTTACATTACGATACAGACGTATATAATGTGCCCACCGAGAAGTAGGGTCCGACCCGCCAGGAATGTTGGAAAATACTACATCCGAGATGTTAGGTTGCCTTAGGTTAGGATATATAACGTTATAGACGTATATAATGTCCGCACCGAGACGTACGGGACGACACGACCGGGATTCTGTAAAACATTCCCAGCTAGGTGCTAGATGGGTTAGGTTAGGTTATATTACGTTATAGACGTGAATAATGTTCCCACCGAGAAGTGGGGCAGACCCGCCAGGAATGTTGTGAAATACTACATTCGAGATGTTATGCTGCCTTTGGTTAGGATATATAACGTTATAGACGTATATAATGTCCGCTCCGAGACGTACGGGACGACACGACCGGGATTCTGTAGAACATTACCAGCGAGGGTCTAGATGGGTTGGGTTTGGTTATATTACGATACAGACGTATATAATGTGCCCACCTAGAAGTAGGGGCCGACCCGCCAGGAATGTTGGAAAATACTACATTCGAGATGTTATGTTGCCTTAGGTTAGGATATATAAAATTATAGACGTATATAATGTCCCCACGGAAAAGTACGGGCCGACACGACCCGGATTTTGTAAAACATTAGCAGCGAGGGTCTAGATGGGTTAGGTTAGGTTATATTACGATATAGAAGTATATAATGTGCCCTCCGAGAAGTAGGGTCCGACCCGACAAGACTGTTGGAAAATAATACATCCGAGAGGTTAAGTTGCCTTAGGTTAGGATATATAACGTTATAGACGTATATAATGTCCGCACCGAGACGTACGGGACGACACGACCGGGATTCTGTAAAACATTGCCAGCTGGGGGCTAGATGGGTTAGGTTAGGTTATATTACGTTATAGACGTAAATAATGTTCCCACCGAGAAGTGGGGCAGACCCGCCAGGAATGTTGTGAAATACTACATTCGAGATGTTAGGTTGCCTTTGGTTAGGATATATAACGTTATAGACGTATATAATGTCCGCACCGAGACGTACGGGACGACACGACCGGGATTCTGTAAAACATTACAAGCGAGGTGCTAGATGGGTTATGTTAGGTTATACTACGTTATAAACGTATATAATGTTCCCACCGAGAAGTGGGGCCGACCAGCCAGGAATGTTGTGAAATACTACATCCGAGATGTTAGGTTCCCTTAGGTTAGGATATATAACGTTATAGACGTATATAATGTCCGCACCGAGACGTACGAGACGACACGAACGGGATTCTGTAAAACATTACCAGCGAGGGTCTAGATGGGTTAGGTTAGGTTATATTACGATATAGACGTATATAATGTTCCCACCGAGAAGTGGGGCCGACCAGCCAGGAATGTTGTGAAATACTACATCCGAGATGTTAGGTTCCCTTAGGTTAGGATATATAACGTTATAGACGTATATAATGTCCCCACGGAGAAGTACGGGCCGACACGACCGGGATTTTGTAAAACATTACCAGCGAGGGTCTAGATGGGTTAGGTTAGGTTATATTACGATATAGACGTATATAATGTGCCCACCGAGAAGTAGGGTCCGACCCGCCAGGAATGTTGGAAAATACTACATCCGAGATGTTAAGTTGCCTTTGGTTAGGATATATAAAGTTATAGACGTATATAATGTCCGCACCGAGACGTACGAGACGACACGACCGGGATTCTGTAGAACATTACCAGCGAGGGTCTAGATGGGTTAGGTTTGGTTATAATACGATACGGACGTATATAATGTGCCCACCTAGAAGTAGGGGCCGACCCGCCAGGAATGTTGGAAAATACTACATTCGAGATGTTATGTTGCCTTAGGTTAAGATATATAAAATTATAGACGTATATAATGTCCCCACGGAAAAGTACGGGCCGACACGACCCGGATTTTGTAAAACATTAACAGCGAGGGTCTAGATGGGTTAGGTTAGGTTATATTACGTTATAGACGTATATAATGTGCCCACCGAGAAGTAGGGGCCGACCCGACAAGGAATGTTGGAAAATACTACATTCAAGATGTTATGTTGCCTTAGGTTAGGATATATAAAATTATAGACGTATATAATGTCCCCACGGAAAGTTACGGGCCGACACGACCGAGATTTTGTAAAACATTAACAGCGAGCGTCTAGATGGGTTAGATTAGGTTACATTACGATATAGACGTATATAATGTGCCCACCGAGAAGTAGGGTCCGACCCGCCAGGAATGTTGGAAAATACTACATCCGAGATGTTAGGTTGCCTTAGGTTAGGATATATAACGTTATAGACGTCTATAATGTCCCCACCGAGACGTACGGGACGACACGACCGGGATTCTGTAAAACATTCCCAGCTAGGGGCTAGATGGATTAGGTTAGGTTATATTACGATATAGACGTATATAATGTTCCCACCGAGAAGTGGGGCCGACCCGCCAGGAATGTTGTGAAATACTACATTCGAGATGTTAGGTTGCCTTTGGTTAGGATATATAACGTTATAGACGTATATAATGTCCGCTCCGAGACGTACGGGACGACACGACCGGGATTCTGTAAAACATTCCCAGCTAGGGGCTAGATGGGTTAGGTTAGGTTATATTACGTTATAGACGTAAATAATGTTCCCACCGAGAAGTGGGGCAGACCCGCCAGGAATGTTGTGAAATACTACATTCGAGATGTTAGGTTGCCTTTGGTTAGGATATATAACGTTATAGACGTATATAATGTCCGCACCGAGACGTACGGGACGACACGACCGGGATTCTGTAAAACATTACAAGCGAGGTGCTAGATGGGTTATGTTAGGTTATACTACGTTATAAACGTATATAATGTTCCCACCGAGAAGTGGGGCCGACCAACCAGGAATGTTGTGAAATACTACATCCGAGATGTTAGGTTCCCTTAGGTTAGGATATATAACGTTATAGACGTATATAATGTCCCCACCGAGAAGTATGGGCCGACACGACCGGGATTTTGTAAAACATTACCAGCGAGGGTCTAGATGGGTTAGGTTAGGTTATATTACGATATAGACGTATATAATGTTCCCACCGAGAAGTAGGGGCCGCCCCGCCAGGAATGTTGGAAAATACTACATCCGAGATGTTAGGTTGCCTTAGGTTAGGATATATAACGATATAGACGTATATAATGTCCCCACGGAGAAGTACGGGCCGACACGACCGGGATTTTGTAAAACATTACCAGCGAGGGTCTAGATGGGTGAGGTTAGGTTATATTACGTTATAAACGTATATAATGTTCCCACCGAGAAGTGGGGCCGACCCGCCAGGAATGTTGTGAAATACTACATTCGAGATGTTAGGTTGCCTTAGGTTAGGATATATAACTTGATAGACGTATATAATGTCCGGCTTCGAGACGTACGGGAAGACACGAACGGGATTCTGTGAATCATTACCAGCGAGGGTGTAGGTGGCTTAGGTTCGGTTATATTACGTTACAGACGTATATAATGTGCCCACCGAGAAGTAGGGTCCGACCCGCCAGGAATGTTGGAAAATACAACATCCGAGATGTTAAGTTGCCTTTGGCTAGGATATATAACGTGATAGACGTATATAATGTTCCCACCGAGAAGTGGGGCCGACCAGCCAGGAATGTTGTGAAATACTACATCCGAGATGTTAGGTTCCCTTAGGTTAGGATATATAACGTTATAGACGTATATAATGTCCGCACCGAGACGTACGGGACGACACGACCGGGATTCTGTAAAACATTCCCAGCTAGGGTCTAGATGGGTTAGGTTAGGTTATATTACGATATAGACGTATATAATGTTCCCACCGAGAAGTGGGGCCGACCATCCAGGAATGTTGTGAAATACTACATCCGAGATGTTAGGTTCCCTTAGGTTAGGATATATAACGTTATAGATGTATATAATGTCCCCACCGAGACGTACGGGACGACACGACCGGGATTCTGTAAAACATTCCCAGCTAGGGGCTAGATGGATTAGGTTAGGTTATATTACGATATAGACGTATATAATGTTCCCACCGAGAAGTGGGGCCGACCCGCCAGGAATGTTGTGAAATACTACATTCGAGATGTTAGGTTGCCTTAGGTTAGGATATATAAAATTATAGACGTATATAATGTCCCCACGGAAAAGTACGGGCCGACACGACCGAGATTTTGTAAAACATTAACAGCGAGGGTCTAGATGGGTTAGGTTAGGTTACATTACGATACAGACGTATATAATGTGCCCACCGAGAAGTAGGGTCCGACCCGCCAGGAATGTTGGAAAATACTATATCCGAGATGTTAGGTTGCCTTAGGTTAGGATATATAACGTTATAGACGTATATAATGTCCGCACCGAGACGTACGGGACGACACGACCGGGATTCTGTAAAACATTCCCAGCTAGGTGCTAGATGGGTTAGGTTAGGTCATATTACGTTATAGACGTGAATAATGTTCCCACCGAGAAGTGGGGCAGACCCGCCAGGAATGTTGTGAAATACTACATTCGAGATGTTATGCTGCCTTTGGTTAGGATATATAACGTTATAGACGTACATAATGTCCGCACCGAGACGTACGGGACGACACGACCGGGATTCTGTAAAACATTACAAGCGAGGTGCTAGATGGGTTATGTTAGGTTATACTACGTTATAAACGTATATAATGTTCCCACCGAGAAGTGGGGCCGACCAGCCAGGAATGTTGTGAAATACTACATCCGAGATGTTAGGTTCCCTTAGGTTAGGATATATAACGTTATAGACGTATATAATGTCCGCACCGAGACGTACGAGACGACACGAACGGGATTCTGTAAAACATTACCAGCGAGGGTCTAGATGGGTTAGGTTAGGTTATATTACGATATAGACGTATATAATGTTCCCACCGAGAAGTGGGGCCGACCAGCCAGGAATGTTGTGAAATACTACATCCGAGATGTTAGGTTCCCTTAGGTTAGGATATATAACGTTATAGACGTATATAATGTCCCCACCGAGAAGTATGGGCCGACACGACCGGGATTTTGTAAAACATTACCAGCGAGGGTCTAGAAGGGTTAGGTTAGGTTATATTACGATATAGACGTATATAATGTTCCCACCGAGAAGTAGGGGCCGCCCCGCCAGGAATGTTGGAAAATACTACATCCGAGATGTTAGGTTGCCTTAGGTTAGGATATATAACGATATAGACGTATATAATGTCCCCACGGAGAAGTACGGGCCGACACGACCGGGATTTTGTAAAACATTACCAGCGAGGGTCTAGATGGGTTAGGTTAGGTTATATTACGATATAGACGTATATAATGTGCCCACCGAGAAGTAGGGTCCGACCCGCCAGGAATGTTGGAAAATACTACATCCGAGATGTTAAGTTGCCTTTGGTTAGGATATATAAAGTTATAGACGTATATAATGTCCGCACCGTGACGTACGAGACGACACGACCGGGATTCTGTAGAACATTACCAGCGAGGGTCTAGATGGGTTAGGTTTGGTTATAATACGATACGGACGTATATAATGTGCCCACCTAGAAGTAGGGGCCGACCCGCCAGGAATGTTGGAAAATACTACATTCGAGATGTTATGTTGCCTTAGGTTAAGATATATAAAATTATAGACGTATATAATGTCCCCACGGAAAAGTACGGGCCGACACGACCCGGATTTTGTAAAACATTAACAGCGAGGGTCTAGATGGGTTAGGTTAGGTTATATTACGTTATAGACGTATATAATGTGCCCACCGAGAAGTAGGGGCCGACCCGACAAGGAATGTTGGAAAATACTACATTCAAGATGTTATGTTGCCTTAGGTTAGGATACATAAAATTATAGACGTATATAATGTCCCCACGGAAAGGTACGGGCCGACACGACCGAGATTTTGTAAAACATTAACAGCGAGGGTCTAGATGGGTTAGATTAGGTTACATTACGATATAGACGTATATAATGTGCCCACCGAGAAGTAGGGTCCGACCCGCCAGGAATGTTGGAAAATACTACATCCGAGATGTTAGGTTGCCTTAGGTTAGGATATATAACGTTATAGACGTCTATAATGTCCCCACCGAGACGTACGGGACGACACGACCGGGATTCTGTAAAACATTCCCAGCTAGGGGCTAGATGGATTAGGTTAGGTTATATTACGATATAGACGTATATAATGTTCCCACCGAGAAGTGGGGCCGACCCGCCAGGAATGTTGTGAAATACTACATTCGAGATGTTAGGTTGCCTTTGGTTAGGATATATAACGTTATAGACGTATATAATGTCCGCTCCGAGACGTACGGGACGACACGACCGGGATTCTGTAAAACATTCCCAGCTAGGGGCTAGATGGGTTAGGTTAGGTTATATTACGTTATAGACGTAAATAATGTTCCCACCGAGAAGTGGGGCAGACCCGCCAGGAATGTTGTGAAATACTACATTCGAGATGTTAGGTTGCCTTTGGTTAGGATATATAACGTTATAGACGTATATAATGTCCGCACCGAGACGTACGGGACGACACGACCGGGATTCTGTAAAACATTACAAGCGAGGTGCTAGATGGGTTATGTTAGGTTATACTACGTTATAAACGTATATAATGTTCCCACCGAGAAGTGGGGCCGACCAGCCAGGAATGTTGTGAAATACTACATCCGAGATGTTAGGTTCCCTTAGGTTAGGATATATAACGTTATAGACGTATATAATGTCCGCACCGAGACGTACGGGACGACACGACCGGGATTCTGTAAAACATTACAAGCGAGGTGCTAGATGGGTTATGTTAGGTTATACTACGTTATAAACGTATATAATGTTCCCACCGAGAAGTGGGGCCGACCAGCCAGGAATGTTGTGAAATACTACATCCGAGATGTTAGGTTCCCTTAGGTTAGGATATATAACGTTATAGACGTATATAATGTCCGCACCGAGACGTACGAGAGGACACGACCGGGATTCTGTAAAACATTACCAGCGAGGGTCTAGATGGGTTAGGTTAGGTTATATTACGATATAGACGTATATAATGTTCCCACCGAGAGGTGGGGCCGACCAGCCAGGAATGTTGTGAAATACTACATCCGAGATGTTAGGTTCCCTTAGGTTAGGATATATAACGTTATAGACGTATATAATGTCCCCACCGAGAAGTATGGGCCGACACGACCGGGATTTTGTAAAACATTACCAGCGAGGGTCTAGATGGGTTAGGTTAGGTTATATTACGATATAGACGTATATAATGTTCCCACCGAGAAGTAGGGGCCGCCCCGCCAGGAATGTTGGAAAATACTACATCCGAGATGTTAGGTTGCCTTAGGTTAGGATATATAACGATATAGACGTATATAATGTCCCCACGGAGAAGTACGGGCCGACACGACCGGGATTTTGTAAAACATTACCAGCGAGGGTCTAGATGGGTGAGGTTAGGTTATATTACGTTATAAACGTATATAATGTTCCCACCGAGAAGTGGGGCCGACCCGCCAGGAATGTTGTGAAATACTACATTCGAGATGTTAGGTTGCCTTAGGTTAGGATATATAACTTGATAGACGTATATAATGTCCGGCTTCGAGACGTACGGGAAGACACGAACGGGATTCTGTGAATCATTACCAGCGAGGGTGTAGGTGGCTTAGGTTCGGTTATATTACGTTACAGACGTATATAATGTGCCCACCGAGAAGTAGGGTCCGACCCGCCAGGAATGTTGGAAAATACAACATCCGAGATGTTAAGTTGCCTTTGGCTAGGATATATAACGTGATAGACGTATATAATGTTCCCACCGAGAAGTGGGGCCGACCAGCCAGGAATGTTGTGAAATACTACATCCGAGATGTTAGGTTCCCTTAGGTTAGGATATATAACGTTATAGACGTATATAATGTCCGCACCGAGACGTACGGGACGACACGACCGGGATTCTGTAAAACATTCCCAGCTAGGGTCTAGATGGGTTAGGTTTGGTTATATTACGATATAGACGTATATAATGTTCCCACCGAGAAGTGGGGCCGACCATCCAGGAATGTTGTGAAATACTACATCCGAGATGTTAGGTTCCCTTAGGTTAGGATATATAACGTTATAGATGTATATAATGTCCCCACCGAGACGAACGGGACGACACGACCGGGATTCTGTAAAACATTCCCAGCTAGGGGCTAGATGGATTAGGTTAGGTTATATTACGATATAGACGTATATAATGTTCCCACCGAGAAGTGGGGCCGACCCGCCAGGAATGTTGTGAAATACTACATTCGAGATGTTAGGTTGCCTTAGGTTAGGATATATAAAATTATAGACGTATATAATGTCCCCACGGAAAAGTACGGGCCGACACGACCGAGATTTTGTAAAACATTAACAGCGAGGGTCTAGATGGGTTAGGTTAGGTTACATTACGATACAGACGTATATAATGTGCCCACCGAGAAGTAGGGTCCGACCCGCCAGGAATGTTGGAAAATACTACATCCGAGATGTTAGGTTGCCTTAGGTTAGGATATATAACGTTATAGACGTATATAATGTCCGCACCGAGACGTACGGGACGACACGACCGGGATTCTGTAAAACATTCCCAGCTAGGTGCTAGATGGGTTAGGTTAGGTTATATTACGTTATAGACGTGAATAATGTTCCCACCGAGAAGTGGGGCAGACCCGCCAGGAATGTTGTGAAATACTACATTCGAGATGTTATGCTGCCTTTGGTTAGGATATATAACGTTATAGACGTATATAATGTCCGCACCGAGACGTACGGGACGACACGACCGGGATTCTGTAAAACATTACAAGCGAGGTGCTAGATGGGTTATGTTAGGTTATACTACGTTATAAACGTATATAATGTTCCCACCGAGAAGTGGGGCCGACCAGCCAGGAATGTTGTGAAATACTACATCCGAGATGTTAGGTTCCCTTAGGTTAGGATAATAACGTTATAGACGTATATAATGTCCCCACCGAGAAGTACGGGCCGACACGACCGGGATTTTGTAAAACATTACCAGCGAGGGTCTAGATGGGTTAGGTTAGGTTATATTACGATATAGACGTATATAATGTTCCCACCGAGAAGTGGGGCCGACCAGCCAGGAATGTTGTGAAATACTGCATCCGAGATGTTAGGTTCCCTTAGGTTGGGGTATATAACTTGATAGACGTATATAATGTCCGGCTTCGAGACGTACGGGAAGACACGAACGGGATTCTGTGACACATTACCAGCGAGGGTGTAGGTGGCTTAGGTTAGGTTATATTACGATACAGACGTATATAATGTGCCCACCGAGATGTAGGGGCCGACCCGCCAGGAATGTTGGAAAATACTACATCCGAGATGTTAGGTTCCCTTAGGTTAGGATATATAAAATTATAGACGTATATAATGTCCCCACGGAAAAGTACGGGCCGACACGACCGAGATTTTGTAAAACATTAACAGCGAGGGTCTAGATGGGTTAGGTTAGGTTACATTACGATATAGACGTATATAATGTGCCCACCGAGAAGTAGGGTCCGACCCGCCAGGAATGTTGGAAAATACTACATCCGAGAGGTTAAGTTGCCTTAGGTTAGGATATATAACGTTATAGACGTATATAATGTCCGCACCGAGACGTACGGGACGACACGACCGGGATTCTGTAAAACATTCCCAGCTAGGGGCTAGATGGGTTAGGTTAGGTTATATTACGTTATAGACGTATATAATGTTCCCACCGAGAAGTGGGGCCGACCAGCCAGGAATGTTGTGAAATACTACATCCGAGATGTTAGGTTCCCTTAGGTTAGGATATATAACGTTATAGACGTATATAATGTCCGCACCGAGACGTACGGGACGACACGACCGGGATTCTGTAAAACATTCCCAGCTAGGTGCTAGATGGGTTAGGTTAGGTTATATTACGTTATAGACGTAAATAATGTTCCCACCGAGAAGTGGGGCAGACCCGCCAGGAATGTTGTGAAATACTACATTCGAGATGTTAGGCTGCCTTTGGTTAGGATATATAACGTTATAGACGTATATAATGTCCGCACCGAGACGTACGCGACGACACGACCGGGATTCTGTAAAACATTACAAGCGAGGTGCTAGATGGGTTATGTTAGGTTATACTACGTTATAAACGTATATAATGTTCCCACCGAGAAGTGGGGCCGACCAGCCAGGAATGTTGTGAAATACTACATCCGAGATGTTAGGTTGCCTTAGGTTAGGATATATAAAATTATAGACGTATATTATGTCCCCACGGAAAAGTACGGGCCGACACGACCGAGATTTTGTAAAACATTAACAGCGAGGGTCTAGATGGGTTAGGTTAGGTTACATTACGATATAGACGTATATAATGTGCCCACCGAGAAGTAGGGTCCGACCCGCCAGGAATGTTGGAAAATACTACATCCGAGATGTTAGGTTTCCTTAGGTTAGGATATATAACGATATAGACGTTTATAATGTCCCCACGGAGAAGTACGGGCCGACACGACCGGGATTTTGTAAAACATTACCAGCGATGGTCTAGATGGGTTAGGTTAGGTTATATTACGATATAGACGTATATAATGTGCCCACCGAGAAGTAGGGTCCGACCCGCCAGGAATGTTGGAAAATACTACATCCGAGATGTTAAGTTGCCTTTGGTTAGGATATATAAAGTTATAGACGTATATAATGTCCGCACCGAGACGTACGAGACGACACGACCGGGCTTCTGTAAAACATTACAAGCGAGGTGCTAGATGGGTTATGTTAGGTTATACTACGTTATAAACGTATATAATGTTCCCACCGAGAATTGGGGCCGACCAGCCAGGAATTTTGTGAAATACTACATCCGAGATATTAGGTTCCCTTAGGTTAGGATATATAACGTTATAGACGTATATAATGTCCGCACCGAGACGTACGAGACGACACGACCGGGATTCTGTAAAACATTACCAGCGAGGGTCCAGATGGGTTAGGTTAGGTTATATTACGATATAGACGTATATAATGTGCCCACCTAGAAGTAGGGGCCGACCCGCCAGGAATGTTGGAAAATACTACATTCGAGATGTTATGTTGCCTTAGGTTAGGATATATAAAATTATAGACGTATATAATGTCCCCACGGAAATGTACGGGCCGACACGACCGGGATTTTGTAAAACATTAACAGCGAGGGTCTAGATGGGTTAGGTTAGGATATATTACGATATAGAAGTATATAATGTGCCCACCGAGAAGTATGGTCCGACCCGACAAGTCTGTTGGAAAATACTACATCCGAGAGGTTAAGTTGCCTTAGGTTAGGATATATAAAGTTATAGACGTATATAATGTCCGCACCGAGACGTACGGGCCGACACGACCGGGATTTTGTAAAACATTACCAGCGAGGGTCTAGATGGATTAGGTTAGGTTATATTACGTTATAGACGTAAATAATGTTCCCACCGAGAAGTGGGGCCGACACGCCAGGAATGTTGTGAAATACTACATCCGAGATGTTAGGTTCGCTTAGCTTAGGATATATAACGTTATAGACGTATATAATGTCCGCACCGAGACGTACGAGACGACACGACCGGGATTCTGTAAAACATTACCAGCGAGGGTCTAGATGGGTTAGTTTAGGTTATATTACGATATAGACGTATATAATGTGCCCACCGAGAAGTAGGGACTGACCAGCCAGGAATGTTGGAAAATACTACATCCGAGATGTTAAGTTGCCTTAGGTTAGGATATATAAATTTATAGACGTATATAATGTCCCCACGGAAAAGTACGGGCCGACACGACTGGGATTTTGTAAAACATAACCAGCGAGGGGCTAGATGGGTTAGGTTAGGTTATATTACGTTATAAACGTATATAATGTTCCCACCGAGAAGTGGGGCCGACCAGCCAGGAATGTTGTGAAATACTACATCCGAGATGTTAGGTTCGCTTAGGTTAGGATATATAACGATATAGACGTATATAATGTCCCCACGGAGAAGTACGGGCCGACACGACCGGGATTTTGTAAAACATTACCAGCGAGGGTCTAGATGGGTTAGGTTAGGTTATATTACGTTATAAACGTATATAATGTTCCCACCGAGAAGTGGGGCCGACCCGCCAGGAATGTTGTGAAATACTACATTCGAGATGTTAGGTTGCCTTAGGTTAGGATATATAACGTTATAGACGTATATAATGTCCGCACCGAGACGTACGAGACGACACGACCGGGATTCTGTAAAACATTACCAGCGAGGGTCCAGATGGGTTAGGTTAGGTTATATTACGATATAGACGTATATAATGTGCCCACCTAGAAGTAGGGGCCGACCCGCCAGGAATGTTGGAAAATACTACATTCGAGATGTTAT
Organism: Xylocopa violacea; assembly: GCA_963969225.1. NCBI lineage: Eukaryota > Metazoa > Arthropoda > Insecta > Hymenoptera > Apidae > Xylocopa > Xylocopa violacea. Next base: position 2,414,750 of record CAXAJV010000732.1, on the reverse strand, counting down.
GTTGCCTTAGGTTAGGATATATAAAATTATAGACGTATATAATGTCCCCACGGAAATGTACGGGCCGACACGACCGGGATTTTGTAAAACATTAACAGCGAGGGTCTAGATGGGTTAGGTTAGGATATATTACGATATAGAAGTATATAATGTGCCCACCGAGAAGTATGGTCCGACCCGACAAGTCTGTTGGAAAATACTACATCCGAGAGGTTAAGTTGCCTTAGGTTAGGATATATAAAGTTATAGACGTATATAATGTCCGCACCGAGACGTACGGGCCGACACGACCGGGATTTTGTAAAACATTACCAGCGAGGGTCTAGATGGATTAGGTTAGGTTATATTACGTTATAGACGTAAATAATGTTCCCACCGAGAAGTGGGGCCGACACGCCAGGAATGTTGTGAAATACTACATCCGAGATGTTAGGTTCGCTTAGCTTAGGATATATAACGTTATAGACGTATATAATGTCCGCACCGAGACGTACGAGACGACACGACCGGGATTCTGTAAAACATTACCAGCGAGGGTCTAGATGGGTTAGTTTAGGTTATATTACGATATAGACGTATATAATGTGCCCACCGAGAAGTAGGATCCGACCCGACAAGTCTGTTGGAAAATACTACATCCGAGAGGTTAAGTTGCCTTAGGTTAGGATATATAAAGTTATAGACGTATATAATGTCCGCACCGAGACGTACGGTACGACACGACCGGGATTCTGTAAAACATTCCCAGCTAGGGGCTAGATGGATTAGGTTAGGTTATATTACGTTATAGACGTAAATAATGTTCCCACCGAGAAGTGGGGCCGACCCGCCAGGAATGTTGTGAAATACTACATTCGAGATGTTGGGTTGCCTTTGGTTAGGATATATAACGTTATAGACGTGTATAATGTCCCCACCGAGAAGTACGGGCCGACACGACCGGGATTTTGTAAAACATTACCAGCGAGGGTCTAGATGGGTTAGGTTAGGTTATATTACGATATAGACGTATATAATGTGCCCACCGAGAAGTAGGGGCCGACCCGCCAGGAATGTTGGAAAATACTACATCCGAGATGTTAAGTTGCCTTAGGTTAGGATATATAACGTTATAGACGTAAATAATGACCCCATCGAGAAGTGCGGGCCGACACGCCCGGGATTTTGTAAAACATTACCAGCGAGGGTCTAGATGGATTAGGTTAGGTTATATTACGTTATAGACGTAAATAATGTTCCCACCGAGAAGTGGGGCCGACCAGCCAGGAATGTTGTGAAATACTACATCCGAGATGTTAGGTTGCCTTAGGTTAGGATATATAAAATTATAGACGTATATAATGTCCCCACGGAAAAGTACGGGCCGACACGACCGAGATTTTGTAAAACATTACCAGCGAGGGTCTAGATGGGTTAGTTTAGGTTATATTACGATATAGACGTATATAATGTGCCCACCGAGAAGTAGGGACTGACCAGCCAGGAATGTTGGAAAATACTACATCCGAGATGTTAAGTTGCCTTAGGTTAGGATATATAGATTTATAGACGTATATAATGTCCCCACGGAGAAGTACGGGCCGACACGACCGGGATTTTGTAAAACATTACCAGCGAGGGTCTAGATGGGTTAGGTTAGGTTATATTACGTTATAAACGTATATAATGTTCCCACCGAGAAGTGGGGCCGACCCGCCAGGAATGTTGTGAAATACTACATTCGAGATGTTAGGTTGCCTTAGGTTAGGATATATAACGTTATAGACGTATATAATGTCCGCACCGAGACGTACGAGACGACACGACCGGGATTCTGTAAAACATTACCAGCGAGGGTCCAGATGGGTTAGGTTAGGTTATATTACGATATAGACGTATATAATGTGCCCACCTAGAAGTAGGGGCCGACCCGCCAGGAATGTTGGAAAATACTACATTCGAGATGTTATGTTGCCTTAGGTTAGGATATATAAAATTATAGACGTATATAATGTCCCCACGGAAATGTACGGGCCGACACGACCGGGATTTTGTAAAACATTAACAGCGAGGGTCTAGATGGGTTAGGTTAGGATATATTACGATATAGAAGTATATAATGTGCCCACCGAGAAGTAGGATCCGACCCGACAAGTCTGTTGGAAAATACTACATCCGAGAGGTTAAGTTGCCTTAGGTTAGGATATATAAAGTTATAGACGTATATAATGTCCGCACCGAGACGTACGGTACGACACGACCGGGATTCTGTAAAACATTCCCAGCTAGGGGCTAGATGGATTAGGTTAGGTTATATTACGTTATAGACGTAAATAATGTTCCCACCGAGAAGTGGGGCCGACCCGCCAGGAATGTTGTGAAATACTACATTCGAGATGTTGGGTTGCCTTTGGTTAGGATATATAACGTTATAGACGTGTATAATGTCCCCACCGAGAAGTACGGGCCGACACGACCGGGATTTTGTAAAACATTACCAGCGAGGGTCTAGATGGGTTAGGTTAGGTTATATTACGATATAGACGTATATAATGTGCCCACCGAGAAGTAGGGGCCGACCCGCCAGGAATGTTGGAAAATACTACATCCGAGATGTTAAGTTGCCTTAGGTTAGGATATATAACGTTATAGACGTAAATAATGACCCCATCGAGAAGTGCGGGCCGACACGACCGGGATTTTGTAAAACATTACCAGCGAGGGTCTAGATGGATTAGGTTAGGTTATATTACGTTATAGACGTAAATAATGTTCCCACCGAGAAGTGGGGCCGACACGCCAGGAATGTTGTGAAATACTACATCCGAGATGTTAGGTTCGCTTAGGTTAGGATATATAACGTTAGAGACGTATATAATGCCCGCACCGAGACGTACGGGACGACACGACCGGGATTCTGTAAAACATTACAAGCGAGGTGCTAGATGGGTTATGTTAGGTTATACTACGTTATAAACGTATATAATGTTCCCACCGAGAAGTGGGGCCGACCAGCCAGGAATGTTGTGAAATACTACATCCGAGATGTTAGGTTGCCTTAGGTTAGGATATATAAAATTATAGACGTATATAATGTCCCCACGGAAAAGTACGGGCCGACACGACCGAGATTTTGTAAAACATTACCAGCGAGGGTCTAGATGGGTTAGTTTAGGTTATATTACGATATAGACGTATATAATGTGCCCACCGAGAAGTAGGGACTGACCAGCCAGGAATGTTGGAAAATACTACATCCGAGATGTTAAGTTGCCTTAGGTTAGGATATATAAATTTATAGACGTATATAATGTCCCCACGGAAAAGTACGGGCCGACACGACTGGGATTTTGTAAAACATAACCAGCGAGGGGCTAGATGGGTTAGGTTAGGTTATATTACGTTATAAACGTATATAATGTTCCCACCGAGAAGTGCGGCCGACCAGCCAGGAATGTTGTGAAATACTACATCCGAGATGTTAGGTTCGCTTAGGTTAGGATATATAACGATATAGACGTATATAATGTCCCCACGGAGAAGTACGGGCCGACACGACCGGGATTTTGTAAAACATTACCAGCGAGGGTCTAGATGGGTTAGGTTAGGTTATATTACGTTATAAACGTATATAATGTTCCCACCGAGAAGTGGGGCCGACCCGCCAGGAATGTTGTGAAATACTACATTCGAGATGTTAGGTTGCCTTAGGTTAGGATATATAACGTTAGAGACGTATATAATGCCCGCACCGAGACGTACGGGACGACACGACCGGGATTCTGTAAAACATTACAAGCGAGGGTCTAGATGGGTTAGGTTAAGTTATACTTCGTTATAAACGTATATAATGTTCCCACCGAGAAGTGGGTCCGACCCGCCACGAATGTTGGAAAATACTACATCGGAGACGTTAAGTTGCCTTAGGTTAGGATATATAACGATATAGACGTATATAATGTCCCCACGGAGATGTACGGGCCGACACGACCGGGATTTTGTAAAACATTACCAGCGAGTGTCTAGATGGATTAGGTTAGGTTATATTACGTTATAGACGTAAATAATGCTCCCACCGAGAAGTGGGGCCGACCCGCCAGGAATGTTGTGAAATACTACATCCGTGATGTTAGGTTCCCTTAGGTTAGGATATATAACGTTATAGACGTATATAATGCCCGCACCGAGACGTACGAGACGACACGACCGGGATTCTGTAAAACATTACCAGCGAGGGTCTAGATGGGTTAGTTTAGGTTATATTACGATATAGACGTATATAATGTGCCCACCGAGAAGTAGGGGCCGACCCGCCAGGAATGTTGGAAAATACTACATCCGAGATGTTAAGTTGCCTTAGGTTAGGATATATAAAATTATAGACGTATATAATGTCCCCACGGAAAAGTACGGGCCGACACGACTTGGATTTTGTAAAACATAACCAGCGAGGGGCTAGATGGGTTAGGTTAGGTTATATTACGTTATAAACGTATATAATGTTCCCACCGAGAATTGGGGCCGACCAGCCAGGAATTTTGTGAAATACTACATCCGAGATGTTAGGTTCCCTTAGGTTAGGATATATAACGTTATAGACGTATATAATGTCCGCACCGAGACGTACGAGACGACACGACCGGGATTCTGTAAAACATTACCAGCGAGGGTCCAGATGGGTTAGGTTAGGTTATATTACGATATAGACGTATATAATGTGCCCACCTAGAAGTAGGGGCCGACCCGCCAGGAATGTTGGAAAATACTACATTCGAGATGTTATGTTGCCTTAGGTTAGGATATATAAAATTATAGACGTATATAATGTCCCCACGGAAATGTACGGGCGGACACGACCGGGATTTTGTAAAACATTAACAGCGAGGGTCTAGATGGGTTAGGTTAGGATATATTACGATATAGAAGTATATAATGTGCCCACCGAGAAGTAGGGTCCGACCCGACAAGTCTGTTGGAAAATACTACATCCGAGAGGTTAAGTTGCCTTAGGTTAGGATATATAAAGTTATAGACGTATATAATGTCCGCACCGAGACGTACGGTACGACACGACCGGGATTCTGTAAAACATTCCCAGCTAGGGGCTAGATGGATTAGGTTAGGTTATATTACGTTATAGACGTAAATAATGTTCCCACCGAGAAGTGGGGCCGACCCGCCAGGAATGTTGTGAAATACTACATTCGAGATGTTGGGTTGCCTTTGGTTAGGATATATAACGTTATAGACGTGTATAATTTCCCCACCGAGAAGTACGGGCCGACACGACCGGGATTTTGTAAAACATTACCAGCGAGGGTCTAGATGGGTTAGGTTAGGTTATATTACGATATAGACGTATATAATGTGCCCACCGAGAAGTAGGGGCCGACCCGCCAGGAATGTTGGAAAATACTACATCCGAGATGTTAAGTTGCCTTAGGTTAGGATATATAACGTTATAGACGTAAATAATGACCCCATCGAGAAGTACGGGCCGACACGACCGGGATTTTGTAAAACATTACCAGCGAGGTTCTAGATGGATTAGGTTAGGTTATATTACGTTATAGACGTAAATAATGTTCCCACCGAGAAGTGGGGCCGACACGCCAGGAATGTTGTGAAATACTACATCCGAGATGTTAGGTTCGCTTAGGTTAGGATATATAACGTTATAGACGTATATAATGTCCGCACCGAGACGTACGAGACGACACGACCGGGATTCTGTAAAACATTACCAGCGAGGGTCTAGATGGGTTAGTTTAGGTTATATTACGATATAGACGTATATAATGTGCCCACCGAGAAGTAGGGACTGACCAGCCAGGAATGTTGGAAAATACTACATCCGAGATGTTAAGTTGCCTTAGGTTAGGATATATAAATTTATAGACGTATATAATGTCCCCACGGAAAAGTACGGGCCGACACGACTGGGATTTTGTAAAACATAACCAGCGAGGGGCTAGATGGGTTAGGTTAGGTTATATTACGTTATAAACGTATATAATGTTCCCACCGAGAAGTGGGGCCGACCAGCCAGGAATGTTGTGAAATACTACATCCGAGATGTTAGGTTCGCTTAGGTTAGGATATATAACGATATAGACGTATATAATGTCCCCACGGAGAAGTACGGACCGACACGACCGGGATTTTGTAAAACATTACCAGCGAGGGTCTAGATGGGTTAGGTTAGGTTATACTACGTTATAAACGTATATAATGTTCCCACCGAGAAGTGGGGCCGACCCGCCAGGAATGTTGTGAAATACTACATTCGAGATGTTAGGTTGCCTTAGGTTAGGATATATAACGTTAGAGACGTATATAATGCCCGCACCGAGACGTACGGGACGACACGACCGGGATTCTGTAAAACATTACAAGCGAGGGTCTAGATGGGTTAGGTTAAGTTATACTTCGTTATAAACGTATATAATGTTCCCACCGAGAAGTGGGTCCGACCCGCCAGGAATGTTGGAAAATACTACATCGGAGACGTTAAGTTGCCTTAGGTTAGGATATATAACGATATAGACGTATATAATGTCCCCACGGAGATGTACGGGCCGACACGACCGGGATTTTGTAAAACATTACCAGCGAGTGTCTAGATGGATTAGGTTAGGTTATATTACGTTATAGACGTAAATAATGCTCCCACCGAGAAGTGGGGCCGACCCGCCAGGAATGTTGTGAAATACTACATCCGTGATGTTAGGTTCCCTTAGGTTAGGATATATAACGTTATAGACGTATATAATGCCCGCACCGAGACGTACGAGACGACACGACCGGGATTCTGTAAAACATTACCAGCGAGGGTCTAGATGGGTTAGTTTAGGTTATATTACGATATAGACGTATATAATGTGCCCACCGAGAAGTAGGGGCCGACCCGCCAGGAATGTTGGAAAATACTACATCCGAGATGTTAAGTTGCCTTAGGTAAGGATATATAAAATTATAGACGTATATAATGTCCCCACGGAAAAGTACGGGCCGACACGACTTGGATTTTGTAAAACATAACCAGCGAGGGGCTAGATGGGTTAGGTTAGGTTATATTACGTTATAAACGTATATAATGTTCCCACCGAGAAGTGGGGCCGACCCGCCAGGAATGTTGTGAAATACTACATCCGAGATGTTAGGTTCGCTTCGGTTAGGATATATAACGTTATAGACGTATATAATGTCCGCACCGAGACGTACGGGCCGACACGACCGGGATTCTGCAAAACATTACAAGCGAGGGGCTAGATGGGTTAGGTTAGGTTATACTACGTTATAAACGTATATAATTTTCCCACCGAGAAGTGGGGCCGACCAGCCAGGAGTGTTGTGAAATACTACATCCGTGATGTTAGGTTCCCTTAAGTTAGGATATATAACGTTATAGACGTATATAATGTCCGCACCGAGACGTACGAGACGACACGACCGGGATTCTGTAAAACTTTACCAGCGAGGGTCTAGATGGGTTAGGTTAGGTTATATTACGATATAGACGTATATAATGTGCCCACCGAGAATAGGGGCCGACCCGCCAGGAATGTTGTGAAATACTACATTCGAGATGTTAGGTTGCCTTTGGTTAGGATATATAACGTTGTAGACGTATATAATGTCCGCACCGAGACGTACGGGACGACACGACCGGGATTCTGTAAAACATTACAAGCGAGGCTCTAGATGGGTTAGGTTACGTTATACTTCGTTATAAACGTATATAATGTTCCCACCGAGAAGTGGGGCCGACCAGCCAGGAATGTTGTGAAATACTACATCCGAGATGTTAGGTTCGCTTAGGTTAGGATATATAACGTTATAGACGTATATAATGTCCGCACCGAGACGTACGGGCCGACACGACCGGGATTCTGCAAAACATTACAAGCGAGGGGCTAGATGGGTTAGGTTAGGTTATATTACGATATAGACGTATATAATGTGCCCACCGAGAAGTAGGGTCCGACCCGCCAGGAATGTTGGAAAATACTACATCGGAGATGTTAAGTTGCCTTAGGTTAGGATATATAACGATATAGACGTATATAATGTCCCCACGGAGAAGTACGGGCCGACACGACCGGGATTTTGTAAAACATTACCAGCGAAGGTCTAGATGGGTTAGGTTTGGTTATATTACGATATAGACGTATATAAGGTGCCCACCGAGAAGTAGGGGCCGACCCGCCAGGAATGTTGGAAAATACTACATCCGAGATGTTAGGTTGCCTTAGGTTAGGATATATAACGATATAGATGTATATAATGTTCGCACGGAAAAGTACGGGCCGACACGACCGGGATTTTGTAAAACATTACCAGCGAGGGTCTAGATGCATTAGGTTAGGTTATATTACGCTATAGACGTAAGTAATGTTCCCACCGAGAAGTGGGGCCGACCCGCCAGGAATGTTGTGAAATACTACATTCGAGATGTTAGGTTGCCTTTGGTTAGGATATAAAACGTTATAGACGTATATAATGTCCGCGCCGAGACGTACGGGACAACACGACCGGAATTCTGTAAAACATTACAAGCGAGGGTCTAGATGGGTTAGGTTAGGTTATACTTCGTTATAAACGTATATAATGTTCCCACCGAGAAGTGGGGCCGACCAGCTATGAATGTTGTGAAATACTACATCCGAGATGTTAGGTACCCTTAGGTTAGGATATATAACGTTATAGATGTATATAATGTCCGCACCGAGACGTACGGGCCGACACGACCGGGATTCTGCAAAACATTACAAGCGAGGGGCTAGATGGGTTAGGTTAGGTTATACTACGTTATAAACTTATATAATTTTCCCACCGAGAAGTGGGGCCGCCCCGCCAGGAATGTTGGAAAATACTACATCCGAGATGTTATGTTCCCTTAGGTTAGGATATATAACGTTATAGACGTATATAATGTCCCCACGGAGAAGTACGGGCCGACACGACCGGGATTTTGTAAAACATTACCAGCGAGGGTCTAGATGGATTAGGTTAGGTTATATTACGTTATAGACGTAAATAATGTTCCCACCGAGAAGTGGGGCCGACCCGCCAGGAATGTTGTGAAATACTACATCCGTGATGTTAGGTTCCCTTAGGTTAGGATATATAACGTTATAGACGTATATAATGTCCGCACCGAGACGTACGAGACGACACGACCGGGATTTTGTAGAACATTACCAGCGAGGGTCTAGATGGGTTAGGTTAGGTTATATTACGATATAGACGTATATAATGTTCCCACCAAGAAGTAGCGGCCGCCCCGCCAGGAATGTTGGAAAATACTACATCCGAGATGTTAGGTTCGCTTAGGTTAGGAAATATAACGTTATAGACGTATATAATGTCCGCACCGAGACGTACGGGCCGACACGACCGGGATTCTGCAAAACATTACAAGCGAGGGGCTAGATGGGTTAGGTTAGGTTATATTACGATATAGACGTATATAATGTGCCCACCGAGAAGTAGGGGCCGACCCTCCAGGAATGTTGGAAAATACTACATCGGAGATGTTAAGTTGCCTTAGGTTAGGATATATAACGATATAGACGTATATAATGTCCCCACGGAGAAGTACGGGCCGACACGACCGGGATTTTGTAAAACATTACCAGCGAGGGTCTAGATGGGTTAGGTTTGGTTATATTACGATATAGACGTATATAATGTGCCCACCGAGAAGTAGGGGCCGACCCTCCAGGAATGTTGGAAAATACTACATCGGAGATGTTAAGTTGCCTTAGGTTAGGATATATAACGATATAGACGTATATAATGTCCCCACGGAGAAGTACGGGCCGACACGACCGGGATTTTGTAAAACATTACCAGCGAGGGTCTAGATGGGTTAGGTTTGGTTATATTACGATATAGACGTATATAATGTGCCCACCGAGAAGTAGGGGCCGACCCGCCAGGAATGTTGGAAAATACTACATCGGAGATGTTAAGTTGCCTTAGGTTAGGATATATAACGATATAGACGTATATAATGTCCCCACGGAGAAGTACGGGCCGACACGACCGGGATTTTGTAAAACATTACCAGCGAGGGTCTAGATGGGTTAGGTTTGGTTATATTACGATATAGACGTATATAATGTGCCCACCGAGAAGTAGGGGCCGACCCGCCGGGAATGTTGAAAAATACTACATCCGAGATTTTAAGTTGCCTTAGGTTAGGATATATAAAATTATAGACGTATATAATGTCCCCACCGAAAAGTACGAGCCGACAAGACTGGGATTTTGTAAAACATAACCAGCGACGGGCTAGATGGGTTAGGTTAGGTTATATTACGTTATAAACGTATATAATGTTCCCACCGAGAAGTGGGGCCGACCAGCCAGGAATGTTGTGAAATACTACATCCGAGATGTTAGGTTCGCTTAGGTTAGTATATATAATGTTATAGACGTATATAATGTCCGCACCGAGACGTACGGGCCGACACGACCGGGATTTTGTAAAACATTACCAGCGAGGGTCTAGATGGATTCGGTTAGGTTATACTACGTTATAGACGTTAATAATGTTCCCACCGAGAAGTGGGGCCGACCCGCCAGGAATGTTGTGAAATACTACATTCGAGATGTTAGGTTGCCTTTGGTTAGGATATATAACGTTATAGACGTATATAATGTCCCCACGGAGAAGTACGGGCCGACACGACCGGGATTTTGTAAAACATTACCAGCGAGGGTCTAGATGGGTTAGGTTTGGTTATATTACGATATAGACGTATATAATGTGCCCACCGAGAAGTAGGGGCCGATCCGCCAGGAATGTTGGAAAATACTACATCCGAGATGTTAGGTTGCCTTAGGTTAGGATATATAACGATATAGACGTATATAATGTCCCCACGGAGAAGTACGGGCCGACACGACCGGGATTTTGTAAAACATTACCAGCGAGGGTCTAGATGGGTTAGGTTAGGTTATACTTCGTTATAAACGTATATAATGTTCCCACCGAGAAGTGGGGCCGACCAGCCAGGAATGTTGTGAAATACTACATGCGAGATGTTAGGTACCCTTAGGTTAGGATATATAACGTTATAGACGTATATAATGTCCGCACGGAGACGTACGGGCCGACACGACCGGGATTCTGTAAAACATTACCAGCGAGGGTCTAGATGGGTTAGGTTAGGTTATATTACGATATAGACGTATATAATGTGCCCACCGAGAAGTAGGGACTGACCCGCCAGGAATGTTGGAAAATACTACATCCGAGATTTTAAGTTGCCTTAGGTTAGGATATATAAAATTATAGACGTATATAATGTCCCCACGGAAAAGTACGGGCCGACAAGACTGGGATTTTGTAAAACATAACCAGCGACGGGCTAGATGGGTTAGGTTAGGTTATATTACGTTATAAACGTATATAATGTTCCCACCGAGAAGTGGGGCCGACCAGCCAGGAATGTTGTGAAATACTACATCCGAGATGTTAGGTTCGCTTAGGTTAGGATATATAACGTTATAGACGTATATAATGTCCGCACGGAGACGTACGGGCCGACACGACCGGGATTCTGTAAAACATTACAAGCGAGGGTCTAGATGGGTTAGGTTAGGTTATATTACGATATAGACGTATATAATGTGCCCACCGAGAAGTAGGGACTGACCCGCCAGGAATGTTGGAAAATACTACATCCGAGATTTTAAGTTGCCTTAGGTTAGGATATATAAAATTATAGACGTATATAATGTCCCCACGGAAAAGTACGGGCCGACAAGACTGGGATTTTGTAAAACATAACCAGCGACGGGCTAGATGGGTTAGGTTAGGTTATATTACGTTATAAACGTATATAATGTTCCCACCGAGAAGTGGGGCCGACCAGCCAGGAATGTTGTGAAATACTACATCCGAGATGTTAGGTTCGCTTAGGTTAGTATATATAACGTTATAGACGTATATAATGTCCGCACCGAGACGTACGGGCCGACACGACCGGGATTTTGTAAAACATTACCTGCGAGGGTCTAGATGGGTTAGGTTTGGTTATATTACGATATAGACGTATATAATGTGCCCACCGAGAAGTAGGGGCCGACCCGCCAGGAATGTTGGAAAATACTACATCCGAGATGTTAGGTTGCCTTAGGTTAGGATATATAACGATATAGACGTATATAATGTAGCCACGGAGAAGTACGGGCCGACACGACCGGGATTTTGTAAAACATTTCCAGCGAGGGTCTAGATGGATTCGGTTAGGTTATACTACGTTATAGACGTAAATAATGTTCCCACCGAGAAGTGGGGCCGACCCGCCAGGAATGTTGTGAAATACTACATTCGAGATGTTAGGTTGCCTTTGGTTAGGATATATAACGTTATAGACGTATATAATGTCCCCACGGAGAAGTACGGGCCGACACGACCGGGATTTTGTAAAACATTACCAGCGAGGGTCTAGATGGGTTAGGTTTGGTTATATTACGATATAGACGTATATAATGTGCCCACCGAGAAGTAGGGGCCGATCCGCCAGGAATGTTGGAAAATACTACATCCGAGATGTTAGGTTGCCTTAGGTTAGGATATATAACGATATAGACGTATATAATGTCCCCACGGAGAAGTACGGGCCGACACGACCGGGATTTTGTAAAACATTACCAGCGAGGGTCTAGATGGATTAGGTTAGGTTATATTACGTTATAGACGTAAATAATGTTCCCACCGAGAAGTGGGGCCGACCCGCCAGGAATGTTGTGAAATACTACATTCGAGATGTTAGGTTGCCTTTGGTTAGGATATAAAACGTTATAGACGTATATAATGTACCCACGGAGAAGTACGGGCCGACACGACCGGGATTTTGTAAAACATTACCAGCGAGGGCCTAGATGGATTAGGTTAGGTTATATTACGTTATAGACGTAAATAATGTTCCCACCGAGAAGTGGGGCCGACCCGCCAGGAATGTTGTGAAATACTACATTCGAGATGTTAGGTTGCCTTTGGTTAGGATATATAACGTTATAGACGTATATAATGCCCGCACCGAGACGTACGGGCCGACACGACCGGGATTTTGTAAAACATTACCAGCGAGGGTCTAGATGGATTAGGTTAGGTTATATTACGTTATAGACGTAAATAATGTTCCCACCGAGAAGTAGCGGCCGCCCCGCCAGGAATGTTGGAAAATACTACATCCGAGATGTTAGGTTGCCTTTGGTTAGGATATATAACGTTATAGACGTATATAATGTCCCCACGGAGAAGTACGGGCCGACACGACCGGGATTTTGTAAAACATTACCAGCGAGGGTCTAGATGGATTAGGTTAGGTTATATTACGTTATAGACGTAAATAATGTTCCCACCGAGAAGTGGGACCGACCCGCCAGGAGTGTTGTGAAATACTACATTCGAGATGTTAGGTTGCCTTTGGCTAGGATATAAAACGTTATAGACGTATATGATGTCCGCGCCGAGACGTACGGGACGACACGACCGGGATTCTGTAAAACATTACAAGCGAGGGTCTAGATGGGTTAGGTTAGGTTATACTTCGTTATAAACGTATATAATGTTCCCACCGAGAAGCGGGGCCGACCAGCCAGGAATGTTGTGAAATACTACATGCGAGATGTTAGGTACCCTTAGGTTAGGATATATAACGTTATAGACGTATATAATGTCCGCACGGAGACGTACGGGCCGACACGACCGGGATTCTGTAAAACATTACCAGCGAGGGTCTAGATGGGTTAGGTTAGGTTATATTACGATATAGACGTATATAATGTGCCCACCGAGAAGTAGGGACTGACCCGCCAGGAATGTTGGAAAATACTACATCCGAGATGTTAAGTTGCCTTAGGTTAGGATATATAAAATTATAGACGAATATAATGTCCCCACGGAAAAGTACGGGCCGACACGACTGGGATTTTGTAAAACATAACCAGCGAGGGTCTAGATGGGTTAGGTTTGGTTATATTACGATATAGACGTATATAATGTGCCCACCGCGAAGTAGGGGCCGACCCGCCATGAATGTTGGAAAATACTACATCCGAGATGTTAGGTTGCCTTAGGTTAGGATACATAACGTTATAGACGTATATAATGTCCCCACGGAGAAGTACGGGCCGACACGACCGGGATTTTGTAAAACATTACCAGCGAGGGTCTAGATGGATTAGGTTAGGTTATATTACGTTATAGACGTAAATAATGTTCCCACCGAGAAGTGGGGCCGACCCGCCAGGAATGTTGTGAAATACTACATTCGAGATGTTAGGTTGCCTTTGGTTAGGATATATAACGTTATAGACGTATATAATGTCCGCACCGAGACGTACGGGACGACACGACCGGGATTCTGTAAAACATTACAAGCGAGGCTCTAGATGGGTTAGGTTAAGTTATACTTCGTTATAAACGTATATAATGTTCCCACCGAGAAGTGGGGCCGACCAGCCAGGAATGTTGTGAAATACTACATCCGAGATGTTAGGTTCGCTTAGGTTAGGATATATAACGTTATAGACGTATATAATGTCCGCACCGAGACGTACGGGCCGACACGACCGGGATTCTGCAAAACATTACAAGCGAGGGGCTAGATGGGTTAGGTTAGGTTATATTACGATATAGACGTATATAATGTGCCCACCGAGAAGTAGGGGCCGACCCGCCAGGAATGTTGGAAAATACTACATCGGAGCTGTTAAGTTGCCTTAGGTTAGGATATATAACGATATAGACGTATATAATGTCCCCACGGAGAAGTACGGGCCGACACGACCGGGATTTTGTAAAACATTACCAGCGAGGGTCTAGATGGGTTAGGTTTGGTTATATTACGATATAGACGTATATAATGTGCCCACCGAGAAGTAGGGGCCGACCCGCCAGGAATGTTGGAAAATACTACATCCGAGATGTTAGGTTGCCTTAGGTTAGGATATATAACGATATAGACGTATATAATGTCCCCATCGAGAAGTACGGGCCGACACGACCGGGATTTTGTAAAACATTACCAGCGAGGGTCTAGATGGATTAGGTTAGGTTATATTACGTTATAGACGTAAATAATGTTCCCACCGAGAAGTGGGGCCGACACGCCAGGAATGTTGTGAAATACTACATCCGAGATGTTAGGTTCGCTTAGGTTAGTATATATAACGTTATAGACGTATATAATGTCCGCACCGAGACGTACGGGCCGACACGACAGGGATTCTGCAAAACATTACAAGCGAGGGGCTAGATGGGTTAGGTTAGGTTATATTACGATATAGACGTATATAATGTGCCCACCGAGAAGTAGGGGCCGACCCGCCAGGAATGTTGGAAAATACTACATCGGAGCTGTTAAGTTGCCTTAGGTTAGGATATATAACGATATAGACGTATATAATGTCCCCACGGAGAAGTACGGGCCGACACGACCGGGATTTTGTAAAACATTACCAGCGAGGGTCTAGATGGGTTAGGTTTGGTTATATTACGATATAGACGTATATAATGTGCCCACCGAGAAGTAGGGGCCGACCCGCCAGGAATGTTGGAAAATACTACATCCGAGATGTTAGGTTGCCTTAGGTTAGGATATATAACGATATAGACGTATATAATGTCCCCATCGAGAAGTACGGGCCGACACGACCGGGATTTTGTAAAACATTACCAGAGAGGGTCTAGATGGATTAGGTTAGGTTATATTACGTTATAGACGTAAATAATGTTCCCACCGAGAAGTGGGGCCGACACGCCAGGAATGTTGTGAAATACTACATCCGAGATGTTAGGTTCGCTTAGGTTAGGATATATAACGTTATAGACGTATATAATGTCCGCACCGAGACGTACGAGACGACACGACCGGGATTCTGTAAAACATTACCAGCGAGGGTCTAGATGGGTTAGTTTAGGTTATATTACGATATAGACGTATATAATGTGCCCACCGAGAAGTAGGGACTGACCAGCCAGGAATGTTGGAAAATACTACATCCGAGATGTTAAGTTGCCTTAGGTTAGGATATATAAAATTATAGACGAATATAATGTCCCCACGGAAAAGTACGGGCCGACACGACTGGGATTTTGTAAAACATAACCAGCGAGGGTCTAGATGGGTTAGGTTTGGTTATATTACGATATAGACGTATATAATGTGCCCACCGCGAAGTAGGGGCCGACCCGCCATGAATGTTGGAAAATACTACATCCGAGATGTTAGGTTGCCTTAGGTTAGGATACATAACGTTATAGACGTATATAATGTCCCCACGGAGAAGTACGGGCGGACACGACCGGGATTTTGTAAAACATTACCAGCGAAGGTCTAGATGGATTAGGTTAGGTTATACTACGTTATAGACGTAAATAATGTTCCCACCGAGAAGTGGGGCCGACCCGCCAGGAATGTTGTGAAATACTACATTCGAGATGTTAGGTTGCCTTTGGTTAGGATATATAACGTTATAGACGTATATAATGTCCCCACGGAGAAGTACGGGCCGACACGACCGGGATTTTGTAAAACATTACCAGCGAGGGTCTAGATGGATTAGGTTAGGTTATATTACGTTATAGACGTAAATAATGTTCCCACCGAGAAGTAGCGGCCGCCCCGCCAGGAATGTTGGAAAATACTACATCCGAGATGTTAGGTTGCCTTTGGTTAGGATATATAACGATATAGACGTATATAATGTACCCACGGAGAAGTACGGGCCGACACGAGCGGGATTTTGTAAAACATTACAAGCGAGGGTCTAGATGGGTTAGGTTTGGTTATATTACGATATAGACGTATATAATGTGCCCACCGGGAAGAAGGGGCCGACCCGCCAGGAATGTTGGAAAATACTACATCCGAGATGTTAGGTTGCCTTAGGTTAGGATATATAACGATATAGACGTATATAATGTCCCCACGGAGAAGTACGGGCCGACACGACTGGGATTTTGTAAAACATTACCAGCGAGGGTCTAGATGGATTAGGTTAGGTTATACTACGTTATAGACGTAAATAATGTTCCCACCGAGAAGTGGGGCCGACCCGCCAGGAATGTTGTGAAATACTACATTCGAGATGTTAGGTTGCCTTTGGTTAGGATATATAACGTTATAGACGTATATAATGTCCCCACGGAGAAGTACGGGCCGACACGACCGGGATTTTGTAAAACATTACCAGCGAGGGTCTAGATGGATTAGGTTAGGTTATATTACGTTATAGACGTAAATAATGTTCCCACCGAGAAGTAGCGGCCGCCCCGCCAGGAATGTTGGAAAATACTACATCCGAGATGTTAGGTTGCCTTTGGTTAGGATATATAACGTTATAGACGTATATAATGTCCCCACGGAGAAGTACGGGCCGACACGACCGGGATTTTGTAAAACATTACCAGCGAGGGTCTAGATGGATTAGGTTAGGTTATATTACGTTATAGACGTAAATAATGTTCCCACCGAGAAGTGGGACCGACCCGCCAGGAGTGTTGTGAAATACTACATTCGAGATGTTAGGTTGCCTTTGGCTAGGATATAAAACGTTACAGACGTATATGATGTCCGCGCCGAGACGTACGGGACGACACGACCGGGATTCTGTAAAACATTACCAGCGAGGGTCTAGATGGGTTAGGTTTGGTTATATTACGATATAGACGTATATAATGTGCCCACCGAGAAGTAGGGTCCGACCCGCCAGGAATGTTGGAAAATACTACATCCGAGATGTTAGGTTGCCTTAGGTTAGGATATATAACGATATAGACGTATATAATGTCCCCATCGAGAAGTACGGGCCGACACGACCGGGATTTTGTAAAACATTACCAGCGAGGGTCTAGATGGATTAGGTTAGGTTATATTACGTTATAGACGTAAATAATGTTCCCACCGAGAAGTGGGGCCGACACGCCAGGAATGTTGTGAAATACTACATCCGAGATGTTAGGTTCGCTTAGGTTAGGATATATAACGTTATAGACGTATATAATGTCCGCACCGAGACGTACGAGACGACACGACCGGGATTCTGTAAAACATTACCAGCGAGGGTCTAGATGGGTTAGTTTAGGTTATATTACGATATAGACGTATATAATGTGCCCACCGAGAAGTAGGGACTGACCAGCCAGGAATGTTGGAAAATACTACATCCGAGATGTTAAGTTGCCTTAGGTTAGGATATATAAAATTATAGACGAATATAATGTCCCCACGGAAAAGTACGGGCCGACACGACTTGGATTTTGTAAAACATAACCAGCGAGGGGCTAGATGGGTTAGGTTAGTTTATATTACGTTATAAACGTATATAATGTTCCCACCGAGAAGTGGGGCCGACCCGCCAGGAATGTTGTGAAATACTACATCCGAGATGTTAGGTTCGCTTCGGTTAGGATATATAACGTTATAGACGTATATAATGTCCGCACCGAGACGTACGGGCCGACACGACCGGGATTCTGCAAAACATTACAAGCGAGGGGCTAGATGGGTTAGGTTAGGTTATACTACGTTATAAACGTATATAATTTTCCCACCGAGAAGTGGGGCCGACCAGCCAGGAGTGTTGTGAAATACTACATCCGTGATGTTAGGTTCCCTTAAGTTAGGATATATAACGTTATAGACGTATATAATGTCCGCACCGAGACGTACGAGACGACACGACCGGGATTCTGTAAAACTTTACCAGCGAGGGTCTAGATGGGTTAGGTTAGGTTATATTACGATATAGACCTATATAATGTGCCCACCGAGAAGTAGGGACTGACCCGCCAGGAATGTTGGAAAATACTACATCCGAGATGTTAAGTTGCCTTAGGTTAGGATATATAAAATTATAGACGTATATAATGTCCCCACGGAGAAGTACGGACCGACACGACCGGGATTTTGTAAAACATTACCAGCGAGGGTCTAGATGGGTTAGGTTTGGTTATATTACGATATAGACGTATATAATGTGCCCACCGCGAAGTAGGGGCCGACCCGCCAGGAATGTTGGAAAATACTACATCCGAGATGTTAGGTTGCCTTAGGTTAGGATACACAACGTTATAGACGTATATAATGTCCCCACGGAGAAGTACGGGCCGACACGACCGGGATTTTGTAAAACATTACCAGCGAGGGTCTAGATGGATTAGGTTAGGTTATATTACGTTATAGACGTAAATAATGTTCCCACCGAGAAGTGGGGCCGACCCGCCAGGAATGTTGTGAAATACTACATTCGAGATGTTAGGTTGCCTTTGGTTAGGATATATAACGTTATAGACGTATATAATGTCCGCACCGAGACGTACGGGACGACACGACCGGGATTCTGTAAAGCATTACAAGCGAGGCTCTAGATGGGTTAGGTTAAGTTATACTTCGTTATAAACGTATATAATGTTCCCACCGAGAAGTGGGGCCGACCAGCCAGGAATGTTGTGAAATA
The DNA here is from genome assembly GCA_963969225.1 of Xylocopa violacea. Classification (NCBI taxonomy): domain Eukaryota; kingdom Metazoa; phylum Arthropoda; class Insecta; order Hymenoptera; family Apidae; genus Xylocopa; species Xylocopa violacea. Next base: position 2,395,286 of record CAXAJV010000732.1, on the reverse strand, counting down.
CTACATCCGAGATGTTAGGTTCGCTTAGGTTAGGATATATAACGTTATAGACGTATATAACGTCCGCACCGAGACGTACGGGCCGACACGACCGGGATTCTGCAAAACATTACAAGCGAGGGGCTAGATGGGTTAGGTTAGGTTATATTACGATATAGACGTATATAATGTGCCCACCGAGAAGTAGGGTCCGACCCGCCAGGAATGTTGGAAAATACTACATCGGAGATGTTAAGTTGCCTTAGGTTAGGATATATAACGATATAGACGTATATAATGTCCCCACGGAGAAGTACGGCCCGACACGACCGGGATTTTGTAAAACATTACCAGCGAAGGTCTAGATGGGTTAGGTTTGGTTATATTACGATATAGACGTATATAATGTGCCCACCGAGAAGTAGGGGCCGACCCGCCAGGAATGTTGGAAAATACTACATCCGAGATGTTAGGTTGCCTTAGGTTAGGATATATTACGATATAGATGTATATAATGTTCGCACGGAGAAGTACGGGCCGACACGACCGGGATTTTGTAAAACATTACCAGCCAGGGTCTAGATGCATTAGGTTAGGTTATATTACGCTATAGACGTAAGTAATGTTCCCACCGAGAAGTGGGGCCGACCCGCCAGGAATGTTGTGAAATACTACATTCGAGATGTTAGGTTGCCTTTGGTTAGGATATAAAACGTTATAGACGTATATAATGTCCGCGCCGAGACGTACGGGACAACACGACCAGAATTCTGTAAAACATTACAAGCGAGGGTCTAGATGGGTTAGGTTAGGTTATACTTCGTTATAAACGTATATAATGTTCCCACCGAGAAGTGGGGCCGACCAGCTATGAATGTTGTGAAATACTACATCCGAGATGTTAGGTACCCTTAGGTTAGGATATATAACGTTATAGACGTATATAATGTCCGCACCGAGACGTACGGGCCGACACGACCGGGATTCTGCAAAACATTACAAGCGAGGGGCTAGATGGGTTAGGTTAGGTTATACTACGTTATAAACGTATATAATTTTCCCACCGAGAAGTAGGGGCCGCCCCGCCAGGAATGTTGGAAAATACTACATCCGAGATGTTAGGTTCCCTTAGGTTAGGATATATAACGTTATAGACGTATATAATGTCCCCACGGAGAAGTACGGGCCGACACGACCGGGATTTTGTAAAACATTACCAGCGAGGGTCTAGATGGATTAGGTTAGGTTATATTACGTTATAGACGTAAATAATGTTCCCACCGAGAAGTGGGGCCGACCCGCCAGGAATGTTGTGAAATACTACATTCGAGATGTTAGGTTGCCTTTGGTTAGGATATATAACGTTATAGACGTATATAATGCCCGCACCGAGACGTACGGGACGACACGACCGGGATTCTGTAAAACATTACAAGCGAGGGTCTAGATGGGTTAGGTTAAGTTATACTTCGTTATAAACGTATATAATGTTCCCACCGAGAAGTGGGGCCGACCAGCCAGGAATGTTGTGAAATACTACATCCGAGATGTTAGGTTCGCTTAGGTTAGTATATATAACATTATAGACGTATATAATGTCCGCACCGAGACGTACGGGCCGACAGGACAGGGATTCTGCAAAACATTACAAGCGAGGGGCTAGATGGTTTAGGTTAGGTTATATTACGATATAGACGTATATAATGTGCCCACCGAGAAGTAGGGGCCGACCCGCCAGGAATGTTGGAAAATACTACATCCGAGATGTTAGGTTGCCTTAGGTTAGGATATATAACGATATAGACGTATATAATGTCCCCACGGAGAAGTACGGGCCGACACGACCGGGATTTTGTAAAACATTACCAGCGAGAGTCTAGATGGATTAGGTTAGGTTATATTACGTTATAGACGTAAATAATGTTCCCACCGAGAAGTGGGGCCGACCCGCCAGGAATGTTGTGAAATACTGCATCCGTGATGTTAGGTTCCCTTAGGTTAGGATATATAACGTTATAGACGTATATAATGTCCGCACCGAGACGTACGAGACGACACGACCGGGATTTTGTAGAACATTACCAGCGAGGGTCTAGATGGGTTAGGTTAGGTTATATTACGATATAGACGTATATAATGTTCCCACCAAGAAGTAGCGGCCGCCCCGCCAGGAATGTTGGAAAATACTACATCCGAGATGTTAGGTTCCCTTAGGTTAGGATATATAACGTTATAGACGTATATAATGTCCGCACCGAGACGTACGAGACGACACGACCGGGATTCTGTAAAATATTACCAGCGAGGGTCTAGATGGGTTAGGTTAGGTTATATTACGATATAGACGTATATAATGTGCCCACCGAGAAGTAGGGACTGACCCGCCAGGAATGTTGGAAAATACTACATCCGAGATTTTAAGTTGCCTTAGGTTAGGATATATAAAATTATAGACGTATATAATGTCCCCACGGAAAAGTACGGGCCGACAAGACTGGGATTTTGTAAAACATAACCAGCGACGGGCTAGATGGGTTAGGTTAGGTTATATTACCTTATAAACGTATATAATGTTCCCACCCAGAAGTGGGGCCGACCAGCCAGGAATGTTGTGAAATACTACATCCGAGATGTTAGGTTCGCTTAGGTTAGTATATATAACGTTATAGACGTATATAATGTCCGCACCGAGACGTACGGGCCGACACGACAGGGATTCTGCAAAACATTACAAGCGAGGGTCTAGATGGGTTAGGTTAGGTTATATTACGATATAGACCTATATAATGTGCCCACCGAGAAGTAGGGACTGACCCGCCAGGAATGTTGGAAAATACTACATCCGAGATGTTAAGTTGCCTTAGGTTAGGATATATAAAATTATAGACGTATATAATGTCCCCACGGAAAAGTACGGGCCGACACGACTGGGATTTTGTAAAACATAACCAGCGAGGGTCTAGATGGGTTAGGTTTGGTTATATTACGATATAGACGTATATAATGTGCCCACCGCGAAGTAGGGGCCGACCCGCCAGGAATGTTGGAAAATACTACATCCGAGATGTTAGGTTGCCTTAGGTTAGGATACACAACGTTATAGACGTATATAATGTCCCCACGGAGAAGTACGGGCCGACACGACCGGGATTTTGTAAAACATTACCAGCGAGGGTCTAGATGGATTAGGTTAGGTTATATTACGTTATAGACGTAAATAATGTTCCCACCGAGAAGTGGGGCCGACCCGCCAGGAATGTTGTGAAATACTACATTCGAGATGTTAGGTTGCCTTTGGTTAGGATATATAACGTTATAGACGTATATAATGTCCGCACCGAGACGTACGGGACGACACGACCGGGATTCTGTAAAGCATTACAAGCGAGGCTCTAGATGGGTTAGGTTAAGTTATACTTCGTTATAAACGTATATAATGTTCCCACCGAGAAGTGGGGCCGACCAGCCAGGAATGTTGTGAAATACTACATCCGAGATGTTAGGTTCGCTTAGGTTAGGATATATAACGTTATAGACGTATATAACGTCCGCACCGAGACGTACGGGCCGACACGACCGGGATTCTGCAAAACATTACAAGCGAGGGGCTAGATGGGTTAGGTTAGGTTATATTACGATATAGACGTATATAATGTGCCCACCGAGAAGTAGGGTCCGACCCGCCAGGAATGTTGGAAAATACTACATCGGAGATGTTAAGTTGCCTTAGGTTAGGATATATAACGATATAGACGTATATAATGTCCCCACGGAGAAGTACGGCCCGACACGACCGGGATTTTGTAAAACATTACCAGCGAAGGTCTAGATGGGTTAGGTTTGGTTATATTACGATATAGACGTATATAATGTGCCCACCGAGAAGTAGGGGCCGACCCGCCAGGAATGTTGGAAAATACTACATCCGAGATGTTAGGTTGCCTTAGGTTAGGATATATTACGATATAGATGTATATAATGTTCGCACGGAGAAGTACGGGCCGACACGACCGGGATTTTGTAAAACATTACCAGCCAGGGTCTAGATGCATTAGGTTAGGTTATATTACGCTATAGACGTAAGTAATGTTCCCACCGAGAAGTGGGGCCGACCCGCCAGGAATGTTGTGAAATACTACATTCGAGATGTTAGGTTGCCTTTGGTTAGGATATAAAACGTTATAGACGTATATAATGTCCGCGCCGAGACGTACGGGACAACACGACCAGAATTCTGTAAAACATTACAAGCGAGGGTCTAGATGGGTTAGGTTAGGTTATACTTCGTTATAAACGTATATAATGTTCCCACCGAGAAGTGGGGCCGACCAGCTATGAATGTTGTGAAATACTACATCCGAGATGTTAGGTACCCTTAGGTTAGGATATATAACGTTATAGACGTATATAATGTCCGCACCGAGACGTACGGGCCGACACGACCGGGATTCTGCAAAACATTACAAGCGAGGGGCTAGATGGGTTAGGTTAGGTTATACTACGTTATAAACGTATATAATTTTCCCACCGAGAAGTAGGGGCCGCCCCGCCAGGAATGTTGGAAAATACTACATCCGAGATGTTAGGTTCCCTTAGGTTAGGATATATAACGTTATAGACGTATATAATGTCCCCACGGAGAAGTACGGGCCGACACGACCGGGATTTTGTAAAACATTACCAGCGAGGGTCTAGATGGATTAGGTTAGGTTATATTACGTTATAGACGTAAATAATGTTCCCACCGAGAAGTGGGGCCGACCCGCCAGGAATGTTGTGAAATACTACATTCGAGATGTTAGGTTGCCTTTGGTTAGGATATATAACGTTATAGACGTATATAATGCCCGCACCGAGACGTACGGGACGACACGACCGGGATTCTGTAAAACATTACAAGCGAGGGTCTAGATGGGTTAGGTTAAGTTATACTTCGTTATAAACGTATATAATGTTCCCACCGAGAAGTGGGGCCGACCAGCCAGGAATGTTGTGAAATACTACATCCGAGATGTTAGGTTCGCTTAGGTTAGTATATATAACATTATAGACGTATATAATGTCCGCACCGAGACGTACGGGCCGACAGGACAGGGATTCTGCAAAACATTACAAGCGAGGGGCTAGATGGTTTAGGTTAGGTTATATTACGATATAGACGTATATAATGTGCCCACCAAGAAGTAGGGGCCGACCCGCCAGGAATGTTGGAAAATACTACATCCGAGATGTTAGGTTGCCTTAGGTTAGGATATATAACGATATAGACGTATATAATGTCCCCACGGAGAAGTACGGGCCGACACGACCGGGATTTTGTAAAACATTACCAGCGAGAGTCTAGATGGATTAGGTTAGGTTATATTACGTTATAGACGTAAATAATGTTCCCACCGAGAAGTGGGGCCGACCCGCCAGGAATGTTGTGAAATACTGCATCCGTGATGTTAGGTTCCCTTAGGTTAGGATATATAACGTTATAGACGTATATAATGTCCGCACCGAGACGTACGAGACGACACGACCGGGATTTTGTAGAACATTACCAGCGAGGGTCTAGATGGGTTAGGTTAGGTTATATTACGATATAGACGTATATAATGTTCCCACCAAGAAGTAGCGGCCGCCCCGCCAGGAATGTTGGAAAATACTACATCCGAGATGTTAGGTTCCCTTAGGTTAGGATATATAACGTTATAGACGTATATAATGTCCGCACCGAGACGTACGAGACGACACGACCGGGATTCTGTAAAATATTACCAGCGAGGGTCTAGATGGGTTAGGTTAGGTTATATTACGATATAGACGTATATAATGTGCCCACCGAGAAGTAGGGACTGACCCGCCAGGAATGTTGGAAAATACTACATCCGAGATTTTAAGTTGCCTTAGGTTAGGATATATAAAATTATAGACGTATATAATGTCCCCACGGAAAAGTACGGGCCGACAAGACTGGGATTTTGTAAAACATAACCAGCGACGGGCTAGATGGGTTAGGTTAGGTTATATTACCTTATAAACGTATATAATGTTCCCACCCAGAAGTGGGGCCGACCAGCCAGGAATGTTGTGAAATACTACATCCGAGATGTTAGGTTCGCTTAGGTTAGTATATATAACGTTATAGACGTATATAATGTCCGCACCGAGACGTACGGGCCGACACGACAGGGATTCTGCAAAACATTACAAGCGAGGGGCTAGATGGGTTAGGTTAGGTTATATTACGATATAGACGTATATAATGAGCCCACCGAGAAGTAGGGGCCGACCCGCCAGGAATGTTGGAAAATACTACATCGGAACTGTTAAGTTGCCTTAGGTTAGGATATATAACGATATAGACGTATATAATGTCCCCACGGAGAAGTACGGGCCGACACGACCGGGATTTTGTAAAACATTACCAGCGAGGGTCTAGATGGGTTAGGTTTGGTTATATTACGATATAGACGTATATAATGTGCCCACCGAGAAGTAGGGGCCGACCCGCCAGGAATGTTGGAAAATACTACATCCGAGATGTTAGGTTGCCTTAGGTTAGGATATATAACGATATAGACGTATATAATGTCCCCACGGAGAAGTACGGACCGACACGACCGGGATTTTGTAAAACATTACCAGCGAGGGTCTAGATGGGTTAGGTTAGGTTATATTACGATATAGACGTATATAATGTGCCCACCGAGAAGTAGGGACTGACCCGCCAGGAATGTTGGAAAATACTACATCCGTGGATTTTAAGTTGCCTTAGGTTAGGATATATAAAATTATAGACGTATATAATGTCCCCACGGAAAAGTACGGGCCGACAAGACTGGGATTTTGTAAAACACAACCAGCGACGGGCTAGATGGGTTAGGTTAGGTTATATTACGTTATAAACGTATATAATGTTCCCACCGAGAAGTGGGGCCGACCAGCCAGGAATGTTGTGAAATACTACATACGAGATGTTAGGTTCGCTTAGGTTAGTATATATAACGTTATAGACGTATATAAATTCCGCACCGAGACGTACGGGCCGACACGACAGGGATTCTGCAAAACATTACAAGCGAGGGGCTAGATGGGTTAGGTTAGGTTATATTACGATATAGACGTATATAATGAGCCCACCGAGAAGTAGGGGCCGACCCGCCAGGAATGTTGGAAAATACTACATCGGAGCTGTTAAGTTGCCTTAGGTTAGGATATATAACGATATAGACGTATATAATGTCCCCACGGAGAAGTACGGGCCGACACGACTGAGATTTTGTAAAACATTACCAGCGAGGGTCTAGATGGATTAGGTTAGGTTATATTACGATATAGACGTATATAATGTGCCCACCGAGAAGTAGGGACTGACCCGCCAGGAATGTTGGAAAATACTACATCCGAGATGTTAAGTTGCCTTAGGTTAGGATATATAAAATTATAGACGTATATAATGTCCCCACGGAAAAGTACGGGCCGACAAGACTGGGATTTTGTAAAACATAACCAGCGAGGGGCTAGATGGGTTAGGTTATGTTATATTACGTTATAAACGTATATAATGTTCCCACCGAGAAGTGGGGCCGACCAGCCAGGAATGTTGTGAAATACTACATCCGAGATGTTAGGTTCGCTTAGGTTAGTATATATAACGTTATAGACGTATATAATGTCCGCACCGAGACGTACGGGCCGACACGACAGGGATTCTGCAAAACATTACAAGCGAGGGGCTAGATGGGTTAGGTTAGGTTATATTACGATATAGACGTATATAATGTGCCCACCGAGAAGTAGGGGCCGACCCGCCAGGAATGTTGGAAAATACTACATCGGAGATGTTAAGTTGCCTTAGGTTAGGATATATAACGATATAGACGTATATAATGTCCCCACGGAGAAGTACGGGCCGACACGACCGGGATTTTGTAAAACATTACCAGCGAGGGTCTAGATGGGTTAGGTTTGGTTTTATTACGATATAGACGTATATAATGTGCCCACCTAGAAGTAGGGGCCGACCCGCCAGGAATGTTGGAAAATACTACATCCGAGATGTTAGGTTGCCTTAGGTTAGGATATATAACGATATAGACGTATATAATGTCCCCACGGAGAAGTACGGGACGACACGACCGGGATTTTGTAAAACATTACCAGCGAGGGTCTAGATGGATTAGGTTAGGTTATATTACGTTATAGACGTAAATAATGTTCCCACCGAGAAGTGGGACCGACCCGCCAGGAGTGTTGTGAAATACTACATTCGAGATGTTAGGTTGCCTTTGGCTAGGATATAAAACGTTATAGACGTATATGATGTCCGCGCCGAGACGTACGGGACGACACGACCGGGATTCTGTAAAACATTACAAGCGAGGGTCTAGATGGGTTAGGTTAGGTTATACTTCGTTATAAACGTATATAATGTTCCCACCGAGAAGTGGGGCCGACCAGCCAGGAATGTTGTGAAATACTACATGCGAGATGTTAGGTACCCTTAGGTTAGGATATATAACGTTATAGACGTATATAATGTCCGCACGGAGACGTACGGGCCGACACGACCGGGATTCTGTAAAACATTACCAGCGAGGGTCTAGATGGGTTAGGTTAGGTTATATTACGATATAGACGTATATAATGTGCCCACCGAGAAGTAGGGACTGACCCGCCAGGAATGTTGGAAAATACTACATCGGAGATGTTAAGTTGCCTTAGGTTAGGATATATAACGATATAGACGTATATAATGTCCGCACCGAGACGTACGAGACGACACGACCGGGATTTTGTAGAACATTACCAGCGAGGGTCTAGATGGGTTAGGTTAGGTTATATACGATATAGACGTATATAATGTTCCCACCAAGAAGTAGCGGCCGCCCCGCCAGGAATGTTGGAAAATACTACATCCGAGATGTTAGGTTCCCTTAGGTTAGGATATATAACGTTATAGACGTATATAATGTCCCCACGGAGAAGTACGGGCCGACACGACCGGGATTTTGTAAAACATTACCAGCGAGGGTCTAGATGGATTAGGTTAGGTTATATTACGTTATAGACGTAAATAATGTTCCCACCGAGAAGTGGGGCCGACCCGCCAGGAATGTTGTGAAATACTACATTCGAGATGTTAGGTTGCCTTTGGTTAGGATATATAACGTTATAGACGTATATAATGTCCGCACCGAGACGTACGGGACGACACGACCGGGATTCTGTAAAACATTACAAGCGAGGCTCCAGATGGGTTAGGTTAAGTTATACTTCGTTATAAACGTATATAATGTTCCCACCGAGAAGTGGGGCCGCCCCGCCAGGAATGTTGGAAAATACTACATCCGAGATGTTAGGTTCCCTTAGGTTAGGATATATAACGTTATAGACGTATATAATGTCCCCACGGAGAAGTACGGGCCGACACGACCGGGATTTTGTAAAACATTACCAGCGAGGGTCTAGATGGATTAGGTTAGGTTATATTACGTTATAGACGTAAATAATGTTCCCACCGAGAAGTAGCGGCCGCCCCGCCAGGAATGTTGGAAAATACTACATCCGAGATGTTAGGTTGCCTTTGGTTAGGATATATAACGTTATAGACGTATATAATGTCCGCACCGAGACGTACGAGACGACACGACCGGGATTCTGTAAAACATTACCAGCGAGGGTCTAGATGGGTTAGGTTAGGTTATATTACGATATAGACGTATATAATGTGCCCACCGAGAAGTAGGGACTGACCCGCCAGGAATGTTGGAAAATACTACATCCGAGATGTTAAGTTGCCTTAGGTTAGGATATATAAAATTATAGACGTATATAATGTCCCCACGGAAAAGTACGGGCCGACAAGACTGGGATTTTGTAAAACATAACCAGCGAGGGGCTAGATGGGTTAGGTTAGGTTATATTACGTTATAAACGTATATAATGTTCCCACCGAGAAGTGGGGCCGACCAGCCAGGAATGTTGTGAAATACTACATCCGAGATGTTAGATTCGCTTAGGTTAGTATATATAACGTTATAGACGTATATAATGTCCGCACCGAGACGTACGGGCCGACACGACAGGGATTCTGCAAAACATTACAAGCGAGGGGCTAGATGGGTTAGGTTAGGTTATATTACGATATAGACGTATATAATGTGCCCACCGAGAAGTAGGGGCCGACCCGCCAGGAATGTTGGAAAATACTACATCGGAGATGTTAAGTTGCCTTAGGTTAGGATATATAACGATATAGACGTATATAATGTCCACACCGAGACGTACGAGACGACACGACCGGGATTTTGTAGAACATTACCAGCGAGGGTCTAGATGGGTTAGGTTAGGTTATATACGATATAGACGTATATAATGTTCCCACCAAGAAGTAGCGGCCGCCCCGCCAGGAATGTTGGAAAATACTACATCCGAGATGTTAGGTTCCCTTAGGTTAGGATATATAACGTTATAGACGTATATAATGTCCCCACGGAGAAGTACGGGCGGACACGACCGGGATTTTGTAAAACATTACCAGCGAGGGTCTAGATGGGTTAGGTTAAGTTATACTTCGTTATAAACGTATATAATGTTCCCACCGAGAAGTGGGGCCGACCAGCCAGGAATGTTGTGAAATACTACATCCGAGATGTTAGGTTCGCTTAGGTTAGGATATATAACGTTATAGACGTATATAATGTCCGCACCGAGACGTACGGGGCGACACGACCGGGATTCTGCAAAACATTACAAGCGAGGGGCTAGATGGGTTAGGTTAGGTTATATTACGATATAGACGTATATAATGTGCCCACCGAGAAGTAGGGGCCGCCCCGCCAGGAATGTTGGAAAATACTACATCCGAGATGTTAGGTTCCCTTAGGTTAGGATATATAACGTTATAGACGTATATAATGTCCCCACGGAGAAGTACGGGCCGACACGACCGGGATTTTGTAAAACATTACCAGCGAGGGTCTAGATGGATTAGGTTAGGTTATATTACGTTATAGACGTAAATAATGTTCCCACCGAGAAGTAGCGGCCGCCCCGCCAGGAATGTTGGAAAATACTACATCCGAGATGTTAGGTTGCCTTTGGTTAGGATATATAACGTTATAGACGTATATAATGTCCGCACCGAGACGTACGAGACGACACGACCGGGATTCTGTAAAACATTACCAGCGAGGGTCTAGATGGGTTAGGTTAGGTTATATTACGATATAGACGTATATAATGTGCCCACCGAGAAGTAGGGGCCGACCCGCCAGGAATGTTGGAAAATACTACATCCGAGATGTTAAGTTGCCTTAGGTTAGGATATATAAAATTATAGACGTATATAATGTCCCCACGGAAAAGTACGGGCCGACAAGACTGGGATTTTGTAAAACATAACCAGCGAGGGGCTAGACGGGTTAGGTTAGGTTATATTACGTTATAAACGCATATAATGTTCCCACCGAGAAGTGGGGCCGACCAGCCAGGAATGTTGTGAAATACTACATCCGAGATGTTAGGTTCGCTTAGGTTAGTATACATAACGTTATAGACGTATATAATGTCCGCACCGAGACGTACGGGCCGACACGACAGGGATTCTGCAAAACATTACAAGCGAGGGGCTAGATGGGTTAGGTTAGGTTATATTACGATATAGACGTATATAATGTGCCCACCGAGAAGTAGGGGCCGACCCGCCAGGAATGTTGGAAAATACTACATCGGAGATGTTAAGTTGCCTTAGGTTAGGATATATAACGATATAGACGTATATAATGTCCCCACGGAGAAGTACGGGCCGACACGACAGGGATTCTGCAAAACATTACAAGCGAGGGGCTAGATGGGTTAGGTTAGGTTATATTACGATATAGACGTATATAATGTGCCCACCGAGAAGTAGGGGCCGACCCGCCAGGAATGTTGGAAAATACTACATCGGAGATGTTAAGTTGCCTTAGGTTAGGATATATAACGATATAGACGTATATAATGTCCCCACGGAGAAGTACGGGCCGACACGACCGGGATTTTGTAAAACATTACCAGCGAGGGTCTAGATGGGTTAGGTTTGGTTATATTACGATATAGACGTATATAATGTGCCCACCTAGAAGTAGGGGCCGACCCGCCAGGAATGTTGGAAAATACTACATCCGAGATGTTAGGTTGCCTTAGGTTAGGATATATAACGATATAGACGTATATAATGTCCCCACGGAGAAGTACGGGCCGACACGACCGGGATTTTGTAAAACATTACCAGCGAGGGTCTAGATGGATTAGGTTAGGTTATATTACGTTATAGACGTAAATAATGTTCCCACCGAGAAGTGGGACCGACCCGCCAGGAATGTTGTGAAATACTACATTCGAGATGTTAGGTTGCCTTTGGCTAGGATATAAAACGTTATAGACGTATATAATGTCCGCACCGAGACGTACGGGCCGACACGACCGGGATTCTGTAAAACATTACCAGCGAGGGTCTAGATGGGTTAGGTTAGGTTATACTTCGTTATAAACGTATATAAGTTTCCCACCGAGAAGTGGGGCCGACCAGCCAGGAATGTTGTGAAATACTACATGCGAGATGTTAGGTACCCTTAGGTTAGGATATATAACGTTATAGACGTATATAATGTCCCCACGGAGAAGTACGGGCCGACACGACCGGGATTTTGTAAAACATTACCAGCGAGGGTCTAGATGGATTAGGTTAGGTTATATTACGTTATAGACGTAAATAATGTTCCCACCGAGAAGTGGGGCCGACCCGCCAGGAATGTTGTGAAATACTACATTCGAGATGTTAGGTTGCCTTTGGTTAGGATATATAACGTTATAGACGTATATAATGTCCGCACCGAGACGTACGGGACGACACGACCGGGATTCTGTAAAACATTACAAGCGAGGCTCTAGATGGGTTAGGTTAAGTTATACTTCGTTATAAACGTATATAATGTTCCCACCGACAAGTGGGGCCGACCAGCCAGGAATGTTGTGAAATACTACATCCGAGATGTTAGGTTCGCTTAGGTTAGGATATATAACGTTATAGACGTATATAATGTCCGCACCGAGACGTACGGGCCGACACGACCGGGATTCTGCAAAACATTACAAGCGAGAGGCTAGATGGGTTAGGTTAGGTTATATTACGATATAGACGTATATAATGTGCCCACCGAGAAGTAGGGACTGACCCGCCAGGAATGTTGGAAAATACTACATCCGAGATGTTAAGTTGCCTTAGGTTAGGATATATAAAATTATAGACGTATATAATGTCCCCACGGAAAAGTACGGGCCGACAGGACTGGGATTTTGTAAAACATAACCAGCGAGGGGCTAGATGGGTTAGGTTAGGTTATATTACGTTATAAACGTATATAATGTTCCCACCGAGAAGTGGGGCCGACCAGCCAGGAATGTTGTGAAATACTACATCCGAGATGTTAGGTTCGCTTAGGTTAGTATACATAACGTTATAGACGTATATAATGTCCGCACCGAGACGTACGGGCCGACACGACAGGGATTCTGCAAAACATTACAAGCGAGGGGCTAGATGGGTTAGGTTAGGTTATATTACGATATAGACGTATATAACGTGCCCACCGAGAAGTAGGGGCCGACCCGCCAGGAATGTTGGAAAATACTACATCGGAGATGTTAAGTTGCCTTAGGTTAGGATATATAACGATATAGACGTATATAATGTCCCCACGGAGAAGTACGGGCCGACAGGACCGGGATTTTGTAAAACATTACCAGCGAGGGTCTAGATGGGTTAGGTTTGGTTATATTACGATATAGACGTATATAATGTGCCCACCTAGAAGTAGGGGCCGACCCGCCAGGAATGTTGGAAAATACTACATCCGAGATGTTAGGTTGCCTTAGGTTAGGATATATAACGATATAGACGTATATAATGTCCCCACGGAGAAGTACGGGCCGACACGACCGGGATTTTGTAAAACATTACCAGCGAGGGTCTAGATGGATTAGGTTAGGTTATATTACGTTATAGACGTAAATAATGTTCCCACCGAGAAGTGGGACCGACCCGCCAGGAATGTTGGAAAATACAACATCCGAGATTTTAAGTTGCCTTAGGTTAGGATATATAAAATTATAGACGTATATAATGTCCCCACGGAAATGTACGGGCCGACAAGACTGGGATTTTGTAAAACATAACCAGCGACGGGCTAGATGGGTTAGGTTAGGTTATATTACGTTATAAACGTATATAATGTTCCCACCGAGAAGTGGGGCCGACCAGCCAGGAATGTTGTGAAATACTACATTCGAGATGTTAGGTTGCCTTTGGTTAGGATATATAACGTTATAGACTTATATAATTTCCGCACCGAGACGTACGGGACGACACGACCGGGATTCTGTAAAACATTACAAGCGAGGCTCTAGATGGGTTAGGTTAAGTTATACTTCGTTATAAACGTATATAATGTTCCCACCGAGAAGTGGGGCCGACCAGCCAGGAATGTTGTGAAATACTACATCCGAGATGTTAGGTTCGCTTAGGTTAGGATATATAACGTTATAGACGTATATAATGTCCGCACCGAGACGTACGGGCCGACACGACCGGGATTCTGCAAAACATTACAAGCGAGGGGCTAGATGGGTTAGGTTAGGTTATATTACGATATAGACGTATATAATGTGCCCACCGAGAAGTAGGGGCCGCCCCGCCAGTAATGTTGGAAAATACTACATCCGAGATGTTAGGTTCCCTTAGGTTAGGATATATAACGATATAGACGTATATAATGTCCCCACGGAGAAGTACGGGCCGACACGACCGGGATTTTGTAAAACATTACCAGCGAGGGTCTAGATGGGTTAGGTTTGGTTATATTACGATATAGACGTATATAATGTGCCCACCGAGAAGTAGGGGCCGACCCGCCAGGAATGTTGGAAAATACTACATCCGAGATGTTAGGTTGCCTTAGGTTAGTATATATAACGATATAGACGTATATAATGTCCCCACGGAGAAGTACGGGCCGACACGACCGGGATTTTGTAAAACATTACCAGCGAGGGTCTAGATGGATTAGGTTAGGTTATATTACGTTATAGACGTAAATAATGTTCCCACCGAGAAGTGGGACCGACCCGCCAGGAATGTTGTGAAATACTACATTCGAGATGTTAGGTTGCCTTTCGTTAGGATATAAAACGTTATAG
This sequence comes from Xylocopa violacea, assembly GCA_963969225.1. Classification (NCBI taxonomy): domain Eukaryota; kingdom Metazoa; phylum Arthropoda; class Insecta; order Hymenoptera; family Apidae; genus Xylocopa; species Xylocopa violacea. Next base: position 2,380,079 of record CAXAJV010000732.1, on the reverse strand, counting down.
ACGTATATAATGTCCGCGCCGAGACGTTCGGGACGACACGACCGGGATTCTGTAAAACATTACAAGCGAGGGTCTAGATGTGTTAGGTTAGGTTATACTTCGTTATAAACGTATATAAGGTTCCCACCGAGAAGTGGGGCCGACCAGCCAGGAATGTTGTGAAATACTACATGCGAGATGTTAGGTACCCTTAGGTTAGGATATATAACGTTATAGACGTATATAATGTCCCCACGGAGAAGTACGGGCCGACACGACCGGGATTTTGTAAAACATTACCAGCGAGGGTCTAGATGGATTAGGTTAGGTTATATTACGTTATAGACGTAAATAATGTTCCCACCGAGAAGTGGGGCCGACCCGCCAGGAATGTTGTGAAATACTACATTCGAGATGTTAGGTTGCCTTTGGTTAGGATATATAACGTTATAGACGTATATAATGTCCGCACCGAGACGTACGGGACGACACGACCGGGATTCTGTAAAACATTACAAGCGAGGCTCTAGATGGGTTAGGTTAAGTTATACTTCGTTATAAACGTATATAATGTTCCCACCGAGAAGTGGGGCCGACCAGCCAGGAATGTTGTGAAATACTACATCCGAGATGTTAGGTTCGCTTAGGTTAGGATATATAACGTTATAGACGTATATAATGTCCGCACCGAGACGTACGGGCCGACACGACCGGGATTCTGCAAAACATTACAAGCGAGGGGCTAGATGGGTTAGGTTAGGTTATATTACGATATAGACGTATATAATGTGCCCACCGAGAAGTAGGGACTGACCCGCCAGGAATGTTGGAAAATACTACATCCGAGATGTTAAGTTGCCTTAGTTTAGGATATATAAAATTATAGACGTATATAATGTCCCCACGGAAAAGTACGGGCCGACAAGACTGGGATTTTGTAAAACATAACCAGCGAGGGGCTAGATGTGTTAGGTTAGGTTATATTACGTTATAAACGTATATAATGTTCCCACCAAGAAGTAGCGGCCGCCCCGCCAGGAATGTTGGAAAATACTACATCCGAGATGTTAGGTTCCCTTAGGTTAGGATATATAACGTTATAGACGTATATAATGTCCCCACGGAGAAGTACGGGCGGACACGACCGGGATTTTGTAAAACATTACCAGCGAGGGTCTAGATGGGTTAGGTTAAGTTATACTTCGTTATAAACGTATATAATGTTCCCACCGAGAAGTGGGGCCGACCAGCCAGGAATGTTGTGAAATACTACATCCGAGATGTTAGGTTCGCTTAGGTTAGGATATATAACGTTATAGACGTATATAATGTCCGCACCGAGACGTACGGGGCGACACGACCGGGATTTTGTAAAACATTACCAGCGAGGGTCTAGATGGATTAGGTTAGGTTATATTACGTTATAGACGTAAATAATGTTCCCACCGAGAAGTAGCGGCCGCCCCGCCACGAATGTTGGAAAATACTACATCCGAGATGTTAGGTTGCCTTTGGTTAGGATATATAACGTTATAGACGTATATAATGTCCGCACCGAGACGTACGAGACGACACGACCGGGATTCTGTAAAACATTACCAGCGAGGGTCTAGATGGGTTAGGTTAGGTTATATTACGATATAGACGTATATAATGTGCCCACCGAGAAGTAGGGGCCGACCCGCCAGGAATGTTGGAAAATACTACATCCGAGATGTTAAGTTGCCTTAGGTTAGGATATATAAAATTATAGACGTATATAATGTCCCCACGGAAAAGTACGGGCCGACAAGACTGGGATTTTGTAAAACATAACCAGCGAGGGGCTAGACGGGTTAGGTTAGGTTATATTACGTTATAAACGCATATAATGTTCCCACCGAGAAGTGGGGCCGACCAGCCAGGAATGTTGTGAAATACTACATCCGAGATGTTAGGTTCGCTTAGGTTAGTATACATAACGTTATAGACGTATATAATGTCCGCACCGAGACGTACGGGCCGACACGACAGGGATTCTGCAAAACATTACAAGCGAGGGGCTAGATGGGTTAGGTTAGGTTATATTACGATATAGACGTATATAACGTGCCCACCGAGAAGTAGGGGCCGACCCGCCAGGAATGTTGGAAAATACTACATCGGAGATGTTAAGTTGCCTTAGGTTAGGATATATAACGATATAGACGTATATAATGTCCCCACGGAGAAGTACGGGCCGACAGGACCGGGATTTTGTAAAACATTACCAGCGAGGGTCTAGATGGGTTAGGTTTGGTTATATTACGATATAGACGTATATAATGTGCCCACCTAGAAGTAGGGGCCGACCCGCCAGGAATGTTGGAAAATACTACATCCGAGATGTTAGGTTGCCTTAGGTTAGGATATATAACGATATAGACGTATATAATGTCCCCACGGAGAAGTACGGGCCGACACGACCGGGATTTTGTAAAACATTACCAGCGAGGGTCTAGATGGATTAGGTTAGGTTATATTACGTTATAGACGTAAATAATGTTCCCACCGAGAAGTGGGACCGACCCGCCAGGAATGTTGGAAAATACAACATCCGAGATTTTAAGTTGCCTTAGGTTAGGATATATAAAATTATAGACGTATATAATGTCCCCACGGAAATGTACGGGCCGACAAGACTGGGATTTTGTAAAACATAACCAGCGACGGGCTAGATGGGTTAGGTTAGGTTATATTACGTTATAAACGTATATAATGTTCCCACCGAGAAGTGGGGCCGACCAGCCAGGAATGTTGTGAAATACTACATTCGAGATGTTAGGTTGCCTTTGGTTAGGATATATAACGTTATAGACTTATATAATTTCCGCACCGAGACGTACGGGACGACACGACCGGGATTCTGTAAAACATTACAAGCGAGGCTCTAGATGGGTTAGGTTAAGTTATACTTCGTTATAAACGTATATAATGTTCCCACCGAGAAGTGGGGCCGACCAGCCAGGAATGTTGTGAAATACTACATCCGAGATGTTAGGTTCGCTTAGGTTAGGATATATAACGTTATAGACGTATATAATGTCCGCACCGAGACGTACGGGCCGACACGACCGGGATTCTGCAAAACATTACAAGCGAGGGGCTAGATGGGTTAGGTTAGGTTATATTACGATATAGACGTATATAATGTGCCCACCGAGAAGTAGGGGCCGCCCCGCCAGTAATGTTGGAAAATACTACATCCGAGATGTTAGGTTCCCTTAGGTTAGGATATATAACGATATAGACGTATATAATGTCCCCACGGAGAAGTACGGGCCGACACGACCGGGATTTTGTAAAACATTACCAGCGAGGGTCTAGATGGGTTAGGTTTGGTTATATTACGATATAGACGTATATAATGTGCCCACCGAGAAGTAGGGGCCGACCCGCCAGGAATGTTGGAAAATACTACATCCGAGATGTTAGGTTGCCTTAGGTTAGTATATATAACGATATAGACGTATATAATGTCCCCACGGAGAAGTACGGGCCGACACGACCGGGATTTTGTAAAACATTACCAGCGAGGGTCTAGATGGATTAGGTTAGGTTATATTACGTTATAGACGTAAATAATGTTCCCACCGAGAAGTGGGACCGACCCGCCAGGAATGTTGTGAAATACTACATTCGAGATGTTAGGTTGCCTTTCGTTAGGATATAAAACGTTATAGACGTATATAATGTCCGCGCCGAGACGTTCGGGACGACACGACCGGGATTCTGTAAAACATTACAAGCGAGGGTCTAGATGTGTTAGGTTAGGTTATACTTCGTTATAAACGTATATAAGGTTCCCACCGAGAAGTGGGGCCGACCAGCCAGGAATGTTGTGAAATACTACATGCGAGATGTTAGGTACCCTTAGGTTAGGATATATAACGTTATAGACGTATATAATGTCCCCACGGAGAAGTACGGGCCGACACGACCGGGATTTTGTAAAACATTACCAGCGAGGGTCTAGATGGATTAGGTTAGGTTATATTACGTTATAGACGTAAATAATGTTCCCACCGAGAAGTGGGGCCGACCCGCCAGGAATGTTGTGAAATACTACATTCGAGATGTTAGGTTGCCTTTGGTTAGGATATATAACGTTATAGACGTATATAATGTCCGCACCGAGACGTACGGGACGACACGACCGGGATTCTGTAAAACATTACAAGCGAGGCTCTAGATGGGTTAGGTTAAGTTATACTTCGTTATAAACGTATATAATGTTCCCACCGAGAAGTGGGGCCGACCAGCCAGGAATGTTGTGAAATACTACATCCGAGATGTTAGGTTCGCTTAGGTTAGGATATATAACGTTATAGACGTATATAATGTCCGCACCGAGACGTACGGGCCGACACGACCGGGATTCTGCAAAACATTACAAGCGAGGGGCTAGATGGGTTAGGTTAGGTTATATTACGATATAGACGTATATAATGTGCCCACCGAGAAGTAGGGACTGACCCGCCAGGAATGTTGGAAAATACTACATCCGAGATGTTAAGTTGCCTTAGTTTAGGATATATAAAATTATAGACGTATATAATGTCCCCACGGAAAAGTACGGGCCGACAAGACTGGGATTTTGTAAAACATAACCAGCGAGGGGCTAGATGTGTTAGGTTAGGTTATATTACGTTATAAACGTATATAATGTTCCCACCAAGAAGTAGCGGCCGCCCCGCCAGGAATGTTGGAAAATACTACATCCGAGATGTTAGGTTCCCTTAGGTTAGGATATATAACGTTATAGACGTATATAATGTCCCCACGGAGAAGTACGGGCGGACACGACCGGGATTTTGTAAAACATTACCAGCGAGGGTTTAGATGGGTTAGGTTAAGTTATACTTCGTTATAAACGTATATAATGTTCCCACCGAGAAGTGGGGCCGACCAGCCAGGAATGTTGTGAAATACTACATCCGAGATGTTAGGTTCGCTTAGGTTAGGATATATAACGTTATAGACGTATATAATGTCCGCACCGAGACGTACGGGGCGACACGACCGGGATTTTGTAAAACATTACCAGCGAGGGTCTAGATGGATTAGGTTAGGTTATATTACGTTATAGACGTAAATAATGTTCCCACCGAGAAGTAGCGGCCGCCCCGCCACGAATGTTGGAAAATACTACATCCGAGATGTTAGGTTGCCTTTGGTTAGGATATATAACGTTATAGACGTATATAATGTCCGCACCGAGACGTACGGGGCGACACGACCGGGATTTTGTAAAACATTACCAGCGAGGGTCTAGATGGATTAGGTTAGGTTATATTACGTTATAGACGTAAATAATGTTCCCACCGAGAAGTAGCGGCCGCCCCGCCACGAATGTTGGAAAATACTACATCCGAGATGTTAGGTTGCCTTTGGTTAGGATATATAACGTTATAGACGTATATAATGTCCGCACCGAGACGTACGAGACGACACGACCGGGATTCTGTAAAACATTACCAGCGAGGGTCTAGATGGGTTAGGTTAGGTTATATTACGATATAGACGTATATAATGTGCCCACCGAGAAGTAGGGGCCGACCCGCCAGGAATGTTGGAAAATACTACATCCGAGATGTTAAGTTGCCTTAGGTTAGGATATATAAAATTATAGACGTATATAATGTCCCCACGGAAAAGTACGGGCCGACAAGACTGGGATTTTGTAAAACATAACCAGCGAGGGGCTAGACGGGTTAGGTTAGGTTATATTACGTTATAAACGCATATAATGTTCCCACCGAGAAGTGGGGCCGACCAGCCAGGAATGTTGTGAAATACTACATCCGAGATGTTAGGTTCGCTTAGGTTAGTATACATAACGTTATAGACGTATATAATGTCCGCACCGAGACGTACGGGCCGACACGACAGGGATTCTGCAAAACATTACAAGCGAGGGGCTAGATGGGTTAGGTTAGGTTATATTACGATATAGACGTATATAATGTGCCCACCGAGAAGTAGGGGCCGACCCGCCAGGAATGTTGGAAAATACTACATCGGAGATGTTAAGTTGCCTTAGGTTAGGATATATAACGATATAGACGTATATAATGTCCCCACGGAGAAGTACGGGCCGACACGACAGGGATTCTGCAAAACATTACAAGCGAGGGGCTAGATGGGTTAGGTTAGGTTATATTACGATATAGACGTATATAATGTGCCCACCGAGAAGTAGGGGCCGACCCGCCAGGAATGTTGGAAAATACTACATCGGAGATGTTAAGTTGCCTTAGGTTAGGATATATAACGATATAGACGTATATAATGTCCCCACGGAGAAGTACGGGCCGACACGACCGGGATTTTGTAAAACATTACCAGCGAGGGTCTAGATGGGTTAGGTTTGGTTATATTACGATATAGACGTATATAATGTGCCCACCTAGAAGTAGGGGCCGACCCGCCAGGAATGTTGGAAAATACTACATCCGAGATGTTAGGTTGCCTTAGGTTAGGATATATAACGATATAGACGTATATAATGTCCCCACGGAGAAGTGGGACCGACCCGCCAGGAATGTTGTGAAATACTACATTCGAGATGCTAGGTTGCCTTTGGCTAGGATATAAAACGTTATAGACGTATATAATGTCCGCACCGAGACGTACGGGCCGACACGACCGGGATTCTGTAAAACATTACCAGCGAGGGTCTAGATGGGTTAGGTTAGGTTATACTTCGTTATAAACGTATATAAGGTTCCCACCGAGAAGTGGGGCCGACCAGCCAGGAATGTTGTGAAATACTACATGCGAGATGTTAGGTACCCTTAGGTTAGGATATATAACGTTATAGACGTATATAATGTCCCCACGGAGAAGTACGGGCCGACACGACCGGGATTTTGTAAAACATTACCAGCGAGGGTCTAGATGGATTAGGTTAGGTTATATTACGTTATAGACGTAAATAATGTTCCCACCGAGAAGTGGGGCCGACCCGCCAGGAATGTTGTGAAATACTACATTCGAGATGTTAGGTTGCCTTTGGTTAGGATATATAACGTTATAGACGTATATAATGTCCGCACCGAGACGTACGGGACGACACGACCGGGATTCTGTAAAACATTACAAGCGAGGCTCTAGATGGGTTAGGTTAAGTTATACTTCGTTATAAACGTATATAATGTTCCCACCGACAAGTGGGGCCGACCAGCCAGGAATGTTGTGAAATACTACATCCGAGATGTTAGGTTCGCTTAGGTTAGGATATATAACGTTATAGACGTATATAATGTCCGCACCGCGACGTACGGGCCGACACGACCGGGATTCTGCAAAACATTACAAGCGAGAGGCTAGATGGGTTAGGTTAGGTTATATTACGATATAGACGTATATAATGTGCCCACCGAGAAGTAGGGGCCGCCCCGCCAGGAATGTTGGAAAATACTACATCCGAGATGTTAGGTTCCCTTAGGTTAGGATATATAACGTTATAGACGTATATAATGTCCCCACGGAGAAGTACCGGCCGACACGACCGGGATTTTGTAAAACATTACCGGCGAGGGTCTAGATGGATTAGGTTAGGTTATATTACGTTATAGACGTAAATAATGTTCCGACCGAGAAGTAGCGGCCGCCCCGCCAGGAATGTTGGAAAATACTACATCCGAGATGTTAGGTTGCCTTTGGTTAGGATATATAACGTTATAGAAGTATATAATGTCCGCTCCGAGACGTACGGGACGACACGACCGGGATTCTGTAAAACATTACAAGCGAGGGTCTGGATGGCTTAGGTTAAGTTATACTTCGTTATAAACGTATATAATGTTCCCACCGAGAAGTGGGGCCGACCAGCCAGGAATGTTGTGAAATACTATATCCGAGATGTTAGGTTCGCTTAGGTTAGGATATATAACGTTATAGACGTATATAATGTCCGCACCGAGACGTACGGGACGACACGACCGGGATTCTGTAAAACATTACAAGCGAGGCTCTAGATGGGTTAGGTTAAGTTATACTTCGTTATAAACGTATATAATGTTCCCACCGAGAAGTGGGGCCGCCCCGCCAGGAATGTTGGAAAATACTACATCCGAGATGTTAGGTTCCCTTAGGTTAGGATATATAACGTTATAGACGTATATAATGTCCCCACGGAGAAGTACGGGCCGACACGACCGGGATTTTGTAAAACATTACCAGCGAGGGTCTAGATGGATTAGGTTAGGTTATATTACGTTATAGACGTAAATAATGTTCCCACCGAGAAGTGGGGCCGACCCGCCAGGAATGTTGTGAAATACTACATTCGAGATGTTAGGTTGCCTTTGGTTAGGATATATAACGTTATAGACGTATATAATGTCCGCACCGAGACGTACGGGACGACACGACCGGGATTCTGTAAAACATTACAAGCGAGGCTCTAGATGGGTTAGGTTAAGTTATACTTCGTTATAAACGTATATAATGTTCCCACCGAGAAGTGGGGCCGACCAGCCAGGAATGTTGTGAAATACTACATCCGAGATGTTAGGTTCGCTTAGGTTAGGATATATAACGTTATAGACGTATATAATGTCCGCACCGAGACGTACGAGACGACACGACCGGGATTCTGTAAAACATTACCAGCGAGGGTCTAGATGGGTTAGGTTAGGTTATATTACGATATAGACGTATATAATGTGCCCACCGAGAAGTAGGGACTGACCCGCCAGGAATGTTGGAAAATACTACATCCGAGATGTTAAGTTGCCTTAGGTTAGGATATATAAAATTATAGACGTATATAATGTCCCCACGGAAAAGTACGGGCCGACAAGACTGGGATTTTGTAAAACATAACCAGCGAGGGGCTAGATGGGTTAGGTTAGGTTATATTACGTTATAAACGTATATAATGTTCCCACCGAGAAGTGGGGCCGACCAGCCAGGAATGTTGTGAAATACTACATCCGAGATGTTAGGTTCGCTTAGGTTAGTATACATAACGTTATAGACGTATATAATGTCCGCACCGAGACGTACGGGCCGACACGACAGGGATTCTGCAAAACATTACAAGCGAGGGGCTAGATGGGTTAGGTTAGGTTATATTACGATATAGACGTATATAACGTGCCCACCGAGAAGTAGGGGCCGACCCGCCAGGAATGTTGGAAAATACTACATCGGAGATGTTAAGTTGCCTTAGGTTAGGATATATAACGATATAGACGTATATAATGTCCCCACGGAGAAGTACGGGCCGACAGGACCGGGATTTTGTAAAACATTACCAGCGAGGGTCTAGATGGGTTAGGTTTGGTTATATTACGATATAGACGTATATAATGTGCCCACCTAGAAGTAGGGGCCGACCCGCCAGGAATGTTGGAAAATACTACATCCGAGATGTTAGGTTGCCTTAGGTTAGGATATATAACGATATAGACGTATATAATGTCCCCACGGAGAAGTACGGGCCGACACGACCGGGATTTTGTAAAACATTACCAGCGAGGGTCTAGATGGATTAGGTTAGGTTATATTACGTTATAGACGTAAATAATGTTCCCACCGAGAAGTGGGACCGACCCGCCAGGAATGTTGTGAAATACTACATTCGAGATGTTAGGTTGCCTTTGGCTAGGATATAAAACGTTATAGACGTATATAATGTCCGCACCGAGACGTACGGGCCGACACGACCGGGATTCTGTAAAACATTACCAGCGAGGGTCTAGATGGGTTAGGTTAGGTTATATTACGATATAGACGTATATAATGTGCCCACCGAGAAGTAGGGACTGACCCGCCAGGAATGTTGGAAAATACAACATCCGAGATTTTAAGTTGCCTTAGGTTAGGATATATAAAATTATAGACGTATATAATGTCCCCACGGAAAAGTACGGGCCGACAAGACTGGGATTTTGTAAAACATAACCAGCGACGGGCTAGATGGGTTAGGTTAGGTTATATTACGTTATAAACGTATATAATGTTCCCACCGAGAAGTGGGGCCGACCAGCCAGGAATGCTGTGAAATACTACATTCGAGATGTTAGGTTGCCTTTGGTTAGGATATATAACGTTATAGACTTATATAATGTCCGCACCGAGACGTACGGGACGACACGACCGGGATTCTGTAAAACATTACAAGCGAGGCTCTAGATGGGTTAGGTTAAGTTATACTTCGTTATAAACGTATATAATGTTCCCACCGAGAAGTGGGGCCGACCAGCCAGGAATGTTGTGAAATACTACATCCGAGATGTTAGGTTCGCTTAGGTTAGGATATATAACGTTATAGACGTATATAATGTCCGCACCGAGACGTACGGGCCGACACGACCGGGATTCTGCAAAACATTACAAGCGAGGGGCTAGATGGGTTAGGTTAGGTTATATTACGATATAGACGTATATAATGTGCCCACCGAGAAGTAGGGGCCGCCCCGCCAGTAATGTTGGAAAATACTACATCCGAGATGTTAGGTTCCCTTAGTTTAGGATATATAACGTTATAGACGTATATAATGTCGCCACGGAGAAGTACGGGCCGACACGACCGGGATTTTGTAAAACATTACCAGCGAGGGTCTAGATGGATTAGGTTAGGTTATATTACGTTATAGACGTAAATAATGTTCCAACCGAGAAGTAGCGGCCGCCCCGCCAGGAATGTTGGAAAATACTACATCCGAGATGTTAGGTTGCCTTTGGTTAGGATATATAACGTTATAGACGTATATAATGTCCGCTACGAGACGTACGGGACGACACGACCGGGATTCTGTAAAACATTACAAGCGAGGCTCTAGATGGGTTAGGTTAAGTTATACTTCGTTATAAACGTATATAATGTTCCCACCGAGAAGTGGGGCCGCCCCGCCAGGAATGTTGGAAAATACTACATCCGAGATGTTAGGTTCCCTTAGGTTAGGATATATAACGTTATAGACGTATATAATGTCCCCACGGAGAAGTACGGGCCGACACGACCGGGATTTTGTAAAACATTACCAGCGAGGGTCAAGATGGATTAGGTTAGGTTATATTACGTTATAGACGTAAATAATGTTCCCACCGAGAAGTGGGGCCGACCCGCCAGGAATGTTGTGAAATACTACATTCGAGATGTTAAGTTGCCTTTGGTTAGGATATATAACGTTATAGACGTATATAATGTCCGCACCGAGACGTACGAGACGACACGACCGGGATTCTGTAAAACATTACCAGCGAGGGTCTAGATGGGTTAGGTTAGGTTATATTACGATATAGACGTATATAATGTGCCCACCGAGAAGTAGGGACTGACCCGCCAGGAATGTTGGAAAATACTACATCCGAGATGTTAAGTTGCCTTAGGTTAGGATATATAAAATTATAGACGTATATAATGTCCCCACGGAAAAGTACGGGCCGACAAGACTGGGATTTTGTAAAACATAACCAGCGAGGGGCTAGATGGGTTAGGTTAGGTTATATTACGTTATAAACGTATATAATGTTCCCACCGAGAAGTGGGACCGACCCGCCAGGAATGTTGTGAAATACTACATCCGAGATGTTAGGTTCCCTTAGGTTAGGATATATAACGTTATAGACGTATATAATGTCCGCACCGAGACGTACGGGCCGACACGACCGGGATTCTGTAAAACATTACAAGCGAGGGTCTGGATGGGTTAGGTTAAGTTATACTTCGTTATAAACGTATATAATGTTCCCACCGAGAAGTGGGGCCGACCAGCCAGGAATGTTGTGAAATACTACATCCGAGATGTTATGTTCGCTTAGGTTAGGATATATAAAATTATAGACGTATATAATGTCCCCACGGAAAAGTACGGGCCGACAAGACTGGGATTTTGTAAAACATAACCAGCGACGGGGCTAGATGGGTTAGGTTAGGTTATATTACGTTATAAACGTATATAATGTTCCCACCGAGAAGTGGGGCCGACCAGCCAGGAATGTTGTGAAATACTACATTCGAGATGTTAGGTTGCCTTTGGTTAGGATATATAACGTTATAGACGTATATAATGTCCGCACCGAGACGTACGGGACGACACGACCGGGATTCTGTAACACATTACAAGCGAGGCTCTAGATGGGTTAGGTTAAGTTATACTTCGTTATAAACGTATATAATGTTCCCACCGAGAAGTGGGGCCGACCAGCCAGGAATGTTGTGAAATACTACATCCGAGATGTTAGGTTCGCTTAGGTTAGGATATATAACGTTATAGACGTATATAATGTCCGCACCGAGACGTACGGGCCGACACGACCGGGATTCTGCAAAACATTACAAGCGAGGGGCTAGATGGGTTAGGTTAGGTTATATTACGATATAGACGTATATAATGTGCCCACCGAGAAGTAGGGGCCGCCCCGCCAGGAATGTTGGAAAATACTACATCCGAGATGTTAGGTTCCCTTAGGTTAGGATATATAACGTTATAGACGTATATAATGTCCCCACGGAGAAGTACGGGCCGACACGACCGGGATTTTGTAAAACATTACCAGCGAGGGTCTAGATGGATTAGGTTAGGTTATTTTACGTTATAGACGTAAATAATGTTCCCACCGAGAAGTGGGGCCGACCCGCCAGGAATGTTGTGAAATACTACATTCGAGATGTTAGGTTGCCTTTGGTTAGGATATATAACGTTATTGACGTATATAATGTCCGCACCGAGACGTACGGGACGACACGACCGGGATTCTGTAAAACATTACAAGCGAGGCTCTAGATGGGTTAGGTTAAGTTATACTTCGTTTAAAACGTATATAATGTTCCCACCGAGAAGTGGGGCCGACCAGCCAGGAATGTTGTGAAATACTCCATCCGAGATGTTAGGTTCGCTTAGGTTAGGATATATAACGTTATAGACGTATATAATGTCCGCACCGAGACGTACGGGCCGACACGACCGGGATTCTGCAAAACATTACAAGCGAGGGGCTAGATGGGTTAGGTTAGGTTATATTACGATATAGACGTATATAATGTGCCCACCGAGAAGTAGGGGCCGCCCCGCCAGGAATGTTGGAAAATACTACATCCGAGATGTTAGGTTCCCTTAGGTTAGGATATATAACGTTATAGACGTATATAATGTCCCCACGGAGAAGTACGGGCCGACACGACCGGGATTTTGTAAAACATTACCAGCGAGGGTCTAGATGGATTAGGTTAGGTTATATTACGTTATAGACGTAAATAATGTTCCCACCGAGAAGTAGCAGCCGCCCCGCCAGGAATGTTGTGAAATACTACATCCGAGATGTTAGGTTCGCTTAGGTTAGTATATATAACGTTATAGACGTATATAATGTCCGCACCGAGACGTACGGGCCGACACGACAGGGATTCTGCAAAACATTACAAGCGAGGGGCTAGATGGGTTAGGTTAGGTTATATTACGATATAGACGTATATAATGTGCCCACCGAGAAGTAGGGGCCGACCCGCCAGGAATGTTGGAAAATACTACATCGGAGCTGTTAAGTTGCCTTAGGTTAGGATATATAACGATATAGACGTATATAATGTCCCCACGGAGAAGTACGGGCCGACACGACCGGGATTTTGTAAAACATTACCAGCGAGGGTCTAGATGGGTTAGGTTTGGTTATATTACGATATAGACGTATATAATGTGCCCACCGAGAAGTAGGGGCCGACCCGCCAGGAATGTTGGAAAATACTACATCCGAGATGTTAGGTTGCCTTAGGTTAGTATATATAACGATATAGACGTATATAATGTCCCCACGGAGAAGTACGGGCCGACACGACCGGGATTTTGTAAAACATTACCAGCGAGGGTCTAGATGGATTAGGTTAGGTTATATTACGTTATAGACGTAAATAATGTTCCCACCGAGAAGTGGGACCGACCCGCCAGGAATGTTGTGAAATACTACATTCGAGATGTTAGGTTGCCTTTGGTTAGGATATAAAACGTTATAGACGTATATAATGTCCGCGCCGAGACTTTCGGGACGACACGACCGGGATTCTGTAAAACATTACAAGCGAGGGTCTAGATGTGTTAGGTTAGGTTATACTTCGTTATAAACGTATATAAGGTTCCCACCGAGAAGTGGGGCCGACCAGCCAGGAATGTTGTGAAATACTACATGCGAGATGTTAGGTACCCTTAGGTTAGGATATATAACGTTATAGACGTATATAATGTCCCCACGGAGAAGTACGGGCCGACACGACCGGGATTTTGTAAAACATTACCAGCGAGGGTCTAGATGGATTAGGTTAGGTTATATTACGTTATAGACGTAAATAATGTTCCCACCGAGAAGTGGGGCCGACCCGCCAGGAATGTTGTGAAATACTACATTCGAGATGTTAGGTTGCCTTTGGTTAGGATATATAACGTTATAGACGTATATAATGTCCGCACCGAGACGTACGGGACGACACGACCGGGATTCTGTAAAACATTACAAGCGAGGCTCTAGATGGGTTAGGTTAAGTTATACTTCGTTATAAACGTATATAATGTTCCCACCGAGAAGTGGGGCCGACCAGCCAGGAATGTTGTGAAATACTACATCCGAGATGTTAGGTTCGCTTAGGTTAGGATATATAACGTTATAGACGTATATAATGTCCGCACCGAGACGTACGGGCCGACACGACCGGGATTCTGCAAAACATTACAAGCGAGGGGCTAGATGGGTTAGGTTGGGTTATATTACGATATAGACGTATATAATGTGCCCACCGAGAAGTAGGGACTGACCCGCCAGGAATGTTGGAAAATACTACATCCGAGATGTTAAGTTGCCTTAGGTTAGGATATATAAAATTATAGACGTATATAATGTCCCCACGGAAAAGTACGGGCCGACAAGACTGGGATTTTGTAAAACATAACCAGCGAGGGGCTAGATGGGTTAGGTTAGGTTATATTACGTTATAAACGTATATAATGTTCCCACCGAGAAGTGGGGCCGACCAGCCAGGAATGTTGTGAAATATTACATCCGAGATGTTAGGTTCGCTTAGGTTAGGATATATAACGTTATAGACGTATATAATGTCCCCACGGAGAAGTACGGGCCGACACGACCGGGATTTTGTAAAACATTACCAGCGAGGGTCTAGATGGATTAGGTTAGGTTATATTACGTTATAGACGTAAATAATGTTCCGACCGAGAAGTAGCGGCCGCCCCGCCAGGAATGTTGGAAAATACTACATCCGAGATGTTAGGTTCCCTTAGGTTAGGATATATAACGTTATAGACGTATATAATGTCCCCACGGAGAAGTACGGGCGGACACGACCGGGATTTTGTAAAACATTACCAGCGAGGGTCTAGATGGGTTAGGTTAAGTTATACTTCGTTATAAACGTATATAATGTTCCCACCGAGAAGTGGGGCCGACCAGCCAGGAATGTTGTGAAATACTACATCCGAGATGTTAGGTTCGCTTAGGTTAGGATATATAACGTTATAGACGTATATAATGTCCGCACCGAGACGTACGGGCCGACACGACCGGGATTCTGCAAAACATTACAAGCGAGGGGCTAGATGGGTTAGGTTAGGTTATATTACGTTATAAACGCATATAATGTTCCCACCGAGAAGTGGGGCCGACCAGCCAGGAATGTTGTGAAATACTACATCCGAGATGTTAGGTTCGCTTAGGTTAGTATACATAACGTTATAGACGTATATAATGTCCGCACCGAGACGTACGGGCCGACACGACAGGGATTCTGCAAAACATTACAAGCGAGGGGCTAGATGGGTTAGGTTAGGTTATATTACGATATAGACGTATATAATGTGCCCACCGAGAAGTAGGGGCCGACCCGCCAGGAATGTTGGAAAATACTACATCGGAGATGTTAAGTTGCCTTAGGTTAGGATATATAACGATATAGACGTATATAATGTCCCCACGGAGAAGTACGGGCCGACACGACCGGGATTTTGTAAAACATTACCAGCGAGGGTCTAGATGGGTTAGGTTTGGTTATATTACGATATAGACGTATATAATGTGCCCACCTAGAAGTAGGGGCCGACCCGCCAGGAATGTTGGAAAATACTACATCCGAGATGTTAGGTTGCCTTAGGTTAGGATATATAACGATATAGACGTATATAATGTCCCCACGGAGAAGTACGGGCCGACACGACCGGGATTTTGTAAAACATTACCAGCGAGGGTCTACATGGATTAGGTTAGGTTATATTACGTTATAGACGTAAATAATGTTCCCACCGAGAAGTGGGACCGACCCGCCAGGAATGTTGTGAAATACTACATTCGAGATGTTAGGTTGCCTTTGGCTAGGATATAAAACGTTATAGACGTATATAATGTCCGCACCGAGACGTACGGGCCGACACGACCGGGATTCTGTAAAACATTACCAGCGAGGGTCTAGATGGGTTAGGTTAGGTTATATTACGATATAGACGTATATAATGTGCCCACCGAGAAGTAGGGACTGACCCGCCAGGAATGTTGGAAAATACAACATCCGAGATTTTAAGTTGCCTTAGGTTAGGATATATAAAATTATAGACGTATATAATGTCCCCACGGAAAAGTACGGGCCGACAAGACTGGGATTTTGTAAAACATAACCAGCGACGGGCTAGATGGGTTAGGTTAGGTTATATTACGTTATAGACGTAAATAATGTTCCCACCGAGAAGTGGGACCGACCCGCCAGGAATGTTGTGAAATACTACATTCGAGATGTTAGGTTGCCTTTGGTTAGGATATAAAACGTTATAGACGTATATAATGTCCGCGCCGAGACGTTCGGGACGACACGACCGGGATTCTGTAAAACATTACAAGCGAGGGTCTAGATGGGTTAGGTTAGGTTATACTTCGTTATAAACGTATATAAGGTTCCCACCGAGAAGTGGGGCCGACCAGCCAGGAATGTTGTGAAATACTACATGCGACATGTTAGGTACCCTTAGGTTAGGTTATATAACGTTATAGACGTATATAATGTCCCCACGGAGAAGTACGGGCCGACACGACCGGGATTTTGTAAAACATTACCAGCGAGGGTCTAGATGGATTAGGTTAGGTTATATTACGTTATAGACGTAAATAATGTTCCCACCGAGAAGTGGGGCCCACCCGCCAGGAATGTTGTGAAATACTACATTCGAGATGTTAGGTTGCCTTTGGTTAGGATATATAACGTTATAGACGTATATAATGTCCGCACCGAGACGTACGGGACGACACGACCGGGATTCTGTAAAACATTACAAGCGAGGCTCTAGATGGGTTAGGTTAAGTTATACTTCGTTATAAACGTATATAATGTTCCCACCGAGACGTGGGGCCGACCAGCCAGGAATGTTGTGAAATACTACATCCGAGATGTTAGGTTCGCTTAGGTTAGGATATATAACGTTATAGACGTATATAATGTCCGCACCGAGACGTACGGGCCGACACGACCGGGATTCTGCAAAACATTACAAGCGAGGGGCTAGATGGGTTAGGTTAGGTTATATTACGATATAGACGTATATAATGTGCCCACCGAGAAGTAGGGGCCGCCCCGCCAGGAATGTTGGAAAATACTACATCCGAGATGTTAGGTTCCCTTAGGTTAGGATATATAACGTTATAGACGTATATAATGTCCCCACGGAGAAGTACGGGCCGACACGACCGGGATTTTGTAAAACATTACCAGCGAGGGTCTAGATGGATTAGGTTAGGTTATATTACGTTATAGACGTAAATAATGTTCCGACCGAGAAGTAGCGGCCGCCCCGCCAGGAATGTTGGAAAATACTACATCCGAGATGTTAGGTTGCCTTTGGTTAGGATATATAACGTTATAGACGTATATAATGTCCGCTCCGAGACGTACGGGACGACACGACCGGGATTCTGTAAAACATTACAAGCGAGGCTCTAGATGGGTTAGGTTAAGTTATACTTCGTTATAAACGTATATAATGTTCCCACCGAGAAGTGGGGCCGACCAGCCAGGAATGTTGTGAAATACTACATCCGAGATGTTAGGTTCGCTTAGGTTAGGATATATAACGTTATAGACGTATATAATGTCCGCACCGAGACGTACGGGCCGACACGACCGGGATTCTGCAAAACATTACAAGCGAGGGGCTAGATGGGTTAGGTTAGGTTATATTACGATATAGACGTATATAATGTGCCCACCGAGAAGTAGGGGACGACCCGCCAGGAATGTTGGAAAATACTACATCGGAGATGTTAAGTTGCCTTAGGTTAGGATATATAACGATATAGACGTATATAATGTCCGCACCGAGACGTACGAGACGACACGACCGGGATTTTGTAGAACATTACCAGCGAGGGTCTAGATGGGTTAGGTTAGGTTATATACGATATAGACGTATATAATGTTCCCACCAAGAAGTAGCGGCCGCCCCGCCAGGAATGTTGGAAAATACTACATCCGAGATGTTAGGTTCCCTTAGGTTAGGATATATAACGTTATAGACGTATATAATGTCCCCACGGAGAAGTACGGGCCGACAAGACCGGGATTTTGTAAAACATTACCAGCGAGGGTCTAGATGGATTAGGTTAGGTTATATTACGTTATAGACGTAAATAATGTTCCCACCGAGAAGTGGGGCCGACCCGCCAGGAATGTTGTGAAATACTACATCCGAGATGTTAGGTTCGCTTAGGTTAGTATACATAACGTTATAGACGTATATAATGTCCGCACCGAGACGTACGGGCCGACACGACAGGGATTCTGCAAAACATTACAAGCGAGGGGCTAGATGGGTTAGGTTAGGTTATATTACGATATAGACGTATATAATGTGCCCACCGAGAAGTAGGGGCCGACCCGCCAGGAATGTTGTGAAATACTACATCGGAGATGTTAAGTTGCCTTAGGTTAGGATATATAACGATATAGACGTATATAATGTCCCCACGGAGAAGTACGGGCCGACACGACCGGGATTTTGTAAAACATTACCAGCGAGGGTCTAGATGGATTAGGTTAGGTTATATTACGTTATAGACGTAAATAATGTTCCCACCGAGAAGTGGGGCCGACCCGCCAGGAATGTTGTGAAATACTACATTCGAGATGTTAGGTTGCCTTTGGTTAGGATATATAACGATATAGACGTATATAATGTCCCCACGGAGAAGTACGGGCCGACACGACCGGGATTTTGTAAAACATTACCAGCGAGGGTCTAGATGGATTAGGTTAGGTTATATTACGTTATAGACGTAAATAATGTTCCCACCGAGAAGTAGCGGCCGCCCCGCCAGGAATGTTGGAAAATACTACATCCGAGATGTTAGGTTGCCTTTGGTTAGGATATAAAACGTTATAGACGTATATAATGTCCGCACCGAGACGTACGGGCCGACACGACCGGGATTCTGTAAAACATTACCAGCGAGGGTCTAGATGGGTTAGGTTAGGTTATATTACGATATAGACGTATATAATGTGCCCACCGAGAAGTAGGGACTGACCCGCCAGGAATGTTGGAAAATACAACATCCGAGATTTTAAGTTGCCTTAGGTTAGGATATATAAAATTATAGACGTATATAATGTCCCCACGGAAAAGTACGGGCCGACAAGACTGGGATTTTGTAAAACATAACCAGCGACGGGCTAGATGGGTTAGGTTAGGTTATATTACGTTATAAACGTATATAATGTTCCCACCGAGAAGTGGGGCCGACCAGCCAGGAATGTTGTGAAATACTACATCCGAGATGTTAGGTTCGCTTAGGTTAGTATATATAACGTTATAGACGTATATAATGTCCGCACCGAGACGTACGGGCCGACACGACAGGGATTCTGCAAAACATTACAAGCGAGGGTCTAGATGGGTTAGGTTAGGTTATATTACGATATAGCCGTATATAATGTGCCCACCGAGAAGTAGGGGCCGACCCGCCAGGAATGTTGGAAAATACTACATCGGAACTGTTAAGTTGCCTTAGGTTAGGATATATAACGATATAGACGTATATAATGTCCCCACGGAGAAGTACGGGCCGACACGACCGGGATTTTGTAAAACATTACCAGCGAGGGTCTAGATGGGTTAGGTTTGGTTATATTACGATATAGACGTATATAATGTGCCCACCTAGAAGTAGGGGCCGACCCGCCAGGAATGTTGGAAAATACTACATCCGAGATGTTAGGTTGCCTTAGGTTAGGATATATAACGATATAGACGTATATAATGTCCCCACGGAGAAGTACGGGCCGACACGACCGGGATTTTGTAAAACATTACAAGCGAGGGTCTAGATGGGTTAGGTTAGGTTATACTTCGTTATAAACGTATATAAGGTTCCCACCGAGAAGTGGGGCCGACCAGCCAGGAATGTTGTGAAATACTACATGCGAGATGTTAGGTACCCTTAGGTTAGGATATATAACGTTATAGACGTATATAATGTCCCCACGGAGAAGTACGGGCCGACACGACCGGGATTTTGTAAAACATTACCAGCGAGGGTCTAGATGGATTAGGTTAGGTTATATTACGTTATAGACGTAAATAATGTTCCCACCGAGAAGTGGGGCCGACCCGCCAGGAATGTTGTGAAATACTACATTCGAGATGCTAGGTTGCCTTTGGTTAGGATATATAACGTTATAGACGTATATAATGTCCGCACCGAGACATACGCGACGACACGACCGGGATTCTGTAAACATTACAAGCGAGGCTCTAGATGGGTTAGGTTAAGTTATACTTCGTTATAAACGTATATAATGTTCCCACCGAGAAGTGGGGCCGACCAGCCAGGAATGTTGTGAAATACTACATGCGAGATGTTAGGTACCCTTAGGTTAGGATATATAACGTTATAGACGTATATAATGTCCCCACGGAGAAGTACGGGCCGACACGACCGGGATTTTGTAAAACATTACCAGCGAGGGTCTAGATGGATTAGGTTAGGTTATATTACGTTATAGACGTAAATAATGTTCCCACCGAGAAGTGGGGCCGACCCGCCAGGAATGTTGTGAAATACTACATCCGAGATGTTAGGTTCGCTTAGGTTAGTATACATAACGTTATAGACGTATATAATGTCCGCACCGAGACATACGGGCCGACACGACAGGGATTCTGCAAAACATTACAAGCGAGGGGCTAGATGGGTTAGGTTAGGTTATATTACGATATAGACGTATATAATGTGCCCACCGAGAAGTAGGGGCCGACCCGCCAGGAATGTTGTGAAATACTACATCGGAGATGTTAAGTTGCCTTAGGTTAGGATATATAACGATATAGACGTATATAATGTCCCCACGGAGAAGTACGGGCCGACACGACCGGGATTTTGTAAAACATTACCAGCGAGGGTCTAGATGGGTTAGGTTTGGTTATATTACGATATAGACGTATATAATGTGCCCACCTAGAAGTAGGGACTGACCCGCCAGGAATGTTGGAAAATACTACATCCGAGATGTTAAGTTGCCTTAGGTTAGGATATATAAAATTATAGACGTATATAATGTCCCCACGGAAAAGTACGGGCCGACAAGAGTGGGATTTTGTAAAACATAACCAGCGACGGGCTAGATGGGGTAGGTTAGGTTATATTACGTTATAAACGTATATAATGTCCCCACCGAGAAGTGGGGCCGACCAGCCAGGAATGTTGTGAAATACTACATCCGAGATGTTAGGTTCGCTTAGGTTAGTATATATAACGTTATAGACGTATATAATGTCCGCACCGAGACGTACGGGCCGACACGACAGGGATTCTGCAAAACATTACAAGCGAGGGGCTAGATGGGTTAGGTTAGGTTATATTACGATATAGACGTATATAATGTGCCCACCGAGAAGTAGGGGCCGACCCGCCAGGAATGTTGGAAAATACTACATCGGAGCTGTTAAGTTGCCTTAGGTTAGGATATATAACGATATAGACGTATATAATGTCCCCACGGAGAAGTACGGGCCGACACGACCGGGATTTTGTGAAACATTACCAGCGAGGGTCTAGATGGGTTAGGTTTGGTTATATTACGATATAGACGTATATAATGTGCCCACCGAGAAGTAGGGGCCGACCCGCCAGGAATGTTGGAAAATACTACACCCGAGATGTTAGGTTGCCTTAGGTTAGGATATATAACGATATAGACGTATATAATGTCCCCACGGAGAAGTACGGGCCGACACGACCGGGATTTTGTAAAACATTACCAGCGAGGGTCTAGATGGATTAGGTTAGGTTATATTACGTTATAGACGTAAATAATGTTCCCACCGAGAAGTGGGACCGACCCGCCAGGAATGTTGTGAAATACTACATTCGAGATGTTAGGTTGCCTTTGGCTAGGATATAAAACGTTATAGACGTATATAATGTCCGCACCGAGACGTACGGGCCGACACGACCGGGATTCTGTAAAACATTACCAGCGAGGGTCTAGATGGGTTAGGTTAGGTTATATTACGATATAGACGTATATAATGTGCCCACCGAGAAGTAGGGACTGACCCGCCAGGAATGTTGGAAAATACAACATCCGAGATTTTAAGTTGCCTTAGGTTAGGATATATAAAATTATAGACGTATATAATGTCCCCACGGAAAAGTACGGGCCGACAAGACTGGGATTTTGCAAAACATAACCAGCGACGGGCTAGATGGGTTAGGTTAGGTTATATTACGTTATAAACGTATATAATGTTCCCACCGAGAAGTGGGGCCGACCAGCCAGGAATGTGGTGAAATACTACATCCGAGATGTTAGGTTCGCTTAGGTTAGTATATATAACGTTATAGACGTATATAATGTCCGCGCCGAGACGTACGGGCCGACACGACAGGGATTCTGCAAAACATTACAAGCGAGGGGCTAGATGGGTTAGGTTAGGTTATATTACGATATAGACGTATATAATGTGCCCACCGAGAAGTAGGGGCCGACCCGCCAGGAATGTTGGAAAATACTACATCGGAACTGTTAAGTTGCCTTAGGTTAGGATATATAACGATATAGACGTATATAATGTCCCCACGGAGAAGTACGGGCCGACACGACCGGGATTTTGTAAAACATTACCAGCGAGGGTCTAGATGGGTTAGGTTTGGTTATATTACGATATAGACGTATATAATGTGCCCACCTAGAAGTAGGGGCCGACCCGCCAGGAATGTTGGAAAATACTACATCCGAGATGTTAGGTTGCCTTAGGTTAGGATATATAACGATATAGACGTATATAATGTCCCCACGGAGAAGTACGGGCCGACACGACCGGGATTTTGTAAAACATTACCAGCGAGGGTCTAGATGGATTAGGTTAGGTTATATTACGTTATAGACGTAAATAATGTTCCCACCGAGAAGTGGGACCGACCCGCCAGGAATGTTGTGAAATACTACATGCGAGATGTTAGGTACCCTTAGGTTAGGATATATAACGTTATAGACGTATATAATGTCCCCACGGAGAAGTACGGGCCGACACGACCGGGATTTTGTAAAACATTACCAGCGAGGGTCTAGATGGATTAGGTTAGGTTATATTACGATATAGACGTATATAATGTGCCCACCGAGAAGTAGGGGCCGACCCGCCAGGAATGTTGGAAAATACTACATCGGAACTGTTAAGTTGCCTTAGGTTAGGATATATAACGATATAGACGTATATAATGTCCCCACGGAGAAGTACGGGCCGACACGACCGGGATTTTGTAAAACATTACCAGCGAGGGTCTAGATGGATTAGGTTAGGTTATATTACGTTATAGACGTAAATAATGTTCCCACCGAGAAGTGGGACCGACCCGCCAGGAATGTTGTGAAATACTACATCGGAGATGTTAAGTTGCCTTAGGTTAGGATATATAACGATATAGACGTATATAATGTCCCCACGGAGAAGTACGGGCCGACACGCCCGGGATTTTGTAAAACATTACCAGCGAGGGTCTAGATGGATTAGGTTAGGTTATATTACGTTATAGACGTAAATAATGTTCCCACCGAGAAGTAGCGGCCGCCCCGCCAGGAATGTTGGAAAATACTACATCCGAGATGTTAGGTTCGCTTAGGTTAGTATATATAACGTTATAGACGTATATAATGTCCGCACCGAGACGTACGGGCCGACACGACAGGGATTCTGCAAAACATTACAAGCGAGGTTCTAGATGGGTTAGGTTAGGTTATATTACGATATAGCCGTATATAATGTGCCCACCGAGAAGTAGGGGCCGACCCGCCAGGAATGTTGGAAAATACTACATCGGAACTGTTAAGTTGCCTTAGGTTAGGATATATAACGATATAGACGTATATAATGTCCCCACGGAGAAGTACGGGCCGACACGACCGGGATTTTGTAAAACATTACCAGCGAGGGTCTAGATGGGTTAGGTTTGGTTATATTACGATATAGACGTATATAATGTGCCCACCTAGAAGTAGGGGCCGACCCGCCAGGAATGTTGGAAAATACTACATCCGAGATGTTAGGTTGCCTTAGGTTAGGATATATAACGATATAGACGTATATAATGTCCCCACGGAGAAGTACGGGCCGACACGACCGGGATTTTGTAAAACATTACCAGCGAGGGTCTAGATGGATTAGGTTAGGTTATATTACGTTATAGACGTAAATAATGTTCCCACCGAGAAGTGGGACCGACCCGCCAGGAATGTTGTGAAATACTACATTCGAGATGTTAGGTTGCCTTTGGCTAGGATATAAAACGTTATAGACGTATATAATGTCCGCATCGAGACGTACGGGCCGACACGACCGGGATTCTGCAAAACATTACCAGCGAGGGTCTAGATGGGTTAGGTTAGGTTATATTACGATATAGACGTATATAATGTGCCCACCGAGAAGTAGGGACTGACCCGCCAGGAATGTTGGAAAATACAACATCCGAGATTTTAAGTTGCCTTAGGTTAGGATATATAAAATTATAGACGTATATAATGTCCCCACGGAAAAGTACGGGCCGACAAGACTGGGATTTTGCAAAACATAACCAGCGACGGGCTAGATGGGTTAGGTTAGGTTATATTACGTTATAAACGTATATAATGTTCCCACCGAGAAGTGGGGCCGACCAGCCAGGAATGTTGTGAAATACTACATCCGAGATGTTAGGTTCGCTTAGGTTAGTATATATAACGTTATAGACGTATATAATGTCCGCGCCGAGACGTACGGGCCGACACGACAGTTATTCTGCAAAACATTACAAGCGAGGGGCTAGATGGGTTAGGTTAGGTTATATTACGATATAGACGTATATAATGTGCCCACCGAGAAGTAGGGGCCGACCCGCCAGGAATGTTGGAAAATACTACATCGGAACTGTTAAGTTGCCTTACGTTAGGATATATAACGATATAGACGTATATAATGTCCCCACGGAGAAGTACGGGCCGACACGACCGGGATTTTGTAAAACATTACCAGCGAGGGTCTAGATGGGTTAGGTTTGGTTATATTACGATATAGACGTATATAATGTGCCCACCTAGAAGTAGGGGCCGACCCGCCAGGAATGTTGGAAAATACTACATCCGAGATGTTAGGTTGCCTTAGGTTAGGATATATAACGATATAGACGTATATAATGTCCCCACGGAGAAGTACGGGCCGACACGACCGGGATTTTGTAAAACATTACCAGCGAGGGTCTAGATGGATTAGGTTAGGTTATATTACGTTATAGACGTAAATAATGTTCCCACCGAGAAGTGGGACCGACCCGCCAGGAATGTTGTGAAATACTACATTCGAGATGTTAGGTTGCCTTTGGTTAGGATATAAAACGTTATACGCGTATATAATGTCCGCGCCGAGACGTTCGGGACGACACGACCGGGATTCTGTAAAACATTACAAGCGAGGGTCTAGATGGGTTAGGTTAGGTTATACTTCGTTATAAACGTATATAAGGTTCCCACCGAGAAGTGGGGCCGACCAGCCAGGAATGTTGTGAAATACTACATGCGAGATGTTAGGTACCCTTAGGTTAGGATATATAACGTTATAGACGTATATAATGTCCCCACGGAGAAGTACGGGCCGACACGACCGGGATTTTGTAAAACATTACCAGCGAGGGTCTAGATGGATTAGGTTAGGTTATATTACGTTATAGACGTAAATAATGTTCCCACCGAGAAGTGGGGCCGACCCGCCAGGAATGTTGTGAAATACTACATCCGAGATGTTAGGTTCGCTTAGGTTAGGATATATAACGTTATAGACGTATATAATGTCCGCACCGAGACGTACGGGCCGACACGACCGGGATTCTGCAAAACATTACAAGCGAGGGGCTAGATGGGTTAGGTTAGGTTATATTACGATATAGACGTATATAATGTGCCCACCGAGAAGTAGGGGCCGACCCGCCAGGAATGTTGGAAAATACTACATCGGAGATGTTAAGTTGCCTTAGGTTAGGATATATAACGATATAGACGTATATAATGTCCGCACCGAGACGTACGAGACGACACGACCGGGATTTTGTAGAACATTACCAGCGAGGGTCTAGATGGGTTAGGTTAGGTAATATACGATATAGACGTATATAATGTTCCCACCAAGAAGTAGCGGCCGCCCCGCCAGGAATGTTGGAAAATACTACATCCGAGATGTTAGGTTCCCTTAGGTTAGGATATATAACGTTATAGACGTATATAATGTCCCCACGGAGAAGTACGGGCCGACACGACCGGGATTTTGTAAAACATTACCAGCGAGGGTCTAGATGGATTAGGTTAGGTTATATTACGTTATAGACGTAAATAATGTTCCCACCGAGAAGTGGGGCCGACCCGCCAGGAATGTTGTGAAATACTACATTCGAGATGTTAGGTTGCCTTTGGTTAGGATATATAACGTTATAGACGTATATAATGTCCGCACCGAGACGTACGGGCCGACACGACCGGGATTCTGTAAAACATTACCAGCGAGGGTCTAGATGGGTTAGGTTAGGTTATATTACGATATAGACGTATATAATGTGCCCACCGAGAAGTAGGGACTGACCCGCCAGGAATGTTGGAAAATACAACATCCGAGATTTTAAGTTGCCTTAGGTTAGGATATATAAAATTATAGACGTATATAATGTCCCCACGGAAAAGTACGGGCCGACAAGACTGGGATTTTGCAAAACATAACCAGCGACGGGCTAGATGGGTTAGGTTAGGTTATATTACGTTATAAACGTATATAATGTTCCCACCGAGAAGTGGGGCCGACCAGCCAGGAATGTTGTGAAATACTACATCCGAGATGTTAGGTTCGCTTAGGTTAGTATATATAACGTTATAGACGTATATAATGTCCGCGCCGAGACGTACGGGCCGACACGACAGGGATTCTGCAAAACATTACAAGCGAGGGGCTAGATGGGTTAGGTTAGGTTATATTACGATATAGACGTATATAATGTGCCCACCGAGAAGTAGGGGCCGACCCGCCAGGAATGTTGGGAAATACTACTTCGGAACTGTTAAGTTGCCTTAGGTTAGGATATATAACGATATAGACGTATATAATGTCCCCACGGAGAAGTACGGGCCGACACGACCGGGATTTTGTAAAACATTACCAGCGAGGGTCTAGATGGGTTAGGTTTGGTTATATTACGATATAGACGTATATAATGTGCCCACCTAGAAGTAGGGGCCGACCCGCCAGGAATGTTGGAAAATACTACATCCGAGATGTTAGGTTGCCTTAGGTTAGGATATATAACGATATAGACGTATATAATGTCCCCACGGAGAAGTACGGGCCGACACGACCGGGATTTTGTAAAACATTACCAGCGAGGGTCTAGATGGATTAGGTTAGGTTATATTACGTTATAGACGTAAATAATGTTCCCACCGAGAAGTGGGACCGACCCGCCAGGAATGTTGTGAAATACTACATTCGAGATGTTAGGTTGCCTTTGGTTAGGATATAAAACGTTATAGACGTATATAATGTCCGCGCCGAGACGTTCGGGACGACACGACCGGGATTCTGTAAAACATTACAAGCGAGGGTCTAGATGGGTTAGGTTAGGTTATACTTCGTTATAAACGTATATAAGGTTCCCACCGAGAAGTGGGGCCGACCAGCCAGGAATGTTGTGAAATACTACATGCGAGATGTTAGGTACCCTTAGGTTAGGATATATAACGTTATAGACGTATATAATGTCCCCACGGAGAAGTACGGGCCGACACGACCGGGATTTTGTAAAACATTACCAGCGAGGGTCTAGATGGATTAGGTTAGGTTATATTACGTTATAGACGTAAATAATGTTCCCACCGAGAAGTGGGGCCAACCCGCCAGGAATGTTGTGAAATACTACATTCGAGATGTTAGGTTGCCTTTGGTTAGGATATATAACGTTATAGACGTATATAATGTCCGCACCGAGACGTACGGGCCGACACGACCGGGATTCTGCAAAACATTACAAGCGAGGGGCTAGATGGGTTAGGTTAGGTTATATTACGATATAGACGTATATAATGTGCCCACCGAGAAGTAGGGGCCGCCCCGCCAGGAATGTTGGAAAATACTACATCCGAGATGTTAGGTTCCCTTAGGTTAGGATATATAACGTTATAGACGTATATAATGTCCGCACCGAGACGTACGGGCCGACACGACCGGGATTCTGCAAAACATTACAAGCGAGGGGCTAGATGGGTTAGGTTAGGTTATATTACGATATAGACGTATATAATGTGCCCACCGAGAAGTAGGGGCCGACCCGCCAGGAATGTTGGAAAATACTACATCGGAGATGTTAAGTTGCCTTAGGTTAGGATATATAACGATATAGACGTATATAATGTCCGCACCGAGACGTACGAGACGACACGACCGGGATTTTGTAGAACATTACCAGCGAGGGTCTAGATGGCTTAGGTTAGGTAATATACGATATAGACGTATATAATGTTCCCACCAAGAAGTAGCGGCCGCCCCGCCAGGAATGTTGGAAAATACTACATCCGAGATGTTAGGTTCCCTTAGGTTAGGATATATAACGTTATAGACGTATATAATGTCCCCACGGAGAAGTACGGGCCGACACGACCGGGATTTTGTAAAACATTACCAGCGAGGGTCTAGATGGATTAGGTTAGGTTATATTACGTTATAGACGTAAATAATGTTCCCACCGAGAAGTGGGGCCGACCCGCCAGGAATGTTGTGAAATACTACATTCGAGATGTTAGGTTGCCTTTGGTTAGGATATATAACGTTATAGACGTATATAATGTCCGCACCGAGACGTACGGGCCGACACGACCGGGATTCTGTAAAACATTACCAGCGAGGGTCTAGATGGGTTAGGTTAGGTTATATTACGATATAGACGTATATAATGTGCCCACCGAGAAGTAGGGACTGACCCGCCAGGAATGTTGGAAAATACAACATCCGAGATTTTAAGTTGCCTTAGGTTAGGATATATAAAATTATAGACGTATATAATGTCCCCACGGAAAAGTACGGGCCGACAAGACTGGGATTTTGCAAAACATAACCAGCGACGGGCTAGATGGGTTAGGTTAGGTTATATTACGTTATAAACGTATATAATGTTCCCACCGAGAAGTGGGGCCGACCAGCCAGGAATGTTGTGAAATACTACATCCGAGATGTTAGGTTCGCTTAGGTTAGTATATATAACGTTATAGACGTATATAATGTCCGCGCCGAGACGTACGGGCCGACACGACAGGGATTCTGCAAAACATTACAAGCGAGGGGCTAGATGGGTTAGGTTAGGTTATATTACGATATAGACGTATATAATGTGCCCACCGAGAAGTAGGGGCCGACCCGCCAGGAATGTTGGGAAATACTACTTCGGAACTGTTAAGTTGCCTTAGGTTAGGATATATAACGATATAGACGTATATAATGTCCCCACGGAGAAGTACGGGCCGACACGACCGGGATTTTGTAAAACATTACCAGCGAGGGTCTAGATGGGTTAGGTTTGGTTATATTACGATATAGACGTATATA
Organism: Xylocopa violacea; assembly: GCA_963969225.1. Classification (NCBI taxonomy): domain Eukaryota; kingdom Metazoa; phylum Arthropoda; class Insecta; order Hymenoptera; family Apidae; genus Xylocopa; species Xylocopa violacea. The sequence continues at coordinate 2,349,981 of CAXAJV010000732.1, read as the reverse complement.
ATGTGCCCACCTAGAAGTAGGGGCCGACCCGCCAGGAATGTTGGAAAATACTACATCCGAGATGTTAGGTTGCCTTAGGTTAGGATATATAACGATATAGACGTATATAATGTCCCCACGGAGAAGTACGGGCCGACACGACCGGGATTTTGTAAAACATGACCAGCGAGGGTCTAGATGGATTAGGTTAGGTTATATTACGTTATAGACGTAAATAATGTTCCCACCGAGAAGTGGGACCGACCCGCCAGGAATGTTGTGAAATACTACATTCGAGATGTTAGGTTGCCTTTGGTTAGGATATAAAACGTTATAGACGTATATAATGTCCGCGCCGAGACGTTCGGGACGACACGACCGGGATTCTGTAAAACATTACAAGCGAGGGTCTAGATGGGTTAGGTTAGGTTATACTTCGTTATAAACGTATATAAGGTTCCCACCGAGAAGTGGGGCCGACCAGCCAGGAATGTTGTGAAATACTACATGCGAGATGTTAGGTACCCTTAGGTTAGGATATATAACGTTATAGACGTATATAATGTCCCCACGGAGAAGTACGGGCCGACACGACCGGGATTTTGTAAAACATTACCAGCGAGGGTCTAGATGGATTAGGTTAGGTTATATTACGTTATAGACGTAAATAATGTTCCCACCGAGAAGTGGGGCCAACCCGCCAGGAATGTTGTGAAATACTACATTCGAGATGTTAGGTTGCCTTTGGTTAGGATATATAACGTTATAGACGTATATAATGTCCGCACCGAGACGTACGGGCCGACACGACCGGGATTCTGCAAAACATTACAAGCGAGGGGCTAGATGGGTTAGGTTAGGTTATATTACGATATAGACGTATATAATGTGCCCACCGAGAAGTAGGGGCCGCCCCGCCAGGAATGTTGGAAAATACTACATCCGAGATGTTAGGTTCCCTTAGGTTAGGATATATAACGTTATAGACGTATATAATGTCCGCACCGAGACGTACGGGCCGACACGACCGGGATTCTGCAAAACATTACAAGCGAGGGGCTAGATGGGTTAGGTTAGGTTATATTACGATATAGACGTATATAATGTGCCCACCGAGAAGTAGGGGCCGACCCGCCAGGAATGTTGGAAAATACTACATCGGAGATGTTAAGTTGCCTTAGGTTAGGATATATAACGATATAGACGTATATAATGTCCGCACCGAGACGTACGAGACGACACGACCGGGATTTTGTAGAACATTACCAGCGAGGGTCTAGATGGCTTAGGTTAGGTAATATACGATATAGACGTATATAATGTTCCCACCAAGAAGTAGCGGCCGCCCCGCCAGGAATGTTGGAAAATACTACATCCGAGATGTTAGGTTCCCTTAGGTTAGGATATATAACGTTATAGACGTATATAATGTCCCCACGGAGAAGTACGGGCCGACACGACCGGGATTTTGTAAAACATTACCAGCGAGGGTCTAGATGGATTAGGTTAGGTTATATTACGTTATAGACGTAAATAATGTTCCCACCGAGAAGTGGGGCCGACCCGCCAGGAATGTTGTGAAATACTACATTCGAGATGTTAGGTTGCCTTTGGTTAGGATATATAACGTTATAGACGTATATAATGTCCGCACCGAGACGTACGGGCCGACACGACCGGGATTCTGTAAAACATTACCAGCGAGGGTCTAGATGGGTTAGGTTAGGTTATATTACGATATAGACGTATATAATGTGCCCACCGAGAAGTAGGGACTGACCCGCCAGGAATGTTGGAAAATACAACATCCGAGATTTTAAGTTGCCTTAGGTTAGGATATATAAAATTATAGACGTATATAATGTCCCCACGGAAAAGTACGGGCCGACAAGACTGGGATTTTGCAAAACATAACCAGCGACGGGCTAGATGGGTTAGGTTAGGTTATATTACGTTATAAACGTATATAATGTTCCCACCGAGAAGTGGGGCCGACCAGCCAGGAATGTTGTGAAATACTACATCCGAGATGTTAGGTTCGCTTAGGTTAGTATATATAACGTTATAGACGTATATAATGTCCGCGCCGAGACGTACGGGCCGACACGACAGGGATTCTGCAAAACATTACAAGCGAGGGGCTAGATGGGTTAGGTTAGGTTATATTACGATATAGACGTATATAATGTGCCCACCGAGAAGTAGGGGCCGACCCGCCAGGAATGTTGGGAAATACTACTTCGGAACTGTTAAGTTGCCTTAGGTTAGGATATATAACGATATAGACGTATATAATGTCCCCACGGAGAAGTACGGGCCGACACGACCGGGATTTTGTAAAACATTACCAGCGAGGGTCTAGATGGGTTAGGTTTGGTTATATTACGATATAGACGTATATAATGTGCCCACCTAGAAGTAGGGGCCGACCCGCCAGGAATGTTGGAAAATACTACATCCGAGATGTTAGGTTCCCTTAGGTTAGGATATATAACGTTATAGACGTATATAATGTCCGCACCGAGACGTACGGGCCGACACGACCGGGATTCTGCAAAACATTACAAGCGAGGGGCTAGATGGGTTAGGTTAGGTTATATTACGATATAGACGTATATAATGTGCCCACCGAGAAGTAGGGGCCGACCCGCCAGGAATGTTGGAAAATACTACATCGGAGATGTTAAGTTGCCTTAGGTTAGGATATATAACGATATAGACGTATATAATGTCCGCACCGAGACGTACGAGACGACACGACCGGGATTTTGTAGAACATTACCAGCGAGGGTCTAGATGGGTTAGGTTAGGTAATATACGATATAGACGTATATAATGTTCCCACCAAGAAGTAGCGGCCGCCCCGCCAGGAATGTTGGAAAATACTACATCCGAGATGTTAGGTTCCCTTAGGTTAGGATATATAACGTTATAGACGTATATAATGTCCCCACGGAGAAGTACGGGCCGACACGACCGGGATTTTGTAAAACATTACCAGCGAGGGTCTAGATGGATTAGGTTAGGTTATATTACGTTATAGACGTAAATAATGTTCCCACCGAGAAGTGGGGCCGACCCGCCAGGAATGTTGTGAAATACTACATTCGAGATGTTAGGTTGCCTTTGGTTAGGATATATAACGTTATAGACGTATATAATGTCCGCACCGAGACGTACGGGCCGACACGACCGGGATTCTGTAAAACATTACCAGCGAGGGTCTAGATGGGTTAGGTTAGGTTATATTACGATATAGACGTATATAATGTGCCCACCGAGAAGTAGGGACTGACCCGCCAGGAATGTTGGAAAATACAACATCCGAGATTTTAAGTTGCCTTAGGTTAGGATATATAAAATTATAGACGTATATAATGTCCCCACGGAAAAGTACGGGCCGACAAGACTGGGATTTTGCAAAACATAACCAGCGACGGGCTAGATGGGTTAGGTTAGGTTATATTACGTTATAAACGTATATAATGTTCCCACCGAGAAGTGGGGCCGACCAGCCAGGAATGTTGTGAAATACTACATCCGAGATGTTAGGTTCGCTTAGGTTAGTATATATAACGTTATAGACGTATATAATGTCCGCGCCGAGACGTACGGGCCGACACGACAGGGATTCTGCAAAACATTACAAGCGAGGGGCTAGATGGGTTAGGTTAGGTTATATTACGATATAGACGTATATAATGTGCCCACCGAGAAGTAGGGGCCGACCCGCCAGGAATGTTGGGAAATACTACATCGGAACTGTTAAGTTGCCTTAGGTTAGGATATATAACGATATAGACGTATATATTGTCCCCACGGAGAAGTACGGGCCGACACGACCGGGATTTTGTAAAACATTACCAGCGAGGGTCTAGATGGGTTAGGTTTGGTTATATTACGATATAGACGTATATAATGTGCCCACCTAGAAGTAGGGGCCGACCCGCCAGGAATGTTGGAAAATACTACATCCGAGATGTTAGGTTGCCTTAGGTTAGGATATATAACGATATAGACGTATATAATGTCCCCACGGAGAAGTACGGGCCGACACGACCGGGATTTTGTAAAACATTACCAGCGAGGGTCTAGATGGATTAGGTTAGGTTATATTACGTTATAGACGTAAATAATGTTCCCACCGAGAAGTGGGACCGACCCGCCAGGAATGTTGTGAAATACTACATTCGAGATGTTAGGTTGCCTTTGGTTAGGATATAAAACGTTATAGACGTATATAATGTCCGCGCCGAGACGTTCGGGACGACACGACCGGGATTCTGTAAAACATTACAAGCGAGGGTCTAGATGGGTTAGGTTAGGTTATACTTCGTTATAAACGTATATAAGGTTCCCACCGAGAAGTGGGGCCGACCAGCCAGGAATGTTGTGAAATACTACATGCGAGATGTTAGGTACCCTTAGGTTAGGATATATAACGTTATAGACGTATATAATGTCCCCACGGAGAAGTACGGGCCGACACGACCGGGATTTTGTAAAACATTACCAGCGAGGGTCTAGATGGATTAGGTTAGGTTATATTACGTTATAGACGTAAATAATGTTCCCACCGAGAAGTGGGGCCGACCCGCCAGGAATGTTGTGAAATACTACATTCGAGATGCTAGGTTGCCTTTGGTTAGGATATATAACGTTATAGACGTATATAATGTCCGCACCGAGACATACGCGACGACACGACCGGGATTCTGTAAAACATTACAAGCGAGGCTCTAGATGGGTTAGGTTAAGTTATACTTCGTTATAAACGTATATAATGTTCCCACCGAGAAGTGGGGCCGACCAGCCAGGAATGTTGTGAAATACTACATGCGAGATGTTAGGTACCCTTAGGTTAGGATATATAACGTTATAGACGTATATAATGTCCCCACGGAGAAGTACGGGCCGACACGACCGGGATTTTGTATAACATTACCAGCGAGGGTCTAGATGGATTAGGTTAGGTTATATTACGTTATAGACGTAAATAATGTTCCCACCGAGAAGGGGGGCCGACCCGCCAGGAATGTTGTGAAATACTACATTCGAGATGTTAGGTTGCCTTTGGTTAGGATATATAACGTTATAGACGTATATAATGTCCGCACCGAGACGTACGGGACGACACGACCGGGATTCTGTAAAACATTACAAGCGAGGCTCTAGATGGGTTAGGTTAAGTTATACTTCGTTATAAACGTATATAATGTTCCCACCGAGAAGTGGGGCCGACCAGCCAGGAATGTTGTGAAATACTACATCCGAGATGTTAGGTTCGCTTAGGTTAGGATATATAACGTTATAGACGTATATAATGTCCGCACCGAGACGTACGGGCCGACACGACCGGGATTCTGCAAAACATTACAAGCGAGGGGCTAGATGGGTTAGGTTAGGTTATATTACGATATAGACGTATATAATGTGCCCACCGAGAAGTAGGGGCCGCCCCGCCAGGAATGTTGGAAAATACTACATCCGAGATGTTAGGTTCCCTTAGGTTAGGATATATAACGTTATAGACGTATATAATGTCCGCACCGAGACGTACGGGCCGACACGACCGGGATTCTGCAAAACATTACAAGCGAGGGGCTAGATGGGTTAGGTTAGGTTATATTACGATATAGACGTATATAATGTGCCCACCGAGAAGTAGGGGCCGACCCGCCAGGAATGTTGGAAAATACTACATCGGAGATGTTAAGTTGCCTTAGGTTAGGATATATAACGATATAGACGTATATAATGTCCGCACCGAGACGTACGAGACGACACGACCGGGATTTTGTAGAACATTACCAGCGAGGGTCTAGATGGGTTAGGTTAGGTTATATACGATATAGACGTATATAATGTTCCAACCAAGAAGTAGCGGCCGCCCCGCCAGGAATGTTGGAAAATACTACATCCGAGATGTTAGGTTCCCTTAGGTTAGGATATATAACGTTATAGACGTATATAATGTCCCCACGGAGAAGTACGGGCCGACACGACCGGGATTTTGTAAAACATTACCAGCGAGGGTCTAGATGGATTAGGTTAGGTTATATTACGTTATAGACGTAAATAATGTTCCCACCGAGAAGTGGGGCCGACCCGCCAGGAATGTTGTGAAATACTACATTCGAGATGTTAGGTTGCCTTTGGTTAGGATATATAACGTTATAGACGTATATAATGTCCGCACCGAGACGTACGGGGCGACACGACCGGGATTCTGTAAAACATTACAAGCGAGGCTCTAGATGGGTTAGGTTAAGTTATACTTCGTTATAAACGTATATAATGTTCCCACCGAGAAGTGGGGCCGACCAGCCAGGAATGTTGTGAAATACTACATCCGAGATGTTAGGTTCGCTTAGGTTAGGATATATAACGTTATAGACGTATATAATGTCCGCACCGAGACGTACGGGCCGACACGACCGGGATTCTGCAAAACATTACAAGCGAGGGGCTAGATGGGTTAGGTTAGGTTATATTACGATATAGACGTATACAATGTGCCCACCGAGAAGTAGGGGCCGACCCGCCAGGAATGTTGGAAAATACTACATCGGAGATGTTAAGTTGCCTTAGGTTAGGATATATAACGATATAGACGTATATAATGTCCCCACGGAGAAGTACGGGCCGACACGACCGGGATTTTGTAAAACATTACCAGCGAGGGTCTAGATGGATTAGGTTAGGTTATATTACGTTATAGACGTAAATAGTGTTCCCACCGAGGAGTGGGACCGACCCGCCAGGAATGTTGTGAAATACTACATTCGAGATGTTAGGTTGCCTTTGGTTAGGATATGAAACGTTATAGACGTATATAATGTCCGCGCCGAGACGTACGGGCCGACACGACCGGGATTCTGCAAAACATTACAAGCGAGGGGCTAGATGGGTTAGGTTAGGTTATAGTACGTTATAAACGTATATAATTTTCCCACCGAGAAGTGGGGCCGACCAGCCAGGAATGTTGTGAAATACTACATCCGTGATGTTAGGTTCCCTTAGGTTAGGATATATAACGTTATAGACGTATATAATGTCCGCACCGAGACGTACGAGACGACACCACCGGGATTTTGTAGAACATTACCAGCGAGGGTCTAGATGGGTTAGGTTAGGTTATATTACGATATAGACGTATATAATGTTCCCACCAAGAAGTAGCGGCCGCCCCGCCAGGAATGTTGGAAAATACTACATCCGAGATGTTAGGTTGCCTTAGGTTAGGATATATAACGATATAGACGTATATAATGTCCCCACGGAGAAGTACGGGCCGACACGACCGGGATTTTGTAAAACATTACCAGCGAGGGTCTAGATGGATTAGGTTAGGTTATATTACGTTATAGACGTAAATAATGTTCCCACCGAGAAGTGGGACCGACCCGCCAGGAATGTTGTGAAATACTACATTCGAGATGTTAGGTTGCCTTTGGTTAGGATATAAAACGTTATAGACGTATATAATGTCCGCGCCGAGACGTTCGGGACGACACGACCGGGATTCTGTAAAACATTACAAGCGAGGGTCTAGATGGGTTAGGTTAGGTTATACTTCGTTATAAACGTATATAAGGTTCCCACCGAGAAGTGGGGCCGACCAGCCAGGAATGTTGTGAAATACTACATGCGAGATGTTAGGTACCCTTAGGTTAGGATATATAACGTTATAGACGTATATAATGTCCCCACGGAGAAGTAGGGGCCGACACGACCGGGATTTTGTAAAACATTACCAGCGAGGGTCTAGATGGATTAGGTTAGGTTATATTACGTTATAGACGTAAATAATGTTCCCACCGAGAAGTGGGGCCGACCCGCCAGAAATGTTGTGAAATACTACATTCGAGATGTTAGGTTGCCTTTGGTTAGGATATATAACGTTATAGACGTATATAATGTCCGCACCGAGACGTACGGGACGACACGACCGGGATTCTGTAAAACATTACAAGCGAGGCTCTAGATGGGTTAGGTTAAGTTATACTTCGTTATAAACGTATATAATGTTCCCACCGAGAAGTGGGGCCGACCAGCCAGGAATGTTGTGAAATACTACATCCGAGATGTTAGGTTCGCTTAGGTTAGTATACATAACGTTATAGACGTATATAATGTCCGCACCGAGACGTACGGGCCGACACGACAGGGATTCTGCAAAACATTACAAGCGAGGGGCTAGATGGGTTAGGTTAGGTTATATTACGATATAGACGTATATAATGTGCCCACCGAGAAGTAGGGGCCGACCCGCCAGGAATGTTGGAAAATACTACATCGGAGATGTTAAGTTGCCTTAGGTTAGGATATATAACGATATAGACGTATATAATGTCCCCACGGAGAAGTACGGGCCGACACGACCGGGATTTTGTAAAACATTACCAGCGAGGGTCTAGATGGGTTAGGTTTGGTTATATTACGATATAGACGTATATAATGTGCCCACCTAGAAGTAGGGGCCGACCCGCCAGGAATGTTGGAAAATACTACATCCGAGATGTTAGGTTGCCTTAGGTTAGGATATATAACGATATAGACGTATATAATGTCCCCACGGAGAAGTACGGGCCGACACGACCGGGATTTTGTAAAACATTACGAGCGAGGGTCTAGATGGATTAGGTTAGGTTATATTACGTTATAGACGTAAATAATGTTCCCACCGAGGAGTGGGACCGACCCGCCAGGAATGTTGTGAAATACTACATTCGAGATGTTAGGTTGCCTTTGGTTAGGATATGAAACGTTATAGACGTATATAATGTCCGCGCCGAGACGTACGGGCCGACACGACCGGGATTCTGCAAAACATTACAAGCGAGGGGCTAGATGGGTTAGGTTAGGTTATACTACGTTATAAACGTATATAATTTTCCCACCGAGAAGTGGGGCCGACCAGCCAGGAATGTTGTGAAATACTACATCCGTGATGTTAGGTTCCCTTAGGTTAGGATATATAACGTTATAGACGTATATAATGTCCGCACCGAGACGTACGAGACGACACCACCGGGATTTTGTAGAACATTACCAGCGAGGGTCTAGATGGGTTAGGTTAGGTTATATTACGATATAGACGTATATAATGTTGCCACCAAGAAGTAGCGGCCGCCCCGCCAGGAATGTTGGAAAATACTACATCCGAGATGTTAGGTTTCCTTAGGTTAGGATATATAACGTTATAGACGTATATAATGTCCGCACCGAGACGTACGGGCCGACACGACAGGGATTCTGCAAAACATTACAAGCGAGGGGCTAGATGGGTTAGGTTAGGTTATACTACGGTATAAACGTATATAATTTTCCCACCGAGAAGTGGGGCCGACCAGCCAGGAGTGTTGTGAAATACTACATCCGTGATGTTAGGTTCCCTTAAGTTAGGATATATAACGTTATAGACGTATATAATGTCCGCACCGAGACGTACGAGACGACACGACCGGGATTCTGTAAAACTTTACCAGCGAGGGTCTAGATGGGTTAGGTTAGGTTATATTACGATATAGACGTATATAATGTGCCCACCGAGAAGTAGGGACTGACCCGCCAGGAATGTTGGAAAATACTACATCCGAGATGTTAGGTTGCCTTAGGTTAGGATATATAACGATATAGACGTATATAATGTCCCCACGGAGAAGTACGGGCCGACACGACCGGGATTTTGTAAAACATTACCAGCGAGGGTCTAGATGGATTAGGTTAGGTTATATTACGTTATAGACGTAAATAATGTTCCCACCGAGAAGTGGGACCGACCCGCCAGGAATGTTGTGAAATACTACATTCGAGATGTTAGGTTGCCTTTGGTTAGGATATAAAACGTTATAGACGTATATAATGTCCGCGCCGAGACGTTCGGGACGACACGACCGGGATTCTGTAAAACATTACAAGCGAGGGTCTAGATGGGTTAGGTTAGGTTATACTTCGTTATAAACGTATATAAGGTTCCCACCGAGAAGTGGGGCCGACCAGCCAGGAATGTTGTGAAATACTACATCCGAGATGTTAGGTTCGCTTAGGTTAGGATATATAACGTTATAGACGTATATAATGTCCGCACCGAGACGTACGGGCCGACACGACCGGGATTCTGCAAAACATTACAAGCGAGGGGCTAGATGGGTTAGGTTAGGTTATATTACGATATAGACGTATATAATGTGCCCACCGAGAAGTAGGGGCCGCCCCGGCAGGAATGTTGGAAAATACTACATCCGAGATGTTAGGTTCCCTTAGGTTAGGATATATAACGTTATAGACGTATATAATGTCCGCACCGAGACGTACGGGCCGACACGACCGGGATTCTGCAAAACATTACAAGCGAGGGGCTAGATGGGTTAGGTTAGGTTATATTACGATATAGACGTATATAATGTGCCCACCGAGAAGTAGGGGCCGACCCGCCAGGAATGTTGGAAAATACTACATCGGAGATGTTAAGTTGCCTTAGGTTAGGATATATAACGATATAGACGTATATAATGTCCGCACCGAGACGTACGAGACGACACGACCGGGATTTTGTAGAACATTACCAGCGAGGGTCTAGATGGGTTAGGTTAGGTTATATACGATATAGACGTATATAATGTTCCAACCAAGAAGTAGCGGCCGCCCCGCCAGGAATGTTGGAAAATACTACATCCGAGATGTTAGGTTCCCTTAGGTTAGGATATATAACGTTATAGACGTATATAATGTCCCCACGGAGAAGTACGGGCCGACACGACCGGGATTTTGTAAAACATTACCAGCGAGGGTCTAGATGGATTAGGTTAGGTTATATTACGTTATAGACGTAAATAATGTTCCCACCGAGAAGTGGGGCCGACCCGCCAGGAATGTTGTGAAATACTACATTCGAGATGTTAGGTTGCCTTTGGTTAGGATATATAACGTTATAGACGTATATAATGTCCGCACCGAGACGTACGGGGCGACACGACCGGGATTCTGTAAAACATTACAAGCGAGGCTCTAGATGGGTTAGGTTAAGTTATACTTCGTTATAAACGTATATAATGTTCCCACCGAGAAGTGGGGCCGACCAGCCAGGAATGTTGTGAAATACTACATCCGAGATGTTAGGTTCGCTTAGGTTAGGATATATAACGTTATAGACGTATATAATGTCCGCACCGAGACGTACGGGCCGACACGACCGGGATTCTGCAAAACATTACAAGCGAGGGGCTAGATGGGTTAGGTTAGGTTATATTACGATATAGACGTATACAATGTGCCCACCGAGAAGTAGGGGCCGACCCGCCAGGAATGTTGGAAAATACTACATCGGAGATGTTAAGTTGCCTTAGGTTAGGATATATAACGATATAGACGTATATAATGTCCCCACGGAGAAGTACGGGCCGACACGACCGGGATTTTGTAAAACATTACCAGCGAGGGTCTAGATGGATTAGGTTAGGTTATATTACGTTATAGACGTAAATAGTGTTCCCACCGAGGAGTGGGACCGACCCGCCAGGAATGTTGTGAAATACTACATTCGAGATGTTAGGTTGCCTTTGGTTAGGATATGAAACGTTATAGACGTATATAATGTCCGCGCCGAGACGTACGGGCCGACACGACCGGGATTCTGCAAAACATTACAAGCGAGGGGCTAGATGGGTTAGGTTAGGTTATAGTACGTTATAAACGTATATAATTTTCCCACCGAGAAGTGGGGCCGACCAGCCAGGAATGTTGTGAAATACTACATCCGTGATGTTAGGTTCCCTTAGGTTAGGATATATAACGTTATAGACGTATATAATGTCCGCACCGAGACGTACGAGACGACACATCCGGGATTTTGTAGAACATTACCAGCGAGGGTCTAGATGGGTTAGGTTAGGTTATATTACGATATAGACGTATATAATGTTCCCACCAAGAAGTAGCGGCCGCCCCGCCAGGAATGTTGGAAAATACTACATCCGAGATGTTAGGTTGCCTTAGGTTAGGATATATAACGATATAGACGTATATAATGTCCCCACGGAGAAGTACGGGCCGACACGACCGGGATTTTGTAAAACATTACCAGCGAGGGTCTAGATGGATTAGGTTAGGTTATATTACGTTATAGACGTAAATAATGTTCCCACCGAGAAGTGGGACCGACCCGCCAGGAATGTTGTGAAATACTACATTCGAGATGTTAGGTTGCCTTTGGTTAGGATATAAAACGTTATAGACGTATATAATGTCCGCGCCGAGACGTTCGGGACGACACGACCGGGATTCTGTAAAACATTACAAGCGAGGGTCTAGATGGGTTAGGTTAGGTTATACTTCGTTATAAACGTATATAAGGTTCCCACCGAGAAGTGGGGCCGACCAGCCAGGAATGTTGTGAAATACTACATGCGAGATGTTAGGTACCCTTAGGTTAGGATATATAACGTTATAGACGTATATAATGTCCCCACGGAGAAGTAGGGGCCGACACGACCGGGATTTTGTAAAACATTACCAGCGAGGGTCTAGATGGATTAGGTTAGGTTATATTACGTTATAGACGTAAATAATGTTCCCACCGAGAAGTGGGGCCGACCCGCCAGAAATGTTGTGAAATACTACATTCGAGATGTTAGGTTGCCTTTGGTTAGGATATATAACGTTATAGACGTATATAATGTCCGCACCGAGACGTACGGGACGACACGACCGGGATTCTGTAAAACATTACAAGCGAGGCTCTAGATGGGTTAGGTTAAGTTATACTTCGTTATAAACGTATATAATGTTCCCACCGAGAAGTGGGGCCGACCAGCCAGGAATGTTGTGAAATACTACATCCGAGATGTTAGGTTCGCTTAGGTTAGTATACATAACGTTATAGACGTATATAATGTCCGCACCGAGACGTACGGCCCGACACGACAGGGATTCTGCAAAACATTACAAGCGAGGGGCTAGATGGGTTAGGTTAGGTTATATTACGATATAGACGTATATAATGTGCCCACCGAGAAGTAGGGGCCGACCCGCCAGGAATGTTGGAAAATACTACATCGGAGATGTTAAGTTGCCTTAGGTTAGGATATATAACGATATAGACGTATATAATGTCCCCACGGAGAAGTGCGGGCCGACACGACCGGGATTTTGTAAAACATTACCAGCGAGGGTCTAGATGGGTTAGGTTTGGTTATATTACGATATAGACGTATATAATGTGCCCACCTAGAAGTAGGGGCCGACCCGCCAGGAATGTTGGAAAATACTACATCCGAGATGTTAGGTTGCCTTAGGTTAGGATATATAACGATATAGACGTATATAATGTCCCCACGGAGAAGTACGGGCCGACACGACCGGGATTTTGTAAAACATTACCAGCGAGGGTCTAGATGGATTAGGTTAGGTTATATTACGTTATAGACGTAAATAATGTTCCCACCGAGGAGTGGGACCGACCCGCCAGGAATGTTGTGAAATACTACATTCGAGATGTTAGGTTGCCTTTGGTTAGGATATGAAACGTTATAGACGTATATAATGTCCGCGCCGAGACGTACGGGCCGACACGACCGGGATTCTGCAAAACATTACAAGCGAGGGGCTAGATGGGTTAGGTTAGGTTATACTACGTTATAAACGTATATAATTTTCCCACCGAGAAGTGGGGCCGACCAGCCAGGAATGTTGTGAAATACTACATCCGTGATGTTAGGTTCCCTTAGGTTAGGATATATAACGTTATAGACGTATATAATGTCCGCACCGAGACGTACGAGACGACACCACCGGGATTTTGTAGAACATTACCAGCGAGGGTCTAGATGGGTTAGGTTAGGTTATATTACGATATAGACGTATATAATGTTGCCACCTAGAAGTAGCGGCCGCCCCGCCAGGAATGTTGGAAAATACTACATCCGAGATGTTAGGTTTCCTTAGGTTAGGATATATAACGTTATAGACGTATATAATGTCCGCACCGAGACGTACGGGCCGACACGACAGGGATTCTGCAAAACATTACAAGCGAGGGGCTAGATGGGTTAGGTTAGGTTATACTACGGTATAAACGTATATAATTTTCCCACCGAGAAGTGGGGCCGACCAGCCAGGAGTGTTGTGAAATACTACATCCGTGATGTTAGGTTCCCTTAAGTTAGGATATATAACGTTATAGACGTATATAATGTACGCACCGAGACGTACGAGACGACACGACCGGGATTCTGTAAAACTTTACCAGCGAGGGTCTAGATGGGTTAGGTTAGGTTATATTACGATATAGACGTATATAATGTGCCCACCGAGAAGTAGGGACTGACCCGCCAGGAATGTTGGAAAATACTACATCCGAGATGTTAGGTTGCCTTAGGTTAGGATATATAACGATATAGACGTATATAATGTCCCCACGGAGAAGTACGGGCCGACACGACCGGGATTTTGTAAAACATTACCAGCGAGGGTCTAGATGGATTAGGTTAGGTTATATTACGTTATAGACGTAAATAATGTTCCCACCGAGAAGTGGGACCGACCCGCCAGGAATGTTGTGAAATACTACATTCGAGATGTTAGGTTGCCTTTGGTTAGGATATAAAACGTTATAGACGTATATAATGTCCGCGCCGAGACGTTCGGGACGACACGACCGGGATTCTGTAAAACATTACAAGCGAGGGTCTAGATGGGTTAGGTTAGGTTATACTTCGTTATAAACGTATATAAGGTTCCCACCGAGAAGTGGGGCCGACCAGCCAGGAATGTTGTGAAATACTACATGCGAGATGTTAGGTACCCTTAGGTTAGGATATATAACGTTATAGACGTATATAATGTCCCCACGGAGAAGTAGGGGCCGACACGACCGGGATTTTGTAAAACATTACCAGCGAGGGTCTAGATGGATTAGGTTAGGTTATATTACGTTATAGACGTAAATAATGTTCCCACCGAGAAGTGGGGCCGATCCGCCAGAAATGTTGTGAAATACTACATTCGAGATGTTAGGTTGCCTTTGGTTAGGATATATAACGTTATAGACGTATATAATGTCCGCACCGAGACGTACGGGACGACACGACCGGGATTCTGTAAAACATTACAAGCGAGGCTCTAGATGGGTTAGGTTAAGTTATACTTCGTTATAAACGTATATAATGTTCCCACCGAGAAGTGGGGCCGACCAGCCAGGAATGTTGTGAAATACTACATCCGAGATGTTAGGTTCGCTTAGGTTAGGATATATAACGTTATAGACGTATATAATGTCCGCACCGAGACGTACGGGCCGACACGCCCGGGATTCTGCAAAACATTACAAGCGAGGGGCTAGATGGGTTAGGTTAGGTTATATTACGATATAGACGTATATAATGTGCCCACCGAGAAGTAGGGGCCGCCCCGCCAGGAATGTTGGAAAATACTACATCCGAGATGTTAGGTTCCCTTAGGTTAGGATATATAACGTTATAGACGTATATAATGTCCCCACGGAGAAGTACGGGCCGACACGACCGGGATTTTGTAAACAATACCAGCGAGGGTCTAGATGGATTAGGTTAGGTTATATTACGTTATAGACGTAAATAATGTTCCCACCGAGAAGTAGCGGCCGCCCCGCCAGGAATGTTGGAAAATACTACATCCGAGATGTTAGGTTGCCTTTGGTTAGGATATAT
The DNA here is from genome assembly GCA_963969225.1 of Xylocopa violacea. Lineage (NCBI taxonomy): Eukaryota > Metazoa > Arthropoda > Insecta > Hymenoptera > Apidae > Xylocopa > Xylocopa violacea. The sequence continues at coordinate 2,334,313 of CAXAJV010000732.1, read as the reverse complement.
AACGTTATAGACGTATATAATGTCCGCACCGAGACGTACGAGACGACACGACCGGGATTCTGTGAAACATTACCAGCGAGGGTCTAGATGGGTTAGGTTAGGTTATATTACGATATAGACGTATATAATGTGCCCACCGAGAAGTAGGGACTGACCCGCCAGGAATGTTGGAAAATACTACATCCGAGATGTTAAGTTGCCTTAGGTTAGGATATATAAAATTATAGACGTATATAATGTCCCCACGGAAAAGTACGGGCCGACAAGACTGGGATTTTGTAAAACATAACCAGCGAGGGGCTAGATGGGTTAGGTTAGGTTATATTACGTTATAAACGTATATAATGTTCCCACCGAGAAGTGGGGCCGACCAGCCAGGAATGTTGTGAAATACTACATCCGAGATGTTAGGTTCGCTTAGGTTAGTATATATAACGTTATAGACGTATATAATGTCCGCACCGAGACGTACGGGCCGACACGACAGGGATTCTGCAAAACATTACAAGCGAGGGGCTAGATGGGTTAGGTTAGGTTATATTACGATATAGACGTATATAATGTGCCCACCGAGAAGTAGGGGCCGACCCGCCAGGAATGTTGGAAAATACTACATCGGAGATGTTAAGTTGCCTTAGGTTAGGATATATAACGATATAGACGTATATAATGTCCCCACGGAGAAGTACGGGCCGACACGACCGGGATTTTGTAAAACATTACCAGCGAGGGTCTAGATGGGTTAGGTTTGGTTATATTACGATATAGACGTATATAATGTGCCCACCTAGAAGTAGGGGCCGACCCGCCAGGAATGTTGGAAAATACTACATCCGAGATGTTAGGTTGCCTTAGGTTAGGATATATAACGATATAGACGTATATAATGTCCCCACGGAGAAGTACGGGCCGACACGACCGGGATTTTGTAAAACATTACCAGCGAGGGTCTAGATGGATTAGGTTAGGTTATATTACGTTATAGACGTAAATAATGTTCCCACCGAGGAGTGGGACCGACCCGCCAGGAATGTTGTGAAATACTACATTCGAGATGTTAGGTTGCCTTTGGTTAGGATATGAAACGTTATAGACGTATATAATGTCCGCGCCGAGACGTACGGGCCGACACGACCGGGATTCTGCAAAACATTACAAGCGAGGGGCTAGATGGGTTAGGTTAGGTTATACTACGTTATAAACGTATATAATTTTCCCACCGAGAAGTGGGGCCGACCAGCCAGGAATGTTGTGAAATACTACATCCGTGATGTTAGGTTCCCTTAGGTTAGGATATATAACGTTATAGACGTATATAATGTCCGCACCGAGACGTACGAGACGACACCACCGGGATTTTGTAGAACATTACCAGCGAGGGTCTAGATGGGTTAGGTTAGGTTATATTACGATATAGACGTATATAATGTTCCCACCAAGAAGTAGCGGCCGCCCCGCCAGGAATGTTGTGAAATACTACATGCGAGATGTTAGGTACCCTTAGGTTAGGATATATAACGTTATAGACGTATATAATGTCCCCACGGAGAAGTAGGGGCCGACACGACCGGGATTTTGTAAAACATTACCAGCGAGGGTCTAGATGGATTAGGTTAGGTTATATTACGTTATAGACGTAAATAATGTTCCCACCGAGAAGTGGGGCCGATCCGCCAGAAATGTTGTGAAATACTACATTCGAGATGTTAGGTTGCCTTTGGTTAGGATATATAACGTTATAGACGTATATAATGTCCGCACCGAGACGTACGGGACGACACGACCGGGATTCTGTAAAACATTACAAGCGAGGCTCTAGATGGGTTAGGTTAAGTTATACTTCGTTATAAACGTATATAATGTTCCCACCGAGAAGTGGGGCCGACCAGCCAGGAATGTTGTGAAATACTACATCCGAGATGTTAGGTTCGCTTAGGTTAGGATATATAACGTTATAGACGTATATAATGTCCGCACCGAGACGTACGGGCCGACACGCCCGGGATTCTGCAAAACATTACAAGCGAGGGGCTAGATGGGTTAGGTTAGGTTATATTACGATATAGACGTATATAATGTGCCCACCGAGAAGTAGGGGCCGCCCCGCCAGGAATGTTGGAAAATACTACATCCGAGATGTTAGGTTCCCTTAGGTTAGGATATATAACGTTATAGACGTATATAATGTCCCCACGGAGAAGTACGGGCCGACACGACCGGGATTTTGTAAACAATACCAGCGAGGGTCTAGATGGATTAGGTTAGGTTATATTACGTTATAGACGTAAATAATGTTCCCACCGAGAAGTAGCGGCCGCCCCGCCAGGAATGTTGGAAAATACTACATCCGAGATGTTAGGTTGCCTTTGGTTAGGATATATAACGTTATAGACGTATATAATGTCCGCACCGAGACGTACGAGACGACACGACCGGGATTCTGTGAAACATTACCAGCGAGGGTCTAGATGGGTTAGGTTAGGTTATATTACGATATAGACGTATATAATGTGCCCACCGAGAAGTAGGGACTGACCCGCCAGGAATGTTGGAAAATACTACATCCGAGATGTTAAGTTGCCTTAGGTTAGGATATATAAAATTATAGACGTATATAATGTCCCCACGGAAAAGTACGGGCCGACAAGACTGGGATTTTGTAAAACATAACCAGCGAGGGGCTAGATGGGTTAGGTTAGGTTATATTACGTTATAAACGTATATAATGTTCCCACCGAGAAGTGGGGCCGACCAGCCAGGAATGTTGTGAAATACTACATCCGAGATGTTAGGTTCGCTTAGGTTAGTATATATAACGTTATAGACGTATATAATGTCCGCACCGAGACGTACGGGCCGACACGACAGGGATTCTGCAAAACATTACAAGCGAGGGGCTAGATGGGTTAGGTTAGGTTATATTACGATATAGACGTATATAATGTGCCCACCGAGAAGTAGGGGCCGACCCGCCAGGAATGTTGGAAAATACTACATCGGAGATGTTAAGTTGCCTTAGGTTAGGATATATAACGATATAGACGTATATAATGTCCCCACGGAGAAGTACGGGCCGACACGACCGGGATTTTGTAAAACATTACCAGCGAGGGTCTAGATGGGTTAGGTTTGGTTATATTACGATATAGACGTATATAATGTGCCCACCTAGAAGTAGGGGCCGACCCGCCAGGAATGTTGGAAAATACTACATCCGAGATGTTAGGTTGCCTTAGGTTAGGATATATAACGATATAGACGTATATAATGTCCCCACGGAGAAGTACGGGCCGACACGACCGGGATTTTGTAAAACATTACCAGCGAGGGTCTAGATGGATTAGGTTAGGTTATATTACGTTATAGACGTAAATAATGTTCCCACCGAGGAGTGGGACGGACCCGCCAGGAATGTTGTGAAATACTACATTCGAGATGTTAGGTTGCCTTTGGTTAGGATATGAAACGTTATAGACGTATATAATGGCCGCGCCGAGACGTACGGGCCGACACGACCGGGATTCTGCAAAACATTACAAGCGAGGGGCTAGATGGGTTAGGTTAGGTTATACTACGTTATAAACGTATATAATGTTCCCACCGAGAAGTGGGGCCGACCAGCCAGGAATGTTGTGAAATACTACATCCGAGATGTTAGGTTCCCTTAAGTTAGGATATATAACGTTATAGACGTATATAATGTCCGCACCGAGACGTACGAGACGACACGACCGGGATTCTGTAAAACTTTACCAGCGAGGGTCTAGATGGGTTAGGTTAGGTTATATTACGATATAGACGTATATAATGTGCCCACCGAGAAGTAGGGACTGACCCGCCAGGAATGTTGGAAAATACTACATCCGAGATGTTAGGTTGCCTTAGGTTAGGATATATAACGATATAGACGTATATAATGTCCCCACGGAGAAGTACGGGCCGACACGACCGGGATTTTGTAAAACATTACCAGCGAGGGTCTAGATGGATTAGGTTAGGTTATATTACGTTATAGACGTAAATAATGTTCCCACCGAGAAGTGGGACCGACCCGCCAGGAATGTTGTGAAATACTACATTCGAGATGTTAGGTTGCCTTTGGTTAGGATATAAAACGTTATAGACGTATATAATGTCCGCGCCGAGACGTTCGGGACGACACGACCGGGATTCTGTAAAACATTACAAGCGAGGGTCTAGATGGGTTAGGTTAGGTTATACTTCGTTATAAACGTATATAATTTTCCCACCGAGAAGTGGGGCCGACCAGCCAGGAATGTTGTGAAATACTACATCCGTGATGTTAGGTTCCCTTAGGTTAGGATATATAACGTTATAGACGTATATAATGTCCGCACCGAGACGTACGAGACGACACCACCGGGATTTTGTAGAACATTACCAGCGAGGGTCTAGATGGGTTAGGTTAGGTTATATTACGATATAGACGTATATAATGTTCCCACCAAGAAGTAGCGGCCGCCCCGCCAGGAATGTTGTGAAATACTACATGCGAGATGTTAGGTACCCTTAGGTTAGGATATATAACGTTATAGACGTATATAATGTCCCCACGGAGAAGTAGGGGCCGACACGACCGGGATTTTGTAAAACATTACCAGCGAGGGTCTAGATGGATTAGGTTAGGTTATATTACGTTATAGACGTAAATAATGTTCCCACCGAGAAGTGGGGCCGATCCGCCAGAAATGTTGTGAAATACTACATTCGAGATGTTAGGTTGCCTTTGGTTAGGATATATAACGTTATAGACGTATATAATGTCCGCACCGAGACGTACGGGACGACACGACCGGGATTCTGTAAAACATTACAAGCGAGGCTCTAGATGGGTTAGGTTAAGTTATACTTCGTTATAAACGTATATAATGTTCCCACCGAGAAGTGGGGCCGACCAGCCAGGAATGTTGTGAAATACTACATCCGAGATGTTAGGTTCGCTTAGGTTAGGATATATAACGTTATAGACGTATATAATGTCCGCACCGAGACGTACGGGCCGACACGCCCGGGATTCTGCAAAACATTACAAGCGAGGGGCTAGATGGGTTAGGTTAGGTTATATTACGATATAGACGTATATAATGTGCCCACCGAGAAGTAGGGGCCGCCCCGCCAGGAATGTTGGAAAATACTACATCCGAGATGTTAGGTTCCCTTAGGTTAGGATATATAACGTTATAGACGTATATAATGTCCCCACGGAGAAGTACGGGCCGACACGACCGGGATTTTGTAAACAATACCAGCGAGGGTCTAGATGGATTAGGTTAGGTTATATTACGTTATAGACGTAAATAATGTTCCCACCGAGAAGTAGCGGCCGCCCCGCCAGGAATGTTGGAAAATACTACATCCGAGATGTTAGGTTGCCTTTGGTTAGGATATATAACGTTATAGACGTATATAATGTCCGCACCGAGACGTACGAGACGACACGACCGGGATTCTGTGAAACATTACCAGCGAGGGTCTAGATGGGTTAGGTTAGGTTATATTACGATATAGACGTATATAATGTGCCCACCGAGAAGTAGGGACTGACCCGCCAGGAATGTTGGAAAATACTACATCCGAGATGTTAAGTTGCCTTAGGTTAGGATATATAAAATTATAGACGTATATAATGTCCCCACGGAAAAGTACGGGCCGACAAGACTGGGATTTTGTAAAACATAACCAGCGAGGGGCTAGATGGGTTAGGTTAGGTTATATTACGTTATAAACGTATATAATGTTCCCACCGAGAAGTGGGGCCGACCAGCCAGGAATGTTGTGAAATACTACATCCGAGATGTTAGGTTCGCTTAGGTTAGTATATATAACGTTATAGACGTATATAATGTCCGCACCGAGACGTACGGGCCGACACGACAGGGATTCTGCAAAACATTACAAGCGAGGGGCTAGATGGGTTAGGTTAGGTTATATTACGATATAGACGTATATAATGTGCCCACCGAGAAGTAGGGGCCGACCCGCCAGGAATGTTGGAAAATACTACATCGGAGATGTTAAGTTGCCTTAGGTTAGGATATATAACGATATAGACGTATATAATGTCCCCACGGAGAAGTACGGGCCGACACGACCGGGATTTTGTAAAACATTACCAGCGAGGGTCTAGATGGGTTAGGTTTGGTTATATTACGATATAGACGTATATAATGTGCCCACCTAGAAGTAGGGGCCGACCCGCCAGGAATGTTGGAAAATACTACATCCGAGATGTTAGGTTGCCTTAGGTTAGGATATATAACGATATAGACGTATATAATGTCCCCACGGAGAAGTACGGGCCGACACGACCGGGATTTTGTAAAACATTACCAGCGAGGGTCTAGATGGATTAGGTTAGGTTATATTACGTTATAGACGTAAATAATGTTCCCACCGAGGAGTGGGACGGACCCGCCAGGAATGTTGTGAAATACTACATTCGAGATGTTAGGTTGCCTTTGGTTAGGATATGAAACGTTATAGACGTATATAATGTCCGCGCCGAGACGTACGGGCCGACACGACCGGGATTCTGCAAAACATTACAAGCGAGGGGCTAGATGGGTTAGGTTAGGTTATACTACGTTATAAACGTATATAATGTTCCCACCGAGAAGTGGGGCCGACCAGCCAGGAATGTTGTGAAATACTACATCCGAGATGTTAGGTTCCCTTAAGTTAGGATATATAACGTTATAGACGTATATAATGTCCGCACCGAGACGTACGAGACGACACGACCGGGATTCTGTAAAACTTTACCAGCGAGGGTCTAGATGGGTTAGGTTAGGTTATATTACGATATAGACGTATATAATGTGCCCACCGAGAAGTAGGGACTGACCCGCCAGGAATGTTGGAAAATACTACATCCGAGATGTTAGGTTGCCTTAGGTTAGGATATATAACGATATAGACGTATATAATGTCCCCACGGAGAAGTACGGGCCGACACGACCGGGATTTTGTAAAACATTACCAGCGAGGGTCTAGATGGATTAGGTTAGGTTATATTACGTTATAGACGTAAATAATGTTCCCACCGAGAAGTGGGACCGACCCGCCAGGAATGTTGTGAAATACTACATTCGAGATGTTAGGTTGCCTTTGGTTAGGATATAAAACGTTATAGACGTATATAATGTCCGCGCCGAGACGTTCGGGACGACACGACCGGGATTCTGTAAAACATTACAAGCGAGGGTCTAGATGGGTTAGGTTAGGTTATACTTCGTTATAAACGTATATAAGGTTCCCACCGAGAAGTGGGGCCGACCAGCCAGGAATGTTGTGAAATACTACATGCGAGATGTTAGGTACCCTTAGGTTAGGATATATAACGTTATAGACGTATATAATGTCCCCACGGAGAAGTAGGGGCCGACACGACCGGGATTTTGTAAAACATTACCAGCGAGGGTCTAGATGGATTAGGTTAGGTTATATTACGTTATAGACGTAAATAATGTTCCCACCGAGAAGTGGGGCCGACCCGCCAGAAATGTTGTGAAATACTACATTCGAGATGTTAGGTTGCCTTTGGTTAGGATATATAACGTTATAGACGTATATAATGTCCGCACCGAGACGTACGGGACGACACGACCGGGATTCTGTAAAATATTACAAGCGAGGCTCTAGATGGGTTAGGTTAAGTTATACTTCGTTATAAACGTATATAATGTTCCCACCGAGAAGTGGGCCCGACCCGCCAGGAATGTTGTGAAATACTACATTCGAGATGTTAGGTTGCCTTTGGTTAGGATATATAACGTTATAGACGTATATAATGTCCGCACCGAGACGTACGGGACGACACGACCGGGATTCTGTAAAACATTACAAGCGAGGCTCTAGATGGGTTAGGTTAAGTTATACTTCGTTATAAACGTATATAATGTTCCCACCGAGAAGTGGGGCCGACCAGCCAGGAATGTTGTGAAATACTACATCCGAGATGTTAGGTTCGCTTAGGTTAGGATATATAACGTTATAGACGTATATAATGTCCGCACCGAGACGTACGGGCCGACACGACCGGGATTCTGCAAAACATTACAAGCGAGGGGCTAGATGGGTTAGGTTAGGTTATATTACGATATAGACGTATATAATGTGCCCACCGAGAAGTAGGGGCCGCCCCGCCAGGAATGTTGGAAAATACTACATCCGAGATGTTAGGTTCCCTTAGGTTAGGATATATAACGTTATAGACGTATATAATGTCCCCACGGAGAAGTACGGGCCGACACGACCGGGATTTTGTAAAACATTACCAGCGAGGGTCTAGATGGGTTAGGTTTGGTTATATTACGATATAGACGTATATAATGTGACCACCTAGAAGTAGGGGCCGACCCGCCAGGAATGTTGGAAAATACTACATCCGAGATGTTAGGTTGCCTTAGGTTAGGATATATAACGATATAGACGTATATAATGTCCCCACGGAGAAGTACGGGCCGACACGACCGGGATTTTGTAAAACATTACCAGCGAGGGTCTAGATGGATTAGGTTAGGTTATATTACGTTATAGACGTAAATAATGTTCCCACCGAGAAGTGGGACCGACCCGCCAGGAATGTTGTGAAATACTACATTCGAGATGTTAGGTTGCCTTTGGTTAGGATATAAAACGTTATAGACGTATATAATGTCCGCGCCGAGACGTACGGGCCGACACGACCGGGATTCTGCAAAACATTACACGCGAGGGGCTAGATGTGTTAGGTTAGGTTATACTACGTTATAAACGTATATAATTTTCCCACCGAGAAGTGGGGCCGACCAGCCAGGAATGTTGTGAAATCCTACATCCGTGATGTTAGGTTCCCTTAGGTTAGGATATATAACGTTATAGACCTATATAATGTCCGCACCGAGACGTACGAGACGACACCACCGGGATTTTGTAGAACATTACCAGCGAGGGTCTAGATGGGTTAGGTTAGGTTATATTACGATATAGACGTATATAATGTTCCCACCAAGAAGTAGCGGCCGCCCCGCCAGGAATGTTGGAAAATACTACATCCGAGATGTTAGGTTTCCTTAGGTTAGGATATATAACGTTATAGACGTATATAATGTCCCCACGGAGAAGTACGGGCCGACACGACCGGGATTTTGTAAAACATTACCAGCGAGGGTCTAGATGGATTAGGTTAGGTTATATTACGTTATAGACGTAAATAATGTTCCCACCGAGAAGTGGGGCCGACCCGCCAGGAATGTTGTGAAATACTACATCCGAGGTGTTAGGTTCCCTTAGGTTAGGATATATAACGTTATAGACGTATATAATGTCCCCACGGAGAAGTACGTGCCGACACGACCGGGATTTTGTAAAACATTACCAGCGAGGGTCTAGATGGATTAGGTTAGGTTATATTACGTTATAGACGTAAATAATGTTCCGACCGAGAAGTAGCGGCCGCCCCGCCAGGAATGTTGGAAAATACTACATCCGAGATGTTAGGTTGCCTTTGGTTAGGATATATAACGTTATAGACGTATATAATGTCCGCTCCGAGACGTACGGGACGACACGACCGGGATTCTGTAAAACATTACAAGCGAGGGTCTGGATGGGTTAGGTTAAGTTATACTTCGTTATAAAAGTATATAATGTTCCCACCGAGAAGTGGGCCCGACCCGCCAGGAATGTTGTGAAATACTACATTCGAGATGTTAGGTTGCCTTTGGTTAGGATATATAACGTTATAGACGTATATAATGTCCGCACCGAGACGTACGGGACGACACGACCGGGATTCTGTAAAACATTACAAGCGAGGCTCTAGATGGGTTAGGTTAAGTTATACTTCGTTATAAACGTATATAATGTTCCCACCGAGAAGTGGGGCCGACCAGCCAGGAATGTTGTGAAATACTACATCCGAGATGTTAGGTTCGCTTAGGTTAGGATATATAACGTTATAGACGTATATAATGTCCGCACCGAGACGTACGGGCCGACACGACCGGGATTCTGCAAAACATTACAAGCGAGGGGCTAGATGGGTTAGGTTAGGTTATATTACGATATAGACGTATATAATGTGCCCACCGAGAAGTAGGGGCCGCCCCGCCAGGAATGTTGGAAAATACTACATCCGAGATGTTAGGTTCCCTTAGGTTAGGATATATAACGTTATAGACGTATATAATGTCCCCACGGAGAAGTACGGGCCGACACGACCGGGATTTTGTAAAACATTACCAGCGAGGGTCTAGATGGCTTAGGTTAGGTTATATTACGATATAGACGTATATAATGTGCCCACCGAGAAGTAGGGGCCGACCCGCCAGGAATGTTGGAAGATACTACATCGGAGATGTTAAGTTGCCTTAGGTTAGGATATATAACGATATAGACGTATATAATGTCCCCACGGAGAAGTACGGGCCGACACGACCGGGATTTTGTAAAACATTACCAGCGAGGGTCTAGATGGGTTAGGTTTGGTTATATTACGATATAGACGTATATAATGTGACCACCTAGAAGTAGGGGCCGACCCGCCAGGAATGTTGGAAAATACTACATCCGAGATGTTAGGTTGCCTTAGGTTAGGATATATAACGATATAGACGTATATAATGTCCCCACGGAGAAGTACGGGCCGACACGACCGGGATTTTGTAAAACATTACCAGCGAGGGTCTAGATGGATTAGGTTAGGTTATATTACGTTATAGACGTAAATAATGTTCCCACCGAGAAGTGGGACCGACCCGCCAGGAATGTTGTGAAATACTACATTCGAGATGTTAGGTTGCCTTTGGTTAGGATATAAAACGTTATAGACGTATATAATGTCCGCGCCGAGACGTACGGGCCGACACGACCGGGATTCTGCAAAACATTACAAGCGAGGGGCTAGATGTGTTAGGTTAGGTTATACTACGTTATAAACGTATATAATTTTCCCACCGAGAAGTGGGGCCGACCAGCCAGGAATGTTGTGAAATACTACATCCGTGATGTTAGGTTCCCTTAGGTTAGGATATATAACGTTATAGACCTATATAATGTCCGCACCGAGACGTACGAGACGACACCACCGGGATTTTGTAGAACATTACCAGCGAGGGTCTAGATGGGTTAGGTTAGGTTATATTACGATATAGACGTATATAATGTTCCCACCAAGAAGTAGCGGCCGCCCCGCCAGGAATGTTGGAAAATACTACATCCGAGATGTTAGGTTTCCTTAGGTTAGGATATATAACGTTATAGACGTATATAATGTCCCCACGGAGAAGTACGGGCCGACACGACCGGGATTTTGTAAAACATTACCAGCGAGGGTCTAGATGGATTAGGTTAGGTTATATTACGTTATAGACGTAAATAATGTTCCCACCGAGAAGTGGGGCCGACCCGCCAGGAATGTTGTGAAATACTACATTCGAGATGTTAGGTTGCCTTTGGTTAGGATATGAAACGTTATAGACGTATATAATGTCCGCGCCGAGACGTACGGGCCGACACGACCGGGATTCTGCAAAACATTACAAGCGAGGGGCTAGATGGGTTAGGTTAGGTTATACTACGTTATAAACGTATATAATTTTCCCACCGAGAAGTGGGGCCGACCAGCCAGGAATGTTGTGAAATACTACATCCGTGATGTTAGGTTCCCTTAGGTTAGGATATATAACGTTATAGACGTATATAATGTCCGCACCGAGACGTACGAGACGACACCACCGGGATTTTGTAGAACATTACCAGCGAGGGTCTAGATGGGTTAGGTTAGGTTATATTACGATATAGACGTATATAATGTTCCCACCAAGAAGTAGCGGCCGCCCCGCCAGGAATGTTGGAAAATACTACATCCGAGATGTTAGGTTCCCTTAGGTTAGGATAAAACGTTATAGACGTATATAATGTCCGCACCGAGACGTACGAGACGACACCACCGGGATTTTGTAGAACATTACCAGCGAGGGTCTAGATGGGTTAGGTTAGGTTATATTACGATATAGACGTATATAATGTTCCCACCAAGAAGTAGCGGCCGCCCCGCCAGGAATGTTGGAAAATACTACATCCGAGATGTTAGGTTGCCTTAGGTTAGGATATATAACGATAAAGACGTATATAATGTACCCACGGAGAAGTACGGGCCGACACGAGCGGGATTTTGTAAAACATTACAAGCGAGGGTCTAGATGGGTTAGGATAGGTTATACTTCGTTATAAACGTATATAATGTTCCCACCGAGAAGTGGGGCCGACCAGCCAGGAATGTTGTGAAATACTACATCCGAGATGTTAGGTACCCTTAGGTTAGGATATATAACGTTATAGACGTATATAATGTCCCCACGGAGAAGTACGGGCCGACACGACCGGGATTTTGTAAAACATTACCAGCGAGGGTCTAGATGGATTAGGTTAGGTTATATTACGTTATAGACGTAAATAATGTTCCCACCGAGAAGTGGGGCCGACCCGCCAGGAATGTTGTGAAATACTACATTCGAGATGTTAGGTTGCCTTTGGTTAGGATATATAACGTTATAGACGTATATAATGCCCGCACCGAGACGTACGGGACGACACGACCGGGATTCTGTAAAACATTACAAGCGAGGGTCTATATGGGTTAGGTTAAGTTATACTTCGTTATAAACGTATATAATGTTCCCACCGAGAAGTGGGGCCGACCAGCCAGGAATGTTGTGAAATACTACATCCGAGATGTTAGGTTCGCTTAGGTTAGGATATATAACGTTATAGACGTATATAATGTCCGCACCGAGACGTACGGGCCGACACGACCGGGATTCTGCAAAACATTACAAGCGAGGGGCTAGATGGGTTAGGTTAGGTTATACTACGTTATAAACGTATATAATTTTCCCACCGAGAAGTGGGGCCGACCAGCCAGGAATGTTGTGAAATACTACATCCGTGATGTTAGGTTCCCTTAGGTTAGGATATATAACTTTATAGACGTATATAATGTCCGCACCGAGACGTACGAGACGACACGACCGGGATTCTGTAAAACATTACCAGCGAGGGTCTAGATGGGTTAGGTTAGGTTATATTACGTTATAGACGTAAATAATGTTCCCACCGAGAAGTGGGACCGACCCGCCAGGAATGTTGTGAAATATTACATTCGAGATGTTAGGTTGCCTTTGGTTAGGATATAAAACGTTATAGACGTATATAATGTCCGCGCCGAGACGTACGGGACGACACGACCGGGATTCTGTAAAACATTACAAGCGAGGGTCTAGATGGGTTAGGTTAGGTTATACTTCGTTATAAACGTATATAATGTTCCCACCGAGAAGTGGGGCCGACCAGCCAGGAATGTTGTGAAATACTACATGCGAGATGTTAGGTACCCTTAGGTTAGGATATATAACGTTATAGACGTATATAATGTCCGCACGGAGACGTACGGGCCGACACGACCGGGATTCTGCAAAACATTACAAGCGAGGGGCTGGATGGGTTAGGTTAGGTTATACTACGTTATAAACGTATATAATTTTCCCACCGAGAAGTGGGGATGACAAGCCAGGAATGTTGTGAAATACTACATCCGTGATGTTAGGTTCCCTTAGGTTAGGATATATAACGTTATAGACGTATATAATGTCCGCACCGAGACGTACGAGACGACACGACCAGGATTTTGTAGAACATTACCAGCGAGGGTCTAGATGGGTTAGGTTAGGTTATATTACGATATAGACGTATATAATGTTCCCACCAAGAAGTAGCGGCCGCCCCGCCAGGAATGTTGGAAAATACTACATCCGAGGTGTTAGGTTCCCTTAGGTTAGGATATATAACGTTATAGACGTATATAATGTCCCCACGGAGAAGTACGTGCCGACACGACCGGGATTTTGTAAAACATTACCAGCGAGGGTCTAGATGGATTAGGTTAGGTTATAGTACGTTATAGACGTAAATAATGTTCCCACCGAAGTGTGGGGCCGACCCGCCAGGAATGTTGGAAAATACTACATCCGAGATATTTAGTTGCCTTTGGTTAGGATATATAACGTTATAGACGTATATAATGTCCGCACCGAGACGTTCGAGACGACACGACCGGGATTCTGTAAAACATTACCAGCGAGGGTCTAGATTGGTTAGGTTAGGTTATATTACGATATAGACGTATATAATGTCCCCACCGAGAAGTGGGGCCGACCAGACAGGAATGTTGTGAAATACTACATTCGAGATATTAGGTTGCCTTTGGTTAGGATATATAACGTTATAGACGTATATAATGCCCGCACCGAGACGTACGGGACGACACGACCGGGATTCTGCAAAACATTACAAGCGAGGGGCTAGATGGGTTAGGTTAGGTTATACTACGTTATAAACGTATATAATTTTCCCACCGAGAAGTGGGGCCGACCAGCCAGGAATGTTGTGAAATACTACATCCGTGATGTTAGGTTCCCTTAGGTTAGGATATATAACTTTATAGACGTATATAATGTCCGCACCGAGACGTACGAGACGACACGACCGGGATTCTGTAAAACATTACCAGCGAGGGTCTAGATGGGTTAGGTTAGGTTATATTACGTTATAGGCGTAAATAATGTTCCCACCGAGAAGTGGGACCGACCCGCCAGGAATGTTGTGAAATATTACATTCGAGATGTTAGGTTGCCTTTGGTTAGGATATAAAACGTTATAGACGTATATAATGTCCGCGCCGAGACGTACGGGACGACACGACCGGGATTCTGTAAAACATTACAAGCGAGGGTCTAGATGGGTTAGGTTAGGTTATACTTCGTTATAAACGTATATAATGTTCCCACCGAGAAGTGGGGCCGACCAGCCAGGAATGTTGTGAAATACTACATGCGAGATGTTAGGTACCCTTAGGTTAGGATATATAACGTTATAGACGTATATAATGTCCGCACGGAGACGTACGGGCCGACACGACCGGGATTCTGCAAAACATTACAAGCGAGGGGCTGGATGGGTTAGGTTAGGTTATACTACGTTATAAACGTATATAATTTTCCCACCGAGAAGTGGGGCCGACCAGCCAGGAATGTTGTGAAATACCACATCCGTGATGTTAGGTTCCCTTAGGTTAGGATAAAACGTTATAGACGTATATAATGTCCGCACCGAGACGTACGAGACGACACCACCGGGATTTTGTAGAACATTACCAGCGAGGGTCTAGATGGGTTAGGTTAGGTTATATTACGATATAGACGTATATAATGTTCCCACCAAGAAGTAGCGGCCGCCCCGCCAGGAATGTTGGAAAATACTACATCCGAGATGTTAGGTTGCCTTAGGTTAGGATATATAACGATAAAGACGTATATAATGTACCCACGGAGAAGTACGGGCCGACACGAGCGGGATTTTGTAAAACATTACAAGCGAGGGTCTAGATGGGTTAGGATAGGTTATACTTCGTTATAAACGTATATAATGTTCCCACCGAGAAGTGGGGCCGACCAGCCAGGAATGTTGTGAAATACTACATCCGAGATGTTAGGTACCCTTAGGTTAGGATATATAACGTTATAGACGTATATAATGTCCCCACGGAGAAGTACGGGCCGACACGACCGGGATTTTGTAAAACATTACCAGCGAGGGTCTAGATGGATTAGGTTAGGTTATATTACGTTATAGACGTAAATAATGTTCCCACCGAGAAGTGGGGCCGACCCGCCAGGAATGTTGTGAAATACTACATTCGAGATGTTAGGTTGCCTTTGGTTAGGATATATAACGTTATAGACGTATATAATGCCCGCACCGAGACGTACGGGACGACACGACCGGGATTCTGTAAAACATTACAAGCGAGGGTCTATATGGGTTAGGTTAAGTTATACTTCGTTATAAACGTATATAATGTTCCCACCGAGAAGTGGGGCCGACCAGCCAGGAATGTTGTGAAATACTACATCCGAGATGTTAGGTTCGCTTAGGTTAGGATATATAACGTTATAGACGTATATAATGTCCGCACCGAGACGTACGGGCCGACACGACCGGGATTCTGCAAAACATTACAAGCGAGGGGCTAGATGGGTTAGGTTAGGTTATACTACGTTATAAACGTATATAATTTTCCCACCGAGAAGTGGGGCCGACCAGCCAGGAATGTTGTGAAATACTACATCCGTGATGTTAGGTTCCCTTAGGTTAGGATATATAACTTTATAGACGTATATAATGTCCGCACCGAGACGTACGAGACGACACGACCGGGATTCTGTAAAACATTACCAGCGAGGGTCTAGATGGGTTAGGTTAGGTTATATTACGTTATAGACGTAAATAATGTTCCCACCGAGAAGTGGGACCGACCCGCCAGGAATGTTGTGAAATACTACATGCGAGATGTTAGGTACCCTTAGGTTAGGACATATAACGTTATAGACGTATATAATGTCCGCACGGAGACGTACGGGCCGACACGACCGGGATTCTGCAAAACATTACAAGCGAGGGGCTGGATGGGTTAGGTTAGGTTATACTACGTTATAAACGTATATAATTTTCCCACCGAGAAGTGGGGATGACAAGCCAGGAATGTTGTGAAATACTACATCCGTGATGTTAGGTTCCCTTAGGTTAGGATATATAACGTTATAGACGTATATAATGTCCGCACCGAGACGTACGAGACGACACGACCAGGATTTTGTAGAACATTACCAGCGAGGGTCTAGATGGGTTAGGTTAGGTTATATTACGATATAGACGTATATAATGTTCCCACCAAGAAGTAGCGGCCGCCCCGCCAGGAATGTTGGAAAATACTACATCCGAGGTGTTAGGTTCCCTTAGGTTAGGATATATAACGTTATAGACGTATATAATGTCCCCACGGAGAAGTACGGGCCGACACGACCGGGATTTTGTAAAACATTACCAGCGAGGGTCTAGATGGATTAGGTTAGGTTATATTACGTTATAGACGTAAATAATGTTCCCACCGAAGTGTGGGGCCGACCCGCCAGGAATGTTGGAAAATACTACATCCGAGATATTTAGTTGCCTTTGGTTAGGATATATAACGTTATAGACGTATATAATGTCCGCACCGAGACGTTCGAGACGACACGACCGGGATTCTGTAAAACATTACCAGCGAGGGTCTAGATTGGTTAGGTTAGGTTATATTACGATATAGACGTATATAATGTCCCCACCGAGAAGTGGGGCCGACCAGACAGGAATGTTGTGAAATACTACATTCGAGATATTAGGTTGCCTTTGGTTAGGATATATAACGTTATAGACGTATATAATGTCCGCACCGAGACGTACGGGACGACACGACCGGGATTCTGCAAAACATTACAAGCGAGGGTCTAGATGGGTTAGGTTAGGTTATATTACGATATAGACGTATATAATGTGCCCACCGAGAAGTAGGGGCCGACCCGCCAGGAATGTTGGAAAATACTACATCGGAGATGTTAAGTTGCCTTAGGTTAGGATATATAACGATATAGACGTATATAATGTCCCCACGGAGAAGTACGGGCCGACACGACCGGGATTTTGTAAAACATTACCAGCGAGGGTCTAGATGGGTTAGGTTTGGTTATATTACGATATAGACGTAAATAATGTGCCCACCGAGAAGTAGGGGCCGACCCGCCAGGAATGTTGG
This sequence comes from Xylocopa violacea, assembly GCA_963969225.1. Classification (NCBI taxonomy): domain Eukaryota; kingdom Metazoa; phylum Arthropoda; class Insecta; order Hymenoptera; family Apidae; genus Xylocopa; species Xylocopa violacea. The sequence continues at coordinate 2,316,621 of CAXAJV010000732.1, read as the reverse complement.
AAAATACTACATCCGAGATGTTAGGTTGCCTTAGGTTAGGATATATAACGATATAGACGTATATAATGTCCCCACGGAGAAGTACGGGCCGACACGACCGGGATTTTGTAAAACATTACCAGCGAGGGTCTGGATGGATTAGGTTAGGTTATATTACGTTATAGACGTAAATAATGTTCCCACCGAGAAGTGGGACCGACCCGCCAGGAATGTTGTGAAATACTACATTCGAGATGTTAGGTTGCCTTTGGTTAGGATATAAAACGTTATAGACGTATATAATGTCCGCGCCGAGACGTACGGGACGACACGACCGGGATTTTGTAGAACATTACCAGCGAGGGTCTAGATGGGTTAGGTTAGGTTATATTACGATATAGACGTATATAATGTTCCCACCGAGAAGTGGGGACGACCAGCCAGGAATGTTGTGAAATACTACATGCGAGATGTTAGGTACCCTTAGGTTAGGATATATAACGTTATAGACGTATATAATGTCCGCACGGAGACGTACGGGCCGACACGACCGGGATTCTGCAAAACATTACAAGCGAGGGGCTGGATGGGTTAGGTTAGGTTATACTACGTTATAAACGTATATAATTTTCCCACCGAGAAGTGGGGCCGACCAGCCAGGAATGTTGTGAAATACTACATGCGTGATGTTAGGTTCCCTTAGGTTAGGATATATAACGTTATAGACGTATATAATGTCCCCACGGAGAAGTACGGGCCGACACGACCGGGATTTTGTAAAACATTACCAGCGAGGGTCTAGATGGATTAGGTTAGGTTATATTACGTTATAGACGTAAATAATGTTCCCACCGAGAAGTGGGGCCGACCCGCCAGGAATGTTGTGAAATACTACATTCGAGATGTTAGGTTGCCTTTGGTTAGGATATATAACGTTATAGACGCATATAATGCCCGCACCGAGACGTACGGGACGACACGACCGGGATTCTGTAAAACATTACAAGCGAGGGTCTAGATGGGTTAGGTTAAGTTATACTTCGTTATAAACGTATATAATGTTCCCACCGAGAAGTGGGGCCGACCAGCCAGGAATGTTGTGAAATACTACATCCGAGATGTTAGGTTCGCTTAGGTTAGGATATATAACGTTATAGACGTATATAATGTCCGCACCGGGACGTACGAGACGACACGACCGGGATTCTGTAAAACATTACCAGCGAGGGTCTAGATGGGTTAGGTTAGGTTATATTACGATATAGTCGTATATAATGTGCCCACCGAGAAGTAGGGACTGACCCGCCAGGAATGTTGGAAAATACTACATCCGAGATGTTAAGTTGCCTTAGGTTAGGATATATAAAATTATAGACGTATATAATTTCCCCACGGAAAAGTACGGGCCGACAAGACTGGGATTTTGTAAAACATAACCAGCGAGGGGCTAGATGGGTTAGGTTAGGTTATATTACGTTATAAACGTATATAATGTTCCCACCGAGAAGTGGGGCCGACCAGCCAGGAATGTTGTGAAATACTACATCCGAGATGTTAGGTTCGCTTAGGTTAGGATATATAACGTTATAGACGTATATAATGTCCGCACCGAGACGTACGAGACGACACCACCGGGATTTTGTAGAACATTACCAGCGAGGGTCTAGATGGGTTAGGTTAGGTTATATTACGATATAGACGTAAATAATGTTCCCACCGAGAAGTGGGACCGACCCGCCAGGAATGTTGTGAAATACTACATTCGAGATGTTAGGTTGCCTCTGGTTAGGATATAAAACGTTATAGACGTATATAATGTCCGCGCCGAGACGTACGGGACGACACGACCGGGATTCTGTAAAACATTACAAGCGAGGGTCTAGATGGGTTAGGTTAGGTTATACTTCGTTATAAACGTATATAATGTTCCCACCGAGAAGTGGGGCCGACCAGCCAGGAACGTTGTGAAATACTACATGCGAGATGTTAGGTACCCTTAGGTTAGGATATATAACGTTATAGACGTATATAATGTCCGCACGGAGACGTACGGGCCGACACGACCGGGATTCTGCAAAACATTACAAGCGAGGGGCTGGATGGGTTAGGTTAGGTTATACTACGTTATAAACGTATATAATTTTCCCACCGAGAAGTGGGGCCGACAAGCCAGGAATGTTGTGAAATACTACATCCGTGATGTTAGGTTCCCTTAGGTTAGGATATATAACGTTATAGACGTATATAATGTCCGCACCGAGACGTACGAGACGACACGACCGGGATTTTGTAGAACATTACCAGCGAGGGTCTAGATTGGTTAGGTTAGGTTATATTACGATATAGACGTATATAATGTCCCCACCGAGAAGTGGGGCCGACCAGACAGGAATGTTGTGAAATACTACATTCGAGATATTAGGTTGCCTTTGGTTAGGATATATAACGTTATAGACGTATATAATGTCCGCACCGAGACGTACGGGACGACACGACCGGGATTCTGCAAAACATTACAAGCGAGGGTCTAGATGGGTTAGGTTAGGTTATATTACGATATAGACGTATATAATGTGCCCACCGAGAAGTAGGGGCCGACCCGCCAGGAATGTTGGAAAATACTACATCGGAGATGTTAAGTTGCCTTAGGTTAGGATATATAACGATATAGACGTATATAATGTCCCCACGGAGAAGTACGGGCCGACACGACCGGGATTTTGTAAAACATTACCAGCGAGGGTCTAGATGGATTAGGTTAGGTTATATTACGTTATAGACGTAAATAATGTTCCCACCGAGAAGTGGGACCGACCCGCCAGGAATGTTGTGAAATACTACATTCGAGATGTTAGGTTGCCTTTGGTTAGAATATAAAACGTTATAGACGTATATAATGTCCGCGCCGACACGTACGGGACGACACGACCGGGATTCTGCAAAACATTACAAGCGAGGGGCTAGATGGATTAGGTTAGGTTATACTACGTTATAAACGTATATAATTTTCCCACCGAGAAGTGGGGCCGACAAGCCAGGAATGTTGTGAAATACTACATCCGTGATGTTAGGTACCCTTAGGTTAGGATATATAACGTTATAGACGTATATAATGTCCGCACCGAGACGTACGGGCCGACACGACCGGGATTCTGCAAAACATTACAAGCGAGGGGCTAGATGGGTTAGGTTAGGTTATACTACGTTATAAACGTATATAATGTTCCCACCGAGAAGTGGGGCCGACCAGCCAGGAATGTTGTGAAATACTACATCCGAGATGTTAGGTACCCTTAGGTTAGGATATATAACGTTATAGACGTATATAATGTCCCCACGGAGAAGTACGGGCCGACACGACCGGGATTTTGTAAAACATTACCAGCGAGGGTCTAGATGGATTAGGTTAGGTTATATTACGTTATAGACGTAAATAATGTTCCCACCGAGAAGTGGGGCCGACCCGCCAGGAATGTTGTGAAATACTACATTCGAGATGTTAGGTTGCCTTTGGTTAGGATATATAACGTTATAGACGTATATAATGCCCGCACCGAGACGTACGGGACGACACGACCGGGATTCTGTAAAACATTACAAGCGAGGGTCTATATGGGTTAGGTTAAGTTATACTTCGTTATAAACGTATATAATGTTCCCACCGAGAAGTGGGGCCGACCAGCCAGGAATGTTGTGAAATACTACATCCGAGATGTTAGGTTCGCTTAGGTTAGGATATATAACGTTATAGACGTATATAATGTCCGCACCCAGACGTACGGGCCGACACGACCGGGATTCTGCAAAACATTACAAGCGAGGGGCTAGATGGGTTAGGTTAGGTTATACTACGTTATAAAGGTATATAATTTTCCCACCGAGAAGTGGGGCCGACCAGCCAGGAATGTTGTGAAATACTACATCCGTGATGTTAGGTTCCCTTAGGTTAGGATATATAACTTTATAGACGTATATAATGTCCGCACCGAGACGTACGAGACGACACGACCGGGATTCTGTAAAACATTACCAGCGAGGGTCTAGATGGGTTAGGTTAGGTTATATTACGTTATAGACGTAAATAATGTTCCCACCGAGAAGTGGGACCGACCCGCCAGGAATGTTGTGAAATATTACATTCGAGATGTTAGGTTGCCTTTGGTTAGGATATAAAACGTTATAGACGTATATAATGTCCGCGCCGAGACGTACGGGACGACACGTCCGGGATTCTGTAAAACATTACAAGCGAGGGTCTAGATGGGTTAGGTTAGGTTATACTTCGTTATAAACGTATATAATGTTCCCACCGAGAAGTGGGGCCGACCAGCCAGGAATGTTGTGAAATACTACATGCGAGATGTTAGGTACCCTTAGGTTAGGATATATAACGTTATAGACGTATATAATGTCCGCACGGAGACGTACGGGCCGACACGACCGGGATTCTGCAAAACATTACAAGCGAGGGGCTGGATGGGTTAGGTTAGGTTATACTACGTTATAAACGTATATAATTTTCCCACCGAGAAGTGGGGATGACAAGCCAGGAATGTTGTGAAATACTACATCCGTGATGTTAGGTTCCCTTAGGTTAGGATATATAACGTTATAGACGTATATAATGTCCGCACCGAGACGTACGAGACGACACGACCAGGATTTTGTAGAACATTACCAGCGAGGGTCTAGATGGGTTAGGTTAGGTTATATTACGATATAGACGTATATAATGTTCCCACCAAGAAGTAGCGGCCGCCCCGCCAGGAATGTTGGAAAATACTACATCCGAGGTGTTAGGTTCCCTTAGGTTAGGATATATAACGTTATAGACGTATATAATGTCCCCACGGAGAAGTACGGGCCGACACGACCGGGATTTTGTAAAACATTACCAGCGAGGGTCTAGATGGATTAGGTTAGGTTATATTACGTTATAGACGTAAATAATGTTCCCACCGAAGTGTGGGGCCGACCGGCCAGGAATGTTGGAAAATACTACATCCGAGATATTTAGTTGCCTTTGGTTAGGATATATAACGTTATAGACGTATATAATGTCCGCACCGAGACGTTCGAGACGACACGACCGGATTCTGTAAAACATTACCAGCGAGGGTCTAGATTGGTTAGGTTAGGTTATATTACGATATAGACGCATATAATGTCCCCACCGAGAAGTGGGGCCGACCAGACAGGAATGTTGTGAAATACTACATTCGAGATATTAGGTTGCCTTTGGTTAGGATGTATAACGTTATAGACGTATATAATGTCCGCGCCGAGACGTACGGGACGACACGACCGGGATTCTGCAAAACATTACAAGCGAGGGTCTAGATGGGTTAGGTTAGGTTATATTACGATATAGACGTATATAATGTGCCCACCGAGAAGTAGGGGCCGACCCGCCAGGAATGTTGGAAAATACTACATCGGAGATGTTAAATTGCCTTAGGTTAGGATATATAACGATATAGACGTATATAATGTCCCCACGGAGAAGTACGGGCCGACACGACCGGGATTTTGTAAAACATTACCAGCGAGGGTCTAGATGGATTAGGTTAGGTTATATTACGTTATAGACGTAAATAATGTTCCCACCGAGAAGTGGGACCGACCCGCCAGGAATGTTGTGAAATACTACATTCGAGATGTTAGGTTGCCTTTGGTTAGGATATAAAACGTTATAGACGTATATAATGTCCGCGCCGAGACGTACGGGACGACACGACCGGGATTCTGTAAAACATTACAAGCGAGGGTCTAGATGGGTTAGGTTAGGTTATACTTCGTTATAAACGTATATAATGTTCCCACCGAGAAGTGGGGACGACCAGCCAGGAATGTTGTGAAATACTACATGCGAGATGTTAGGTACCCTTAGGTTAGGATATATAACGTTATAGACGTATATAATGTCCGCACGGAGACGTACGGGCCGACACGACCGGGATTCTGCAAAACATTACAAGCGAGGGGCTGGATGGGTTAGGTTAGGTTATACTACGTTATAAACGTATATAATTTTCCCACCGAGAAGTGGGGCCGACCAGCCAGGAATGTTGTGAAATACTACATGCGTGATGTTAGGTTCCCTTAGGTTAGGATATATAACGTTATAGACGTATATAATGTCCCCACGGAGAAGTACGGGCCGACACGACCGGGATTTTGTAAAACATTACCAGCGAGGGTCTAGATGGATTAGGTTAGGTTATATCACGTTATAGACGTAAATAATGTTCCCACCGAGAAGTGGGGCCGACCCGCCAGGAATGTTGTGAAATACTACATTCGAGATGTTAGGTTGCCTTTGGTTAGGATATATAACGTTATAGACGTATATAATGCCCGCACCGAGACGTACGGGACGACACGACCGGGATTCTGTAAAACATTACAAGCGAGGGTCTAGATGGGTTAGGTTAAATTATACTTCGTTATAAACGTATATAATGTTCCCACCGAGAAGTGGGGCCGACCAGCCAGGAATGTTGTGAAATACTACATCCGAGATGTTAGGTTCGCTTAGGTTAGGATATATAACGTTATAGACGTATATAATGTCCGCACCGGGACGTACGAGACGACACGACCGGGATTCTGTAAAACATTACCAGCGAGGGTCTAGATGGGTTAGGTTAGGTTATATTACGATATAGACGTATATAATGTTCCCACCAAGAAGTAGCGGCCGCCCCGCCAGGAATGTTGGAAAATACTACATCCGAGATGTTAGGTACCCTTAGGTTGGGATATTTAACGTTATAGACGTATATAATGTCCCCACGGAGAAGTACGGGCCGACACGACCGGGATTTTGTAAAACATTACCAGCGAGGGTCTAGATGGATTAGGTTAGGTTATATTACGTTATAGACGTAAATAATGTTCCCACCGAGAAGAGGGGCCGACCCGCCAGGAATGTTGTGAAATACTACATTCGAGATGTTAGGTTGCCTTTGGTTAGGATATATAACGTTATAGGCGTATATAATGCCCGCTCCGAGACGTACGGGACGACACGACCGGGATTCTGTAAAACATTACAAGCGAGGGTCTAGATGGGTTAGGTTAAGTTATACTTCGTAATAAACGTATATAATGTTCCCACCGAGAAGTGGGGCCGACCAGCCAGGAATGTTGTGAAATACTACATCCGAGATGTTAGGTTCGCTTAGGTTAGGATATATAACGTTATAGACGTATATAATGTCCGCACCGAGACGTACGGGCCGACACGACCGGGATTCTGCAAAACATTACAAGCGAGGGGCTAGATGGGTTAGGTTAGGTTATACTACGTTATAAACGTATATAATTTTCCCACCGAGAAGTGGGGCCGACCAGCCAGGAATGTTGTGAAATACTACATCCGTGATGTTAGGTTCCCTTAGGTTAGGATATATAACTTTATAGACGTATATAATGTCCGCACCGAGACGTACGAGACGACACGACCGGGATTCTGTAAAACATTACCAGCGAGGGTCTAGATGGGTTAGGTTAGGTTATATTACGTTATAGACGTAAATAATGTTCCCACCGAGAAGTGGGACCGACCCGCCAGGAATGTTGTGAAATACTACATTCGAGATGTTAGGTTGCCTTTGGTTAGGATATAAAACGTTATAGACGTATATAATGTCCGCGCCGAGACGTACGGGACGACACGACCGGGATTCTGTAAAACATTACAAGCGAGGGTCTAGATGGGTTAGGTTAGGTTATACTTCGTTATAAACGTATATAATGTTCCCACCGAGAAGTGGGGCCGACCAGCCAGGAACGTTGTGAAATACTACATGCGAGATGTTAGGTACCCTTAGGTTAGGATATATAACGTTATAGACGTATATAATGTCCGCACGGAGACGTACGGGCCGACACGACCGGGATTCTGCAAAACATTACAAGCGAGGGGCTGGATGGGTTAGGTTAGGTTATACTACGTTATAAACGTATATAATTTTCCCACCGAGAAGTGGGGCCGACAAGCCAGGAATGTTGTGAAATACTACATCCGTGATGTTAGGTTCCCTTAGGTTAGGATATATAACGTTATAGACGTATATAATGTCCGCACCGAGACGTACGAGACGACACGACCGGGATTTTGTAGAACATTACCAGCGAGGGTCTAGATTGGTTAGGTTAGGTTATATTACGATATAGACGTATATAATGTCCCCACCGAGAAGTGGGGCCGACCAGACAGGAATGTTGTGAAATACTACATTCGAGATATTAGGTTGCCTTTGGTTAGGATATATAACGTTATAGACGTATATAATGTCCGCACCGAGACGTACGGGACGACACGACCGGGATTCTGCAAAACATTACAAGCGAGGGTCTAGATGGGTTAGGTTAGGTTATATTACGATATAGACGTATATAATGTGCCCACCGAGAAGTAGGGGCCGACCCGCCAGGAATGTTGGAAAATACTACATCGGAGATGTTAAGTTGCCTTAGGTTAGGATATATAACGATATAGACGTATATAATGTCCCCACGGAGAAGTACGGGCCGACACGACCGGGATTTTGTAAAACATTACCAGCGAGGGTCTAGATGGATTAGGTTAGGTTATATTACGTTATAGACGTAAATAATGTTCCCACCGAGAAGTGGGGCCGACCAGCCAGGAATGTTGTGAAATACTACATCCGAGATGTTAGGTTCGCTTAGGTTAGGATAAATAACGTTATAGACGTATATAATGTCCGCACCGAGACGTACGAGACGACACGACCGGGATTCTGTAAAACATTACCAGCGAGGGTCTAGATGGGTTAGGTTAGGTTATATTACGATATAGTCGTATATAATGTGCCCACCGAGAAGTAGGGACTGACCCGCCAGGAATGTTGGAAAATACTACATCCGAGATGTTAAGTTGCCTTAGGTTAGGATATATAAAATTATAGACGTATATAATGTCCCCACGGAAAAGTACGGGCCGACAAGACTGGGATTTTGTAAAACATAACCAGCGAGGGGCTAGATGGGTTAGGTTAGGTTATATTACGTTATAAACGTATATAATGTTCCCACCGAGAAGTGGGGCCGACCAGCCAGGAATGTTGTGAAATACTACATGCGAGATGTTAGGTTCGCTTAGGTTAGTATATATAACGTTATAGACGTATATAATGTCCGCACCGAGACGTACGGCCTGATACGACAGGGATTCTGCAAAACATTACAAGCGAGGGGCTAGATGGGTTAGGTTAGGTTATATTACGATATAGACGTATATAATGTGCCCACCGAGAAGTAGGGGCCGACCCGCCAGGAATGTTGGAAAATACTACATCGGAGATGTTAAGTTGCCTTAGGTTAGGATATATAACGATATAGACGTATATAATGTCCCCACGGAGAAGTACGGGCCGACACGACCGGGATTTTGTAAAACATTACCAGCGAGGGTCTAGATGGGTTAGGTTTGGTTATATTACGTTATAGACGTAAATAATGTTCCCACCGAGAAGTGGGACCGACCCGCCAGGAATGTTGTGAAATACTACATTCGAGATGTTAGGTTGCCTTTGGTTAGGATATAAAACGTTATAGACGTATATAATGTCCGCGCCGAGACGTACGGGACGACACGACTGGGATTCTGTAAAACATTACAAGCGAGGGTCTAGATGTGTTAGGTTAGGTTATACTTCGTTATAAACGTATATAATGTTCCCACCGAGAAGTGGGACCGACCAGCCAGGAATGTTGTGAAATACTACATGCGAGATGTTAGGTACCCTTAGGTTAGGATATATAACGTTATAGACGTATATAATGTCCGCACGGAGACGTACGGGCCGACACGACCGGGATTCTGCAAAACATTACAAGCGAGGGGCTGGATGGGTTAGGTTAGGTTATACTACGTTATAAACGTATATAATTTTCCCACCGAAAAGTGGGGCCGACAAGCCAGGAATGTTGTGAAATACTACATCCGTGATGTTAGGTTCCCTTAGGTTAGGATATATGACGTTATAGACGTATATAATGTCCGCACCGAGACGTACGAGATGACACGACCGGGATTTTGTAGAACATTACCAGCGAGGGTCTAGATGGGTTAGGTTAGGTTATATTACGATATAGACGTATATAATGTTCCCACCAAGAAGTAGCGGCCCCCCCGCCAGGAATGTTGGAAAATACTACATCCGAGATGTTAGGTTCCCTTAGGTTAGGATATATAACGTTATAGACGTATATAATGTACCCACGGAGAAGTACGGGCCGACACGAACGGGATTTTGTAAAACATTACCAGCGAGGGTCTAGATGGATTAGGTTAGGTTATATTACGTTATAGATGTAAATAATGTTCCCACCGAAGTGTGGGGCCGACCCGCCAGGAATGTTGGAAAATACTACATCCGAGATGTTTAGTTGCCTTTGGTTAGGATATATAACGTTATAGGCGTATATAATGTCCGCACCGAGACGTACGAGACGACACGACCGGGATTCTGTAAAACATTACCAGCGAGGGTCTAGATGGGTTAGGTTAGGTTATATTACGTTATAGACGTGAATAATGTTCCCACCGAGAAGTGGGGCCGACCCGCCAGGAATGTTGGAAAATACTACATCCGAGATGTTAGGTTGCCTTAGGTTAGGACATATAACGATATAGACGTATATAATGTCCCCACGGAGAAGTACGGGCGGACACGACCGGGATTTTGTAAAACATTACCAGCGAGGGTCTAGATGGATTAGATTAGGTTATATTACGTTATAGACGTAAATAATGTTCCCACCGAGAAGTGGGCCGACCCGCCAGGAATGTTGTGAAATACTACATTCGAGATGTTAGGTTGCCTTTGGTTAGGATATATAACGTTATAGACGTATATAATGTCCGCACCGAGACGTACGGGACGACACGACCGGGATTCTGTAAAACATTACAAGCGAGGGTCTAGATGGGTTAGGTTAAGTTATACTTCGTTATAAACGTATATAATGTTCCCACCGAGAAGTGGGGCCGACCAGCCAGGAATGTTGTGAAATACTACATCCGAGATGTTAGGTTCCCTTAGGTTACGATATATTACGTTATAGACGTATATAATGTCCGCACCGAGACGTACGGACCGACACGACCGGGATTCTGCAAAACATTACAAGCGAGGGGCTAGATGGGTTAGGTTAGGTTATACTACGTTATAAACGTATATAATTTTCCCACCGAGAAGTGGGGCCTACCAGCCAGGAATGTTGTGAAATACTACATCCGTGATGTTAGGTTCCCTTAGGTTAGGATATATAACGTTATAGACGTATATAATGTCCGCACCGAGACGTACGAGACGACACGACCGGGATTCTGTAAAACATTACCAGCGAGGGTCTAGATGGGTTAGGTTAGGTTATATTACGATATAGACGTATATAATGTGCCGACCGAGAAGTAGGGACTGACCCGCCAGGAATGTTGGAAAATACTACATCCGAGATGTTAAGTTGCCTTAGGTTAGGATATATAAAATTATAGACGTATATAATGTCACCACGGAACAGTACGGGCCGACACGACTGGGATTTTGTAAAACATAACCAGCGAGGGGCTAGATGGGTTAGGTTAGGTTATATTACGTTATAAACGTATATAATGTTCCCACCGAGAAGTGGGGCCGACCTGCCAGGAATGTTGTGAAATACTACATCCGAGATGTTAGGTTCCCTTAGGTTAAGATATATAACGTTATAGACGTAAATAATGTCCCCACCGAGAAGTACGGGCCGACACGACCGGCATTTTGTAAAACATTACCAGCGAGGGTCTAGCTGGGTTAGGTTAGGTTATATTACGATATAGACGTATATAATGTTCCCACCGAGAAGTAGCGGCCGCCCCGCCAGGAATGTTGGAAAATACTACATCCGAGATGTTAGGTTGCCTTTGGTTAGGATATATAACGTTATAGACGTATATAATGTGCCCACCGAGATGTAGGGGCCGACCCGCCAGCAATGTTGGAAAATACTACATCCGAGATGTTAGGTTGCCTTAGGTTAGGATATATAACGATATAGACGTATATAATGTACCCACGGAGAAGTAGGGCCGACACGAGCGGGATTTTGTAAAACATTACAAGCGAGGGTCTAGATGGGTTAGGTTAGGTTATACTTCGTTATAAACGTATATAATGTTCCCACCGAGAAGTGGGGCCGACCAGCCAGGAATGTTGTGAAATACTACATCCGTGATGTTAGGTTCCCTTAGGTTAGGATATATAACGTTATAGACATATATAATGTCCCCACGGAGAAGTACGGGCCGACACGACCGGGATTTTGTAAAACATTACCAGCGAGGGTCTAGATGGATTAGGTTAGGTTATATTACGTTATAGACGTATATAATGTTCCCACCGAGAAGTGGGGCCGACCAGCCAGGAATGTTGTGAAATACTACATCCGAGATGTTAGGTTCGCTTAGGTTAGGATATGTAACGTTATAGACGTATATAATGTCCGCACCGAGACGTACGGGCCGACACGACCGGGATTCTGCAAAACATTACAAGCGAGGGGCTGGATGGGTTAGGTTAGGTTATACTACGTTATAAACGTATATAATTTTCCCACCGAGAAGTGGGGCCGACCAGCCAGGAATGTTGTGAAATACTACATCCGTGATGTTAAGTTCCCTTAGGTTAGGATATATAACGTTATAGACGTATATAATGTCCGCACCGAGACGTACGAGACGACACGACCGGGATTCTGTAAAACATTACCAGCGAGGGTCTAGATGGGTTAGGTTAGGTTATATTACGATATAGACGTATATAATGTGCCGACCGAGAAGTAGGGACTGACCCGCCAGGAATGTTGGAAAATACTACATCCGAGATGTTAAGTTGCCTTAGGTTAGGATATATAAAATTATAGACGTATATAATGTCACCACGGAACAGTACGGGCCGACACGACTGGGATTTTGTAAAACATAACCAGCGAGGGGCTAGATGGGTTAGGTTAGGTTATATTACGTTATAAACGTATATAATGTTCCCACCGAGAAGTGGGGCCGACCAGCCCGGAATGTTGTGAAATACTACATCCGAGATGTTAGGTTCGCTTAGGTTAGGATATATAACGTTATAGACGTATATAATGTCCGCACCGAGACGTACGGGCCGACACGACCGGGATTCTGCAAAACATTACAAGCGAGGGGCTGGATGGGTTAGGTTAGGTTATATTACGATATAAACGTATATAATGTGCCCACCGAGAAGTAGGGGCCGACCCGCCAGGAATGCTGGAAAATACTACATCGGAGATGTTAAGTTGCCTTAGGTTAGGATATATAACGATATAGACGTATATAATGTCCCCACGGAGAAGTACGGGCCGACACGACCGGGATTTTGTAAAACATTACCAGCGAGGGTCTAGATGGGTTAGGTTTGGTTATATTACGATATAGACGTAAATAATGCTCCCACCGAGAAGTGGGGCCGACCCGCCAGGAATGTTGTGAAATACTACATTCGAGATGTTAGGTTGCCTTTGGTTAGGATATAAAACGTTATAGACGTATATAATGTCCGCGCCGAGACGTACGGGACGACACGGCCGGGATTCTGTAAAACATTACAAGCGAGGGTCTAGATGGGTTAGGTTAGGTTATACTTCGTTATAAACGTATATAATGTTCCCACCGAGAAGTGGGGCCGACCAGCCAGGAATGTTGGAAAATACTACATCGGAGATGTTAAGTTGCCTTAGGTTAGGATATATAACGATATAGACGTATATAATGTCCCCACGGAGAAGTACGGGCCGACACGACCGGGATTTTGTAAAACATTACCAGCGAGGGTCTAGATGGATTAGGTTAGGTTATACTACGTTATAAACGTATATAATGTTCCCACCGAGAAGTGGGGCCGACCTGCCAGGAATGTTGTGAAATACTACATCCGAGATGTTAGGTTCCCTTAGGTTCGGATATATAACGTTATAGACGTAAATAATGTCCCCACCGAGAAGTACGGGCCGACACGACCGGGATTTTGTAAAACATTACCAGCGAGGGTCTAGATGGGTTAGGTTAGGTTATATTACGATATAGACGTATATAATGTTCCCACCGAGAAGTAGCGGCCGCCCCGCCAGGAATGTTCGAAAATACTACATCCGAGATGTTAGGTTCCCTTAGGTTAGGATATATAACGATATAGACGTATATAATGTCCCCACGGAGAAGTACGGGCCGACACGACGGGGATTTTGTAAAACATTACCAGCGAGGGTCTAGATGGGTTAGGTTTGGTTATATTACGATATAGACGTATATAATGTGCCCACCGAGAAGTAGGGGCCGACCCGCCAGGAATGTTGGAAAATACTACATCCGAGATGTTAGGTTGCCTTAGGTTAGGATATATAACGATATAGACGTATATAATGTCCCCACGGAGAAGTACGGGCCGACACGACCGGGATTTTGTAAAACATTACCAGCGAGGGTCTAGATGGATTAGGTTAGGTTATATTACGTTATAGACGTAAATAATGTTCCCACCGAGAAGTGGGGCCGACCCGCCAGGAATGTTGTGAAATACTACATTCGAGATGTTAGGTTGCCTTTGGTTAGGATATAAAACGTTATAGACGTATATAATGTCCGTGCCGAGACGTACGGGACGACACGACCGGGATTCTGTAAAACATTACAAGCGAGGGTCTAGATGGGTTAGGTTAGGTTATACTTCGTTATAAACGTATATAATGTTCCCACCGAGAAGTGGGGCCGACCAGCCAGGAATGTTGTGAAATACTACATGCGAGATGTTAGGTACCCTTAGGTTAGGATATATAACGTTATAGACGTATATAATGTCCGCACCGAGACGTACGGGCCGACACGACCGGGATTCTGCAAAACATTACAAGCGAGGGGCTAGATGGGTTAGGTTAGGTTATACTACGTTATAAACGTATATAATTTTCCCACCGAGAAGTGGGGCCGACCAGCCAGGAATGTTGTGAAATACTACATCCGTGATGTTAGGTTCCCTTAGGTTAGGATATATAACGTTATAGACGTATATAATGTCCGCACCGAGACGTACGAGACGACACGACCGGGATTTTGTAGAACATTACCAGCGAGGGTCTAGATGGGTTAGGTTAGGTTATATTACGATATAGACGTATATAATGTTCCCACCAAGAAGTAGCGGCCGCCCCGCCAGGAATGTTGGAAAATACTACATCCGGGATGTTAGGTTCCCTTAGGTTAGGATATATAACGTTATAGACGTATATAATGTCCCCACGGAGAAGTACGGGCCGACACGACCGGGATTTTGTAAAACATTACCAGCGAGGGTCTAGATGGGTTAGGTTAGGTTATATTACGATATAGACGTATATAATGTTCCCACCAAGAAGTAGCGGCCGCCCAGCCAGGAATGTTGGAAAATACTACATCCGAGATGTTAGGTTCCCTTAGGTTAGGATATATAACGTTATAGACGAATATAATGTCCCCACGGAGAAGTACGGGCCGACACGACCGGGATTTTGTAAAACATTACCAGCGAGGGTCTAGATGGATTAGGTTAGGTTATATTACGTTATAGACGTAAATAATGTTCCCACCGAGAAGAGGGCCGACCCGCCAGGAATGTTGTGAAATACTACATTCGAGATGTTAGGTTGCCTTTGGTTAGGATATATAACGTTATAGACGTATATAATGTCCGCACCGAGACGTACGGGACGACACGACCGGGATTATGTAAAACATTACAAGCGAGGCTCTAGATGGGTTAGGTTAAGTTATACTTCGTTATAAACGTATATAATGTTCCCACCGAGAAGTGGGGCCGACCAGCCAGGAATGTTGTGATATACTACATCCGAGATGTTAGGTTCGCTTAGGTTAGAATATATAACGTTATAGACGTATATAATGTCCGCACCGAGACGTACGGGCCGACACGACCGGGATTCTGCAAAACATTACAAGCGAGGGGCTAGATGGGTTAGGTTAGGTTATATTACGATATAGACGTATATAATGTGCCCACCGAGAAGTAGGGGCCGCCCCGCCAGGAATGTTGGAAAATACTACATCCGAGATGTTAGGTTCCCTTAGGTTAGGATATATAACGTTATAGACGTATATAATGTCCCCACGGAGAAGTACGGGCCGACACGACCGGGATTTTGTAAAACATTACCAGCGAGGGTCTAGATGGATTAGGTTAGGTTATATTACGTTATAGACGTAAATAATGTTCCCACCGAGAAGTAGCGGCCGCCCCGCCAGGAATGTTGGAAAATACTACATCCGAGATGTTAGGTTGCCTTTGGTTAGGATATATAACGTTATAGACGTATATAATGTCCGCTCCGAGACTTACGGGACGACACGGCAGGGATTCTGTAAAACATTACAAGCGAGGGTCTAGATGGGTTAGGTTAAGTTATACTTCGTTATAAACGTATATAATGTTCCCACCGAGAAGTGGGGCCGACCAGCCAGGAATGTTGTGAAATACTACATCCGAGATGTTAGGTACGCTTAGGTTAGGATATATAACGTTATAGACGTATATAATGTCCGCACCGAGACGTACGGGCCGACACGACCGGGATTCTGCAAAACATTACAAGCGATGGGCTAGATGGGTTAGGTTAGGTTATATTACGATATAGACGTATATAATGTTCTCACCGAGAAGTGGGGCCGACCAGCCAGGAATGTTGTGAAATACTACATCCGAGATGTTAGGTTCGCTTAGGTTAGGATATATAACGTTATAGACGTATATAATGTCCGCACCGAGACGTACGGGCCGACACGACCGGGATTCTGCAAAACATTACAAGCGATGGGCTAGATGGGTTAGGTTAGGTTATATTACGTTATAGACGTATATAATGTTCCCACCGAGAAGTGGGGCCGACCAGCCAGGAATGTTGTGAAATACTACATCCGAGATGTTAGGTTCGCTTAGGTTAGGATATATAACGTTATAGACGTATATAATGTCCGCACCGAGACGTACGGGCCGACACGACCGGGATTCTGCAAAACATTACAAGCGAGGGGCTGGATGGGTTAGGTTAGGTTATATTACGATATAAACGTATATAATGTGCCCACCGAGAAGTAGGGGCCGACCCGCCAGGAATGTTGGAAAATACTACATCGGAGATGTTAAGTTGCCTTAGGTTAGGATATATAACGATATAGACGTATATAATGTCCCCACGGAGAAGTACGGGCCGACACGACCGGGATTTTGTAAAACATTACCAGCGAGGGTCTAGATGGGTTAGGTTTGGTTATATTACGATATAGACGTAAATAATGCTCCCACCGAGAAGTGGGGCCGACCCGCCAGGAATGTTGTGAAATACTACATTCGAGATGTTAGGTTGCCTTTGGTTAGGATATAAAACGTTATAGACGTATATAATGTCCGCGCCGAGACGTACGGGACGACAGGGCCGGGATTCTGTAAAACATTACAAGCGAGGGTCTAGATGGGTTAGGTTAGGTTATACTTCGTTATAAACGTATATAATGTTCCCACCGAGAAGTGGGGCCGACCAGCCAGGAATGTTGTGAAATACTACATCCGAGATGTTTGGTACCCTTAGGTTAGGATATATAACGTTATAGACGTATATAAAGTCCGCACCGAGACGTACGGGCCGACACGACCGGGATTCTGCAAAACATTACAAGCGAGGGGCTAGATGGGTTAGGTTAGGTTATACTACGTTATAAACGTATATAATGTTCCCACCGAGAAGTGGGGCCGACCTGCCAGGAATGTTGTGAAATACTACATCCGAGATGTTAGGTTCCCTTAGGTTAGGATATATAACGTTATAGACGTAAATAATGTCCCCACCGAGAAGTACGGGCCGACACGACCGGGATTTTGTAAAACATTACCAGCGAGGGTCTAGATGGGTTAGGTTAGGTTATATTACGATATAGACGTATATAATGTTCCCACCGAGAAGTAGCGGCCGCCCCGCGAGGAATGTTGGAAAATACTACATCGGAGATGTTAAGTTGCCTTAGGTTAGGATATATAACGATATAGACGTATATAATGTCCCCACGGAGAAGTACGGGCCGACACGACCGGGATTTTGTAAAACATTACCAGCGAGGGTCTAGATGGGTTAGGTTTGGTTATATTACGATATAGACGTAAATAATGCTCCCACCGAGAAGTGGGGCCGACCCGCCAGGAATGTTGTGAAATACTACATTCGAGATGTTAGGTTGCCTTTGGTTAGGATATAAAACGTTATAGACGTATATAATGTCCGCGCCGAGACGTACGGGACGACACGGCCGGGATTCTGTAAAACATTACAAGCGAGGGTCTAGATGGGTTAGGTTAGGTTATACTTCGTTATAAACGTATATAATGTTCCCACCGAGAAGTGGGGCCGACCAGCCAGGAATGTTGGAAAATACTACATCGGAGATGTTAAGTTGCCTTAGGTTAGGATATATAACGATATAGACGTATATAATGTCCCCACGGAGAAGTACGGGCCGACACGACCGGGATTTTGTAAAACATTACCAGCGAGGGTCTAGATGGATTAGGTTAGGTTATACTACGTTATAAACGTATATAATGTTCCCACCGAGAAGTGGGGCCGACCTGCCAGGAATGTTGTGAAATACTACATCCGAGATGTTAGGTTCCCTTAGGTTCGGATATATAACGTTATAGACGTAAATAATGTCCCCACCGAGAAGTACGGGCCGACACGACCGGGATTTTGTAAAACATTACCAGCGAGGGTCTAGATGGGTTAGGTTAGGTTATATTACGATATAGACGTATATAATGTTCCCACCGAGAAGTAGCGGCCGCCCCGCCAGGAATGTTCGAAAATACTACATCCGAGATGTTAGGTTCCCTTAGGTTAGGATATATAACGATATAGACGTATATAATGTCCCCACGGAGAAGTACGGGCCGACACGACGGGGATTTTGTAAAACATTACCAGCGAGGGTCTAGATGGGTTAGGTTTGGTTATATTACGATATAGACGTATATAATGTGCCCACCGAGAAGTAGGGGCCGACCCGCCAGGAATGTTGGAAAATACTACATCCGAGATGTTAGGTTGCCTTAGGTTAGGATATATAACGATATAGACGTATATAATGTCCCCACGGAGAAGTACGGGCCGACACGACCGGGATTTTGTAAAACATTACCAGCGAGGGTCTAGATGGATTAGGTTAGGTTATATTACGTTATAGACGTAAATAATGTTCCCACCGAGAAGTGGGGCCGACCCGCCAGGAATGTTGTGAAATACTACATTCGAGATGTTAGGTTGCCTTTGGTTAGGATATAAAACGTTATAGACGTATATAATGTCCGTGCCGAGACGTACGGGACGACACGACCGGGATTCTGTAAAACATTACAAGCGAGGGTCTAGATGGGTTAGGTTAGGTTATACTTCGTTATAAACGTATATAATGTTCCCACCGAGAAGTGGGGCCGACCAGCCAGGAATGTTGTGAAATACTACATGCGAGATGTTAGGTACCCTTAGGTTAGGATATATAACGTTATAGACGTATATAATGTCCGCACCGAGACGTACGGGCCGACACGACCGGGATTCTGCAAAACATTACAAGCGAGGGGCTAGATGGGTTAGGTTAGGTTATACTACGTTATAAACGTATATAATTTTCCCACCGAGAAGTGGGGCCGACCAGCCAGGAATGTTGTGAAATACTACATCCGTGATGTTAGGTTCCCTTAGGTTAGGATATATAACGTTATAGACGTATATAATGTCCGCACCGAGACGTACGAGACGACACGACCGGGATTTTGTAGAACATTACCAGCGAGGGTCTAGATGGGTTAGGTTAGGTTATATTACGATATAGACGTATATAATGTTCCCACCAAGAAGTAGCGGCCGCCCCGCCAGGAATGTTGGAAAATACTACATCCGGGATGTTAGGTTCCCTTAGGTTAGGATATATAACGTTATAGACGTATATAATGTCCCCACGGAGAAGTACGGGCCGACACGACCGGGATTTTGTAAAACATTACCAGCGAGGGTCTAGATGGGTTAGGTTAGGTTATATTACGATATAGACGTATATAATGTTCCCACCAAGAAGTAGCGGCCGCCCAGCCAGGAATGTTGGAAAATACTACATCCGAGATGTTAGGTTCCCTTAGGTTAGGATATATAACGTTATAGACGAATATAATGTCCCCACGGAGAAGTACGGGCCGACACGACCGGGATTTTGTAAAACATTACCAGCGAGGGTCTAGATGGATTAGGTTAGGTTATATTACGTTATAGACGTAAATAATGTTCCCACCGAGAAGAGGGCCGACCCGCCAGGAATGTTGTGAAATACTACATTCGAGATGTTAGGTTGCCTTTGGTTAGGATATATAACGTTATAGACGTATATAATGTCCGCACCGAGACGTACGGGACGACACGACCGGGATTATGTAAAACATTACAAGCGAGGCTCTAGATGGGTTAGGTTAAGTTATACTTCGTTATAAACGTATATAATGTTCCCACCGAGAAGTGGGGCCGACCAGCCAGGAATGTTGTGATATACTACATCCGAGATGTTAGGTTCGCTTAGGTTAGAATATATAACGTTATAGACGTATATAATGTCCGCACCGAGACGTACGGGCCGACACGACCGGGATTCTGCAAAACATTACAAGCGAGGGGCTAGATGGGTTAGGTTAGGTTATATTACGATATAGACGTATATAATGTGCCCACCGAGAAGTAGGGGCCGCCCCGCCAGGAATGTTGGAAAATACTACATCCGAGATGTTAGGTTCCCTTAGGTTAGGATATATAACGTTATAGACGTATATAATGTCCCCACGGAGAAGTACGGGCCGACACGACCGGGATTTTGTAAAACATTACCAGCGAGGGTCTAGATGGATTAGGTTAGGTTATATTACGTTATAGACGTAAATAATGTTCCCACCGAGAAGTAGCGGCCGCCCCGCCAGGAATGTTGGAAAATACTACATCCGAGATGTTAGGTTGCCTTTGGTTAGGATATATAACGTTATAGACGTATATAATGTCCGCTCCGAGACTTACGGGACGACACGGCAGGGATTCTGTAAAACATTACAAGCGAGGGTCTAGATGGGTTAGGTTAAGTTATACTTCGTTATAAACGTATATAATGTTCCCACCGAGAAGTGGGGCCGACCAGCCAGGAATGTTGTGAAATACTACATCCGAGATGTTAGGTACGCTTAGGTTAGGATATATAACGTTATAGACGTATATAATGTCCGCACCGAGACGTACGGGCCGACACGACCGGGATTCTGCAAAACATTACAAGCGATGGGCTAGATGGGTTAGGTTAGGTTATATTACGATATAGACGTATATAATGTTCTCACCGAGAAGTGGGGCCGACCAGCCAGGAATGTTGTGAAATACTACATCCGAGATGTTAGGTTCGCTTAGGTTAGGATATATAACGTTATAGACGTATATAATGTCCGCACCGAGACGTACGGGCCGACACGACCGGGATTCTGCAAAACATTACAAGCGATGGGCTAGATGGGTTAGGTTAGGTTATATTACGTTATAGACGTATATAATGTTCCCACCGAGAAGTGGGGCCGACCAGCCAGGAATGTTGTGAAATACTACATCCGAGATGTTAGGTTCGCTTAGGTTAGGATATATAACGTTATAGACGTATATAATGTCCGCACCGAGACGTACGAGACGACACGACCGGGATTTTGTAGAACATTACCAGCGAGGGTCTAGATGGGTTAGGTTAGGTTATATTACGATATAGACGTATATAATGTTCCCACCAAGAAGTAGCGGCCGCCCCGCCAGGAATGTTGGAAAATACTACATCCGGGATGTTAGGTTCCCTTAGGTTAGGATATATAACGTTATAGACGTATATAATGTCCCCACGGAGAAGTACGGGCCGACACGACCGGGATTTTGTAAAACATTACCAGCGAGGGTCTAGATGGGTTAGGTTAGGTTATATTACGATATAGACGTATATAATGTTCCCACCGAGAAGTAGCGGCCGCCCCGCCAGGAATGTTCGAAAATACTACATCCGAGATGTTAGGTTCCCTTAGGTTAGGATATATAACGATATAGACGTATATAATGTCCCCACGGAGAAGTACGGGCCGACACGACGGGGATTTTGTAAAACATTACCAGCGAGGGTCTAGATGGGTTAGGTTTGGTTATATTACGATATAGACGTATATAATGTGCCCACCGAGAAGTAGGGGCCGACCCGCCAGGAATGTTGGAAAATACTACATCCGAGATGTTAGGTTGCCTTAGGTTAGGATATATAACGATATAGACGTATATAATGTCCCCACGGAGAAGTACGGGCCGACACGACCGGGATTTTGTAAAACATTACCAGCGAGGGTCTAGATGGATTAGGTTAGGTTATATTACGTTATAGACGTAAATAATGTTCCCACCGAGAAGTGGGGCCGACCCGCCAGGAATGTTGTGAAATACTACATTCGAGATGTTAGGTTGCCTTTGGTTAGGATATAAAACGTTATAGACGTATATAATGTCCGTGCCGAGACGTACGGGACGACACGACCGGGATTCTGTAAAACATTACAAGCGAGGGTCTAGATGGGTTAGGTTAGGTTATACTTCGTTATAAACGTATATAATGTTCCCACCGAGAAGTGGGGCCGACCAGCCAGGAATGTTGTGAAATACTACATGCGAGATGTTAGGTACCCTTAGGTTAGGATATATAACGTTATAGACGTATATAATGTCCGCACCGAGACGTACGGGCCGACACGACCGGGATTCTGCAAAACATTACAAGCGAGGGGCTAGATGGGTTAGGTTAGGTTATACTACGTTATAAACGTATATAATTTTCCCACCGAGAAGTGGGGCCGACCAGCCAGGAATGTTGTGAAATACTACATCCGTGATGTTAGGTTCCCTTAGGTTAGGATATATAACGTTATAGACGTATATAATGTCCGCACCGAGACGTACGAGACGACACGACCGGGATTTTGTAGAACATTACCAGCGAGGGTCTAGATGGGTTAGGTTAGGTTATATTACGATATAGACGTATATAATGTTCCCACCAAGAAGTAGCGGCCGCCCCGCCAGGAATGTTGGAAAATACTACATCCGGGATGTTAGGTTCCCTTAGGTTAGGATATATAACGTTATAGACGTATATAATGTCCCCACGGAGAAGTACGGGCCGACACGACCGGGATTTTGTAAAACATTACCAGCGAGGGTCTAGATGGGTTAGGTTAGGTTATATTACGATATAGACGTATATAATGTTCCCACCAAGAAGTAGCGGCCGCCCAGCCAGGAATGTTGGAAAATACTACATCCGAGATGTTAGGTTCCCTTAGGTTAGGATATATAACGTTATAGACGAATATAATGTCCCCACGGAGAAGTACGGGCCGACACGACCGGGATTTTGTAAAACATTACCAGCGAGGGTCTAGATGGATTAGGTTAGGTTATATTACGTTATAGACGTAAATAATGTTCCCACCGAGAAGAGGGCCGACCCGCCAGGAATGTTGTGAAATACTACATTCGAGATGTTAGGTTGCCTTTGGTTAGGATATATAACGTTATAGACGTATATAATGTCCGCACCGAGACGTACGGGACGACACGACCGGGATTATGTAAAACATTACAAGCGAGGCTCTAGATGGGTTAGGTTAAGTTATACTTCGTTATAAACGTATATAATGTTCCCACCGAGAAGTGGGGCCGACCAGCCAGGAATGTTGTGATATACTACATCCGAGATGTTAGGTTCGCTTAGGTTAGAATATATAACGTTATAGACGTATATAATGTCCGCACCGAGACGTACGGGCCGACACGACCGGGATTCTGCAAAACATTACAAGCGAGGGGCTAGATGGGTTAGGTTAGGTTATATTACGATATAGACGTATATAATGTGCCCACCGAGAAGTAGGGGCCGCCCCGCCAGGAATGTTGGAAAATACTACATCCGAGATGTTAGGTTCCCTTAGGTTAGGATATATAACGTTATAGACGTATATAATGTCCCCACGGAGAAGTACGGGCCGACACGACCGGGATTTTGTAAAACATTACCAGCGAGGGTCTAGATGGATTAGGTTAGGTTATATTACGTTATAGACGTAAATAATGTTCCCACCGAGAAGTAGCGGCCGCCCCGCCAGGAATGTTGGAAAATACTACATCCGAGATGTTAGGTTGCCTTTGGTTAGGATATATAACGTTATAGACGTATATAATGTCCGCTCCGAGACTTACGGGACGACACGGCAGGGATTCTGTAAAACATTACAAGCGAGGGTCTAGATGGGTTAGGTTAAGTTATACTTCGTTATAAACGTATATAATGTTCCCACCGAGAAGTGGGGCCGACCAGCCAGGAATGTTGTGAAATACTACATCCGAGATGTTAGGTACGCTTAGGTTAGGATATATAACGTTATAGACGTATATAATGTCCGCACCGAGACGTACGGGCCGACACGACCGGGATTCTGCAAAACATTACAAGCGATGGGCTAGATGGGTTAGGTTAGGTTATATTACGATATAGACGTATATAATGTTCTCACCGAGAAGTGGGGCCGACCAGCCAGGAATGTTGTGAAATACTACATCCGAGATGTTAGGTTCGCTTAGGTTAGGATATATAACGTTATAGACGTATATAATGTCCGCACCGAGACGTACGGGCCGACACGACCGGGATTCTGCAAAACATTACAAGCGATGGGCTAGATGGGTTAGGTTAGGTTATATTACGTTATAGACGTATATAATGTTCCCACCGAGAAGTGGGGCCGACCAGCCAGGAATGTTGTGAAATACTACATCCGAGATGTTAGGTTCGCTTAGGTTAGGATATATAACGTTATAGACGTATATAATGTCCGCACCGAGACGTACGGGCCGACACGACCGGGATTCTGCAAAACATTACAAGCGAGGGGCTGGATGGGTTAGGTTAGGTTATATTACGATATAAACGTATATAATGTGCCCACCGAGAAGTAGGGGCCGACCCGCCAGGAATGTTGGAAAATACTACATCGGAGATGTTAAGTTGCCTTAGGTTAGGATATATAACGATATAGACGTATATAATGTCCCCACGGAGAAGTACGGGCCGACACGACCGGGATTTTGTAAAACATTACCAGCGAGGGTCTAGATGGGTTAGGTTTGGTTATATTACGATATAGACGTAAATAATGCTCCCACCGAGAAGTGGGGCCGACCCGCCAGGAATGTTGTGAAATACTACATTCGAGATGTTAGGTTGCCTTTGGTTAGGATATAAAACGTTATAGACGTATATAATGTCCGCGCCGAGACGTACGGGACGACAGGGCCGGGATTCTGTAAAACATTACAAGCGAGGGTCTAGATGGGTTAGGTTAGGTTATACTTCGTTATAAACGTATATAATGTTCCCACCGAGAAGTGGGGCCGACCTGCCAGGAATGTTGTGAAATACTACATCCGAGATGTTAGGTTCCCTTAGGTTAGGATATATAACGTTATAGACGTAAATAATGTCCCCACCGAGAAGTACGGGCCGACACGACCGGGATTTTGTAAAACATTACCAGCGAGGGTCTAGATGGGTTAGGTTAGGTTATATTACGATATAGACGTATATAATGTTCCCACCGAGAAGTAGCGGCCGCCCCGCCAGGAATGTTCGAAAATACTACATCCGAGATGTTAGGTTCCCTTAGGTTAGGATATATAACGATATAGACGTATATAATGTCCCCACGGAGAAGTACGGGCCGACACGACGGGGATTTTGTAAAACATTACCAGCGAGGGTCTAGATGGGTTAGGTTTGGTTATATTACGATATAGACGTATATAATGTGCCCACCGAGAAGTAGGGGCCGACCCGCCAGGAATGTTGGAAAATACTACATCCGAGATGTTAGGTTGCCTTAGGTTAGGATATATAACGATATAGACGTATATAATGTCCCCACGGAGAAGTACGGGCCGACACGACCGGGATTTTGTAAAACATTACCAGCGAGGGTCTAGATGGATTAGGTTAGGTTATATTACGTTATAGACGTAAATAATGTTCCCACCGAGAAGAGGGGCCGACCCGCCAGGATTGTTGTGAAATACTACATTCGAGATGTTAGGTTGCCTTTGGTTAGGATATAAAACGTTATAGACGTATATAATGTCCGTGCCGAGACGTACGGGACGACACGACCGGGATTCTGTAAAACATTACAAGCGAGGGTCTAGATGGGTTAGGTTAAGTTATACTTCGTTATAAACGTATATAATGTTCCCACCGAGAAGTGGAGCCGACCAGCCAGGAATGTTGTGAAATACTACATGCGAGATGTTAGGTACCCTTAGGTTAGGATATATAACGTTATAGACGTATATAATGTCCGCACCGAGACGTACGAGACGACACGACCGGGATTTTGTAGAACATTACCAGCGAGGGTCTAGATGGGTTAGGTTAGGTTATATTAGGATATAGACGTATATAATGTTCCCACCAAGAAGTAGCGGCCGCCCCGCCAGGAATGTTGGAAAATACTACATCCGGGATGTTAGGTTCCCTTAGGTTAGGATATATAACGTTATAGACGTATATAATGTCCCCACGGAGAAGTACGGGCCGACACGACCGGGATTTTGTAAAACATTACCAGCGAGGGTCTAGATGGGTTAGGTTAGGTTATATTACGATATAGACGTATATAATGTTCCCACCAAGAAGTAGCGGCCGCCCCGCCAGGAATGTTGGAAAATACTACATCCGAGATGTTAGGTTCCCTTAGGTTAGGATATATAACGTTATAGACGTATATAATGTACCCACGGAGAAGTACGGGCCGACACGACCGGGATTTTGTAAAACATTACCAGCGAGGGTCTAGATGGATTAGGTTAGGTTATATTACGTTATAGATGTAAATAATGTTCCCACCGAAGTGTGGGGCCGACCCGCCAGGAATGTTGGAAAATACTACATCCGAGATGTTTAGTTGCCTTTGGTTAGGATATATAACGTTATAGGCGTATATAATGTCCGCACCGAGACGTACGAGACGACACGACCGGGATTCTGTAAAACATTACCAGCGAGGGTCTAGATGGGTTAGGTTAGGTTATATTACGTTATAGACGTGAATAATGTTCCCACCGAGATATGGGGCCGACCCGCCAGGAATGTTGGAAAATACTACATCCGAGATGTTAGGTTGCCTTAGGTTAGGACATATAACGATATAGACGTATATAATGTCCCCACGGAGAAGTACGGGCGGACACGACCGGGATTTTGTAGAACATTACCAGCGAGGGTCTAGATGGGTTAGGTTAGGTTATATTACGATATAGACGTATATAATGTTCCCACCAAGAAGTAGCGGCCGCCCCGCCAGGAATGTTGGAAAATACTACATCCGGGATGTTAGGTTCCCTTAGGTTAGGATATATAACGTTATAGACGTATATAATGTCCCCACGGAGAAGTACGGGCCGACACGACCGGGATTTTGTAAAACATTACCAGCGAGGGTCTAGATGGGTTAGGTTAGGTTATATTACGATATAGACGTATATAATGTTCCCACCAAGAAGTAGCGGCCGCCCAGCCAGGAATGTTGGAAAATACTACATCCGAGATGTTAGGTTCCCTTAGGTTAGGATATATAACGTTATAGACGAATATAATGTCCCCACGGAGAAGTACGGGCCGACACGACCGGGATTTTGTAAAACATTACCAGCGAGGGTCTAGATGGATTAGGTTAGGTTATATTACGTTGTAGACGTAAATAATGTTCCCACCGAGAAGAGGGCCGACCCGCCAGGAATGTTGTGAAATACTACATTCGAGATGTTAGGTTGCCTTTGGTTAGGATATATAACGTTATAGACGTATATAATGTCCGCACCGAGACGTACGGGACGACACGACCGGGATTATGTAAAACATTACAAGCGAGGCTCTAGATGGGTTAGGTTAAGTTATACTTCGTTATAAACGTATATAATGTTCCCACCGAGAAGTGGGGCCGACCAGCCCGGAATGTTGTGAAATACTACATCCGAGATGTTAGGTTCGCTTAGGTTAGGATATATAACGTTATAGACGTATATAATGTCCGCACCGAGACGTACGGGCCGACACGACCGGGATTCTGCAAAACATTACAAGCGAGGGGCTGGATGGGTTAGGTTAGGTTATATTACGATATAAACGTATATAATGTGCCCACCGAGAAGTAGGGGCCGACCCGCCAGGAATGTTGGAAAATACTACATCGGAGATGTTAAGTTGCCTTAGGTTAGGATATATAACGATATAGACGTATATAATGTCCCCACGGAGAAGTACGGGCCGACACGACCGGGATTTTGTAAAACATTACCAGCGAGGGTCTAGATGGGTTAGGTTTGGTTATATTACGATATAGACGTAAATAATGCTCCCACCGAGAAGTGGGGCCGACCCGCCAGGAATGTTGTGAAATACTACATTCGAGATGTTAGGTTGCCTTTGGTTAGGATATAAAACGTTATAGACGTATATAATGTCCGTGCCGAGACGTACGGGACGACACGACCGGGATTCTGTAAAACATTACAAGCGAGGGTCTAGATGGGTTAGGTTAGGTTATACTTCGTTATAAACGTATATAATGTTCCCACCGAGAAGTGGGGCCGACCAGCCAGGAATGTTGTGAAATACTACATGCGAGATGTTAGGTACCCTTAGGTTAGGATATATAACGTTATAGACGTATATAATGTCCGCACCGAGACGTACGAGACGACACGACCGGGATTTTGTAGAACATTACCAGCGAGGGTCTAGATGGGTTAGGTTAGGTTATATTAGGATATAGACGTATATAATGTTCCCACCAAGAAGTAGCGGCCGCCCCGCCAGGAGTGTTGGAAAATACTACATCCGGGATGTTAGGTTCCCTTAGGTTAGGATATATAACGTTATAGACGTATATAATGTCCCCACGGAGAAGTACGGGCCGACACGACCGGGATTTTGTAAAACATTACCAGCGAGGGTCTAGATGGGTTAGGTTAGGTTATATTACGATATAGACGTATATAATGTTCCCACCAAGAAGTAGCGGCCGCCCCGCCAGGAATGTTGGAAAATACTACATCCGAGATGTTAGGTTCCCTTAGGTTAGGATATATAACGTTATAGACGAATATAATGTCCCCACGGAGAAGTACGGGCCGACACGACCGGGATTTTGTAAAACATTACCAGCGAGGGTCCAGATGGATTAGGTTAGGATATATTACGTTATAGACGTAAATAATGTTCCCACCGAGAAGTGGGGCCGACCCGCCAGGAATGTTGTGAAATACTACATTCGAGATGTTAGGTTGCCTTTGGTTAGGATATATAACGTTATAGACGTATATAATGTCCGCACCGAGACGTACGGGACGACACGACCGGGATTCTGTAAAACATTACAAGCGAGGCTCTAGATGGGTTAGGTTAAGTTATACTTCGTTATAAACGTATATAATGTTCCCACCGAGAAGTGGGGCCGACCAGCCAGGAATGTTGTGATATACTACATCCGAGATGTTACGTTCGCTTAGGTTAGAATATATAACGTTATAGACGTATATAATGTCCGCACCGAGACGTACGGGCCGACACGACCGGGATTCTGCAAAACATTACAAGCGAGGGGCTAGATGGGTTAGGTTAGGTTATATTACGATATAGACGTATATAATGTGCCCACCGAGAAGTAGGGGCCGCCCCGCCAGGAATGTTGGAAAATACTACATCCGAGATGTTAGGTTCCCTTAGGTTAGGATATATAACGTTATAGACGTATATAATGTCCCCACGGAGAAGTACGGGCCGACACGACCGGGATTTTGTAAAACATTACCAGCGAGGTTCTAGATGGGTTAGGTTTGGTTATATTACGATATAGACGTATATAATGTGCCCACCGAGAAGTAGCGGCCGCCCCGCCAGGAATGTTGGAAAATGCTACATCCGAGATGTTAGGTTGCCTTTGGTTAGGATATATAACGTTATAGACGTATATAATGTCCGCTCCGAGACGTACGGGACGACACGACCGGGATTCTGTAAAACATTACAAGCGAGGGTCTAGATGGTTTAGGTTAAGTTATACTTCGTTATAAACGTATATAATGTTCCCACCGAGAAGTGGGGCCGACCTGCCAGGAATGTTGTGAAATACTACATCCGAGATGTTAGGTTCCCTTAGGTTAAGATATATAACGTTATAGACGTAAATAATGTCCCCACCGAGAAGTACGGGCCGACACGACCGGCATTTTGTAAAACATTACCAGCGAGGGTCTAGCTGGGTTAGGTTAGGTTATATTACGATATAGACGTATATAATGTTCCCACCGAGAAGTAGCGGCCGCCCCGCCAGGAATGTTGGAAAATACTACATCCGAGAAGTTAGGTTGCCTTTGGTTAGGATATATAACGTTATAGACGTATATAATGTGCCCACCGAGATGTAGGGGCCGACCCGCCAGGAATGTTGGAAAATACTACATCCGAGATGTTAGGTTGCCTTAGGTTAGGATATATAACGATATAGACGTATATAATGTACCCACGGAGAAGTAGGGCCGACACGTGCGGGATTTTGTAAAACATTACAAGCGAGGGTCTAGATGGGTTAGGTTAGGTTATACTTCGTTATAAACGTATATAATGTTCCCACCGAGAAGTGGGGCCGACCAGCCAGGAATGTTGTGAAATACTACATCCGTGATGTTAGGTTCCCTTAGGTTAGGATATATAACGTTATAGACATATATAATGTCCCCACGGAGAAGTACGGGCCGACACGACCGGGATTTTGTAAAACATTACCAGCGAGGGTCAAGATGGATTAGGTTAGGTTATATTACGTTATAGACGTATATAATGTTCCCACCGAGAAGTGGGGCCGACCAGCCAGGAATGTTGTGAAATACTACATCCGAGATGTTAGGTTCGCTTAGGTTAGGATATATAACGTTATAGACGTATATAATGTCCGCACCGAGACGTACGGGCCGACACGACCGGGATTCTGCAAAACATTACAAGCGAGGGGCTGGATGGGTTAGGTTAGGTTATACTACGTTATAAACGTATATAATTTTCCCACCGAGAAGTGGGGCCGACCAGCCAGGAATGTTGTGAAATACTACATCCGTGATGTTAGGTTCCCTTAGGTTAGGATATATAACGTTATAGACGTATATAATGTCCGCACCGAGACGTACGAGACGACACGACCGGGATTCTGTAAAACATTACCAGCGAGGGTCTAGATGGGTTAGGTTAGGTTATATTACGATATAGACGTATATAATGTGCCGACCGAGAAGTAGGGACTGACCCGCCAGGAATGTTGGAAAATACTACATCCGAGATGTTAAGTTGCCTTAGGTTAGGATATATAAAATTATAGACGTATATAATGTCACCACGGAACAGTACGGGCCGACACGACTGGGATTTTGTAAAACATAACCAGCGAGGGGCTAGATGGGTTAGGTTAGGTTATATTACGTTATAAACGTATATAATGTTCCCACCGAGAAGTGGGGCCGACCAGCCCGGAATGTTGTGAAATACTACATCCGAGATGTTAGGTTCGCTTAGGTTAGGATATATAACGTTATAGACGTATATAATGTCCGCACCGAGACGTACGGGCCGACACGACCGGGATTCTGCAAAACATTACAAGCGAGGGGCTGGATGGGTTAGGTTAGGTTATATTACGATATAAACGTATATAATGTGCCCACCGAGAAGTAGGGGCCGACCCGCCAGGAATGTTGGAAAATACTACATCGGAGATGTTAAGTTGCCTTAGGTTAGGATATATAACGATATAGACGTATATAATGTCCCCACGGAGAAGTACGGGCCGACACGACCGGGATTTTGTAAAACATTACCAGCGAGGGTCTAGATGGGTTAGGTTTGGTTATATTACGATATAGACGTAAATAATGCTCCCACCGAGAAGTGGGGCCGACCCGCCAGGAATGTTGTGAAATACTACATTCGAGATGTTAGGTTGCCTTTGGTTAGGATATAAAACGTTATAGACGTATATAATGTCCGTGCCGAGACGTACGGGACGACACGACCGGGATTCTGTAAAACATTACAAGCGAGGGTCTAGATGGGTTAGGTTAGGTTATACTTCGTTATAAACGTATATAATGTTCCCACCGAGAAGTGGGGCCGACCAGCCAGGAATGTTGTGAAATACTACATGCGAGATGTTAGGTACCCTTAGGTTAGGATATATAACGTTATAGACGTATATAATGTCCGCACCGAGACGTACGAGACGACACGACCGGGATTTTGTAGAACATTACCAGCGAGGGTCTAGATGGGTTAGGTTAGGTTATATTAGGATATAGACGTATATAATGTTCCCACCAAGAAGTAGCGGCCGCCCCGCCAGGAATGTTGGAAAATACTACATCCGGGATGTTAGGTTCCCTTAGGTTAGGATATATAACGTTATAGACGTATATAATGTCCCCACGGAGAAGTACGGGCCGACACGACCGGGATTTTGTAAAACATTACCAGCGAGGGTCTAGATGGGTTAGGTTAGGTTATATTACGATATAGACGTATATAATGTTCCCACCAAGAAGTAGCGGCCGCCCCGCCAGGAATGTTGGAAAATACTACATCCGAGATGTTAGGTTCCCTTAGGTTAGGATATATAACGTTATAGACGAATATAATGTCCCCACGGAGAAGTACGGGCCGACACGACCGGGATTTTGTAAAACATTACCAGCGAGGGTCCAGATGGATTAGGTTAGGATATATTACGTTATAGACGTAAATAATGTTCCCACCGAGAAGTGGGGCCGACCCGCCAGGAATGTTGTGAAATACTACATTCGAGATGTTAGGTTGCCTTTGGTTAGGATATATAACGTTATAGACGTATATAATGTCCGCACCGAGACGTACGGGACGACACGACCGGGATTCTGTAAAACATTACAAGCGAGGCTCTAGATGGGTTAGGTTAAGTTATACTTCGTTATAAACGTATATAATGTTCCCACCGAGAAGTGGGGCCGACCAGCCAGGAATGTTGTGATATACTACATCCGAGATGTTACGTTCGCTTAGGTTAGAATATATAACGTTATAGACGTATATAATGTCCGCACCGAGACGTACGGGCCGACACGACCGGGATTCTGCAAAACATTACAAGCGAGGGGCTAGATGGGTTAGGTTAGGTTATATTACGATATAGACGTATATAATGTGCCCACCGAGAAGTAGGGGCCGCCCCGCCAGGAATGTTGGAAAATACTACATCCGAGATGTTAGGTTCCCTTAGGTTAGGATATATAACGTTATAGACGTATATAATGTCCCCACGGAGAAGTACGGGCCGACACGACCGGGATTTTGTAAAACATTACCAGCGAGGTTCTAGATGGGTTAGGTTTGGTTATATTACGATATAGACGTATATAATGTGCCCACCGAGAAGTAGCGGCCGCCCCGCCAGGAATGTTGGAAAATGCTACATCCGAGATGTTAGGTTGCCTTTGGTTAGGATATATAACGTTATAGACGTATATAATGTCCGCTCCGAGACGTACGGGACGACACGACCGGGATTCTGTAAAACATTACAAGCGAGGGTCTAGATGGTTTAGGTTAAGTTATACTTCGTTATAAACGTATATAATGTTCCCACCGAGAAGTGGGGCCGACCAGACAGGAATGTTGTGAAATACTACATCCGAGATGTTAGGTTCGCTTAGGTTAGGATATATAACGTTATAGACGTATATAATGTCCGCACCGAGACGTACGGGCCGACACGACCGGGATTCTGCAAAACATTACAAGCGAGGGGCTAGATGGGTTAGGTTAGGTTACATTACGATATAGACGTATATAATTTGCCCACCGAGAAGTAGGGGCCGACCCGCCAGGAATGTTGGAAAATACTACATCGGAGATGTTAAGTTGCCTTAGGTTAGGATATATAACGATATAGACGTATATAATGTGCCCACCGAGATGTAGGGGCCGACCCGCCAGGAATGTTGGAAAATACTACATCCGAGATGTTAGGTTGCCTTAGGTTAGGATATATAACGATATAGACGTATATAATGTACCCACGGAGAAGTAGGGCCGACACGAGCGGGATTTTGTAAAACATTACAAGCGAGGGTCTAGATGGGTTAGGTTAGGTTATACTTCGTTATAAACGTATATAATGTTCCCACCGAGAAGTGGGGCCGACCAGCCAGGAATGTTGTGAAATACTACATCCGAGATGTTAGGTACCCTTAGGTTAGGATATAAAACGTTATAGACGTATATAATGTCCGCACCGAGACGTACGGGCCGACACGACCGGGATTCTGCAAAACATTACAAGCGAGGTGCTAGATGGGTTAGGTTAGGTTATACTACGTTATAAACGTATATAATTTTCCCACCGAGAAGTGGGGCCGACCAGCCAGGAATGTTGTGAAATACTACATCCGTGATGTTAGGTTCCCTTAGGTTAGGATATATAACGTTATAGACATATATAATGTCCCCACGGAGAAGTACGGGCCGACACGACCGGGATTTTGTAAAACATTACCAGCGAGGGTCTAGATGGATTAGGTTAGGTTATATTACGTTATAGACGTATATAATGTTCCCACCGAGAAGTGGGGCCGACCAGCCAGGAATGTTGTGAAATACTACATCCGAGATGTTAGGTTCGCTTAGGTTAGGATATATAACGTTATAGACGTATATAATGTCCGCACCGAGACGTACGAGACGACACGACCGGGATTCTGTAAAACATTACCAGCGAGGGTCTAGATGGGTTAGGTTAGGTTATATTACGATATAGACGTATATAATGTGCCCACCGAGAAGTAGGGGCCGACCCGCCAGGAATGTTGGAAAATACTACATCGGAGCTGTTAAGTTGCCTTAGGTTAGGATATATAACGATATAGACGTATATAATGTCCCCACGGAGAAGTACGGGCCGACACGACCGGGATTTTGTAAAAGATTACCAGCGAGGGTCTAGATGGGTTAGGTTTGGTTATATTACGATATAGACGTATATAATGTGCCCACCGAGAAGTAGGGGCCGACCCGCCAGGAATGTTGGAAAATACTACATCCGAGATGTTAGGTTGCCTTAGGTTAGGATATATAACGATATAGACGTATATAATGTCCCCACGGAGAAGTACGGGCCGACACGACCGGGATTTTGTAAAACATTACAAGCGAGGCTCTAGATGGGTTAGGTTAAGTTATACTTCGTTATAAACGTATATAATGTTCCCACCGAGAAGTGGGGCCGACCAGCCAGGAATGTTGTGAAATACTACATCCGAGATGTTAGGTTCGCTTAGGTTAGGATATATAACGTTATAGACGTATATAATGTCCGCACCGAGACGTACGGGCCGACACGATCGGGATTCTGCAAAACATTACAAGCGACGGGCTAGATGGGTTAGGTTAGGTTATATTACGATATAGACGTATATAATGTGCCCACCGAGAAGTAGGGGCCGCCCCGCCAGGAATGTTGGAAAATACTACATCCGAGATGTTAGGTTCCCTTAGGTTAGGATATATAACGTTATAGACGTATATAATGTCCCCACGGAGAAGTACGGGCCGACACGACCGGGATTTTGTAAAACATTACCAGCGAGGGTCTAGATGGATTAGGTTAGGTTATATTACGTTATAGACGTAAATAATGTTCCCGCCGAGAAGTAGCGGCCGCCCCGCCAGGAATGTTGGAAAATACTACATCCGAGATGTTAGGTACCCTTAGGTTAGGATATATAACGTTATAGACGTATATAATGTCCGCACCGCGACGTACGGGCCGACACGACCGGGATTCTGCAAAACATTACAAGCGAGGGGCTAGATGGGTTAGGTTAGGTTATACTACGTTATAAACGTATATAATTTTCCCACCGAGAAGTGGGGCCGACCAGCCAGGAATGTTGTGAAATACTACATCCGTGATGTTAGGTTCGCTTAGGTTAGGATATATAACGTTATAGACGTATATAATATCCGCACCGAGACGTACGGGCCGACACGACCGGGATTCTGCAAAACATTACAAGCGAGGAGCTAGATGGGTTAGGTTAGGTTATATTACGATATAGACGTATATAATGTGCCCACCGAGAAGTAGGGGTCGACCCGCCAGGAATGTTGGAAAATACTACATCCGAGATGTTAGGTTGCCTTAGGTTAGGATATATAACGATATAGACGTATATAATATCCGCACCGAGACGTACGGGCCGACACGACCGGGATTCTGCAAAACATTACAAGCGAGGGGCTAGATGGGTTAGGTTAGGTTATATTACGATATAGACGTATATAATGTGCCCACCGAGAAGTAGGGGTCGACCCGCCAGGAATGTTGGAAAATACTACATCCGAGATGTTAGGTTGCCTTAGGTTAGGATATATAACGATATAGACGTATATAATGTCCCCACGGAGAAGTACGGGCCGACACGACCGGGATTTTGTAAAACATTACCAGCGAGGGTCTAGATGTATTAGGTTAGGTTATATTACGTTATAGACGTAAAGAATGTTCCCACCGAGAAGTGGGGCCGACCCGCCAGGAATGTTGTGAAATACTACATTCGAGATGTTAGGTTGCCTTTGGTTAGGATATAAAACGTTATAGACGTATATAATGTCCGCGCCGATACGTACGGGACGACCCGACCGGGATTCTGTAAAACATTACAAGCGAGGGTCTAGATGGGTTAGGTTAGGTTATACTTCGTTATAAACGTATATAATGTTCCCACCGAGAAGTGGGGCCGACCAGCCAGGAATGTTGTGAAATACTACATGCGAGATGTTAGGTACCCTTAGGTTAGGATATATAACGTTATAGCCGTATATAATGTCCGCACCGAGACGTACGGGCCGACACGACCGGGATTCTGCAAAACATTACAAGCGAGGGGCTAGATAGGTTAGGTTAGGTTATACTACGTTATAAACGTATATAATTTTCCCACCGAGAAGTGGGGCCGACCAGCCAGGAATGTTGTGAAATACTACATCCGTGATGTTAGGTTCCCTTAGGTTAGGATATATAACGTTATAGACGTATATAATGTCCGCACCGAGACGTACGAGACGACACGACCGGGATTTTGTAGAACATTACCAGCGAGGGTCTAGATGGGTTAGGTTAGGTTATATTACGATATAGACGTATATAATGTTCCCACCAAGAAGTAGCGGCCGCCCCGCCAGGAATGTTGGAAAATACTACATCCGAGATGTTAGGTTGCCTTTGGTTAGGATATATTACGTTATAGACGTAAATAATGTTCCCACCGAGAAGTGGGACCGACCCGCCAGGAATGTTGTGAAATACTACATTCGAGATGTTAGGTTGCCTTTGGCTAGGATATAAAACGTTATAGACGTATATAATGTCCGCTCCGAGACGTACGGGACGAAACGACCGGGATTCTGCAAAACATTACAAGCGACGGGCTAGATGGGTTAGGTTAGGTTATATTACGATATAGACGTATATAATGTGCCCACCGAGAAGTAGGGGCCGCCCCGCCAGGAATGTTGGAAAATACTACATCCGAGATGTTAGGTTCCCTTAGGTTAGGATATATAACGTTATAGACGTATATAATGTCCCCACGGAGAAGTACGGGCCGACACGACCGGGATTTTGTAAAACATTACCAGCGAGGGTCTAGATGGATTAGGTTAGGTTATATTACGTTATAGACGTAAATAATGTTCCCGCCGAGAAGTAGCGGCCGCCCCGCCAGGAATGTTGGAAAATACTACATCCGAGATGTTAGGTTGCCTTTGGTTAGGATATATAACGTTATAGACGTATATAATGTCCGCACCGAGACGTACGAGACGACACGACCGGGATTCTGTAAAACATTACCAGCGAGGGTCTAGATGGGTTAGGTTAAGTTATACTTCGTTATAAACGTATATAATGTTCCCACCGAGAAGTGGGGCCGACCAGCCAGGAATGTTGTGAAATACTACATCCGAGATGTTAGGTTCGCTTAGGTTAGGATATATAACGTTATAGACGTATATAATATCCGCACCGAGACGTACGGGCCGACACGACCGGGATTCTGCAAAACATTACAAGCGAGGGGCTAGATGGGTTAGGTTAGGTTATATTACGATATAGACGTATATAATGTGCCCACCGAGAAGTAGGGGTCGACCCGCCAGGAATGTTGGAAAATACTACATCCGAGATGTTAGGTTGCCTTAGGTTAGGATATATAACGATATAGACGTATATAATATCCGCACCGAGACGTACGGGCCGACACGACCGGGATTCTGCAAAACATTACAAGCGAGGGGCTAGATGGGTTAGGTTAGGTTATATTACGATATAGACGTATATAATGTGCCCACCGAGAAGTAGGGGTCGACCCGCCAGGAATGTTGGAAAATACTACATCCGAGATGTTAGGTTGCCTTAGGTTAGGATATATAACGATATAGACGTATATAATGTCCCCAAGGAGAAGTACGGGCCGACACGACCGGGATTTTGTAAAACATTACCAGCGAGGGTCTAGATGTATTAGGTTAGGTTATATTACGTTATAGACGTAAATAATGTTCCCACCGAGAAGTGGGGCCGACCCGCCAGGAATGTTGTGAAATACTACATTCGAGATGTTAGGTTGCCTTTGGTTAGGATATAAAACGTTATAGACGTATATAATGTCCCCACGGAGAAGTACGGGCCGACACGACCGGGATTTTGTAAAACATTACCAGCGAGGGTCTAGATGGATTAGGTTAGGTTATATTACGTTATAGACGTAAATAATGTTCCCACCGAGAAGTGGGACCGACCCGCCAGGAATGTTGTGAAATACTACATTCGAGATGTTAGGTTGCCTTTGGCTAGGATATAAAACGTTATAGACGTATATAATGTCCGATCCGAGACGTACGGGACGACACGACCGGGATTCTGTAAAACATTACAAGCGAGGGTCTAGATGGGTTAGGTTAAGTTATACTTCGTTATAAACGTATATAATGTTCCCACCGAGAAGTGGGGCCGACCAGCCAGGAATGTTGTGAAATACTACATCCGAGATGTTAGGTTCGCTTAGGTTAGGATATATAACGTTATAGACGTATATAATATCCGCACCGAGACGTACGGGCCGACACGACCGGGATTCTGCAAAACATTACAAGCGAGGGGCTAGATGGGTTAGGTTAGGTTATATTACGATATAGACGTATATAATGTGCCCACCGAGAAGTAGGGGTCGACCCGCCAGGAATGTTGGAAAATACTACATCCGAGATGTTAGGTTGCCTTAGGTTAGGATATATAACGATATAGACGTATATAATATCCGCACCGAGACGTACGGGCCGACACGACCGGGATTCTGCAAAACATTACAAGCGAGGGGCTAGATGGGTTAGGTTAGGTTATATTACGATATAGACGTATATAATGTGCCCACCGAGAAGTAGGGGTCGACCCGCCAGGAATGTTGGAAAATACTACATCCGAGATGTTAGGTTGCCTTAGGTTAGGATATATAACGATATAGACGTATATAATGTCCCCACGGAGAAGTACGGGCCGACACGACCGGGATTTTGTAAAACATTACCAGCGAGGGTCTAGATGTATTAGGTTAGGTTATATTACGTTATAGACGTAAATAATGTTCCCACCGAGAAGTGGGGCCGACCCGCCAGGAATGTTGTGAAATACTACATTCGAGATGTTAGGTTGCCTTTGGTTAGGATATAAAACGTTATAGACGTATATAATGTCCGCGCCGAGACGTACGGTACGACCCGACCGGGATTCTGTAAAACATTACAAGCGAGGGGCTAGATGGGTTAGGTTAGGTTATACTACGTTATAAACGTATATAATTTTCCCACCGAGAAGTGGGGCCGACCAGCCAGGAATGTTGTGAAATACTACATCCGTGATGTTAGGTTCCCTTAGGTTAGGATATATAACGTTATAGACGTATATAATGTCCGCACCGAGACGTACGGGCCGACACGACCGGGATTTTGTAAAACATTACCAGCGAGTGTCTAGATGGGTTAGGTTTGGTTATATTACGATATAGACGTATATAATGTGCCCACCTAGAAGTAGGGGCCGACCCGCCAGGAATGTTGGAAAATACTACATCCGAGATGTTAGGTTGCCTTAGGTTAGGATATATAACGATATAGACGTATATAATGTCCCCACGGAGAAGTACGGGCCGACACGACCGGGATTTTGTAAAACATTACCAGCGAGGGTCTAGATGGATTAGGTTAGGTTATATTACGTTATAGACGTAAATAATGTTCCCACCGAGAAGTGGGACCGACCCGCCAGGAATGTTGTGAAATACTACATTCGAGATGTTAGGTTGCCTTTGGCTAGGATATAAAACGTTATAGACGTATATAATGTCCGCTCCGAGACGTACGGGACGAAACGACCGGGATTCTGCAAAACATTACAAGCGACGGGCTAGATGGGTTAGGTTAGGTTATATTACGATATAGACGTATATAATGTGCCCACCGAGAAGTAGGGGCCGCCCCGCCAGGAATGTTGGAAAATACTACATCCGAGATGTTAGGTTCCCTTAGGTTAGGATATATAACGTTATAGACGTATATAATGTCCCCACGGAGAAGTACGGGCCGACACGACCGGGATTTTGTAAAACATTACCAGCGAGGGTCTAGATGAATTAGGTTAGGTTATATTACGTTATAGACGTAAATAATGTTCCCGCCGAGAAGTAGCGGCCGCCCCGCCAGGAATGTTGGAAAATACTACATCCGAGATGTTAGGTTGCCTTTGGTTAGGATATATAACGTTATAGACGTATATAATGTCCGATCCGAGACGTACGGGACGACACGACCGGGATTCTGTAAAACATTACAAGCGAGGGTCTAGATGGGTTAGGTTAAGTTATACTTCGTTATAAACGTATACAATGTTCCCACCGAGAAGTGGGGCCGACCAGCCAGGAATGTTGTGAAATACTACATCCGAGATGTTAGGTTCGCTTAGGTTAGGATATATAACGTTATAGACGTATATAATATCCGCACCGAGACGTACGGGCCGACACGACCGGGATTCTGCAAAACATTACAAGCGAGGGGCTAGATGGGTTAGGTTAGGTTATATTACGATATAGACGTATATAATGTGCCCACCGAGAAGTAGGGGTCGACCCGCCAGGAATGTTGGAAAATACTACATCCGAGATGTTAGGTTGCCTTAGGTTAGGATATATAACGATATAGACGTATATAATATCCGCACCGAGACGTACGGGCCGACACGACCGGGATTCTGTAAAACATTACCAGCGAGGGTCTAGATGGGTTAGGTTAGGTTATATTACGATATAGACGTATATAATGTGCCCACCGAGAAGTAGGGACTGACCCGCCAGGAATGTTGGAAAATACTACATCCGAGATGTTAAGTTGCCTTAGGTTAGGATATATAAAATTATAGACGTATATAATGTCCCCACGGAAAAGTACGGGCCGACAAGACTGGGATTTTGTAAAACATAACCAGCGAGGGGCTAGATGGGTTAGGTTAGGTTATATTACGTTATAAACGTATATAATGTTCCCACCGAGAAGTGGGGCCGACCAGCCAGGAATGTTGTGAAATACTACATGCGAGATGTTAGGTACCCTTAGGTTAGGATATATAACGTTATAGACGTATATAATGTCCGCACCGAGACGTACGGGCCGACACGACCGGGATTCTGCAAAACATTACAAGCGAGGGGCTAGATGGGTTAGGTTAGGTTATACTACGTTATAAACGTATATAATTTTCCCACCGAGAAGTGGGGCCGACCAGCCAGGAATGTTGTGAAATACTACATCCGTGATGTTAGGTTCCCTTAGGTTAGGATATATAACGTTATAGACGTATATAATGTCCGCACCGAGACGTACGAGACGACACGACCGGGATTTTGTAGAACATTACCAGCGAGGGTCTAGATGGGTTAGGTTAGGTTATATTACGATATAGACGTATATAATGTTCCCACCAAGAAGTAGCGGCCGCCCCGCCAGGAATGTTGGAAAATACTACATCCGAGATGTTAGGTTGCCTTTGGTTAGGATATATAACGTTATAGACGTATATAATGTCCGCACCGAGACGTACGAGACGACACGACCGGGATTCTGTAAAACATTACCAGCGAGGGTCTAGATGGGTTAGGTTAGGTTATATTACGATATAGACGTATATAATGTGCCCACCGAGAAGTAGGGACTGACCCGCCAGGAATGTTGGAAAATACTACATCCGAGATGTTAAGTTGCATTAGGTTAGGATATATAAAATTATAGACGTATATAATGTCCCCACGGAAAAGTACGGGCCGACAAGACTGGGATTTTGTAAAACATAACCAGCGAGGGCCTAGATGGGTTAGGTTAGGTTATATTACGTTATAAACGTATATAATGTTCCCACCGAGAAGTGGGGCCGACCAGCCAGGAATGTTGTGAAATACTACATCCGAGATGTTAGGTTCGCTTAGGTTAGTATATATAACGTTATAGACGTATATAATGTCCGCACCGAGACGTACGGGCCGACACGACAGGGATTCTGCAAAACATTACAAGCGAGGGGCTAGATGGGTTAGGTTAGGTCATATTACGATATAGACGTATATAATGTGCCCACCGAGAAGTAGGGGCCGACCCGCCAGGAATGTTGGAAAATACTACATCGGAGATGTTAAGTTGCCTTAGGTTAGGATATATAACGATATAGACGTATATAATGTCCCCAAGGAGAAGTACGGGCCGACACGACCGGGATTTTGTAAAACATTACCAGCGAGTGTCTAGATGGGTTAGGTTTGGTTATATTACGATATAGACGTATATAATGTGCCCACCTAGAAGTAGGGGCCGACCCGCCAGGAATGTTGGAAAATACTACATCCGAGATGTTAGGTTGCCTTAGGTTAGGATATATAACGATATAGACGTATATAATGTCCCCACGGAGAAGTACGGGCCGACACGACCGGGATTTTGTAAAACATTACCAGCGAGGGTCTAGATGGATTAGGTTAGGTTATATTACGTTATAGACGTAAATAATGTTCCCACCGAGAAGTGGGACCGACCCGCCAGGAATGTTGTGAAATACTACATTCGAGATGTTAGGTTGCCTTTGGCTAGGATATAAAACGTTATAGACGTATATAATGTCCGCTCCGAGACGTACGGGACGAAACGACCGGGATTCTGCAAAACATTACAAGCGACGGGCTAGATGGGTTAGGTTAGGTTATATTACGATATAGACGTATATAATGTGCCCACCGAGAAGTAGGGGCCGCCCCGCCAGGAATGTTGGAAAATACTACATCCGAGATGTTAGG
The DNA here is from genome assembly GCA_963969225.1 of Xylocopa violacea. Taxonomy (NCBI): domain Eukaryota; kingdom Metazoa; phylum Arthropoda; class Insecta; order Hymenoptera; family Apidae; genus Xylocopa; species Xylocopa violacea. The sequence continues at coordinate 2,272,893 of CAXAJV010000732.1, read as the reverse complement.
TTCCCTTAGGTTAGGATATATAACGTTATAGACGTATATAATGTCCCCACGGAGAAGTACGGGCCGACACGACCGGGATTTTGTAAAACATTACCAGCGAGGGTCTAGATGGATTAGGTTAGGTTATATTACGTTATAGACGTAAATAATGTTCCCGCCGAGAAGTAGCGGCCGCCCCGCCAGGAATGTTGGAAAATACTACATCCGAGATGTTAGGTTGCCTTTGGTTAGGATATATAACGTTATAGACGTATATAATGTCCGATCCGAGACGTACGGGACGACACGACCGGGATTCTGTAAAACATTACAAGCGAGGGTCTAGATGGGTTAGGTTAAGTTATACTTCGTTATAAACGTATATAATGTTCCCACCGAGAAGTGGGGCCGACCAGCCAGGAATGTTGTGAAATACTACATCCGAGATGTTAGGTTCGCTTAGGTTAGGATATATAACGTTATAGACGTATATAATATCCGCACCGAGACGTACGGGCCGACACGACCGGGATTCTGCAAAACATTACAAGCGAGGGGCTAGATGGGTTAGGTTAGGTTATATTACGATATAGACGTATATAATGTGCCCACCGAGAAGTAGGGACTGACCCGCCAGGAATGTTGGAAAATACTACATCCGAGATGTTAAGTTGCCTTAGGTTAGGATATATAAAATTATAGACGTATATAATGTCCCCACGGAAAAGTACGGGCCGACAAGACTGGGATTTTGTAAAACATAACCAGCGAGGGGCTAGATGGGTTAGGTTAGGTTATATTACGTTATAAACGTATATAATGTTCCCACCGAGAAGTGGGGCCGACCAGCCAGGAATGTTGTGAAATACTACATCCGAGATGTTAGGTTCGCTTAGGTTAGTATATATAACGTTATAGACGTATATAATGTCCGCACCGAGACGTACGGGCCGACACGACAGGGATTCTGCAAAACATTACAAGCGAGGGGCTAGATGGGTTAGGTTAGGTTATATTACGATATAGACGTATATAATGTGCCCACCGAGAAGTAGGGGCCGACCCGCCAGGAATGTTGGAAAATACTACATCGGAGATGTTAAGTTGCCTTAGGTTAGGATATATAACGATATAGACGTATATAATGTCCCCAAGGAGAAGTACGGGCCGACACGACCGGGATTTTGTAAAACATTACCAGCGAGTGTCTAGATGGGTTAGGTTTGGTTATATTACGATATAGACGTATATAATGTGCCCACCTAGAAGTAGGGGCCGACCCGCCAGGAATGTTGGAAAATACTACATCCGAGATGTTAGGTTGCCTTAGGTTAGGATATATAACGATATAGACGTATATAATGTCCCCACGGAGAAGTACGGGCCGACACGACCGGGATTTTGTAAAACATTACCAGCGAGGGTCTAGATGGATTAGGTTAGGTTATATTACGTTATAGACGTAAATAATGTTCCCACCGAGAAGTGGGACCGACCCGCCAGGAATGTTGTGAAATACTACATTCGAGATGTTAGGTTGCCTTTGGCTAGGATATAAAACGTTATAGACGTATATAATGTCCGCTCCGAGACGTACGGGACGAAACGACCGGGATTCTGCAAAACATTACAAGCGACGGGCTAGATGGGTTAGGTTAGGTTATATTACGATATAGACGTATATAATGTGCCCACCGAGAAGTAGGGGCCGCCCCGCCAGGAATGTTGGAAAATACTACATCCGAGATGTTAGGTTCCCTTAGGTTAGGATATATAACGTTATAGACGTATATAATGTCCCCACGGAGAAGTACGGGCCGACACGACCGGGATTTTGTAAAACATTACCAGCGAGGGTCTAGATGGATTAGGTTAGGTTATATTACGTTATAGACGTAAATAATGTTCCCGCCGAGAAGTAGCGGCCGCCCCGCCAGGAATGTTGGAAAATACTACATCCGAGATGTTAGGTTGCCTTTGGTTAGGATATATAACGTTATAGACGTATATAATGTCCGATCCGAGACGTACGGGACGACACGACCGGGATTCTGTAAAACATTACAAGCGAGGGTCTAGATGGGTTAGGTTAAGTTATACTTCGTTATAAACGTATATAATGTTCCCACCGAGAAGTGGGGCCGACCAGCCAGGAATGTTGTGAAATACTACATCCGAGATGTTAGGTTCGCTTAGGTTAGGATATATAACGTTATAGACGTATATAATATCCGCACCGAGACGTACGGGCCGACAAGACCGGGATTCTGCAAAACATTACAAGCGAGGGGCTAGATGGGTTAGGTTAGGTTATATTACGATATAGACGTATATAATGTGCCCACCGAGAAGTAGGGGTCGACCCGCCAGGAATGTTGGAAAATACTACATCCGAGATGTTAGGTTGCCTTAGGTTAGGATATATAACGATATAGACGTATATAATATCCGCACCGAGACGTACGGGCCGACACGACCGGGATTCTGTAAAACATTACCAGCGAGGGTCTAGATGGGTTAGGTTAGGTTATATTACGATATAGACGTATATAATGTGCCCACCGAGAAGTAGGGACTGACCCGCCAGGAATGTTGGAAAATACTACATCCGAGATGTTAAGTTGCCTTAGGTTAGGATATATAAAATTATAGACGTATATAATGTCCCCACGGAAAAGTACGGGCCGACAAGACTGGGATTTTGTAAAACATAACCAGCGAGGGGCTAGATGGGTTAGGTTAGGTTATATTACGTTATAAACGTATATAATGTTCCCACCGAGAAGTGGGGCCGACCAGCCAGGAATGTTGTGAAATACTACATCCGAGATGTTAGGTTGCCTTTGGTTAGGATATAAAACGTTATAGACGTATATAATGTCCGCGCCGAGACGTACGGGACGACCCGACCGGGATTCTGTAAAACATTACAAGCGAGGGTCTAGATGGGTTAGGTTAGGTTATACTTCGTTATAAACGTATATAATGTTCCCACCGAGAAGTGGGGCCGACCAGCCAGGAATGTTGTGAAATACTACATGCGAGATGTTAGGTACCCTTAGGTTAGGATATATAACGTTATAGACGTATATAATGTCCGCACCGAGACGTACGGGCCGACACGACCGGGATTCTGCAAAACATTACAAGCGAGGGGCTAGATGGGTTAGGTTAGGTTATACTACGTTATAGACGTATATAATGTGCCCACCGAGAAGTAGGGGCCGACCCGCCAGGAATGTTGGAAAATACTACATCGGAGATGTTAAGTTGCCTTAGGTTAGGATATATAACCATATAGACGTATATAATGTCCCCAAGGAGAAGTACGGGCCGACACGACCGGGATTTTGTAAAACATTACCAGCGAGTGTCTAGATGGGTTAGGTTTGGTTATATTACGATATAGACGTATATAATGTGCCCACCTAGAAGTAGGGGCCGACCCGCCAGGAATGTTGGAAAATACTACATCCGAGATGTTAGGTTGCCTTAGGTTAGGATATATAACGATATAGACGTATATAATGTCCCCACGGAGAAGTACGGGCCGACACGACCGGGATTTTGTAAAACATTACCAGCGAGGGTCTAGATGGATTAGGTTAGGTTATATTACGTTATAGACGTAAATAATGTTCCCACCGAGAAGTGGGACCGACCCGCCAGGAATGTTGTGAAATACTACATTCGAGATGTTAGGTTGCCTTTGGCTAGGATATAAAACGTTATAGACGTATATAATGTCCGCTCCGAGACGTACGGGACGAAACGACCGGGATTCTGCAAAACATTACAAGCGACGGGCTAGATGGGTTAGGTTAGGTTATATTACGATATAGACGTATATAATGTGCCCACCGAGAAGTAGGGGCCGCCCCGCCAGGAATGTTGGAAAATACTACATCCGAGATGTTAGGTTCCCTTAGGTTAGGATATATAACGTTATAGACGTATATAATGTCCCCACGGAGAAGTACGGCCCGACACGACCGGGATTTTGTAAAACATTACCAGCGAGGGTCTAGATGGATTAGGTTAGGTTATATTACGTTATAGACGTAAATAATGTTCCCGCCGAGAAGTAGCGGCCGCCCCGCCAGGAATGTTGGAAAATACTACATCCGAGATGTTAGGTTGCCTTTGGTTAGGATATATAACGTTATAGACGTATATAATGTCCGATCCGAGACGTACGGGACGACACGACCGGGATTCTGTAAAACATTACAAGCGAGGGTCTAGATGGGTTAGGTTAAGTTATACTTCGTTATAAACGTATATAATGTTCCCACCGAGAAGTGGGGCCGACCAGCCAGGAATGTTGTGAAATACTACATCCGAGATGTTAGGTTCGCTTAGGTTAGGATATATAACGTTATAGACGTATATAATATCCGCACCGAGACGTACGGGCCGACACGACCGGGATTCTGCAAAACATTACAAGCGAGGGGCTAGATGGGTTAGGTTAGGTTATATTACGATATAGACGTATATAATGTGCCCACCGAGAAGTAGGGGTCGACCCGCCAGGAATGTTGGAAAATACTACATCCGAGATGTTAGGTTGCCTTAGGTTAGGATATATAACGATATAGACGTATATAATATCCGCACCGAGACGTACGGGCCGACACGACCGGGATTCTGCAAAACATTACAAGCGAGGGGCTAGATGGGTTAGATTAGGTTATATTACGATATAGACGTATATAATGTGCCCACCGAGAAGTAGGGGTCGACCCGCCAGGAATGTTGGAAAATACTACATCCGAGATGTTAGGTTGCCTTAGGTTAGGATATATAACGATATAGACGTATATAATGTCCCCACGGAGAAGTACGGGCCGACACGACCGGGATTTTGTAAAACATTACCAGCGAGGGTCTAGATGTATTAGGTTAGGTTATATTACGTTATAGACGTAAATAATGTTCCCACCGAGAAGTGGGGCCGACCCGCCAGGAATGTTGTGAAATACTACATTCGAGATGTTAGGTTGCCTTTGGTTAGGATATAAAACGTTATAGACGTATATAATGTCCGCGCCGAGACGTACGGGACGACCCGACCGGGATTCTGTAAAACATTACAAGCGGGGGTCTAGATGGGTTAGGTTAGGTTATACTTCGTTATAAACGTATATAATGTTCCCACCGAGAAGTGGGGCCGACCAGCCAGGAATGTTGTGAAATACTACATGCGAGATGTTAGGTACCCTTAGGTTAGGATATATAACGTTATAGACGTATATAATGTCCGCACCGAGACGTACGGGCCGACACGACCGGGATTCTGCAAAACATTACAAGCGAGGGGCTAGATGGGTTAGGTTAGGTTATACTACGTTATAAACGTATATAATTTTCCCACCGAGAAGTGGGGCCGACCAGCCACGAATGTTGTGAAATACTACATCCGTGATGTTAGGTTCCCTTAGGTTAGGATATATAACGTTATAGACGTATATAATGTCCGCACCGAGACGTACGAGACGACACGACCGGGATTCTGTAAAACATTACCAGCGAGGGTCTACATGGGTTAGGTTAGGTTATATTACGATATAGACTTATATAATGTGCCCACCGAGAAGTAGGGGCCGACCCGCCAGGAATGTTGGAAAATACTACATCGGAGATGTTAAGTTGCCTTAGGTTAGGATATATAACGATATAGACGAATATAATGTCCCCACGGAGAAATACGGGCCGACACGACCGGGATTTTGTAAAACATTACCAGCGAGGTTCTAGATGGGTTAGGTTTGGTTATATTACGATATAGACGTATATAATGTGCCCACCGAGAAGTAGCGGCCGCCCCGCCAGGAATGTTGGAAAATGCTACATCCGAGATGTTAGGTTGCCTTTGGTTAGGATATATAACTTTATAGACGTATATAATGTCCGCTCCGAGACGTACGGGACGACACGACCGGGATTCTGTAAAACATTACAAGCGAGGGTCTAGATGGGTTAGGTTAAGTTATACTTCGTTATAAACGTATATAATGTTCCCACCGAGAAGTGGGGCCGACCAGACAGGAATGTTGTGAAATACTACATCCGAGATGTTAAGTTGCCTTAGGTTAGGATATATAACGATATAGACGTATATAATGTGCCCACAGAGATGTAGGGGCCGACCCGCCAGGAATGTTGGAAAATACTACATCCGAGATGTTAAGTTGCCTTAGGTTAGGATATATAACGATATAGACGTATATAATGTACCCACGGAGAAGTAGGGCCGACACGAGCGGGATTTTGTAAAACATTACAAGCGAGGGTCTAGATGGGTTAGGTTAGGTTATACTTCGTTATAAACGTATATAATGTTCCCACCGAGAAGTGGGGCCGACCAGCCAGGAATGTTGTGAAATACTACATCCGAGATGTTAGGTACCCTTAGGTTAGGATATATAACGTTATAGACGTATATAATGTCCGCACCGAGACGTACGGGCCGACACGACCGGGATTCTGCAAAACATTACAAGCGAGGGGCTAGATGGGTTAGGTTAGGTTATACTACGTTATAAACGTATATAATTTTCCCACCGAGAAGTGGGGCCGACCAGCCACGAATGTTGTGAAATACTACATCCGTGATGTTAGGTTCCCTTAGGTTAGGATATATAACGTTATAGACGTATATAATGTCCGCACCGAGACGTACGAGACGACACGACCGGGATTCTGTAAAACATTACCAGCGAGGGTCTACATGGGTTAGGTTAGGTTATATTACGATATAGACGTATATAATGTGCCCACCGAGAAGTAGGGACTGACCCGCCAGGAATGTTGGAAAATACTACATCCGAGATTTTAAGTTGCCTTAGGTTAGGATATATAAAATTATAGACGTATATAATGTCCCCACGGAAAAGTACGGGCCGACAATACTGGGATTTTGTAAAACATAACCAGCGAGGGGCTAGATGGGTTAGGTTAGGTTATATTACGTTATAAACGTATATAATGTTCCCACCGAGAAGTGGGACCGACCAGCCAGGAATGTTGTGAAATACTACATCCGAGATGTTAGGTTCGCTTTGGTTAGTATATATAACGTTATAGACGTATATAATGTCCGCACCGAGACGTACGGGCCGACACGACAGGGATTCTGCAAAACATTACAAGCGAGGGGCTAGATGGGTTAGGTTAGGTTATATTACGATATAGACGTATATAATGTGCCCACCGAGAAGTAGGGGCCGACCCGCCAGGAATGTTGGAAAATACTACATCGGAGCTGTTAAGTTGCCTTAGGTTAGGATATATAACGATATAGACGTATATAATGTCCCCACGGAGAAGTACGGGCCGACACGACCGGGATTTTGTAAAACATTACCAGCGAGGGTCTAGATGGGTTAGGTTTGGTTATATTACGATATAGACGTATATAATGTGCCCACCGAGAAGTAGGGGCCGACCCGCCAGGAATGTTGGAAAATACTACATCCGAGATGTTAGGTTGCCTTAGGTTAGGATATATAACGATATAGACGTATATAATGTCCCCACGGAGAAGTACGGGCCGACACGACCGGGATTTTGTAAAACATTACCAGCGAGGGTCTAGATGGATTAGGTTAGGTTATATTACGTTATAGACGTAAATAATGTTCCCACCGAGAAGTGGGGCCGACCCGCCAGGAATGTTGTGAAATACTACATTCGAGATGTTAGGTTGCCTTTGGTTAGGATATAAAACGTTATAGACGTATATAATGTCCGCGCCGAGACGTACGGGACGACACGACCGGGATTCTGTAAAACATTACAAGCGAGGGTCTAGATGGGTTAGGTTAGGTTATACTTCGTTATAAACGTATATAAGGTTCCCACCGAGAAGTGGGGCCGACCAGCCAGGAATGTTGTGAAATACTACATGCGAGATGTTAGGTACCCTTAGGTTAGGATATATAACGTTATAGACGTATATAATGTCCGCACCGAGACGTACGGGCCGACACGACCGGGATTCTGCAAAACATTACAAGCGAGGGGTTAGATGGGTTAGGTTAGGTTATATTACGATATAGACGTATATAATGTGCCCACCGAGAAGTGGGGGCCGACCCGCCAGGAATGTTGGAAAATACTACATCGGAGATGTTAAGTTGCCTTAGGTTAGGATATATAACGATATAGACGTATATAATGTCCCCACGGAGAAGTACGGGCCGACACGACCGGGATTTTGTAAATCATTACCAGCGAGGGTCTAGATGGGTTAGGTTTGGTTATATTACGATATAGACGTATATAATGTGCCCACCGAGAAGTAGGGGTCGACCCGCCAGGAATGTTGGAAAATACTACATCAGAGATGTTAGGTTGCCTTAGGTTAGGATATATAACGATAGAGACGTATATAATGTCCCCACGGAGAAGTACGGGCCGACACGACCGGGATTTTGTAAAACATTACCAGCGAGGGTCTAGATGGATTAGGTTAGGTTATATTACGTTATAGACGTAAATAATGTTCCCACCGAGAAGTGGGGCCGACCCGCCAGGAATGTTGTGAAATACTACATTCGAGATGTTAGGTTGCCTTTGGTTAGGATATAAAACGTTATAGACGTATATAATGTCCGCGCCGAGACGTACGGGACGACCCGACCGGGATTCTGTAAAACATTACAAGCGGCGGTCTGGATGGGTTAGGTTAGGTTATACTTCGTTATAAACGTATATAATGTTCCCACCGAGAAGTGGGGCCGACCAGCCAGGAATGTTGTGAAATACTACATGCGAGATGTTAGGTACCCTTAGGTTAGGATATATAACGTTATAGACGTATATAATGTCCGCACCGAGACTTACGGGCCGACACGACCGGGATTCTGCAAAACATTACAAGCGAGGGGCTAGATGGGTTAGGTTAGGTTATACTACGTTATAAACGTATATAATTTTCCCACCGAGAAGTGGGGCCGACCAGCCAGGAATGTTGTGAAATACTACATCCGTGATGTTAGGTTCCCTTAGGTTAGGATATATAACGTTATAGACGTATATAATGTCCGCACCGAGACGTACGAGACGACACGACCGGGATTTTGTAGAACATTACCAGCGAGGGTCTAGATGGGTTAGGTTAGGTTATATTACGATATAGACGTACATAATGTTCCCACCAAGAAGTAGCGGCCGCCCCGCCAGGAATGTTGGAAAATAATACATCCGAGATGTTAGGTTCCCTTAGGTTAGGATATATAACGTTATAGACGTATATAATGTCCCCACGGAGAAGTACGGGCCGACACGACCGGGATTTTGTAAAACATTACCAGCGAGGGTCTAGATGGATTAGGTTAGGTTATATTACGTTATAGACGTAAATAATGTTCCCACCGAGAAGTGGGGCCGACCCGCCAGGAATGTTGTGAAATACTACATTCGAGATGTTAGGTTGCCTTTGGTTAGGATATATAACGTTATAGACGTATATAATGTCCGCACCGAGACGTACGGGACGACACGACCGGGATTCTGTAAAACATTACAAGCGAGGCTCTAGATGGGTGAGGTTAGGTTATATTACGTTATAAACGTATATAATGTTCCCACCGAGAAGTGGGGCCGACCAGCCAGGACTGTTGTGAAATACTACATGCGAGATGTTAGGTACCCTTAAGTTAGGATATATAACGTTATAGACGTATATAATGTCCGCACCGAGATGTACGGGCCGTCACGACCGGGATTCTGCAAAACATTACAAGCGAGGGGCTAGATGGGTTAGGTTAGGTTATACTACGTTATAAACGTATATAATTTTCCCACCGAGAAGTGGGGCCGACCAGCCAGGAATGTTGTGAAATACTACATCCGCGATGTTAGGTTCCCTTAGGTTAGGATATATAACTTGATAGACGTATATAATGTCCGGCTTCGAGACGTACGGGCCGACACGACCGGGATTTTGTAAAACATTACCAGCGAGTGTCTAGATGGGTTAGGTTTGGTTATATTACGATATAGACGTATATAATGTGCCCACCTAGAAGTAGGGGCCGACCCGCCAGGAATGTTGGAAAATACTACATCCGAGATGTTAGGTTGCCTTAGGTTAGGATATATAACGATATAGACGTATATAATGTCCCCACGGAGAAGTACGGGCCGACACGACCGGGATTTTGTAAAACATTACCAGCGAGGGTCTAGATGGATTAGGTTAGGTTATATTACGTTATAGACGTAAATAATGTTCCCACCGAGAAGTGGGACCGACCCGCCAGGAATGTTGTGAAATACTACATTCGAGATGTTAGGTTGCCTTTGGCTAGGATATAAAACGTTATAGACGTATATAATGTCCGCTCCGAGACGTACGGGACGAAACGACCGGGATTCTGTAAAACATTACAAGCGAGGGTCTAGATGGGTTAGGTTAGGTTATACTTCGTTATAAACGTATATAATGTTCCCACCGAGAAGTGGGGCCGACCCGCCAGGAATGTTGTGAAATACTACATTCGAGATGTTAGGTTGCCTTTGGTTAGGATATATAACGTTATAGACGTATATAATGTCCGCACCGAGACGTACGGGACGACACGACCGGGATTCTGTAAAACATTACAAGCGAGGGTCTAGATGGGTTAGGTTAAGTTATACTTCGTTATAAACGGATATAATGTTCCCACCGAGAAGTGGGGCCGACCAGCCAGGAATGTTGTGAAATACTACATCCGAGATGTTAGGTTCGCTTAGGTTAGGATATATAACGTTATAGACGTATATAATGTCCGCACCGAGACGTACGGGCCGACACGACCGGGATTCTGCAAAACATTACAAGCGACGGGCTAGATGGGTTAGGTTAGGTTATATTACGATATAGACGTATATAATGTGCCCACCGAGAAGTAGGGGCCGCCCCGCCAGGAATGTTGGAAAATACTACATCCGAGATGTTAGGTTCCCTTAGGTTAGGATATATAACGTTATAGACGTATATAATGTCCCCACGGAGAAGTACGGGCCGACACGACCGGGATTTTGTAAAACATTACCAGCGAGGGTCTAGATGGATTAGGTTAGGTTATATTACGTTATAGACGTAAATAATGTTCCCGCCGAGAAGTAGCGGCCGCCCCGCCAGGAATGTTGTGAAATACTACATTCGAGATGTTAGGTTGCCTTTGGTTAGGATATATAACGTTATAGACGTATATAATGTCCGCACCGAGACGTACGGGACGACACGACCGGGATTCTGTAAAACATTACAAGCGAGGCTCTAGATGGGTGAGGTTAGGTTATATTACGTTATAAACGTATATAATGTTCCCACCGAGAAGTGGGGCCGACCAGCCAGGACTGTTGTGAAATACTACATTAGAGATGTTAGGTTGCCTTTGGTTAGGATATATAACGTTATAGACGTATATAATGTCCGCACCGAGACGTACGGGACGACACGACCGGAATTCTGTAAAACATTACAAGCGAGGCTCTAGATGGGTGAGGTTAGGTTATATTACGTTATAAACGTATATAATGTTCCCACCGAGAAGTGGGGCCGACCCGCCAGGAATGTTGTGAAATACTACATTCGAGATGTTAGGTTGCCTTAGGTTAGGATATATAACTTGATAGACGTATATAATGTCCGGCTTCGAGACGTACGGACCGACACGACCGGGATTCTGCAAAACATTACAAGCGAGGGGCTAGATGGGTTAGGTTAGGTTATATTACGATATAGACGTATATAATGTGCCCACCGAGAAGTAGGGGCCGCCCCGCCAGGAATGTTGGAAAATACTACATCCGAGATGTTAGGTTCCCTTAGGTTAGGATATATAACGTTATAGACGTATATAATGTCCCCACGGAGAAGTACGGGCCGACACGACCGGGATTTTGTAAAACATTACCATTGAGGGTCTAGATGGATTAGGTTAGGTTATATTACGTTATAGACGTAAATAATGTTCCCACCGAGAAGTGGGACCGACCGGCCAGGAATGTTGTGAAATACTACATTCGAGATGTTAGGTTGCCTTTGGCTAGGATATAAAACGTTATAGACGTATATAATGTCCGCGCCGAGACGTACGGGACGAAACGACCGGGATTCTGTAAAACATTACAAGCGAGGGTCTAGATGGGTTAGGTTAGGTTATACTTCGTTATAAACGTATATAATGTTCCCACCGAGAAGTGGGGCCGACCAGCCAGGAATGTTGTGAAATACTACATGCGAGATGTTAGGTACCCTTAGGTTAGGATATATAACGTTATAGACGTATATAATGTCCGCACGGAGACGTACGGGCCGACACGACCGGGATTCTGCAAAACATTACAAGCGAGGGGCTAGATGGGTTAGGTTAGGTTATACTACGTTATAAACGTATATAATTTTCCCACCGAGAAGTAGCGGCCGCCCCGCCAGGAATGTTGGAAAATACTACATCCGAGATGTTAGGTTGCCTTAGGTTAGGATATATAACGATATAGACGTATATAATGTACCCACGGAGAAGTACGGGCCGACACGAGCGGGATTTTGTAAAACATTACAAGCGAGGGTCTAGATGGGTTAGGTTAGGTTATACTTCGTTATAAACGTATATAATGTTCCCACCGAGAAGTGGGGCCGACCAGCCAGGAATGTTGTGAAATACTACATCCGAGATGTTAGGTACCCTTAGGTTAGGATATATAACGTTATAGACGTATATAACGTCCGCACCGAGAAGTACGGGCCGACACGACCGGCATTCTGCAAAACATTACAAGCGAGGGGCTAGATGGGTTAGGTTAGGTTATACTACGTTATAAACGTATATAATTTTCCCACCGAGAAGTGGGGCCGACCCGCCAGGCATGTTGTGAAATACTACATTCGAGATGTTAGGTTGCCTTTGGTTAGGATATATAATGTTATAGACGTATATAATGTCCGCACCGAGACGTACGGGACGACACGACCGGAATTCTGTAAAACATTACAAGCGAGGCTCTAGATGGGTGAGGTTAGGTTATATTACGTTATAAACGTATATAATGTTCCCACCGAGAAGTGGGGCCGACCCGCCAGGAATGTTGTGAAATACTACATTCGAGATGTTAGGTTGCCTTAGGTTAGGATATATAACTTGATAGACGTATATAATGTCCGGCTTCGAGACGTACGGGCCGACACGACCGGGATTCTGCAAAACATTACAAGCGAGGGGCTAGATGGGTTAGGTTAGGTTATATTACGATATAGACGTATATAATGTGCCCACCGAGAAGTAGGGGCCGCCCCGCCAGGAATGTTGGAAAATACTACATCCGAGATGTTAGGTTCCCTTAGGTTAGGATATATAACGTTATAGACGTATATAATGTCCCCACGGAGAAGTACGAGCCGACACGACCGGGATTTTGTAAAACATTACCAGCGAGGGTCTAGATGGATTAGGTTAGGTTATATTACGTTATAGACGTAAATAATGTTCCCACCGAGAAGTGGGACCGACCCGCCAGGAATGTTGTGAAATACTACATTCGAGATGTTAGGTTGCCTTTGGCTAGGATATAAAACGTTATAGACGTATATAATGTCCGCGCCGAGACGTACGGGACGAAACGACCGGGATTCTGTAAAACATTACAAGCGAGGGTCTAGATGGGTTAGGTTAGGTTATACTTCGTTATAAACGTATATAATGTTCCCACCGAGAAGTGGGGCCGACCAGCCAGGAATGTTGTGAAATACTACATGCGAGATGTTAGGTACCCTTAGGTTAGGATATATAACGTTATAGACGTATATAATGTCCGCACGGAGACGTACGGGCCGACACGACCGGGATTCTGCAAAACATTACAAGCGAGGGGCTAGATGGGTTAGGTTAGGTTATACTACGTTATAAACGTATATAATTTTCCCACCGAGAAGTAGCGGCCGCCCCGCCAGGAATGTTGGAAAATACTACATCCGAGATGTTAGGTTGCCTTAGGTTAGGATATATAACGATATAGACGTATATAATGTACCCACGGAGAAGTACGGGCCGACACGAGCGGGATTTTGTAAAACATTACAAGCGAGGGTCTAGATGGGTTAGGTTAGGTTATACTTCGTTATAAACGTATATAATGTTCCCACCGAGAAGTGGGGCCGACCAGCCAGGAATGTTGTGAAATACTACATCCGAGATGTTAGGTACCCTTAGGTTAGGATATATAACGTTATAGACGTATATAATGTCCGCACCGAGAAGTACGGGCCGACACGACCGGGATTCTGCAAAACATTACAAGCGAGGGGCTAGATGGGTTAGGTTAGGTTATACTACGTTATAAACGTATATAATTTTCCCACCGAGAAGTGGGGCCGACCCGCCAGGCATGTTGTGAAATACTACATTCGAGATGTTAGGTTGCCTTTGGTTAGGATATATAATGTTATAGACGTATATAATGTCCGCACCGAGACGTACGGGACGACACGACCGGAATTCTGTAAAACATTACAAGCGAGGCTCTAGATGGGTGAGGTTAGGTTATATTACGTTATAAACGTATATAATGTTCCCACCGAGAAGTGGGGCCGACCCGCCAGGAATGTTGTGAAATACTACATTCGAGATGTTAGGTTGCCTTAGGTTAGGATATATAACTTGATAGACGTATATAATGTCCGGCTTCGAGACGTACGGGCCGACACGACCGGGATTCTGCAAAACATTACAAGCGAGGGGCTAGATGGGTTAGGTTAGGTTATATTACGATATAGACGTATATAATGTGCCCACCGAGAAGTAGGGGCCGCCCCGCCAGGAATGTTGGAAAATACTACATCCGAGATGTTAGGTTCCCTTAGGTTAGGATATATAACGTTATAGACGTATATAATGTCCCCACGGAGAAGTACGAGCCGACACGACCGGGATTTTGTAAAACATTACCAGCGAGGGTCTAGATGGATTAGGTTAGGTTATATTACGTTATAGACGTAAATAATGTTCCCACCGAGAAGTGGGACCGACCCGCCAGGAATGTTGTGAAATACTACATTCGAGATGTTAGGTTGCCTTTGGCTAGGATATAAAACGTTATAGACGTATATAATGTCCGCGCCGAGACGTACGGGACGAAACGACCGGGATTCTGTAAAACATTACAAGCGAGGGTCTAGATGGGTTAGGTTAGGTTATACTTCGTTATAAACGTATATAATGTTCCCACCGAGAAGTGGGGCCGACCAGCCAGGAATGTTGTGAAATACTACATGCGAGATGTTAGGTACCCTTAGGTTAGGATATATAACGTTATAGACGTATATAATGTCCGCACGGAGACGTACGGGCCGACACGACCGGGATTCTGCAAAACATTACAAGCGAGGGGCTAGATGGGTTAGGTTGGGTTATACTACGTTATAAACGTATATAATTTTCCCACCGAGAAGTGGGGCCGACCAGCCAGGAATGTTGTGAAATACTACATCCGTGATATTAGGTTCCCTTAGGTTAGGATATATAACGTTATAGACGTATATAATATCCGCACCGAGACGTACGAGACGACACGACCGGGATTTTGTAGAACATTACCAGCGAGGGTCTAGATGGGTTAGGTTAGGTTATATTACGATATAGACGTATATAATGTTCCCACCAAGAAGTAGCGGCCGCCCCGCCAGGAATGTTGGAAAATACTACATCCGAGATGTTAGGTTCCCTTAGGTTAGGATATATAACGTTATAGACGTATATAATGTCCCCACGGAGAAGTACGGGCCGACACGACCGGGATTTTGTAAAACATTACCAGCGAGGGTCTAGATGGATTAGGTTAGGTTATATAACGTTATAGACGTATATAATGTGCCCACCGAGAAGTAGGGGCCGACCCGCCAGGAATGTTGGAAAATACTACATCCGAGATGTTAGGTTCCCTTAGGTTAGGATATATAACGATATAGACGTATATAATGTACCCACGGAGAAGTACGGGCCGACACGAGCGGGATTTTGTAAAACATTACAAGCGAGGGTCTAGATGGGTTAGGTTAGGTTATACTTCGTTATAAACGTATATAATGTTCCCACCGAGAAGTGGGGCCGACCAGCCAGGAATGTTGTGAAATACTACATCCGAGATGTTAGGTACCCTTAGGTTAGGATATATAACGTTATAGACGTATATAATGTCCGCACCGAGAAGTACGGGCCGACACGACCGGGATTCTGCAAAACATTACAAGCGAGGGGCTAGATGGGTTAGGTTAGGTTATACTACGTTATAAACGTATATAATTTTCCCACCGAGAAGTGGGGCCGACCAGCCAGGAATGTTGTGAAATAATACATCCGTGATGTTAGGTTCCCTTAGGTTAGGATATATAACGTTATAGACGTATATAATGTCCCCACGGAGAAGTACGGGCCGACACGACCGGGATTTTGTAAAACATTACCAGCGAGGGTCTAGATGGATTAGGTTAGGTTATATTACGTTATAGACGTAAATAATGTTCCCACCGAGAAATAGCGGCCGCCACGCCAGGAATGTTGGAAAATACTACATCCGAGATGTTAGGTTGCCTTTGGTTAGGATATATAACGTTATAGACGTATATAATGTCCGCACCGAGACGTACGAGACGACACGACCGGGATTCTGTAAAACATTACGAGCGAGGGTCTAGATGGGTTAGGTTAGGTTATATTACGATATAGACGTATATAATGTGCCCACCGAGAAGTAGGGACTGACCCGCCAGGAATGTTGGAAAATACTACATCCGAGATGTTAGGTTCCCTTAGGTTAGGATATATAACGTTATAGACGTATATAATGTCCCCACGGAGAAGTACGGGCCGACACGACCGGGATTTTGTAAAACATTACCAGCGAGGGTCTAGATGGGTTAGGTTAGGTTATACTTCGTTATAAACGTATATAATGTTCCCACCGAGAAGTGGGGCCGACCAGCCAGGAATGTTGTGAAATACTACATGCGAGATGTTAGGTACCCTTAGGTTAGGATATATAACGTTATAGACGTATATAATGTCCGCACGGAGACGTACGGGCCGACACGACCGGGATTCTGCAAAACATTACAAGCGAGGGGCTAGATGGGTTAGGTTAGGTTATACTACGTTATTAACGTATATAATTTTCCCACCGAGAAGTGGGGCCGACCAGCCAGGAATGTTGTGAAATACTACATCCGTGATGTTAGGTTCCCTTAGGTTAGGATATATAACGTTATAGACGTATATAATGTCCGCACCGAGACGTACGAGACGACACGACCGGGATTTTGTAGAACATTACCAGCGAGGGTCTAGATGGGTTAGGTTAGGTTATATTACGATATAGACGTATATAATGTTCCCACCAAGAAGTAGCGGCCGCCCCGCCAGGAATGTTGGAAAATACTACATCCGAGATGTTAGGTTCCCTTAGGTTAGGATATATAACGTTATAGACGTATATAATGTCCCCACGGAGAAGTACGGGCCGACACGACCGGAAT
This sequence comes from Xylocopa violacea, assembly GCA_963969225.1. Classification (NCBI taxonomy): domain Eukaryota; kingdom Metazoa; phylum Arthropoda; class Insecta; order Hymenoptera; family Apidae; genus Xylocopa; species Xylocopa violacea. The sequence goes on along the minus strand of CAXAJV010000732.1, from coordinate 2,255,387 downwards.
TTTGTAAAACAGTACCAGCGAGGGTCTAGATGGATTAGGTTAGGTTATATTACGTTATAGACGTATATAATGTGCCCACCGAGAAGTAGGGGCCGACCCGCCAGGAATGTTGGAAAATACTACATCCGAGATGTTAGGTTGCCTTAGGTTAGGATATATAACGATATAGACGTATATAATGTACCCACGGAGAAGTACGGGCCGACACGAGCGGGATTTTGTAAAACATTACAAGCGAGGGTCTAGATGGGTTAGGTTAGGTTATACTTCGTTATAAACGTATATAATGTTCCCACCGAGAAGTGGGGCCGACCAGCCAGGAATGTTGTGAAATACTACATCCGAGATGTTAGGTACCCTTAGGTTAGGATATATAACGTTATAGACGTATATAATGTCCGCACCGAGAAGTACGGGCCGACACGACCGGGATTCTGCAAAACATTACAAGCGAGGGGCTAGATGGGTTAGGTTAGGTTATACTACGTTATAAACGTATATAATTTTCCCACCGAGAAGTGGGGCCGACCCGCCAGGCATGTTGTGAAATACTACATTCGAGATGTTAGGTTGCCTTTGGTTAGGATATATAACGTTATAGACGTATATAATGTCCGCACCGAGACGTACGGGACGACACGACCGGGATTCTGCAAAACATTACAAGCGAGGGGCTAGATGGGTTAGGTTAGGTTATACTACGTTATAAACGTATATAATTTTCCCACCGAGAAGTGGGGCCGACCAGCCAGGAATGTTGTGAAATACTACATCCGTGATGTTAGGTTCCCTTAGGTTAGGATATATAACGTTATAGACGTATATAATGTCCGCACCGAGACGTACGAGACGACACGACCGGGATTTTGTAGAACATTACCAGCGAGGGTCTAGATGGGTTAGGTTAGGTTATATTACGATATAGACGTATATAATGTTCCCACCAAGAAGTAGCGGCCGCCCCGCCAGGAATGTTGGAAAATACTACATCCGAGATGTTAGGTTCCCTTAGGTTAGGATATATAACGTTATAGACGTATATAATGTCCCCACGGAGAAGTACGGGCCGACACGACCGGGATTTTGTAAAACATTACCAGCGAGGGTCTAGATGGATTAGGTTAGGTTATATTACGTTATAGACGTATATAATGTGCCCACCGAGAAGTAGGGGCCGACCCGCCAGGAAGGTTGGAAAATACTACATCCGAGATGTTAGGTTGCCTTAGGTTAGGATATATAACGATATAGACGTATATAATGTACCCACGGAGAAGTACGGGCCGACACGACCGGGATTTTGTAAAACATTACAAGCGAGGGTCTAGATGGGTTAGGTTAGGTTATACTTCGTTATAAACGTATATAATGTTCCCACTGAGAAGTGGGGCCGACCAGCCAGGAATGTTGTGAAATACTACATCCGAGATGTTAGGTACCCTTAGGTTAGGATATATAACGTTATAGACGTATATAATGTCCGCACCGAGAAGTACGGGCCGACACGATCGGGATTCTGCAAAACATTACAAGCGAGGGGCTAGATGGGTTAGGTTAGGTTATACTACGTTATAAACGTATATAATTTTCCCACCGAGAAGTGGGGCCGACCAGCCAGGAATGTTGTGAAATAATAAATCCGTGATGTTAGGTTCCCTTAGGTTAGGATATATAACGTTATAGACGTATATAATGTCCCCACGGAGAAGTACGGGCCGACACGACCGGGATTTTGTAAAACATTACCAGCGAGGGTCTAGATGGATTAGGTTAGGTTATATTACGTTATAGACGTAAATAATGTTCCCACCGAGAAATAGCGGCCGCCACGCCAGGAATGTTGGAAAATACTACATCCGAGATGTTAGGTTGCCTTTGGTTAGGATATAAAACGTTATAGACGTATATAATGTCCGCGCCGAGACGTACGGGACGACACGACCGGGATTCTGTAAAACATTACCAGCGAGGGTCTAGATGGGTTAGGTTAGGTTATATTACGATATAGACGTATATAATGTGCCCACCGAGAAGTAGGGACTGACCCGCCAGGAATGTTGGAAAATACTACATCCGAGATGTTAAGTTGCCTTAGGTTAGGATATATAAAATTATAGACGTATATAATGACCCCACGGAAAAGTACGGGCCGACAAGACTGGGATTTTGTAAAACATAACCAGCGAGGGGCTAGATGGGTTAGGTTAGGTTATATTACGTTATAAACGTATAAAATGTTCCCACCGAGAAGTGGGGCCGACCAGCCAGGAATGTTGTGAAATACTACATCCGAGATGTTACGTTCGCTTAGGTTAGTATATATAACGTTATAGACGTATATAATGTCCGCACCGAGACGTACGGGCCGACACGACAGGGATTCTGCAAAACATTACAAGCGAGGGGCTAGATGGGTTAGGTTAGGTTATATTACGATATAGACGTATATAATGTGCCCACCGAGAAGTAGGGGCCGACCCGCCAGGAATGTTGGAAAATACTACATCGGAGCTGTTAAGTTGCCTTAGGTTGGGATATATAACGATATAGACGTATATAATGTCCCCACGGAGAAGTACGGGCCGACACGACCGGGATTTTGTAAAACATTACCAGCGAGGGTCTAGATGGGTTAGGTTTGGTTATATTACGATATAGACGTATATAATGTGCCCACCGAGAAGTAGGGGCCGACCCGCCAGGAATGTTGGAAAATACTACATCCGAGATGTTAGGTTGCCTTAGGTTAGGATATATAACGATATAGACGTATATAATGTCCCCACGGAGAAGTACGGGCCGACACGACCGGGATTTTGTAAAACATTACCAGCGAGGGTCTAGATGGATTAGGTTAGGTTATATTACGTTATAGACATAAATAATGTTCCCACCGAGAAGTGGAGCCGACCCGCCAGGAATGTTGTGAAATACTACATTCGAGATGTTAGGTTGCCTTTGGTTAGGATATAAAACGTTATAGACGTATATAATGTCCGCGCCGAGACGTACGGGACGACACGACCGGGATTCTGCAAAACATTACCAGCGAGGGTCTAGATGGGTTAGGTTAGGTTATATTACGATATAGACGTATATAATGTGCCCACCGAGAAGTAGGGACTGACCCGCCAGGAATGTTGGAAAATACTACATCCGAGATGTTAAGTTGCCTTAGGTTAGGATATACAAAATTATAGACGTATATAATGACCCCACGGAAAAGTACGGGCCGACACGACCGGGATTTTGTAAAACATTACCAGCGAGGGTCTAGATGGGCTAGGTTAAGTTATACTTCGTTATAAACGTATATAATGTTCCCACCGAGAAGTGGGGCCGACCAGCCAGGAATGTTGTGAAATACTACATCCGAGATGTTAGGTTCGCCTAGGTTAGGATATATAACGTTATAGACGTATATAATGTCCGCACCGAGAAGTACGGGCCGACACGACCGGGATTTTGTAAAACATTACCAGCGAGGGTCTAGATGGATTAGGTTAGGTTATATTACGTTATAGACGTAAATAATGTTCCCACCGAGAAGTGGGACCGACCCGCCAGGAATGTTGTGAAATACTACATTCGAGATGTTAGGTTGCCTTTGGTTAGGATATAAAACGTTATAGACGTATATAATGTCCGCGCCGACACGTACGGGACGACCCGACCGGGATTCTGTAAAACATTACCAGCGAGGGTCTAGATGGGTTAGGTTAGGTTATATTACGATATAGACGTATATAATGTGCCCACCGAGAAGTAGGGACTGACCCGCCAGGAATGTTGGAAAATACTACATCCGAGATGTTAAGTTGCCTTAGGTTAGGATATATAAAATTATAGACGTATATAATGTCCCCACGGAAAAGTACGGGCCGACAAGACTGGGATTTTGTAAAACATAACCAGCGAGGGGCTAGATGGGTTAGGTTAGGTTATATTACGTTATAAACGTATATAATGTTCCCACCGAGAAGTGGGGCCGACCAGCCAGGAATGTTGTGAAATACTACATCCGAGATGTTACGTTCGCTTAGGTTAGTATATATAACGTTATAGACGTATATAATGTCCGCACCGAGACGTACGGGCCGACACGACAGGGATTCTGCAAAACATTACAAGCGGGGGGCTAGATGGGTTAGGTTAGGTTATATTACGATATAGACGTATATAATGTGCCCACCGAGAAGTAGGGGCCGACCCGCCAGGAATGTTGGAAAATACTACATCGGAGCTGTTAAGTTGCCTTAGGTTAGGATATATAACGATATAGACGTATATAATGTCCCCACGGAGAAGTACGGGCCGACACGACCGGGATTTTGTAAAACATTACCAGCGAGGTTCTAGATGGGTTAGGTTTGGTTATATTACGATATAGACGTATATAATGTGCCCACCGAGAAGTAGGGGCCGACCCGCCAGGAATGTTGGAAAATACTACATCCGAGATGTTAGGTTGCCTTAGGTTAGGATATATAACGATATAGACGTATATAATGTCCCCACGGAGAAGTACGGGCCGACACGACCGGGATTTTGTAAAACATTACCAGCGAGGGTCTAGATGGATTAGGTTAGGTTATATTACGTTATAGACGTAAATAATGTTCCCACCGAGAAGTGGGACCGACCCGCCAGGAATGTTGTGAAATACTACATTCGAGATGTTAGGTTGCCTTTGGTTAAGATATAAAACGTTATAGACGTATATAATGTCCGCGCCGAGACGTACGGGACGACACGACCGGGATTCTGTAAAACATTACCAGCGAGGGTCTAGATGGGTTAGGTTAGGTTATATTACGATATAGACGTATATAATGTGCCCACCCAGAAGTAGGGACTGACCCGCCAGGAATGTTGGAAAATACTACATCCGAGATGTTAAGTTGCCTTAGGTTAGGATATATAAAATTATAGACGTATATAATGTCCCCACGGAAAAGTACGGGCCGACAAGACTGGGATTTTGTAAAACATAACCAGCGAGGGGCTAGATGGGTTAGGTTAGGTTATATTACGTTATAAACGTATATAATGTTCCCACCGAGAAGTGGGGCCGACCAGCCAGGAATGTTGTGAAATACTACATCCGAGATGTTACGTTCGCTTAGGTTAGTATATATAACGTTATAGACGTATATAATGTCCGCACCGAGACGTACGGGCCGACACGACAGGGATTCTGCAAAACATTACAAGCGAGGGGCTAGATGGGTTAGGTTAGGTTATATTACGATATAGACGTATATAATGTGCCCACCGAGAAGTAGGGGCCGACCCGCCAGGAATGTTGGAAAATACTACATCGGAGCTGTTAAGTTGCCTTAGGTTGGGATATATAACGATATAGACGTATATAATGTCCCCACGGAGAAGTACGGGCCGACACGACCGGGATTTTGTAAAACATTACCAGCGAGGGTCTAGATGGGTTAGGTTTGGTTATATTACGATATAGACGTATATAATGTGCCCACCGAGAAGTAGGGGCCGACCCGCCAGGAATGTTGTGAAATACTACATTCGAGATGTTAGGTTGCCTTTGGTTAGGATATAAAACGTTATAGACGTATATAATGTCCGCGCCGAGACGTACGGGACGACACGACCGGGATTCTGCAAAACATTACAAGCGAGGGTCTAGATGGGTTAGGTTAGGTTATACTTCGTTATAAACGTATATAATGTTCCCACTGAGAAGTGGGGCCGACCAGCCAGGAATGTTGGAAAATACTACATCCGAGATGTTAGGTTCCCTTAGGTTAGGATATATAACGTTATAGACGTATATAATGTCCCCACGGAGAAGTACGGGCCGACACGACCGGGATTTTGTAAAACATTACCAGCGAGGGTCTAGATGGATTAGGTTAGGTTATATTACGTTATAGACGTAAATAATGTTCCCACCAAGAAGTGGGGCCGACCCGCAAGGAATGTTGTGAAATACTACATTCGAGATGTTAGGTTGCCTTTGGTTAGGATATATAACGTTATAGACGTATATAATGTCCGCACCGAGACGTACGGGACGACACGACCGGGATTCTGTAAAACATTACAAGCGAGGCTCTAGATGGGTTAGGTTAAGTTATACTTCGTTATAAACGTATATAATGTTCCCACCGAGAAGTGGAGCCGACCAGCCAGGAATGTTGTGAAATACTACATCCGAGATGTTAGGTTCGCTTAGGTTAGGATATATAACGTTATAGACGTATATAATGTCCGCACCGAGACGTACGGGCCGACACGACCGCGATTCTGCAAAACATTACAAGCGAGGGGCTAGATGGGTTAGGTTAGGTTATATTACGATATAGACGTATATAATGTGCCCACCGAGAAGTAGGGGCCGCCCCGCCAGGAATGTTGGAAAATACTACATCCGAGATGTTAGGTTCCCTTAGGTTAGGATATATAACGTTATAGACGTATATAATGTCCCCACGGAGAAGTACGGGCCGACACGACCGGGATTTTGTAAAACATTACCAGCGAGGGTCTAGATGGATTAGGTTGGGTTATATTACGTTATAGACGTAAATAATGTTCCCACCGAGAAGTAGCGGCCGCCCCGCCAGGAATGTTGGAAAATACTACATCCGAGATGTTAGGTTGCCTTTTGTTAGGATATATAACGTTATAGACGTATATAATGTCCGCACCGAGACGTACGAGACGACACGACCGGGATTCTGTAAAACATTACCAGCGAGGGTCTAGATGGCTTAGGTTAGGTTACATTACGATATAGACGTATATAATGTGCCCACCGAGAAGTAGGGACTGACCCGCCAGGAATGTTGGAAAATACTACATCCGAGATGTTAAGTTGCCTTAGGTTAGGATATATAAAATTATAGACGTATATAATGACCCCACGGAAAAGTACGGGCCGACACGACCGGGATTTTGTAAAACATTACCAGCGAGGGTCTAGATGGGCTAGGTTAAGTTATACTTCGTTATAAACGTATATAATGTTCCCACCGAGAAGTGGGGCCGACCAGCCAGGAATGTTGTGAAATACTACATCCGAGATGTTAGGTTCGCCTAGGTTAGGATATATAACGTTATAGACGTATATAATGTCCGCACCGAGAAGTACGGGCCGACACGACCGGGATTTTGTAAAACATTACCAGCGAGGGTCTAGATGGATTAGGTTAGGTTATATTACGTTATAGACGTAAATAATGTTCCCACCGAGAAGTGGGACCGACCCGCCAGGAATGTTGTGAAATACTACATTCGAGATGTTAGGTTGCCCTTGGTTAGGATATAAAACGTTATAGACGTATATAATGTCCGCGCCGACACGTACGGGACGACCCGACCGGGATTCTGTAAAACATTACCAGCGAGGGTCTAGATGGGTTAGGTTAGGTTATATTACGATATAGACGTATATAAGGTGCCCACCGAGAAGTAGGGACTGACCCGCCAGGAATGTTGGAAAATACTACATCCGAGATGTTAAGTTGCCTTAGGTTAGGATATATAAAATTATAGACGTATATAATGTCCCCACGGAAAAGTACGGGCCGACAAGACTGGGATTTTGTAAAACATAACCAGCGAGGGGCTAGATGGGTTAGGTTAGGTTATATTACGTTATAAACGTATATAATGTTCCCACCGAGAAGTGGGGCCGACCAGCCAGGAATGTTGTGAAATACTACATCCGAGATGTTACGTTCGCTTAGGTTAGTATATATAACGTTATAGACGTATATAATGTCCGCACCGAGACGTACGGCCCGACACGACAGGGATTCTGCAAAACATTACAAGCGAGGGGCTAGATGGGTTAGGTTAGGTTATATTACGATATAGACGTATATAATGTGCCCACCGAGAAGTAGGGGCCAACCCGCCAGGAATGTTGGAAAATACTACATCGGAGCTGTTAAGTTGCCTTAGGTTAGGATATATAACGATATAGACGTATATAATGTCCCCACGGAGAAGTACGGGCCGACACGACCGGGATTTTGTAAAACATTACCAGCGAGGGTCTAGATGGATTAGGTTAGGTTATATTACGTTATAGACGTAAATAATGTTCCCACCGAGAAGTGGGACCGACCCGCCAGGAATGTTGTGAAATACTACATTCGAGATGTTAGGTTGCCTTAGGTTAGGATATATAACGATATAGACGTATATAATGTCCCCACGGAGAAGTACGGGCCGACACGACCGGGATTTTGTAAAACATTACCAGCGAGGTTCTAGATGGGTTAGGTTTGGTTATATTACGATATAGACGTATATAATGTGCCCACCGAGAAGTAGGGGCCGACCCGCCAGGAATGTTGGAAAATACTACATCCCAGATGTTAGGTTGCCTTAGGTTAGGATATATAACGATATAGACGTATATAATGTCCCCACGGAGAAGTACGGGCCGACACGACCGGGATTTTGTAAAACATTACCAGCGAGGGTCTAGATGGATTAGGTTAGGTTATATTACGTTATAGACGTATATAATGTGCCCACCGAGAAGTAGGGGCCGACCCGCCAGGAATGTTGGAAAATAGTACATCCGAGATGTTAGGTTGCCTTAGGTTAGGATATATAACGATATAGACGTATATAATGTACCCACGGAGAAGTACGGGCCGACACGAGCGGGATTTTGTAAAACATTACAAGCGAGGGTCTAGATGGGTTAGGTTAGGTTATACTTCGTTATAAACGTATATAATGTTCCCACCGAGAAGTGGGGCCGACCAGCCAGGAATGTTGTGAAATACTACATCCGAGATGTTAGGTACCCTTAGGTTAGGATATATAACGTTATAGACGTATATAATGTCCGCACCGAGACGTACGGGCCGACACGACCGGGATTCTGCAAAACATTACAAGCGAGGGGCTAGATGGGTTAGGTTAGGTTATACTACGTTATAAACGTATATAATTTTCCCACCGAGAAGTGAGGCCGACCAGCCAGGAATGTTGTGAAATACTACATCCGTGATGTTAGGTTGCCTTTGGTTAGGATATATAACGTTATAGACGTATATAATGCCCGCACCGAGACGTACGGGACGACACGACCGGGATTCTGTAAAACATTACAAGCGAGGGTCTAGATGGGTTAGGTTAGGTTATACTTCGTTATAAACGTATATAATGTTCCCACCGAGAAGTGGGGCCGACCAGCCAGGAATGTTGTGAAATACTACATTCGAGATGTTAGGTTGCCTTTGGTTAGGATATATAACGTTATAGACGTATATAATGCCCGCACCGAGACGTACGGGACGACACGACCGGGATTCTGTAAAACATTACAAGCGAGGGTCTAGATGGGTTAGGTTAAGTTATACTTCGTTATAAACGTATATAATGTTCCCACCGAGAAGTGGGGCCGACCAGACAGGAATGTTGTGAAATACTACATCCGAGATGTTAGGTTCGCCTAGGTTAGGATATATAACGTTATAGACGTATATAATGTCCGCACCGAGAAGTACGGGCCGACACGACCGGGATTTTGTAAAACATTACCAGCGAGGGTCTAGATGGATTAGGTTAGGTTATATTACGTTATAGACGTAAATAATGTTCCCACCGAGAAGTGGGACCGACCCGCCAGGAATGTTGTGAAATACTACATTCGAGATGTTAGGTTGCCTTTGGTTAGGATATAAAACGTTATAGACGTATATAATGTCCGCGCCGAGACGTACGGGACGACACGACCGGGATTCTGTAAAACATTACCAGCGAGGGTCTAGATGGGTTAGGTTAGGTTATATTACGATATAGACGTATATAATGTGCCCACCGAGAAGTAGGGACTGACCCGCCAGGAATGTTGGAAAATACTACATCCGAGATGTTAAGTTGCCTTAGGTTAGGATATATAAAATTATAGACGTATATAATGTCCCCACGGAAAAGTACGGGCCGACAAGACTGGGATTTTGTAAAACATAACCAGCGAGGGGCTAGATGGGTTAGGTTAGGTTATATTACGTTATAAACGTATATAATGTTCCCACCGAGAAGTGGGGCCGACCAGCCAGGAATGTTGTGAAATACTACATCCGAGATGTTACGTTCGCTTAGGTTAGTATATATAACGTTATAGACGTATATAATGTCCGCACCGAGACGTACGGGCCGACACGACAGGGATTCTGCAAAACATTACAAGCGAGGGGCTAGATGGGTTAGGTTAGGTTATATTACGATATAGACGTATATAATGTGCCCACCGAGAAGTAGGGGCCGACCCGCCAGGAATGTTGGAAAATACTACATCCGAGATGTTAGGTTGCCTTAGGTTAGGATATATAACGATATAGACGTATATAATGTCCCCACGGAGAAGTACGGGCCGACACGACCGGGATTTTGTAAAACATTACCAGCGAGGGTCTAGATGGATTAGGTTAGGTTATATTACGTTATAGACGTAAATAATGTTCCCACCGAGAAGTGGGACCGACCCGCCAGGAATGTTGTGAAATACTACATTCGAGATGTTAGGTTGCCTTTGGTTAGGATATAAAACGTTATAGACGTATATAATGTCCGCGCCGAGACGTACGGGACGACACGACCGGGATTCTGTAAAACATTACCAGCGAGGGTCTAGATGGGTTAGGTTAGGTTATATTACGTTATAAACGTATATAATGTTCCCACCGAGAAGTGGGGCCGACCCGCCAGGAATGTTGTGAAATACTACATTCGAGATGTTAGGTTGCCTTAGGTTAGGATATATAACTTGATAGACGTATATAATGTCCGGCTTCGAGACGTACGGGCCGACACGACCGGGATTCTGCAAAACATTACAAGCGAGGGGCTAGATGGGTTAGGTTAGGTTATATTACGATATAGACGTATATAATGTGCCCACCGAGAAGTAGGGGCCGCCCCGCCAGGAATGTTGGAAAATACTACATCCGAGATGTTAGGTTCCCTTAGGTTAGGATATATAACGTTATAGACGTATATAATGTCCCCACGGAGAAGTACGGGCCGACACGACCGGGATTTTGTAAAACATTACCAGCGAGGGTCTAGATGGATTAGGTTAGGTTATATTACGTTATAGACGTAAATAATGTTCCCACCGAGAAGTGGGACCGACCCGCCAGGAATGTTGTGAAATACTACATTCGAGATGTTAGGTTGCCTTTGGCTAGGATATAAAACGTTATAGACGTATATAATGTCCGCGCCGAGACGTACGGGACGAAACGACCGGGATTCTGTAAAACATTACAAGCGAGGGTCTAGATGGGTTAGGTTAGGTTATACTTCGTTATAAACGTATATAATGTTCCCACCGAGAAGTGGGGCCGACCAGCCAGGAATGTTGTGAAATACTACATGCGAGATGTTAGGTACCCTTAGGTTAGGATATATAACGTTATAGACGTATATAATGTCCGCACGGAGACGTACGGGCCGACACGACCGGGATTCTGCAAAACATTACAAGCGAGGGGCTAGATGGGTTAGGTTAGGTTATACTACGTTATTAACGTATATAATTTTCCCACCGAGAAGTGGGGCCGACCAGCCAGGAATGTTGTGAAATACTACATCCGTGATGTTAGGTTCCCTTAGGTTAGGATATATAACGTTATAGACGTATATAATGTCCGCACCGAGACGTACGAGACGACACGACCGGGATTTTGTAGAACATTACCAGCGAGGGTCTAGATGGGTTAGGTTAGGTTATATTACGATATAGACGTATATAATGTTCCCACCAAGAAGTAGCGGCCGCCCCGCCAGGAATGTTGGAAAATACTACATCCGAGATGTTAGGTTCCCTTAGGTTAGGATATATAACGTTATAGACGTATATAATGTCCCCACGGAGAAGTACGGGCCGACACGACCGGGATTTTGTAAAACAGTACCAGCGAGGGTCTAGATGGATTAGGTTAGGTTATATTACGTTATAGACGTATATAATGTGCCCACCGAGAAGTAGGGGCCGACCCGCCAGGAATGTTGGAAAATACTACATCCGAGATGTTAGGTTGCCTTAGGTTAGGATATATAACGATATAGACGTATATAATGTACCCACGGAGAAGTACGGGCCGACACGAGCGGGATTTTGTAAAACATTACAAGCGAGGGTCTAGATGGGTTAGGTTAGGTTATACTTCGTTATAAACGTATATAATGTTCCCACCGAGAAGTGGGGCCGACCAGCCAGGAATGTTGTGAAATACTACATCCGAGATGTTAGGTACCCTTAGGTTAGGATATATAACGTTATAGACGTATATAATGTCCGCACCGAGAAGTACGGGCCGACACGACCGGGATTCTGCAAAACATTACAAGCGAGGGGCTAGATGGGTTAGGTTAGGTTATACTACGTTATAAACGTATATAATTTTCCCACCGAGAAGTGGGGCCGACCCGCCAGGCATGTTGTGAAATACTACATTCGAGATGTTAGGTTGCCTTTGGTTAGGATATATAACGTTATAGACGTATATAATGTCCGCACCGAGACGTACGGGACGACACGACCGGGATTCTGCAAAACATTACAAGCGAGGGGCTAGATGGGTTAGGTTAGGTTATACTACGTTATAAACGTATATAATTTTCCCACCGAGAAGTGGGGCCGACCAGCCAGGAATGTTGTGAAATACTACATCCGTGATGTTAGGTTCCCTTAGGTTAGGATATATACCGTTATAGACGTATATAATGTCCGCACCGAGACGTACGAGACGACACGACCGGGATTTTGTAGAACATTACCAGCGAGGGTCTAGATGGGTTAGGTTAGGTTATATTACGATATAGACGTATATAATGTTCCCACCAAGAAGTAGCGGCCGCCCCGCCAGGAATGTTGGAAAATACTACATCCGAGATGTTAGGTTCCCTTAGGTTAGGATATATAACGTTATAGACGTATATAATGTCCCCACGGAGAAGTACGGGCCGACACGACCGGGATTTTGTAAAACATTACCAGCGAGGGTCTAGATGGATTAGGTTAGGTTATATTACGTTATAGACGTATATAATGTGCCCACCGAGAAGTAGGGGCCGACCCGCCAGGAAGGTTGGAAAATACTACATCCGAGATGTTAGGTTGCCTTAGGTTAGGATATATAACGATATAGACGTATATAATGTACCCACGGAGAAGTACGGGCCGACACGACCGGGATTTTGTAAAACATTACAAGCGAGGGTCTAGATGGGTTAGGTTAGGTTATACTTCGTTATAAACGTATATAATGTTCCCACTGAGAAGTGGGGCCGACCAGCCAGGAATGTTGTGAAATACTACATCCGAGATGTTAGGTACCCTTAGGTTAGGATATATAACGTTATAGACGTATATAATGTCCGCACCGAGAAGTACGGGCCGACACGATCGGGATTCTGCAAAACATTACAAGCGAGGGGCTAGATGGGTTAGGTTAGGTTATACTACGTTATAAACGTATATAATTTTCCCACCGAGAAGTGGGGCCGACCAGCCAGGAATGTTGTGAAATAATAAATCCGTGATGTTAGGTTCCCTTAGGTTAGGATATATAACGTTATAGACGTATATAATGTCCCCACGGAGAAGTACGGGCCGACACGACCGGGATTTTGTAAAACATTACCAGCGAGGGTCTAGATGGATTAGGTTAGGTTATATTACGTTATAGACGTAAATAATGTTCCCACCGAGAAATAGCGGCCGCCACGCCAGGAATGTTGGAAAATACTACATCCGAGATGTTAGGTTGCCTTTGGTTAGGATATAAAACGTTATAGACGTATATAATGTCCGCGCCGAGACGTACGGGACGACACGACCGGGATTCTGTAAAACATTACCAGCGAGGGTCTAGATGGGTTAGGTTAGGTTATATTACGATATAGACGTATATAATGTGCCCACCGAGAAGTAGGGACTGACCCGCCAGGAATGTTGGAAAATACTACATCCGAGATGTTAAGTTGCCTTAGGTTAGGATATATAAAATTATAGACGTATATAATGACCCCACGGAAAAGTACGGGCCGACAAGACTGGGATTTTGTAAAACATAACCAGCGAGGGGCTAGATGGGTTAGGTTAGGTTATATTACGTTATAAACGTATAAAATGTTCCCACCGAGAAGTGGGGCCGACCAGCCAGGAATGTTGTGAAATACTACATCCGAGATGTTACGTTCGCTTAGGTTAGTATATATAACGTTATAGACGTATATAATGTCCGCACCGAGACGTACGGGCCGACACGACAGGGATTCTGCAAAACATTACAAGCGAGGGGCTAGATGGGTTAGGTTAGGTTATATTACGATATAGACGTATATAATGTGCCCACCGAGAAGTAGGGGCCGACCCGCCAGGAATGTTGGAAAATACTACATCGGAGCTGTTAAGTTGCCTTAGGTTGGGATATATAACGTTATAGACGTATATAATGTCCCCACGGAGAAGTACGGGCCGACACGACCGGGATTTTGTAAAACATTACCAGCGAGGGTCTAGATGGGTTAGGTTTGGTTATATTACGATATAGACGTATATAATGTGCCCACCGAGAAGTAGGGGCCGACCCGCCAGGAATGTTGGAAAATACTACATCCGAGATGTTAGGTTGCCTTAGGTTAGGATATATAACGATATAGACGTATATAATGTCCCCACGGAGAAGTACGGGCCGACACGACCGGGATTTTGTAAAACATTACCAGCGAGGGTCTAGATGGATTAGGTTAGGTTATATTACGTTATAGACGTAAATAATGTTCCCACCGAGAAGTGGAGCCGACCCGCCAGGAATGTTGTGAAATACTACATTCGAGATGTTAGGTTGCCTTTGGTTAGGATATAAAACGTTATAGACGTATATAATGTCCGCGCCGAGACGTACGGGACGACACGACCGGGATTCTGCAAAACATTACCAGCGAGGGTCTAGATGGGTTAGGTTAGGTTATATTACGATATAGACGTATATAATGTGCCCACCGAGAAGTAGGGACTGACCCGCCAGGAATGTTGGAAAATACTACATCCGAGATGTTAAGTTGCCTTAGGTTAGGATATACAAAATTATAGACGTATATAATGACCCCACGGAAAAGTACGGGCCGACACGACCGGGATTTTGTAAAACATTACCAGCGAGGGTCTAGATGGGCTAGGTTAAGTTATACTTCGTTATAAACGTATATAATGTTCCCACCGAGAAGTGGGGCCGACCAGCCAGGAATGTTGTGAAATACTACATCCGAGATGTTAGGTTCGCCTAGGTTAGGATATATAACGTTATAGACGTATATAATGTCCGCACCGAGAAGTACGGGCCGACACGACCGGGATTTTGTAAAACATTACCAGCGAGGGTCTAGATGGATTAGGTTAGGTTATATTACGTTATAGACGTAAATAATGTTCCCACCGAGAAGTGGGACCGACCCGCCAGGAGTGTTGTGAAATACTACATTCGAGATGTTAGGTTGCCTTTGGTTAGGATATAAAACGTTATAGACGTATATAATGTCCGCGCCGAGACGTACGGGACGACACGACCGGGATTCTGCAAAACATTACCAGCGAGGGTCTAGATGGGTTAGGTTAGGTTATATTACGATATAGACGTATATAATGTGCCCACCGAGAAGTAGGGACTGACCCGCCAGGAATGTTGGAAAATACTACATCCGAGATGTTAAGTTGCCTTAGGTTAGGATATACAAAATTATAGACGTATATAATGACCCCACGGAAAAGTACGGGCCGACACGACCGGGATTTTGTAAAACATTACCAGCGAGGGTCTAGATGGGCTAGGTTAAGTTATACTTCGTTATAAACGTATATAATGTTCCCACCGAGAAGTGGGGCCGACCAGCCAGGAATGTTGTGAAATACTACATCCGAGATGTTAGGTTCGCCTAGGTTAGGATATATAACGTTATAGACGTATATAATGTCCGCACCGAGAAGTACGGGCCGACACGACCGGGATTTTGTAAAACATTACCAGCGAGGGTCTAGATGGATTAGGTTAGGTTATATTACGTTATAGACGTAAATAATGTTCCCACCGAGAAGTGGGACCGACCCGCCAGGAATGTTGTGAAATACTACATTCGAGATGTTAGGTTGCCTTTGGTTAAGATATAAAACGTTATAGACGTATATAATGTCCGCGCCGAGACGTACGGGACGACACGACCGGGATTCTGTAAAACATTACCAGCGAGGGTCTAGATGGGTTAGGTTAGGTTATATTACGATATAGACGTATATAATGTGCCCACCGAGAAGTAGGGACTGACCCGCCAGGAATGTTGGAAAATACTACATCCGAGATGTTAAGTTGCCTTAGGTTAGGATATATAAAATTATAGACGTATATAATGTCCCCACGGAAAAGTACGGGCCGACAAGACTGGGATTTTGTAAAACATAACCAGCGAGGGGCTAGATGGGTTAGGTTAGGTTATATTACGTTATAAACGTATATAATGTTCCCACCGAGAAGTGGGGCCGACCAGCCAGGAATGTTGTGAAATACTACATCCGAGATGTTACGTTCGCTTAGGTTAGTATATATAACGTTATAGACGTATATAATGTCCGCACCGAGACGTACGGGCCGACACGACAGGGATTCTGCAAAACATAACAAGCGAGGGGCTAGATGGGTTAGGTTAGGTTATATTACGATATAGACGTATATAATGTGCCCACCGAGAAGTAGGGGCCGACCCGCCAGGAATGTTGGAAAATACTACATCGGAGCTGTTAAGTTGCCTTAGGTTGGGATATATAACGATATAGACGTATATAATGTCCCCACGGAGAAGTACGGGCCGACACGACCGGGATTTTGTAAAACATTACCAGCGAGGGTCTAGATGGGTTAGGTTTGGTTATATTACGATATAGACGTATATAATGTGCCCACCGAGAAGTAGGGGCCGACCCGCCAGGAATGTTGTGAAATACTACATTCGAGATGTTAGGTTGCCTTTGGTTAGGATATAAAACGTTATA
This sequence comes from Xylocopa violacea, assembly GCA_963969225.1. Lineage (NCBI taxonomy): Eukaryota > Metazoa > Arthropoda > Insecta > Hymenoptera > Apidae > Xylocopa > Xylocopa violacea. The sequence continues at coordinate 2,238,334 of CAXAJV010000732.1, read as the reverse complement.
GACGTATATAATGTCCGCGCCGAGACGTACGGGACGACACGACCGGGATTCTGCAAAACATTACAAGCGAGGGTCTAGATGGGTTAGGTTAGGTTATACTTCGTTATAAACGTATATAAGGTTCCCACCGAGAAGTGGGGCCGACCAGCCAGGAATGTTGTGAAATACTACATGCGAGATGTTAGGTACCCTTAGGTTAGGATATATAACGTTACAGACGTATATAATGTCCGCACCGAGACGTACGGGCCGACACGACCGGGATTCTGCAAAACATTACAAGCGAGGGGCTAGATGGGTTAGGTTGGGTTATACTACGTTATAAACGTATATAATTTTCCCACCGAGAAGTGGGGCCGACCAGCCAGGAATGTTGTGAAATACTACATCCGTGATGTTAGGTTCCCTTAGGTTAGGATATATAACGTTATAGACGTATATAATATCCGCACCGAGACGTACGAGACGACACGACCGGGATTTTGTAGAACATTACCAGCGAGGGTCTAGATGGGTTAGGTTAGGTTATATTACGATATAGACGTATATAATGTTCCCACCAAGAAGTAGCGGCCGCCCCGCCAGGAATGTTGGAAAATACTACATCCGAGATGTTAGGTTCCCTTAGGTTAGGATATATAACGTTATAGACGTATATAATGTCCCCACGGAGAAGTACGGGCCGACACGACCGGGATTTTGTAAAACATTACCAGCGAGGGTCTAGATGGATTAGGTTAGGTTATATAACGTTATAGACGTATATAATGTGCCCACCGAGAAGTAGGGGCCGACCCGCCAGGAATGTTGGAAAATACTACATCCGAGATGTTAGGTTCCCTTAGGTTAGGATATATAACGATATAGACGTATATAATGTACCCACGGAGAAGTACGGGCCGACACGAGCGGGATTTTGTAAAACATTACAAGCGAGGGTCTAGATGGGTTAGGTTAGGTTATACTTCGTTATAAACGTATATAATGTTCCCACCGAGAAGTGGGGCCGACCAGCCAGGAATGTTGTGAAATACTACATCCGAGATGTTAGGTACCCTTAGGTTAGGATATATAACGTTATAGACGTATATAATGTCCGCACCGAGAAGTACGGGCCGACACGACCGGGATTCTGCAAAACATTACAAGCGAGGGGCTAGATGGGTTAGGTTAGGTTATACTACGTTATAAACGTATATAATTTTCCCACCGAGAAGTGGGGCCGACCAGCCAGGAATGTTGTGAAATAATACATCCGTGATGTTAGGTTCCCTTAGGTTAGGATATATAACGTTATAGACGTATATAATGTCCCCACGGAGAAGTACGGGCCGACACGACCGGGATTTTGTAAAACATTACCAGCGAGGGTCTAGATGGATTAGGTTAGGTTATATTACGTTATAGACGTAAATAATGTTCCCACCGAGAAATAGCGGCCGCCACGCCAGGAATGTTGGAAAATACTACATCCGAGATGTTAGGTTGCCTTTGGTTAGGATATATAACGTTATAGACGTATATAATGTCCGCACCGAGACGTACGAGACGACACGACCGGGATTCTGTAAAACATTACGAGCGAGGGTCTAGATGGGTTAGGTTAGGTTATATTACGATATAGACGTATATAATGTGCCCACCGAGAAGTAGGGACTGACCCGCCAGGAATGTTGGAAAATACTACATCCGAGATGTTAGGTTCCCTTAGGTTAGGATATATAACGTTATAGACGTATATAATGTCCCCACGGAGAAGTACGGGCCGACACGACCGGGATTTTGTAAAACATTACCAGCGAGGGTCTAGATGGATTAGGTTAGGTTATATTACGTTATAGACGTATATAATGTGCCCACCGAGAAGTAGGGGCCGACCCGCCAGGAATGTTGGAAAATAGTACATCCGAGATGTTAGGTTGCCTTAGGTTAGGATATATAACGATATAGACGTATATAATGTACCCACGGAGAAGTACGGGCCGACACGAGCGGGATTTTGTAAAACATTACAAGCGAGGGTCTAGATGGGTTAGGTTAGGTTATACTTCGTTATAAACGTATATAATGTTCCCACCGAGAAGTGGGGCCGACCAGCCAGGAATGTTGTGAAATACTACATCCGAGATGTTAGGTACCCTTAGGTTAGGATATATAACGTTATAGACGTATATAATGTCCGCACCGAGACGTACGGGCCGACACGACCGGGATTCTGCAAAACATTACAAGCGAGGGGCTAGATGGGTTAGGTTAGGTTATACTACGTTATAAACGTATATAATTTTCCCACCGAGAAGTGAGGCCGACCAGCCAGGAATGTTGTGAAATACTACATCCGTGATGTTAGGTTGCCTTTGGTTAGGATATATAACGTTATAGACGTATATAATGCCCGCACCGAGACGTACGGGACGACACGACCGGGATTCTGTAAAACATTACAAGCGAGGGTCTAGATGGGTTAGGTTAGGTTATACTTCGTTATAAACGTATATAATGTTCCCACCGAGAAGTGGGGCCGACCAGCCAGGAATGTTGTGAAATACTACATTCGAGATGTTAGGTTGCCTTTGGTTAGGATATATAACGTTATAGACGTATATAATGCCCGCACCGAGACGTACGGGACGACACGACCGGGATTCTGTAAAACATTACAAGCGAGGGTCTAGATGGGTTAGGTTAAGTTATACTTCGTTATAAACGTATATAATGTTCCCACCGAGAAGTGGGGCCGACCAGACAGGAATGTTGTGAAATACTACATCCGAGATGTTAGGTTCGCCTAGGTTAGGATATATAACGTTATAGACGTATATAATGTCCGCACCGAGAAGTACGGGCCGACACGACCGGGATTTTGTAAAACATTACCAGCGAGGGTCTAGATGGATTAGGTTAGGTTATATTACGTTATAGACGTAAATAATGTTCCCACCGAGAAGTGGGACCGACCCGCCAGGAATGTTGTGAAATACTACATTCGAGATGTTAGGTTGCCTTTGGTTAGGATATAAAACGTTATAGACGTATATAATGTCCGCGCCGAGACGTACGGGACGACACGACCGGGATTCTGTAAAACATTACCAGCGAGGGTCTAGATGGGTTAGGTTAGGTTATATTACGATATAGACGTATATAATGTGCCCACCGAGAAGTAGGGACTGACCCGCCAGGAATGTTGGAAAATACTACATCCGAGATGTTAAGTTGCCTTAGGTTAGGATATATAAAATTATAGACGTATATAATGTCCCCACGGAAAAGTACGGGCCGACAAGACTGGGATTTTGTAAAACATAACCAGCGAGGGGCTAGATGGGTTAGGTTAGGTTATATTACGTTATAAACGTATATAATGTTCCCACCGAGAAGTGGGGCCGACCAGCCAGGAATGTTGTGAAATACTACATCCGAGATGTTACGTTCGCTTAGGTTAGTATATATAACGTTATAGACGTATATAATGTCCGCACCGAGACGTACGGGCCGACACGACAGGGATTCTGCAAAACATTACAAGCGAGGGGCTAGATGGGTTAGGTTAGGTTATATTACGATATAGACGTATATAATGTGCCCACCGAGAAGTAGGGGCCGACCCGCCAGGAATGTTGGAAAATACTACATCCGAGATGTTAGGTTGCCTTAGGTTAGGATATATAACGATATAGACGTATATAATGTCCCCACGGAGAAGTACGGGCCGACACGACCGGGATTTTGTAAAACATTACCAGCGAGGGTCTAGATGGATTAGGTTAGGTTATATTACGTTATAGACGTAAATAATGTTCCCACCGAGAAGTGGGACCGACCCGCCAGGAATGTTGTGAAATACTACATTCGAGATGTTAGGTTGCCTTTGGTTAGGATATAAAACGTTATAGACGTATATAATGTCCGCGCCGAGACGTACGGGACGACACGACCGGGATTCTGTAAAACATTACCAGCGAGGGTCTAGATGGGTTAGGTTAGGTTATATTACGTTATAAACGTATATAATGTTCCCACCGAGAAGTGGGGCCGACCCGCCAGGAATGTTGTGAAATACTACATTCGAGATGTTAGGTTGCCTTAGGTTAGGATATATAACTTGATAGACGTATATAATGTCCGGCTTCGAGACGTACGGGCCGACACGACCGGGATTCTGCAAAACATTACAAGCGAGGGGCTAGATGGGTTAGGTTAGGTTATATTACGATATAGACGTATATAATGTGCCCACCGAGAAGTAGGGGCCGCCCCGCCAGGAATGTTGGAAAATACTACATCCGAGATGTTAGGTTCCCTTAGGTTAGGATATATAACGTTATAGACGTATATAATGTCCCCACGGAGAAGTACGGGCCGACACGACCGGGATTTTGTAAAACATTACCAGCGAGGGTCTAGATGGATTAGGTTAGGTTATATTACGTTATAGACGTAAATAATGTTCCCACCGAGAAGTGGGACCGACCCGCCAGGAATGTTGTGAAATACTACATTCGAGATGTTAGGTTGCCTTTGGCTAGGATATAAAACGTTATAGACGTATATAATGTCCGCGCCGAGACGTACTGGACGAAACGACCGGGATTCTGTAAAACATTACAAGCGAGGGTCTAGATGGGATAGGTTAGGTTATACTTCGTTATAAACGTATATAATGTTCCCACCGAGAAGTGGGGCCGACCAGCCAGGAATGTTGTGAAATACTACATGCGAGATGTTAGGTACCCTTAGGTTAGGATATATAACGTTATAGACGTATATAATGTCCGCACGGAGACGTACGGGCCGACACGACCGGGATTCTGCAAAACATTACAAGCGAGGGGCTAGATGGGTTAGGTTAGGTTATACTACGTTATTAACGTATATAATTTTCCCACCGAGAAGTGGGGCCGACCAGCCAGGAATGTTGTGAAATACTACATCCGTGATGTTAGGTTCCCTTAGGTTAGGATATATAACGTTATAGACGTATATAATGTCCGCACCGAGACGTACGAGACGACACGACCGGGATTTTGTAGAACATTACCAGCGAGGGTCTAGATGGGTTAGGTTAGGTTATATTACGATATAGACGTATATAATGTTCCCACCAAGAAGTAGCGGCCGCCCCGCCAGGAATGTTGGAAAATACTACATCCGAGATGTTAGGTTCCCTTAGGTTAGGATATATAACGTTATAGACGTATATAATGTCCCCACGGAGAAGTACGGGCCGACACGACCGGGATTTTGTAAAACAGTACCAGCGAGGGTCTAGATGGATTAGGTTAGGTTATATTACGTTATAGACGTATATAATGTGCCCACCGAGAAGTAGGGGCCGACCCGCCAGGAATGTTGGAAAATACTACATCCGAGATGTTAGGTTGCCTTAGGTTAGGATATATAACGATATAGACGTATATAATGTACCCACGGAGAAGTACGGGCCGACACGAGCGGGATTTTGTAAAACATTACAAGCGAGGGTCTAGATGGGTTAGGTTAGGTTATACTTCGTTATAAACGTATATAATGTTCCCACCGAGAAGTGGGGCCGACCAGCCAGGAATGTTGTGAAATACTACATCCGAGATGTTAGGTACCCTTAGGTTAGGATATATAACGTTATAGACGTATATAATGTCCGCACCGAGAAGTACGGGCCGACACGACCGGGATTCTGCAAAACATTACAAGCGAGGGGCTAGATGGGTTAGGTTAGGTTATACTACGTTATAAACGTATATAATTTTCCCACCGAGAAGTGGGGCCGACCCGCCAGGCATGTTGTGAAATACTACATTCGAGATGTTAGGTTGCCTTTGGTTAGGATATATAACGTTATAGACGTATATAATGTCCGCACCGAGACGTACGGGACGACACGACCGGGATTCTGCAAAACATTACAAGCGAGGGGCTAGATGGGTTAGGTTAGGTTATACTACGTTATAAACGTATATAATTTTCCCACCGAGAAGTGGGGCCGACCAGCCAGGAATGTTGTGAAATACTACATCCGTGATGTTAGGTTCCCTTAGGTTAGGATATATAACGTTATAGACGTATATAATGTCCGCACCGAGACGTACGAGACGACACGACCGGGATTTTGTAGAACATTACCAGCGAGGGTCTAGATGGGTTAGGTTAGGTTATATTACGATATAGACGTATATAATGTTCCCACCAAGAAGTAGCGGCCGCCCCGCCAGGAATGTTGGAAAATACTACATCCGAGATGTTAGGTTCCCTTAGGTTAGGATATATAACGTTATAGACGTATATAATGTCCCCACGGAGAAGTACGGGCCGACACGACCGGGATTTTGTAAAACATTACCAGCGAGGGTCTAGATGGATTAGGTTAGGTTATATTACGTTATAGACGTATATAATGTGCCCACCGAGAAGTAGGGGCCGACCCGCCAGGAAGGTTGGAAAATACTACATCCGAGATGTTAGGTTGCCTTAGGTTAGGATATATAACGATATAGACGTATATAATGTACCCACGGAGAAGTACGGGCCGACACGACCGGGATTTTGTAAAACATTACAAGCGAGGGTCTAGATGGGTTAGGTTAGGTTATACTTCGTTATAAACGTATATAATGTTCCCACTGAGAAGTGGGGCCGACCAGCCAGGAATGTTGTGAAATACTACATCCGAGATGTTAGGTACCCTTAGGTTAGGATATATAACGTTATAGACGTATATAATGTCCGCACCGAGAAGTACGGGCCGACACGATCGGGATTCTGCAAAACATTACAAGCGAGGGGCTAGATGGGTTAGGTTAGGTTATACTACGTTATAAACGTATATAATTTTCCCACCAAGAAGTGGGGCCGACCAGCCAGGAATGTTGTGAAATACTACATGCGAGATGTTAGGTACCCTTAGGTTAGGATATATAACGTTACAGACGTATATAATGTCCGCACCGAGACGTACGGGACGACACGACCGGGATTCTGTAAAACATTACCAGCGAGGGTCTAGATGGATTAGGTTGGGTTATATTACGTTATAGACGTAAATAATGTTCCCACCGAGAAGTAGCGGCCGCCCCGCCAGGAATGTTGGAAAATACTACATCCGAGATGTTAGGTTGCCTTTTGTTAGGATATATAACGTTATAGACGTATATAATGTCCGCACCGAGACGTACGAGACGACACGACCGGGATTCTGTAAAACATTACCAGCGAGGGTCTAGATGGCTTAGGTTAGGTTACATTACGATATAGACGTATATAATGTGCCCACCGAGAAGTAGGGACTGACCCGCCAGGAATGTTGGAAAATACTACATCCGAGATGTTAAGTTGCCTTAGGTTAGGATATATAAAATTATAGACGTATATAATGACCCCACGGAAAAGTACGGGCCGACACGACCGGGATTTTGTAAAACATTACCAGCGAGGGTCTAGATGGGCTAGGTTAAGTTATACTTCGTTATAAACGTATATAATGTTCCCACCGAGAAGTGGGGCCGACCAGCCAGGAATGTTGTGAAATACTACATCCGAGATGTTAGGTTCGCCTAGGTTAGGATATATAACGTTATAGACGTATATAATGTCCGCACCGAGAAGTACGGGCCGACACGACCGGGATTTTGTAAAACATTACCAGCGAGGGTCTAGATGGATTAGGTTAGGTTATATTACGTTATAGACGTAAATAATGTTCCCACCGAGAAGTGGGACCGACCCGCCAGGAATGTTGTGAAATACTACATTCGAGATGTTAGGTTGCCCTTGGTTAGGATATAAAACGTTATAGACGTATATAATGTCCGCGCCGACACGTACGGGACGACCCGACCGGGATTCTGTAAAACATTACCAGCGAGGGTCTAGATGGGTTAGGTTAGGTTATATTACGATATAGACGTATATAAGGTGCCCACCGAGAAGTAGGGACTGACCCGCCAGGAATGTTGGAAAATACTACATCCGAGATGTTAAGTTGCCTTAGGTTAGGATATATAAAATTATAGACGTATATAATGTCCCCACGGAAAAGTACGGGCCGACAAGACTGGGATTTTGTAAAACATTACCAGCGAGGGTCTAGATGGGCTAGGTTAAGTTATACTTCGTTATAAACGTATATAATGTTCCCACCGAGAAGTGGGGCCGACCAGCCAGGAATGTTGTGAAATACTACATCCGAGATGTTAGGTTCGCCTAGGTTAGGATATATAACGTTATAGACGTATATAATGTCCGCACCGAGAAGTACGGGCCGACACGACCGGGATTTTGTAAAACATTACCAGCGAGGGTCTAGATGGATTAGGTTAGGTTATATTACGTTATAGACGTAAATAATGTTCCCACCGAGAAGTGGGACCGACCCGCCAGGAATGTTGTGAAATACTACATTCGAGATGTTAGGTTGCCCTTGGTTAGGATATAAAACGTTATAGACGTATATAATGTCCGCGCCGACACGTACGGGACGACCCGACCGGGATTCTGTAAAACATTACCAGCGAGGGTCTAGATGGGTTAGGTTAGGTTATATTACGATATAGACGTATATAAGGTGCCCACCGAGAAGTAGGGACTGACCCGCCAGGAATGTTGGAAAATACTACATCCGAGATGTTAAGTTGCCTTAGGTTAGGATATATAAAATTATAGACGTATATAATGTCCCCACGGAAAAGTACGGGCCGACAAGACTGGGATTTTGTAAAACATAACCAGCGAGGGGCTAGATGGGTTAGGTTAGGTTATATTACGTTATAAACGTATATAATGTTCCCACCGAGAAGTGGGGCCGACCAGCCAGGAATGTTGTGAAATACTACATCCGAGATGTTACGTTCGCTTAGGTTAGTATATATAACGTTATAGACGTATATAATGTCCGCACCGAGACGTACGGCCCGACACGACAGGGATTCTGCAAAACATTACAAGCGAGGGGCTAGATGGGTTAGGTTAGGTTATATTACGATATAGACGTATATAATGTGCCCACCGAGAAGTAGGGGCCAACCCGCCAGGAATGTTGGAAAATACTACATCGGAGCTGTTAAGTTGCCTTAGGTTAGGATATATAACGATATAGACGTATATAATGTCCCCACGGTGAAGTACGGGCCGACACGACCGGGATTTTGTAAAACATTACCAGCGAGGGTCTAGATGGATTAGGTTAGGTTATATTACGTTATAGACGTAAATAATGTTCCCACCGAGAAGTGGGACCGACCCGCCAGGAATGTTGTGAAATACTACATTCGAGATGTTAGGTTGCCTTAGGTTAGGATATATAACGATATAGACGTATATAATGTCCCCACGGAGAAGTACGGGCCGACACGACCGGGATTTTGTAAAACATTACCAGCGAGGTTCTAGATGGGTTAGGTTTGGTTATATTACGATATAGACGTATATAATGTGCCCACCGAGAAGTAGGGGCCGACCCGCCAGGAATGTTGGAAAATACTACATCCCAGATGTTAGGTTGCCTTAGGTTAGGATATATAACGATATAGACGTATATAATGTCCCCACGGAGAAGTACGGGCCGACACGACCGGGATTTTGTAAAACATTACCAGCGAGGGTCTAGATGGATTAGGTTAGGTTATATTACGTTATAGACGTATATAATGTGCCCACCGAGAAGTAGGGGCCGACCCGCCAGGAATGTTGGAAAATAGTACATCCGAGATGTTAGGTTGCCTTAGGTTAGGATATATAACGATATAGACGTATATAATGTACCCACGGAGAAGTACGGGCCGACACGAGCGGGATTTTGTAAAACATTACAAGCGAGGGTCTAGATGGGTTAGGTTAGGTTATACTTCGTTATAAACGTATATAATGTTCCCACCGAGAAGTGGGGCCGACCAGCCAGGAATGTTGTGAAATACTACATCCGAGATGTTAGGTACCCTTAGGTTAGGATATATAACGTTATAGACGTATATAATGTCCGCACCGAGACGTACGGGCCGACACGACCGGGATTCTGCAAAACATTACAAGCGAGGGGCTAGATGGGTTAGGTTAGGTTATACTACGTTATAAACGTATATAATTTTCCCACCGAGAAGTGAGGCCGACCAGCCAGGAATGTTGTGAAATACTACATCCGTGATGTTAGGTTGCCTTTGGTTAGGATATATAACGTTATAGACGTATATAATGCCCGCACCGAGACGTACGGGACGACACGACCGGGATTCTGTAAAACATTACAAGCGAGGGTCTAGATGGGTTAGGTTAGGTTATACTTCGTTATAAACGTATATAATGTTCCCACCGAGAAGTGGGGCCGACCAGCCAGGAATGTTGTGAAATACTACATTCGAGATGTTAGGTTGCCTTTGGTTAGGATATATAACGTTATAGACGTATATAATGCCCGCACCGAGACGTACGGGACGACACGACCGGGATTCTGTAAAACATTACAAGCGAGGGTCTAGATGGGTTAGGTTAAGTTATACTTCGTTATAAACGTATATAATGTTCCCACCGAGAAGTGGGGCCGACCAGACAGGAATGTTGTGAAATACTACATCCGAGATGTTAGGTTCGCCTAGGTTAGAATATATAACGTTATAGACGTATATAATGTCCGCACCGAGAAGTACGGGCCGACACGACCGGGATTTTGTAAAACATTACCAGCGAGGGTCTAGATGGATTAGGTTAGGTTATATTACGTTATAGACGTAAATAATGTTCCCACCGAGAAGTGGGACCGACCCGCCAGGAATGTTGTGAAATACTACATTCGAGATGTTAGGTTGCCTTTGGTTAGGATATAAAACGTTATAGACGTATATAATGTCCGCGCCGAGACGTACGGGACGACACGACCGGGATTCTGTAAAACATTACCAGCGAGGGTCTAGATGGGTTAGGTTAGGTTATATTACGATATAGACGTATATAATGTGCCCACCGAGAAGTAGGGACTGACCCGCCAGGAATGTTGGAAAATACTACATCCGAGATGTTAGGTTCCCTTAGGTTAGGATATATAACGTTATAGACGTATATAATGTCCCCACGGAGAAGTACGGGCCGACACGACCGGGATTTTGTAAAACATTACCAGCGAGGGTCTAGATGGATTAGGTTAGGTTATATTACGTTATAGACGTAAATAATGTTCCCACCGAGAAGTGGGACCGACCCGCCAGGAATGTTGTGAAATACTACATTCGAGATGTTAGGTTGCCTTTGGCTAGGATATAAAACGTTATAGACGTATATAATGTCCGCGCCGAGACGTACGGGACGAAACGACCGGGATTCTGTAAAACATTACAAGCGAGGGTCTAGATGGGTTAGGTTAGGTTATACTTCGTTATAAACGTATATAATGTTCCCACCGAGAAGTGGGGCCGACCAGCCAGGAATGTTGTGAAATACTACATGCGAGATGTTAGGTACCCTTAGGTTAGGATATATAACGTTATAGACGTATATAATGTCCGCACGGAGACGTACGGGCCGACACGACCGGGATTCTGCAAAACATTACAAGCGAGGGGCTAGATGGGTTAGGTTAGGTTATACTACGTTATTAACGTATATAATGTTCCCACCGAGAAGTGGGACCGACCCGCCAGGAATGTTGTGAAATACTACATTCGAGATGTTAGGTTGCCTTTGGTTAGGATATAAAACGTTATAGACGTATATAATGTCCGCGCCGAGACGTACGGGACGACACGACCGGGATTCTGTAAAACATTACCAGCGAGGGTCTAGATGGGTTAGGTTAGGTTATATTACGATATAGACGTATATAATGTGCCCACCGAGAAGTAGGGACTGACCCGCCAGGAATGTTGGAAAATACTACATCCGAGATGTTAGGTTCCCTTAGGTTAGGATATATAACGTTATAGACGTATATAATGTCCCCACGGAGAAGTACGGGCCGACACGACCGGGATTTTGTAAAACATTACCAGCGAGGGTCTAGATGGATTAGGTTAGGTTATATTACGTTATAGACGTAAATAATGTTCCCACCGAGAAGTGGGACCGACCCGCCAGGAATGTTGTGAAATACTACATTCGAGATGTTAGGTTGCCTTTGGCTAGGATATAAAACGTTATAGACGTATATAATGTCCGCGCCGAGACGTACGGGACGAAACGACCGGGATTCTGTAAAACATTACAAGCGAGGGTCTAGATGGGTTAGGTTAGGTTATACTTCGTTATAAACGTATATAATGTTCCCACCGAGAAGTGGGGCCGACCAGCCAGGAATGTTGTGAAATACTACATGCGAGATGTTAGGTACCCTTAGGTTAGGATATAAAACGTTATAGACGTATATAATGTCCGCGCCGAGACGTACGGGACGAAACGACCGGGATTCTGTAAAACATTACAAGCGAGGGTCTAGATGGGTTAGGTTAGGTTATACTTCGTTATAAACGTATATAATGTTCCCACCGAGAAGTGGGGCCGACCAGCCAGGAATGTTGTGAAATACTACATGCGAGATGTTAGGTACCCTTAGGTTAGGATATATAACGTTATAGACGTATATAATGTCCGCACGGAGACGTACGGGCCGACACGACCGGGATTCTGCAAAACATTACAAGCGAGGGGCTAGATGGGTTAGGTTAGGTTATACTACGTTATTAACGTATATAATTTTCCCACCGAGAAGTGGGGCCGACCAGCCAGGAATGTTGTGAAATACTACATCCGTGATGTTAGGTTCCCTTAGGTTAGGATATATAACGTTATAGACGTATATAATGTCCGCACCGAGACGTACGAGACGACACGACCGGGATTTTGTAGAACATTACCAGCGAGGGTCTAGATGGGTTAGGTTAGGTTATATTACGATATAGACGTATATAATGTTCCCACCAAGAAGTAGCGGCCGCCCCGCCAGGAATGTTGGAAAATACTACATCCGAGATGTTAGGTTCCCTTAGGTTAGGATATATAACGTTATAGACGTATATAATGTCCCCACGGAGAAGTACGGGCCGACACGACCGGGATTTTGTAAAACAGTACCAGCGAGGGTCTAGATGGATTAGGTTAGGTTATATTACGTTATAGACGTATATAATGTGCCCACCGAGAAGTAGGGGCCGACCCGCCAGGAATGTTGGAAAATACTACATCCGAGATGTTAGGTTGCCTTAGGTTAGGGTATATAACGATATAGACGTATATAATGTACCCACGGAGAAGTACGGGCCGACACGAGCGGGATTTTGTAAAACATTACAAGCGAGGGTCTAGATGGGTTAGGTTAGGTTATACTTCGTTATAAACGTATATAATGTTCCCACCGAGAAGTGGGGCCGACCAGCCAGGAATGTTGTGAAATACTACATCCGAGATGTTAGGTACCCTTAGGTTAGGATATATAACGTTATAGACGTATATAATGTCCGCACCGAGAAGTACGGGCCGACACGACCGGGATTCTGCAAAACATTACAAGCGAGGGGCTAGATGGGTTAGGTTAGGTTATACTACGTTATAAACGTATATAATTTTCCCACCGAGAAGTGGGGCCGACCCGCCAGGCATGTTGTGAAATACTACATTCGAGATGTTAGGTTGCCTTTGGTTAGGATATATAACGTTATAGACGTATATAATGTCCGCACCGAGACGTACGGGACGACACGACCGGGATTCTGCAAAACATTACAAGCGAGGGGCTAGATGGGTTAGGTTAGGTTATACTACGTTATAAACGTATATAATTTTCCCACCGAGAAGTGGGGCCGACCAGCCAGGAATGTTGTGAAATACTACATCCGTGATGTTAGGTTCCCTTAGGTTAGGATATATAACGTTATAGACGTATATAATGTCCGCACCGAGACGTACGAGACGACACGACCGGGATTTTGTAGAACATTACCAGCGAGGGTCTAGATGGGTTAGGTTAGGTTATATTACGATATAGACGTATATAATGTTCCCACCAAGAAGTAGCGGCCGCCCCGCCAGGAATGTTGGAAAATACTACATCCGAGATGTTAGGTTCCCTTAGGTTAGGATATATAACGTTATAGACGTATATAATGTCCCCACGGAGAAGTACGGGCCGACACGACCGGGATTTTGTAAAACATTACCAGCGAGGGTCTAGATGGATTAGGTTAGGTTATATTACGTTATAGACGTATATAATGTGCCCACCGAGAAGTAGGGGCCGACCCGCCAGGAAGGTTGGAAAATACTACATCCGAGATGTTAGGTTGCCTTAGGTTAGGATATATAACGATATAGACGTATATAATGTACCCACGGAGAAGTACGGGCCGACACGACCGGGATTTTGTAAAACATTACAAGCGAGGGTCTAGATGGGTTAGGTTAGGTTATACTTCGTTATAAACGTATATAATGTTCCCACTGAGAAGTGGGGCCGACCAGCCAGGAATGTTGTGAAATACTACATCCGAGATGTTAGGTACCCTTAGGTTAGGATATATAACGTTATAGACGTATATAATGTCCGCACCGAGAAGTACGGGCCGACACGATCGGGATTCTGCAAAACATTACAAGCGAGGGGCTAGATGGGTTAGGTTAGGTTATACTACGTTATAAACGTATATAATTTTCCCACCGAGAAGTGGGGCCGACCAGCCAGGAATGTTGTGAAATAATAAATCCGTGATGTTAGGTTCCCTTAGGTTAGGATATATAACGTTATAGACGTATATAATGTCCCCACGGAGAAGTACGGGCCGACACGACCGGGATTTTGTAAAACATTACCAGCGAGGGTCTAGATGGATTAGGTTAGGTTATATTACGTTATAGACGTAAATAATGTTCCCACCGAGAAATAGCGGCCGCCACGCCAGGAATGTTGGAAAATACTACATCCGAGATGTTAGGTTGCCTTTGGTTAGGATATAAAACGTTATAGACGTATATAATGTCCGCGCCGAGACGTACGGGACGACACGACCGGGATTCTGTAAAACATTACCAGCGAGGGTCTAGATGGGTTAGGTTAGGTTATATTACGATATAGACGTATATAATGTGCCCACCGAGAAGTAGGGACTGACCCGCCAGGAATGTTGGAAAATACTACATCCGAGATGTTAAGTTGCCTTAGGTTAGGATATATAAAATTATAGACGTATATAATGACCCCACGGAAAAGTACGGGCCGACAAGACTGGGATTTTGTAAAACATAACCAGCGAGGGGCTAGATGGGTTAGGTTAGGTTATATTACGTTATAAACGTATAAAATGTTCCCACCGAGAAGTGGGGCCGACCAGCCAGGAATGTTGTGAAATACTACATCCGAGATGTTACGTTCGCTTAGGTTAGTATATATAACGTTATAGACGTATATAATGTCCGCACCGAGACGTACGGGCCGACACGACAGGGATTCTGCAAAACATTACAAGCGAGGGGCTAGATGGGTTAGGTTAGGTTATATTACGATATAGACGTATATAATGTGCCCACCGAGAAGTAGGGGCCGACCCGCCAGGAATGTTGGAAAATACTACATCGGAGCTGTTAAGTTGCCTTAGGTTGGGATATATAACGATATAGACGTATATAATGTCCCCACGGAGAAGTACGGGCCGACACGACCGGGATTTTGTAAAACATTACCAGCGAGGGTCTAGATGGGTTAGGTTTGGTTATATTACGATATAGACGTATATAATGTGCCCACCGAGAAGTAGGGGCCGACCCGCCAGGAATGTTGGAAAATACTACATCCGAGATGTTAGGTTGCCTTAGGTTAGGATATATAACGATATAGACGTATATAATGTCCCCACGGAGAAGTACGGGCCGACACGACCGGGATTTTGTAAAACATTACCGGCGAGGGTCTAGATGGATTAGGTTAGGTTATATTACGTTATAGACGTAAATAATGTTCCCACCGAGAAGTGGAGCCGACCCGCCAGGAATGTTGTGAAATACTACATTCGAGATGTTAGGTTGCCTTTGGTTAGGATATAAAACGTTATAGACGTATATAATGTCCGCGCCGAGACGTACGGGACGACACGACCGGGATTCTGCAAAACATTACCAGCGAGGGTCTAGATGGGTTAGGTTAGGTTATATTACGATATAGACGTATATAATGTGCCCACCGAGAAGTAGGGACTGACCCGCCAGGAATGTTGGAAAATACTACATCCGAGATGTTAAGTTGCCTTAGGTTAGGATATACAAAATTATAGACGTATATAATGACCCCACGGAAAAGTACGGGCCGACACGACCGGGATTTTGTAAAACATTACCAGCGAGGGTCTAGATGGGCTAGGTTAAGTTATACTTCGTTATAAACGTATATAATGTTCCCACCGAGAAGTGGGGCCGACCAGCCAGGAATGTTGTGAAATACTACATCCGAGATGTTAGGTTCGCCTAGGTTAGGATATATAACGTTATAGACGTATATAATGTCCGCACCGAGAAGTACGGGCCGACACGACCGGGATTTTGTAAAACATTACCAGCGAGGGTCTAGATGGATTAGGTTAGGTTATATTACGTTATAGACGTAAATAATGTTCCCACCGAGAAGTGGGACCGACCCGCCAGGAGTGTTGTGAAATACTACATTCGAGATGTTAGGTTGCCTTTGGTTAGGATATAAAACGTTATAGACGTATATAATGTCCGCGCCGACACGTACGGGACGACCCGACCGGGATTCTGTAAAACATTACCAGCGAGGGTCTAGATGGGTTAGGTTAGGTTATATTACGATATAGACGTATATAATGTGCCCACCGAGAAGTAGGGACTGACCCGCCAGGAATGTTGGAAAATACTACATCCGAGATGTTAAGTTGCCTTAGGTTAGGATATATAAAATTATAGACGTATATAATGTCCCCACGGAAAAGTACGGGCCGACAAGACTGGGATTTTGTAAAACATAACCAGCGAGGGGCTAGATGGGTTAGGTTAGGTTATATTACGTTATAAACGTATATAATGTTCCCACCGAGAAGTGGGGCCGACCAGCCAGGAATGTTGTGAAATACTACATCCGAGATGTTACGTTCGCTTAGGTTAGTATATATAACGTTATAGACGTATATAATGTCCGCACCGAGACGTACGGGCCGACACGACAGGGATTCTGCAAAACATTACAAGCGGGGGGCTAGATGGGTTAGGTTAGGTTATATTACGATATAGACGTATATAATGTGCCCACCGAGAAGTAGGGGCCGACCCGCCAGGAATGTTGGAAAATACTACATCGGAGCTGTTAAGTTGCCTTAGGTTAGGATATATAACGATATAGACGTATATAATGTCCCCACGGAGAAGTACGGGCCGACACGACCGGGATTTTGTAAAACATTACCAGCGAGGTTCTAGATGGGTTAGGTTTGGTTATATTACGATATAGACGTATATAATGTGCCCACCGAGAAGTAGGGGCCGACCCGCCAGGAATGTTGGAAAATACTACATCCGAGATGTTAGGTTGCCTTAGGTTAGGATATATAACGATATAGACGTATATAATGTCCCCACGGAGAAGTACGGGCCGACACGACCGGGATTTTGTAAAACATTACCAGCGAGGGTCTAGATGGATTAGGTTAGGTTATATTACGTTATAGACGTAAATAATGTTCCCACCGAGAAGTGGGACCGACCCGCCAGGAATGTTGTGAAATACTACATTCGAGATGTTAGGTTGCCTTTGGTTAAGATATAAAACGTTATAGACGTATATAATGTCCGCGCCGAGACGTACGGGACGACACGACCGGGATTCTGTAAAACATTACCAGCGAGGGTCTAGATGGGTTAGGTTAGGTTATATTACGATATAGACGTATATAATGTGCCCACCGAGAAGTAGGGACTGACCCGCCAGGAATGTTGGAAAATACTACATCCGAGATGTTAAGTTGCCTTAGGTTAGGATATATAAAATTATAGACGTATATAATGTCCCCACGGAAAAGTACGGGCCGACAAGACTGGGATTTTGTAAAACATAACCAGCGAGGGGCTAGATGGGTTAGGTTAGGTTATATTACGTTATAAACGTATATAATGTTCCCACCGAGAAGTGGGGCCGACCAGCCAGGAATGTTGTGAAATACTACATCCGAGATGTTACGTTCGCTTAGGTTAGTATATATAACGTTATAGACGTATATAATGTCCGCACCGAGACGTACGGGCCGACACGACAGGGATTCTGCAAAACATTACAAGCGAGGGGCTAGATGGGTTAGGTTAGGTTATATTACGATATAGACGTATATAATGTGCCCACCGAGAAGTAGGGGCCGACCCGCCAGGAATGTTGGAAAATACTACATCGGAGCTGTTAAGTTGCCTTAGGTTGGGATATATAACGATATAGACGTATATAATGTCCCCACGGAGAAGTACGGGCCGACACGACCGGGATTTTGTAAAACATTACCAGCGAGGGTCTAGATGGGTTAGGTTTGGTTATATTACGATATAGACGTATATAATGTGCCCACCGAGAAGTAGGGGCCGACCCGCCAGGAATGTTGTGAAATACTACATTCGAGATGTTAGGTTGCCTTTGGTTAGGATATAAAACGTTATAGACGTATATAATGTCCGCGCCGAGACGTACGGGACGACACGACCGGGATTCTGCAAAACATTACAAGCGAGGGTCTAGATGGGTTAGGTTAGGTTATACTTCGTTATAAACGTATATAAGGTTCCCACCGAGAAGTGGGGCCGACCAGCCAGGAATGTTGTGAAATACTACATGCGAGATGTTAGGTACCCTTAGGTTAGGATATATAACGTTACAGACGTATATAATGTCCGCACCGAGACGTACGGGCCGACACGACCGGGATTCTGCAAAACATTACAAGCGAGGGGCTAGATGGGTTAGGTTAGGTTATACTACGTTATAAACGTATATAATTTTCCCACCGAGAAGTGGGGCCGACCAGCCAGGAATGTTGTGAAATACTACATCCGTGATGTTAGGTTCCCTTAGGTTAGGATATATAACGTTATAGACGTATATAATGTCCGCACCGAGACGTACGAGACGACACGACCGGGATTTTGTAGAACATTACCAGCGAGGGTCTAGATGGGTTAGGTTAGGTTATATTACGATATAGACGTATATAATGTTCCCACCAAGAAGTAGCGGCCGCCCCGCCAGGAATGTTGGAAAATACTACATCCGAGATGTTAGGTTCCCTTAGGTTAGGATATATAACGTTATAGACGTATATAATGTCCCCACGGAGAAGTACGGGCCGACACGACCGGGATTTTGTAAAACATTACCAGCGAGGGTCTAGATGGATTAGGTTAGGTTATATTACGTTATAGACGTAAATAATGTTCCCACCAAGAAGTGGGGCCGACCCGCAAGGAATGTTGTGAAATACTACATTCGAGATGTTAGGTTGCCTTTGGTTAGGATATATAACGTTATAGACGTATATAATGTCCGCACCGAGACGTACGGGACGACACGACCGGGATTCTGTAAAACATTACAAGCGAGGCTCTAGATGGGTTAGGTTAAGTTATACTTCGTTATAAACGTATATAATGTTCCCACCGAGAAGTGGAGCCGACCAGCCAGGAATGTTGTGAAATACTACATCCGAGATGTTAGGTTCGCTTAGGTTAGGATATATAACGTTATAGACGTATATAATGTCCGCACCGAGACGTACGGGCCGACACGACCGCGATTCTGCAAAACATTACAAGCGAGGGGCTAGATGGGTTAGGTTAGGTTATATTACGATATAGACGTATATAATGTGCCCACCGAGAAGTAGGGGCCGCCCCGCCAGGAATGTTGGAAAATACTACATCCGAGATGTTAGGTTCCCTTAGGTTAGGATATATAACGTTATAGACGTATATAATGTCCCCACGGAGAAGTACGGGCCGACACGACCGGGATTTTGTAAAACATTACCAGCGAGGGTCTAGATGGATTAGGTTGGGTTATATTACGTTATAGACGTAAATAATGTTCCCACCGAGAAGTAGCGGCCGCCCCGCCAGGAATGTTGGAAAATACTACATCCGAGATGTTAGGTTGCCTTTTGTTAGGATATATAACGTTATAGACGTATATAATGTCCGCACCGAGACGTACGAGACGACACGACCGGGATTCTGTAAAACATTACCAGCGAGGGTCTAGATGGCTTAGGTTAGGTTACATTACGATATAGACGTATATAATGTGCCCACCGAGAAGTAGGGACTGACCCGCCAGGAATGTTGGAAAATACTACATCCGAGATGTTAAGTTGCCTTAGGTTAGGATATATAAAATTATAGACGTATATAATGACCCCACGGAAAAGTACGGGCCGACACGACCGGGATTTTGTAAAACATTACCAGCGAGGGTCTAGATGGGCTAGGTTAAGTTATACTTCGTTATAAACGTATATAATGTTCCCACCGAGAAGTGGGGCCGACCAGCCAGGAATGTTGTGAAATACTACATCCGAGATGTTAGGTTCGCCTAGGTTAGGATATATAACGTTATAGACGTATATAATGTCCGCACCGAGAAGTACGGGCCGACACGACCGGGATTTTGTAAAACATTACCAGCGAGGGTCTAGATGGATTAGGTTAGGTTATATTACGTTATAGACGTAAATAATGTTCCCACCGAGAAGTGGGACCGACCCGCCAGGAATGTTGTGAAATACTACATTCGAGATGTTAGGTTGCCCTTGGTTAGGATATAAAACGTTATAGACGTATATAATGTCCGCGCCGACACGTACGGGACGACCCGACCGGGATTCTGTAAAACATTACCAGCGAGGGTCTAGATGGGTTAGGTTAGGTTATATTACGATATAGACGTATATAAGGTGCCCACCGAGAAGTAGGGACTGACCCGCCAGGAATGTTGGAAAATACTACATCCGAGATGTTAAGTTGCCTTAGGTTAGGATATATAAAATTATAGACGTATATAATGTCCCCACGGAAAAGTACGGGCCGACAAGACTGGGATTTTGTAAAACATAACCAGCGAGGGGCTAGATGGGTTAGGTTAGGTTATATTACGTTATAAACGTATATAATGTTCCCACCGAGAAGTGGGGCCGACCAGCCAGGAATGTTGTGAAATACTACATCCGAGATGTTACGTTCGCTTAGGTTAGTATATATAACGTTATAGACGTATATAATGTCCGCACCGAGACGTACGGCCCGACACGACAGGGATTCTGCAAAACATTACAAGCGAGGGGCTAGATGGGTTAGGTTAGGTTATATTACGATATAGACGTATATAATGTGCCCACCGAGAAGTAGGGGCCAACCCGCCAGGAATGTTGGAAAATACTACATCGGAGCTGTTAAGTTGCCTTAGGTTAGGATATATAACGATATAGACGTATATAATGTCCCCACGGAGAAGTACGGGCCGACACGACCGGGATTTTGTAAAACATTACCAGCGAGGGTCTAGATGGATTAGGTTAGGTTATATTACGTTATAGACGTAAATAATGTTCCCACCGAGAAGTGGGACCGACCCGCCAGGAATGTTGTGAAATACTACATTCGAGATGTTAGGTTGCCTTAGGTTAGGATATATAACGATATAGACGTATATAATGTCCCCACGGAGAAGTACGGGCCGACACGACCGGGATTTTGTAAAACATTACCAGCGAGGTTCTAGATGGGTTAGGTTTGGTTATATTACGATATAGACGTATATAATGTGCCCACCGAGAAGTAGGGGCCGACCCGCCAGGAATGTTGGAAAATACTACATCCCAGATGTTAGGTTGCCTTAGGTTAGGATATATAACGATATAGACGTATATAATGTCCCCACGGAGAAGTACGGGCCGACACGACCGGGATTTTGTAAAACATTACCAGCGAGGGTCTAGATGGGTTAGGTTTGGTTATATTACGATATAGACGTATATAATGTGCCCACCGAGAAGTAGGGGCCGACCCGCCAGGAATGTTGTGAAATACTACATTCGAGATGTTAGGTTGCCTTTGGTTAGGATATAAAACGTTATAGACGTATATAATGTCCGCGCCGAGACGTACGGGACGACACGACCGGGATTCTGCAAAACATTACAAGCGAGGGTCTAGATGGGTTAGGTTAGGTTATACTTCGTTATAAACGTATATAAGGTTCCCACCGAGAAGTGGGGCCGACCAGCCAGGAATGTTGTGAAATACTACATGCGAGATGTTAGGTACCCTTAGGTTAGGATATATAACGTTACAGACGTATATAATGTCCGCACCGAGACGTACGGGCCGACACGACCGGGATTCTGCAAAACATTACAAGCGAGGGGCTAGATGGGTTAGGTTAGGTTATACTACGTTATAAACGTATATAATTTTCCCACCGAGAAGTGGGGCCGACCAGCCAGGAATGTTGTGAAATACTACATCCGTGATGTTAGGTTCCCTTAGGTTAGGATATATAACGTTATAGACGTATATAATGTCCGCACCGAGACGTACGAGACGACACGACCGGGATTTTGTAGAACATTACCAGCGAGGGTCTAGATGGGTTAGGTTAGGTTATATTACGATATAGACGTATATAATGTTCCCACCAAGAAGTAGCGGCCGCCCCGCCAGGAATGTTGGAAAATACTACATCCGAGATGTTAGGTTCCCTTAGGTTAGGATATATAACGTTATAGACGTATATAATGTCCCCACGGAGAAGTACGGGCCGACACGACCGGGATTTTGTAAAACATTACCAGCGAGGGTCTAGATGGATTAGGTTAGGTTATATTACGTTATAGACGTAAATAATGTTCCCACCAAGAAGTGGGGCCGACCCGCAAGGAATGTTGTGAAATACTACATTCGAGATGTTAGGTTGCCTTTGGTTAGGATATATAACGTTATAGACGTATATAATGTCCGCACCGAGACGTACGGGACGACACGACCGGGATTCTGTAAAACATTACAAGCGAGGCTCTAGATGGGTTAGGTTAAGTTATACTTCGTTATAAACGTATATAATGTTCCCACCGAGAAGTGGAGCCGACCAGCCAGGAATGTTGTGAAATACTACATCCGAGATGTTAGGTTCGCTTAGGTTAGGATATATAACGTTATAGACGTATATAATGTCCGCACCGAGACGTACGGGCCGACACGACCGCGATTCTGCAAAACATTACAAGCGAGGGGCTAGATGGGTTAGGTTAGGTTATATTACGATATAGACGTATATAATGTGCCCACCGAGAAGTAGGGGCCGCCCCGCCAGGAATGTTGGAAAATACTACATCCGAGATGTTAGGTTCCCTTAGGTTAGGATATATAACGTTATAGACGTATATAATGTCCCCACGGAGAAGTACGGGCCGACACGACCGGGATTTTGTAAAACATTACCAGCGAGGGTCTAGATGGATTAGGTTGGGTTATATTACGTTATAGACGTAAATAATGTTCCCACCGAGAAGTAGCGGCCGCCCCGCCAGGAATGTTGGAAAATACTACATCCGAGATGTTAGGTTGCCTTTTGTTAGGATATATAACGTTATAGACGTATATAATGTCCGCACCGAGACGTACGAGACGACACGACCGGGATTCTGTAAAACATTACCAGCGAGGGTCTAGATGGCTTAGGTTAGGTTACATTACGATATAGACGTATATAATGTGCCCACCGAGAAGTAGGGACTGACCCGCCAGGAATGTTGGAAAATACTACATCCGAGATGTTAAGTTGCCTTAGGTTAGGATATATAAAATTATAGACGTATATAATGACCCCACGGAAAAGTACGGGCCGACACGACCGGGATTTTGTAAAACATTACCAGCGAGGGTCTAGATGGGCTAGGTTAAGTTATACTTCGTTATAAACGTATATAATGTTCCCACCGAGAAGTGGGGCCGACCAGCCAGGAATGTTGTGAAATACTACATCCGAGATGTTAGGTTCGCCTAGGTTAGGATATATAACGTTATAGACGTATATAATGTCCGCACCGAGAAGTACGGGCCGACACGACCGGGATTTTGTAAAACATTACCAGCGAGGGTCTAGATGGATTAGGTTAGGTTATATTACGTTATAGACGTAAATAATGTTCCCACCGAGAAGTGGGACCGACCCGCCAGGAATGTTGTGAAATACTACATTCGAGATGTTAGGTTGCCCTTGGTTAGGATATAAAACGTTATAGACGTATATAATGTCCGCGCCGACACGTACGGGACGACCCGACCGGGATTCTGTAAAACATTACCAGCGAGGGTCTAGATGGGTTAGGTTAGGTTATATTACGATATAGACGTATATAAGGTGCCCACCGAGAAGTAGGGACTGACCCGCCAGGAATGTTGGAAAATACTACATCCGAGATGTTAAGTTGCCTTAGGTTAGGATATATAAAATTATAGACGTATATAATGTCCCCACGGAAAAGTACGGGCCGACAAGACTGGGATTTTGTAAAACATAACCAGCGAGGGGCTAGATGGGTTAGGTTAGGTTATATTACGTTATAAACGTATATAATGTTCCCACCGAGAAGTGGGGCCGACCAGCCAGGAATGTTGTGAAATACTACATCCGAGATGTTACGTTCGCTTAGGTTAGTATATATAACGTTATAGACGTATATAATGTCCGCACCGAGACGTACGGCCCGACACGACAGGGATTCTGCAAAACATTACAAGCGAGGGGCTAGATGGGTTAGGTTAGGTTATATTACGATATAGACGTATATAATGTGCCCACCGAGAAGTAGGGGCCAACCCGCCAGGAATGTTGGAAAATACTACATCGGAGCTGTTAAGTTGCCTTAGGTTAGGATATATAACGATATAGACGTATATAATGTCCCCACGGAGAAGTACGGGCCGACACGACCGGGATTTTGTAAAACATTACCAGCGAGGGTCTAGATGGATTAGGTTAGGTTATATTACGTTATAGACGTAAATAATGTTCCCACCGAGAAGTGGGACCGACCCGCCAGGAATGTTGTGAAATACTACATTCGAGATGTTAGGTTGCCTTAGGTTAGGATATATAACGATATAGACGTATATAATGTCCCCACGGAGAAGTACGGGCCGACACGACCGGGATTTTGTAAAACATTACCAGCGAGGTTCTAGATGGGTTAGGTTTGGTTATATTACGATATAGACGTATATAATGTGCCCACCGAGAAGTAGGGGCCGACCCGCCAGGAATGTTGGAAAATACTACATCCCAGATGTTAGGTTGCCTTAGGTTAGGATATATAACGATATAGACGTATATAATGTCCCCACGGAGAAGTACGGGCCGACACGACCGGGATTTTGTAAAACATAACCAGCGAGGGACTAGATGGGTTAGGTTAGGTTATATTACGTTATAAACGTTTATAATGTTCCCACCGAGAAGTGGGGCCGACCAGCCAGGAATGTTGTGAAATACTACATCCGAGATGTTACGTTCGCTTAGGTTAGTATATATAACGTTATAGACGTATATAATGTCCGCGCCGAGACGTACGGGACGACACGACCGGGATTCTGCAAAACATTACAAGCGAGGGTCTAGATGGTTTAGGTTAGGTTATACTTCGTTATAAACGTATATAAGGTTCCCACCGAGAAGTGGGGCCGACCAGCCAGGAATGTTGTGAAATACTACATGCGAGATGTTAGGTACCCTTAGGTTAGGATATATAACGTTACAGACGTATATAATGTCCGCACCGAGACGTACGGGCCGACACGACCGGGATTCTGCAAAACATTACAAGCGAGGGGCTAGATGGGTTAGGTTAGGTTATACTACGTTATAAACGTATATAATTTTCCCACCGAGAAGTGGGGCCGACCAGCCAGGAATGTTGTGAAATACTACATCCGTGATGTTAGGTTCCCTTAGGTTAGGATATATAACGTTATAGACGTATATAATGTCCGCACCGAGACGTACGAGACGACACGACCGGGATTTTGTAGAACATTACCAGCGAGGGTCTAGATGGGTTAGGTTAGGTTATATTACGATATAGACGTATATAATGTTCCCACCAAGAAGTAGCGGCCGCCCCGCCAGGAATGTTGGAAAATACTACATCCGAGATGTTAGGTTCCCTTAGGTTAGGATATATAACGTTATAGACGTATATAATGTCCCCACGGAGAAGTACGGGCCGACACGACCGGGATTTTGTAAAACATTACCAGCGAGGGTCTAGATGGATTAGGTTAGGTTATATTACGTTATAGACGTAAATAATGTTCCCACCAAGAAGTGGGGCCGACCCGCAAGGAATGTTGTGAAATACTACATTCGAGATGTTAGGTTGCCTTTGGTTAGGATATATAACGTTATAGACGTATATAATGTCCGCACCGAGACGTACGGGACGACACGACCGGGATTCTGTAAAACATTACAAGCGAGGCTCTAGATGGGTTAGGTTAAGTTATACTTCGTTATAAACGTATATAATGTTCCCACCGAGAAGTGGAGCCGACCAGCCAGGAATGTTGTGAAATACTACATCCGAGATGTTAGGTTCGCTTAGGTTAGGATATATAACGTTATAGACGTATATAATGTCCGCACCGAGACGTACGGGCCGACACGACCGCGATTCTGCAAAACATTACAAGCGAGGGGCTAGATGGGTTAGGTTAGGTTATATTACGATATAGACGTATATAATGTGCCCACCGAGAAGTAGGGGCCGCCCCGCCAGGAATGTTGGAAAATACTACATCCGAGATGTTAGGTTCCCTTAGGTTAGGATATATAACGTTATAGACGTATATAATGTCCCCACGGAGAAGTACGGGCCGACACGACCGGGATTTTGTAAAACATTACCAGCGAGGGTCTAGATGGATTAGGTTGGGTTATATTACGTTATAGACGTAAATAATGTTCCCACCGAGAAGTAGCGGCCGCCCCGCCAGGAATGTTGGAAAATACTACATCCGAGATGTTAGGTTGCCTTTTGTTAGGATATATAACGTTATAGACGTATATAATGTCCGCACCGAGACGTACGAGACGACACGACCGGGATTCTGTAAAACATTACCAGCGAGGGTCTAGATGGCTTAGGTTAGGTTACATTACGATATAGACGTATATAATGTGCCCACCGAGAAGTAGGGACTGACCCGCCAGGAATGTTGGAAAATACTACATCCGAGATGTTAAGTTGCCTTAGGTTAGGATATATAAAATTATAGACGTATATAATGACCCCACGGAAAAGTACGGGCCGACACGACCGGGATTTTGTAAAACATTACCAGCGAGGGTCTAGATGGGCTAGGTTAAGTTATACTTCGTTATAAACGTATATAATGTTCCCACCGAGAAGTGGGGCCGACCAGCCAGGAATGTTGTGAAATACTACATCCGAGATGTTAGGTTCGCCTAGGTTAGGATATATAACGTTATAGACGTATATAATGTCCGCACCGAGAAGTACGGGCCGACACGACCGGGATTTTGTAAAACATTACCAGCGAGGGTCTAGATGGATTAGGTTAGGTTATATTACGTTATAGACGTAAATAATGTTCCCACCGAGAAGTGGGACCGACCCGCCAGGAATGTTGTGAAATACTACATTCGAGATGTTAGGTTGCCCTTGGTTAGGATATAAAACGTTATAGACGTATATAATGTCCGCGCCGACACGTACGGGACGACCCGACCGGGATTCTGTAAAACATTACCAGCGAGGGTCTAGATGGGTTAGGTTAGGTTATATTACGATATAGACGTATATAAGGTGCCCACCGAGAAGTAGGGACTGACCCGCCAGGAATGTTGGAAAATACTACATCCGAGATGTTAAGTTGCCTTAGGTTAGGATATATAAAATTATAGACGTATATAATGTCCCCACGGAAAAGTACGGGCCGACAAGACTGGGATTTTGTAAAACATAACCAGCGAGGGGCTAGATGGGTTAGGTTAGGTTATATTACGTTATAAACGTATATAATGTTCCCACCGAGAAGTGGGGCCGACCAGCCAGGAATGTTGTGAAATACTACATCCGAGATGTTACGTTCGCTTAGGTTAGTATATATAACGTTATAGACGTATATAATGTCCGCACCGAGACGTACGGCCCGACACGACAGGGATTCTGCAAAACATTACAAGCGAGGGGCTAGATGGGTTAGGTTAGGTTATATTACGATATAGACGTATATAATGTGCCCACCGAGAAGTAGGGGCCAACCCGCCAGGAATGTTGGAAAATACTACATCGGAGCTGTTAAGTTGCCTTAGGTTAGGATATATAACGATATAGACGTATATAATGTCCCCACGGAGAAGTACGGGCCGACACGACCGGGATTTTGTAAAACATTACCAGCGAGGGTCTAGATGGATTAGGTTAGGTTATATTACGTTATAGACGTAAATAATGTTCCCACCGAGAAGTGGGACCGACCCGCCAGGAATGTTGTGAAATACTACATTCGAGATGTTAGGTTGCCTTAGGTTAGGATATATAACGATATAGACGTATATAATGTCCCCACGGAGAAGTACGGGCCGACACGACCGGGATTTTGTAAAACATTACCAGCGAGGTTCTAGATGGGTTAGGTTTGGTTATATTACGATATAGACGTATATAATGTGCCCACCGAGAAGTAGGGGCCGACCCGCCAGGAATGTTGGAAAATACTACATCCCAGATGTTAGGTTGCCTTAGGTTAGGATATATAACGATATAGACGTATATAATGTCCCCACGGAGAAGTACGGGCCGACACGACCGGGATTTTGTAAAACATAACCAGCGAGGGACTAGATGGGTTAGGTTAGGTTATATTACGTTATAAACGTATATAATGTTCCCACCGAGAAGTGGGGCCGACCAGCCAGGAATGTTGTGAAATACTACATCCGAGATGTTACGTTCGCTTAGGTTAGTATATATAACGTTATAGACGTATATAATGTCCGCACCGAGACGTACGGGCCGACACGACAGGGATTCTGCAAAACATTACAAGCGAGGGGCTAGATGGGTTAGGTTAGGTTATATTACGATATAGACGTATATAATGTGCCCACCGAGAAGTAGGGGCCGACCCGCCAGGAATGTTGGAAAATACTACATCGGAGCTGTTAAGTTGCCTTAGGTTAGGATATATAAAATTATAGACGTATATAATGTCCCCACGGAAAAGTACGGGCCGACAAGACTGGGATTTTGTAAAACATAACCAGCGAGGGGCTAGATGGGTTAGGTTAGGTTATATTACGTTATAAACGTATATAATGTTCCCACCGAGAAGTGGGGCCGACCAGCCAGGAATGTTGTGAAATACTACATCCGAGATGTTACGTTCGCTTAGGTTAGTATATATAACGTTATAGACGTATATAATGTCCGCACCGAGACGTACGGCCCGACACGACAGGGATTCTGCAAAACATTACAAGCGAGGGGCTAGATGGGTTAGGTTAGGTTATATTACGATATAGACGTATATAATGTGCCCACCGAGAAGTAGGGGCCAACCCGCCAGGAATGTTGGAAAATACTACATCGGAGCTGTTAAGTTGCCTTAGGTTAGGATATATAACGATATAGACGTATATAATGTCCCCACGGAGAAGTACGGGCCGACACGACCGGGATTTTGTAAAACATTACCAGCGAGGGTCTAGATGGATTAGGTTAGGTTATATTACGTTATAGACGTAAATAATGTTCCCACCGAGAAGTGGGACCGACCCGCCAGGAATGTTGTGAAATACTACATTCGAGATGTTAGGTTGCCTTAGGTTAGGATATATAACGATATAGACGTATATAATGTCCCCACGGAGAAGTACGGGCCGACACGACCGGGATTTTGTAAAACATTACCAGCGAGGTCCTAGATGGGTTAGGTTTGGTTATATTACGATATAGACGTATATAATGTGCCCACCGAGAAGTAGGGGCCGACCCGCCAGGAATGTTGGAAAATACTACATCCGAGATGTTAGGTTGCCTTAGGTTAGGATATATAACGATATAGACGTATATAATGTCCCCACGGAGAAGTACGGGCCGACACGACCGGGATTTTGTAAAACATAACCAGCGAGGGGCTAGATGGGTTAGGTTAGGTTATATTACGTTATAAACGTATATAATGTTCCCACCGAGAAGTGGGGCCGACCAGCCAGGAATGTTGTGAAATACTACATCCGAGATGTTACGTTCGCTTAGGTTAGTATATATAACGTTATAGACGTATATAATGTCCGCACCGAGACGTACGGGCCGACACGACAGGGATTCTGCAAAACATTACAAGCGAGGGGCTAGATGGGTTAGGTTAGGTTATATTACGATATAGACGTATATAATGTGCCCACCGAGAAGTAGGGGCCGACCCGCCAGGAATGTTGGAAAATACTACATCGGAGCTGTTAAGTTGCCTTAGGTTAGGATATATAAAATTATAGACGTATATAATGTCCCCACGGAAAAGTACGGGCCGACAAGACTGGGATTTTGTAAAACATAACCAGCGAGGGGCTAGATGGGTTAGGTTAGGTTATATTACGTTATAAACGTATATAATGTTCCCACCGAGAAGTGGGGCCGACCAGCCAGGAATGTTGTGAAATACTACATCCGAGATGTTACGTTCGCTTAGGTTAGTATATATAACGTTATAGACGTATATAATGTCCGCACCGAGACGTACGGGACGACACGACCGGGATTCTGTAAAACATTACAAGCGAGGCTCTAGATGGGTTAGGTTAAGTTATACTTCGTTATAAACGTATATAATGTTCCCACCGAGAAGTGGAGCCGACCAGCCAGGAATGTTGTGAAATACTACATCCGAGATGTTAGGTTCGCTTAGGTTAGGATATATAACGTTATAGACGTATATAATGTCCGCACCGAGACGTACGGGCCGACACGACCGCGATTCTGCAAAACATTACAAGCGAGGGGCTAGATGGGTTAGGTTAGGTTATATTACGATATAGACGTATATAATGTGCCCACCGAGAAGTAGGGGCCGCCCCGCCAGGAATGTTGGAAAATACTACATCCGAGATGTTAGGTTCCCTTAGGTTAGGATATATAACGTTATAGACGTATATAATGTCCCCACGGAGAAGTACGGGCCGACACGACCGGGATTTTGTAAAACATTACCAGCGAGGGTCTAGATGGATTAGGTTGGGTTATATTACGTTATAGACGTAAATAATGTTCCCACCGAGAAGTAGCGGCCGCCCCGCCAGGAATGTTGGAAAATACTACATCCGAGATGTTAGGTTGCCTTTGGTTAGGATATATAACGTTATAGACGTATATAATGTCCGCACCGAGACGTACGAGACGACACGACCGGGATTCTGTAAAACATTACCAGCGAGGGTCTAGATGGCTTAGGTTAGGTTATATTACGATATAGACGTATATAATGTGCCCACCGAGAAGTAGGGACTGACCCGCCAGGAATGTTGGAAAATACTACATCCGAGATGTTAAGTTGCCTTAGGTTAGGATATATAAAATTATAGACGTATATAATGACCCCACGGAAAAGTACGGGCCGACACGACCGGGATTTTGTAAAACATTACCAGCGAGGGTCTAGATGGGCTAGGTTAAGTTATACTTCGTTATAAACGTATATAATGTTCCCACCGAGAAGTGGGGCCGACCAGCCAGGAATGTTGTGAAATACTACATCCGAGATGTTAGGTTCGCCTAGGTTAGGATATATAACGTTATAGACGTATATAATGTCCGCACCGAGAAGTACGGGCCGACACGACCGGGATTTTGTAAAACATTACCAGCGAGGGTCTAGATGGATTAGGTTAGGTTATATTACGTTATAGACGTAAATAATGTTCCCACCGAGAAGTGGGACCGACCCGCCAGGAATGTTGTGAAATACTACATTCGAGATGTTAGGTTGCCTTTGGTTAGGATATAAAACGTTATAGACGTATATAATGTCCGCGCCGACACGTACGGGACGACCCGACCGGGATTCTGTAAAACATTACCAGCGAGGGTCTAGATGGGTTAGGTTAGGTTATATTACGATATAGACGTATATAAGGTGCCCACCGAGAAGTAGGGACTGACCCGCCAGGAATGTTGGAAAATACTACATCCGAGATGTTAAGTTGCCTTAGGTTAGGATATATAAAATTATAGACGTATATAATGTCCCCACGGAAAAGTACGGGCCGACAAGACTGGGATTTTGTAAAACATAACCAGCGAGGGGCTAGATGGGTTAGGTTAGGTTATACTTCGTTATAAACGTATATAAGGTTCCCACCGAGAAGTGGGGCCGACCAGCCAGGAATGTTGTGAAATACTACATGCGAGATGTTAGGTACCCTTAGGTTAGGATATATAACGTTATAGACGTATATAATGTCCGCACCGAGACGTACGGGCCGACACGACCGGGATTCTGCAAAACATTACAAGCGAGGGGCTAGATGGGTTAGGTTAGGTTATACTACGTTATAAACGTATATAATTTACCCACCGAGAAGTGGGGCCGACCAGCCAGGAATGTTGTGAAATACTACATCCGTGATGTTAGGTTCCCTTAGGTTAGGATATATAACGTTATAGGCGTATATAATGCCCGCACCGAGACGTACGGGACGACACGCCCGGGATTCTATAAACATTACAAGCGAGGGGCTAGATGGGTTAGGTTAGGTTATACTACGATATAGACGTATATAATGTGCCCACCGAGAAGTAGGGGCCGACCCGCCAGGAATGTTGGAAAATACTACATCGGAGATGTTAAGTTGCCTTAGGTTAGGATATATAACGATATAGACGTATATAATGTCCCCACGGAGAAGTACGGGCCGACACGACCGGGATTTTGTAAAACATTACCAGCGAGGGTCTAGATGGGTTAGGTTTGGTTATATTACGATATAGACGTATATAATGTGCCCACCTAGAAGTAGGGGCCGACCCGCCAGGAATGTTGGAAAATACTACATCCGAGATGTTAGGTTGCCTTAGGTTAGGATATATAACGATATAGACGTGTATAATGTCCCCACGGAGAAGTACGGGCAGACACGACCGGGATTTTGTAAAACATTACCAGCGAGGGTCTAGATGGATTAGGTTAGGTTATATTACGTTATAGACGTAAGTAATGTTCCCACCGAGAAGTGGGACCGACCCGCCAGGAATGTTGTGAAATACTACATTCGAGATGTTAGGTTGCCTTTGGTTAGGATATAAAACGTTATAGACGTATATAATGTCCGCGCCGAGACGTACGGGACGACACGACCGGGATTCTGTAAAACATTACAAGCGAGGGTCTAGATGGGTTAGGTTAGGTTATACTTCGTTATAAACGTATATAATGTTCCCACCGAGAAGTGGGGCCGACCAGTCAGGAATGTTGTAAAATACTACATGCGAGATGTTAGGTACCCTTAGGTTAGGATATATAACGTTATAGACGTATATAATGTCCGCACGGAGACGTACGGGCC
Organism: Xylocopa violacea; assembly: GCA_963969225.1. NCBI lineage: Eukaryota > Metazoa > Arthropoda > Insecta > Hymenoptera > Apidae > Xylocopa > Xylocopa violacea. Next base: position 2,204,751 of record CAXAJV010000732.1, on the reverse strand, counting down.
GACACGACCGGGATTCTGCAAAACATTACAAGCGAGGCGCTAGATGGGTTAGGTTAGGTTATACTACGTTATAAACGTATATAATTTTCCCACCGAGAAGTGGGGCCGACAAGCCAGGAATGTTGTGAAATACTTCATCCGTGATGTTAGGTTCCCTTAGGTTAGGATATATAACGTTATAGACGTATATAATGTCCGCACCGAGACGTACGAGACGACACGACCGGGATTTTGTAGAACATTACCAGCGAGGGTCTAGATGGGTTAGGTTAGGTTATATTACGATATAGACGTATATAATGTGCCCACCGAGAAGTAGGGGCCGACCCGCCAGGAATGTTGGAAAATACTACATCCGAGACGTTAGGTTGCCTTAGGTTAGGATATATAACGATATAGACGTATATAATGTCCCCACGGAGAAGTACGGGCCGACACGACCGGGATTTTGTAAAACATTACCAGCGAGGGTCTAGATGGATTAGGTTAGGTTATATTACGTTATAGACGTAAATAATGTTCCCACCGAGAAGTGGAGCCGACCCGCCAGGAATGTTGTGAAATACTACATTCGAGATGTTAGGTTGCCTTTGGTTAGGATATAAATCGTTATAGACGTATATAATGTCCGCGCCGAGACGTACGGGACGACACGACCGGGATTCTGTAAAACATTACAAGCGAGGGTCTAGATGGGTTAGGTTAGGTTATACTTCGTTATAAACGTATATAAGGTTCCCACCGAGAAGTGGGGCCGACCAGCCAGGAATGTTGTGAAATACTACATGCGAGATGTTAGGTACCCTTAGGTTAGGATATATAACATTATAGACGTATATAATGTCCCCACGGGGAAGTACGGGCCGACACGACCGGGATTTTGTAAAACATTACCAGCGAGGGTCTAGATGGATTAGGTTGGGTTATATTACGTTATAGACGTAAATAATGTTCCCACCGAGAAGTAGCGGCCGCCCCGCCAGGAATGTTGGAAAATACTACATCCGAGATGTTAGGTTGCCTTTGGTTAGGATATATAACGTTATAGACGTATATAGTGTCCGCACCGAGACGTACGAGACGACACGACCGTGATTCTGTAAAACATTACCAGCGAGGGTCTAGATGGGTTAGGTTAGGTTATATTACGATATAGACGTATATAATGTGCCCACCGAGAAGTAGGGACTGACCCGCCAGGAATGTTGGAAAATACTACATCCGAGATGTTAAGTTGCCTTAGGTTAGGATATATAAAATTATAGACGTATATAATGACCCCACGGAAAAGTACGGGCCGACACGACCGGGATTTTGTAAAACATTACCAGCGAGGGTCTAGATGGGCTAGGTTAAGTTATACTTCGTTATAAACGTATATAATGTTCCCACCGAGAAGTGGGGCCGACCAGCCAGGAATGTTGTGAAATACTACATCCGAGATGTTAGGTTCGCCTAGGTTAGGATATATAACGTTATAGACGTATATAATGTCCGCACCGAGAAGTACGGGCCGACACGACCGGGATTTTGTAAAACATTACCAGCGAGGGTCTAGATGGATTAGGTTAGGTTATATTACGTTATAGACGTAAATAATGTTCCCACCGAGAAGTGGGACCGACCCGCCAGGAATGTTGTGAAATACTACATTCGAGATGTTAGGTTGCCTTTGGTTAGGATATAAAACGTTATAGACGTATATAATGTCCGCGCCGACACGTACGGGACGACCCGACCGGGATTCTGTAAAACATTACCAGCGAGGGTCTAGATGGGTTAGGTTAGGTTATATTACGATATAGACGTATATAAGGTGCCCACCGAGAAGTAGGGACTGACCCGCCAGGAATGTTGGAAAATACTACATCCGAGATGTTAAGTTGCCTTAGGTTAGGATATATAAAATTATAGACGTATATAATGTCCCCACGGAAAAGTACGGGCCGACAAGACTGGGATTTTGTAAAACATAACCAGCGAGGGGCTAGATGGGTTAGGTTAGGTTATACTTCGTTATAAACGTATATAAGGTTCCCACCGAGAAGTGGGGCCGACCAGCCAGGAATGTTGTGAAATACTACATGCGAGATGTTAGGTACCCTTAGGTTAGGATATATAACGTTATAGACGTATATAATGTCCGCACCGAGACGTACGGGCCGACACGACCGGGATTCTGCAAAACATTACAAGCGAGGGGCTAGATGGGTTAGGTTAGGTTATACTACGTTATAAACGTATATAATTTACCCACCGAGAAGTGGGGCCGACCAGCCAGGAATGTTGTGAAATACTACATCCGTGATGTTAGGTTCCCTTAGGTTAGGATATATAACGTTATAGGCGTATATAATGCCCGCACCGAGACGTACGGGACGACACGCCCGGGATTCTATAAACATTACAAGCGAGGGGCTAGATGGGTTAGGTTAGGTTATACTACGATATAGACGTATATAATGTGCCCACCGAGAAGTAGGGGCCGACCCGCCAGGAATGTTGGAAAATACTACATCGGAGATGTTAAGTTGCCTTAGGTTAGGATATATAACGATATAGACGTATATAATGTCCCCACGGAGAAGTACGGGCCGACACGACCGGGATTTTGTAAAACATTACCAGCGAGGGTCTAGATGGGTTAGGTTTGGTTATATTACGATATAGACGTATATAATGTGCCCACCTAGAAGTAGGGGCCGACCCGCCAGGAATGTTGGAAAATACTACATCCGAGATGTTAGGTTGCCTTAGGTTAGGATATATAACGATATAGACGTGTATAATGTCCCCACGGAGAAGTACGGGCAGACACGACCGGGATTTTGTAAAACATTACCAGCGAGGGTCTAGATGGATTAGGTTAGGTTATATTACGTTATAGACGTAAGTAATGTTCCCACCGAGAAGTGGGACCGACCCGCCAGGAATGTTGTGAAATACTACATTCGAGATGTTAGGTTGCCTTTGGTTAGGATATAAAACGTTATAGACGTATATAATGTCCGCGCCGAGACGTACGGGACGACACGACCGGGATTCTGTAAAACATTACAAGCGAGGGTCTAGATGGGTTAGGTTAGGTTATACTTCGTTATAAACGTATATAATGTTCCCACCGAGAAGTGGGGCCGACCAGTCAGGAATGTTGTAAAATACTACATGCGAGATGTTAGGTACCCTTAGGTTAGGATATATAACGTTATAGACGTATATAATGTCCGCACGGAGACGTACGGGCCGACACGACCGGGATTCTGCAAAACATTACAAGCGAGGCGCTAGATGGGTTAGGTTAGGTTATACTACGTTATAAACGTATATAATTTTCCCACCGAGAAGTGGGGCCGACAAGCCAGGAATGTTGTGAAATACTTCATCCGTGATGTTAGGTTCCCTTAGGTTAGGATATATAACGTTATAGACGTATATAATGTCCGCACCGAGACGTACGAGACGACACGACCGGGATTTTGTAGAACATTACCAGCGAGGGTCTAGATGGGTTAGGTTAGGTTATATTACGATATAGACGTATATAATGTGCCCACCGAGAAGTAGGGGCCGACCCGCCAGGAATGTTGGAAAATACTACATCCGAGACGTTAGGTTGCCTTAGGTTAGGATATATAACGATATAGACGTATATAATGTCCCCACGGAGAAGTACGGGCCGACACGACCGGGATTTTGTAAAACATTACCAGCGAGGGTCTAGATGGATTAGGTTAGGTTATATTACGTTATAGACGTAAATAATGTTCCCACCGAGAAGTGGAGCCGACCCGCCAGGAATGTTGTGAAATACTACATTCGAGATGTTAGGTTGCCTTTGGTTAGGATATAAATCGTTATAGACGTATATAATGTCCGCGCCGAGACGTACGGGACGACACGACCGGGATTCTGTAAAACATTACAAGCGAGGGTCTAGATGGGTTAGGTTAGGTTATACTTCGTTATAAACGTATATAAGGTTCCCACCGAGAAGTGGGGCCGACCAGCCAGGAATGTTGTGAAATACTACATGCGAGATGTTAGGTACCCTTAGGTTAGGATATATAACATTATAGACGTATATAATGTCCCCACGGGGAAGTACGGGCCGACACGACCGGGATTTTGTAAAACATTACCAGCGAGGGTCTAGATGGATTAGGTTGGGTTATATTACGTTATAGACGTAAATAATGTTCCCACCGAGAAGTAGCGGCCGCCCCGCCAGGAATGTTGGAAAATACTACATCCGAGATGTTAGGTTGCCTTTGGTTAGGATATATAACGTTATAGACGTATATAGTGTCCGCACCGAGACGTACGAGACGACACGACCGTGATTCTGTAAAACATTACCAGCGAGGGTCTAGATGGGTTAGGTTAGGTTATATTACGATATAGACGTATATAATGTGCCCACCGAGAAGTAGGGACTGACCCGCCAGGAATGTTGGAAAATACTACATCCGAGATGTTAAGTTGCCTTAGGTTAGGATATATAAAATTATAGACGTATATAATGACCCCACGGAAAAGTACGGGCCGACACGACCGGGATTTTGTAAAACATTACCAGCGAGGGTCTAGATGGGCTAGGTTAAGTTATACTTCGTTATAAACGTATATAATGTTCCCACCGAGAAGTGGGGCCGACCAGCCAGGAATGTTGTGAAATACTACATCCGAGATGTTAGGTTCGCCTAGGTTAGGATATATAACGTTATAGACGTATATAATGTCCGCACCGAGAAGTACGGGCCGACACGACCGGGATTTTGTAAAACATTACCAGCGAGGGTCTAGATGGATTAGGTTAGGTTATATTACGTTATAGACGTAAATAATGTTCCCACCGAGAAGTGGGACCGACCCGCCAGGAATGTTGTGAAATACTACATTCGAGATGTTAGGTTGCCTTTGGTTAGGATATAAAACGTTATAGACGTATATAATGTCCGCGCCGAGACGTATGGGACGACACGACCGGGATTCTGTAAAACATTACAAGCGAGGGTCTAGATAGGGTTAGGTTAGGTTATACTTCGTTATAAACGTATATAATGTTCCCACCGAGAAGTGGGGCCGACCAGTCAGGAATGTTGTGAAATACTACATGCGAGATGTTAGGTACCCTTAGGTTAGGATATATAACGTTATAGACGTATATAATGTCCGCACGGAGACGTACGGGCCGACACGACCGGGATTCTGCAAAACATTACAAGCGAGGGGCTAGATGGGTTAGGTTAGGTTATACTACGTTATAAACGTATATAATTTTCCCACCGAGAAGTGGGGCCGACAAGCCAGGAATGTTGTGAAATACTTCATCCGTGATGTTAGGTTCCCTTAGGTTAGGATATATAACGTTATAGACGTATATAATGTCCGCACCGAGACGTACGAGACGACACGACCGGGATTTTGTAGAACATTACCAGCGAGGGTCTAGATGGGTTAGGTTAGGTTATATTACGATATAGACGTATATAATGTGCCCACCGAGAAGTAGGGGCCGACCCGCCAGGAATGTTGGAAAATACTACATCCGAGATGTTAGGTTGCCTTAGGTTAGGATATATAACGATATAGACGTATATAATGTCCCCACGGAGAAGTACGGGCCGACACGACCGGGATTTTGTAAAACATTACCAGCGAGGGGCTAGATGGATTAGGTTAGGTTATATTACGTTATAGACGTAAATAATGTTCCCACCGAGAAGTAGCGGCCGCCCCGCCAGGAATGTTGGAAAATACTACATCCGAGATGTTAGGTTGCCTTTGGTTAGGATATATAACGTTATAGACGTATATAGTGTCCGCACCGAGACGTACGAGACGACACGACCGTGATTCTGTAAAACATTACCAGCGAGGGTCTAGATGGGTTAGGTTAGGTTATATTACGATATAGACGTATATAATGTGCCCACCGAGAAGTAGGGACTGACCCGCCAGGAATGTTGGAAAATACTACATCCGAGATGTTAAGTTGCCTTAGGTTAGGATATATAAAATTATAGACGTATATAATGACCCCACGGAAAAGTACGGGCCGACACGACCGGGATTTTGTAAAACATTACCAGCGAGGGTCTAGATGGGCTAGGTTAAGTTATACTTCGTTATAAACGTATATAATGTTCCCACCGAGAAGTGGGGCCGACCAGCCAGGAATGTTGTGAAATACTACATCCGAGATGTTAGGTTCGCCTAGGTTAGGATATATAACGTTATAGACGTATATAATGTCCGCACCGAGAAGTACGGGCCGACACGACCGGGATTTTGTAAAACATTACCAGCGAGGGTCTAGATGGATTAGGTTAGGTTATATTACGTTATAGACGTAAATAATGTTCCCACCGAGAAGTGGGACCGACCCGCCAGGAATGTTGTGAAATACTACATTCGAGATGTTAGGTTGCCTTTGGTTAGGATATAAAACGTTATAGACGTATATAATGTCCGCGCCGAGACGTATGGGACGACACGACCGGGATTCTGTAAAACATTACAAGCGAGGGTCTAGATAGGGTTAGGTTAGGTTATACTTCGTTATAAACGTATATAATGTTCCCACCGAGAAGTGGGGCCGACCAGTCAGGAATGTTGTGAAATACTACATGCGAGATGTTAGGTACCCTTAGGTTAGGATATATAACGTTATAGACGTATATAATGTCCGCACGGAGACGTACGGGCCGACACGACCGGGATTCTGCAAAACATTACAAGCGAGGGGCTAGATGGGTTAGGTTAGGTTATACTACGTTATAAACGTATATAATTTTCCCACCGAGAAGTGGGGCCGACAAGCCAGGAATGTTGTGAAATACTTCATCCGTGATGTTAGGTTCCCTTAGGTTAGGATATATAACGTTATAGACGTATATAATGTCCGCACCGAGACGTACGAGACGACACGACCGGGATTTTGTAGAACATTACCAGCGAGGGTCTAGATGGGTTAGGTTAGGTTATATTACGATATAGACGTATATAATGTGCCCACCGAGAAGTAGGGGCCGACCCGCCAGGAATGTTGGAAAATACTACATCCGAGATGTTAGGTTGCCTTAGGTTAGGATATATAACGATATAGACGTATATAATGTCCCCACGGAGAAGTACGGGCCGACACGACCGGGATTTTGTAAAACATTACCAGCGAGGGGCTAGATGGATTAGGTTAGGTTATATTACGTTATAGACGTAAATAATGTTCCCACCGAGAAGTGGAGCCGACCCGCCAGGAATGTTGTGAAATACTACATTCGAGATGTTAGGTTGCCTTTGGTTAGGATATAAAACGTTATAGACGTATATAATGTCCGCGCCGAGACGTACGGGACGACACGACCGGGATTCTGTAAAACATTACAAGCGAGGGTCTAGATGGGTTAGGTTAGGTTATACTTCGTTATAAACGTATATAAGGTTCCCACCGAGAAGTGGGGCCGACCAGCCAGGAATGTTGTGAAATACTACATGCGAGATGTTAGGTACCCTTAGGTTAGGATATATAACGTTATAGACGTATATAATGTCCGCACCGAGACGTACGGGGACGACACGACCGGGATTCTGTAAAACATTACAAGCGAGGGTCTAGATGGGTTAGGTTAAGTTATACTTCGTTATAAACGTATATAATGTTCCCACCGAGAAGTGGGGCCGACCAGCCATGAATGTTGTGAAATACTACATCCGAGATATTAGGTTCGCTTAGGTTAGGATATATAACGTTATAGACGTATATAATGTCCGCACCGAGACGTACGGGCCGACACGACCGGGATTCTGCAAAACATTACAAGCGAGGGGCTGGATGGGTTAGGTTAGGTTATATTACGATATAAACGTATATAATGTGCCCACCGAGAAGTAGGGGCCGACCCGCCAGGAATGTTGGAAAATACTACATCGGAGATGTTAAGTTGCCTTAGGTTAGGATATATAACGATATAGACGTATATAATGTCCCCACGGAGAAGTACGGGCCGACGCGACCGGGATTTTGTAAAACATTACCAGCGAGGGTCTAGATGGTTTAGGTTTGGTTATATTACGATATAGACGTAAATAATGCTCCCACCGAGAAGTGGGGCCGACCCGCCAGGAATGTTGTGAAATACTACATCCGAGATATTAGGTTCGCTTAGGTTAGGATATATAACGTTATAGACGTATATAATGTCCGCACCGAGACGTACGGGCCGACACGACCGGGATTCTGCAAAACATTACAAGCGAGGGGCTGGATGGGTTAGGTTAGGTTATATTACGATATAAACGTATATAATGTGCCCACCGAGAAGTAGGGGCCGACCCGCCAGGAATGTTGGAAAATACTACATCGGAGATGTTAAGTTGCCTTAGGTTAGGATATATAACGATATAGACGTATATAATGTCCCCACGGAGAAGTACGGGCCGACACGACCGGGATTTTGTAAAACATTACAAGCGAGGGTCTAGATGGGTTAGGTTAGGTTATACTTCGTTATAAACGTATATAATGTTCCCACTGAGAAGTGGGGCCGACCAGCCAGGAATGTTGTGAAATACCACATCCGAGATGTTAGGTACCCTTAGGTTAGGATATATAACGTTATAGACGTATATAATGTCCGCACCGAGAAGTACGGGCCGACACGATCGGGATTCTGCAAAACATTACAAGCGAGGGGCTAGATGGGTTAGGTTAGGTTATACTACGTTATAAACGTATATAATTTTCCCACCGAGAAGTGGGGCCGACCAGCCAGGAATGTTGTGAAATAATAAATCCGTGATGTTAGGTTCCCTTAGGTTAGGATATATAACGTTATAGACGTATATAATGTCCGCACCGAGAAGTACGGGCCGACACGACCGGGATTTTGTAAAACATTACCAGCGAGGGTCTAGATGGATTAGGTTAGGTTATATTACGTTATAGACGTAAATAATGTTCCCACCGAGAAGTGGGACCGACCCGCCAGGAATGTTGTGAAATACTACATTCGAGATGTTAGGTTGCCTTTGGTTAGGATATAAAACGTTATAGACGTATATAATGTCCGCGCCGAGACGTACGGGACGACACGACCGGGATTCTGTAAAACATTACCAGCGAGGGTCTAGATGGGTTAGGTTAGGTTATATTACGATATAGACGTATATAATGTGCCCACCGAGAAGTAGGGACTGACCCGCCAGGAATGTTGGAAAATACTACATCCGAGATGTTAAGTTGCCTTAGGTTAGGATATATAAAATTATAGACGTATATAATGACCCCACGGAAAAGTACGGGCCGACAAGACTGGGATTTTGTAAAACATAACCAGCGAGGGGCTAGATGGGTTAGGTTAGGTTATATTACGTTATAAACGTATATAATGTTCCCACCGAGAAGTGGGGCCGACCAGCCAGGAATGTTGTGAAATACTACATCCGAGATGTTACGTTCGCTTAGGTTAGTATATATAACGTTATAGACGTATATAATGTCCGCACCGAGACGTACGGGCCGACACGACCGGGATTCTGCAAAACATTACAAGCGAGGGGCTGGATGGGTTAGGTTAGGTTATATTACGATATAAACGTATATAATGTGCCCACCGAGAAGTAGGGGCCGACCCGCCAGGAATGTTGGAAAATACTACATCGGAGATGTTAAGTTGCCTTAGGTTAGGATATATAACGATATAGACGTATATAATGTCCCCACGGAGAAGTACGGGCCGACGCGACCGGGATTTTGTAAAACATTACCAGCGAGGGTCTAGATGGTTTAGGTTTGGTTATATTACGATATAGACGTAAATAATGCTCCCACCGAGAAGTGGGGCCGACCCGCCAGGAATGTTGTGAAATACTACATCCGAGATATTAGGTTCGCTTAGGTTAGGATATATAACGTTATAGACGTATATAATGTCCGCACCGAGACGTACGGGCCGACACGACCGGGATTCTGCAAAACATTACAAGCGAGGGGCTGGATGGGTTAGGTTAGGTTATATTACGATATAAACGTATATAATGTGCCCACCGAGAAGTAGGGGCCGACCCGCCAGGAATGTTGGAAAATACTACATCGGAGATGTTAAGTTGCCTTAGGTTAGGATATATAACGATATAGACGTATATAATGTCCCCACGGAGAAGTACGGGCCGACACGACCGGGATTTTGTAAAACATTACAAGCGAGGGTCTAGATGGGTTAGGTTAGGTTATACTTCGTTATAAACGTATATAATGTTCCCACTGAGAAGTGGGGCCGACCAGCCAGGAATGTTGTGAAATACCACATCCGAGATGTTAGGTACCCTTAGGTTAGGATATATAACGTTATAGACGTATATAATGTCCGCACCGAGAAGTACGGGCCGACACGATCGGGATTCTGCAAAACATTACAAGCGAGGGGCTAGATGGGTTAGGTTAGGTTATACTACGTTATAAACGTATATAATTTTCCCACCGAGAAGTGGGGCCGACCAGCCAGGAATGTTGTGAAATAATAAATCCGTGATGTTAGGTTCCCTTAGGTTAGGATATATAACGTTATAGACGTATATAATGTCCGCACCGAGAAGTACGGGCCGACACGACCGGGATTTTGTAAAACATTACCAGCGAGGGTCTAGATGGATTAGGTTAGGTTATATTACGTTATAGACGTAAATAATGTTCCCACCGAGAAGTGGGACCGACCCGCCAGGAATGTTGTGAAATACTACATTCGAGATGTTAGGTTGCCTTTGGTTAGGATATAAAACGTTATAGACGTATATAATGTCCGCGCCGAGACGTACGGGACGACACGACCGGGATTCTGTAAAACATTACCAGCGAGGGTCTAGATGGGTTAGGTTAGGTTATATTACGATATAGACGTATATAATGTGCCCACCGAGAAGTAGGGACTGACCCGCCAGGAATGTTGGAAAATACTACATCCGAGATGTTAAGTTGCCTTAGGTTAGGATATATAAAATTATAGACGTATATAATGACCCCACGGAAAAGTACGGGCCGACAAGACTGGGATTTTGTAAAACATAACCAGCGAGGGGCTAGATGGGTTAGGTTAGGTTATATTACGTTATAAACGTATATAATGTTCCCACCGAGAAGTGGGGCCGACCAGCCAGGAATGTTGTGAAATACTACATCCGAGATGTTACGTTCGCTTAGGTTAGTATATATAACGTTATAGACGTATATAATGTCCGCACCGAGACGTACGGGCCGACACGACAGGGATTCTGCAAAACATTACAAGCGAGGGGCTAGATGGGTTAGGTTAGGTTATATTACGATATAGACGTATATAATGTGCCCACCGAGAAGTAGGGGCCGACCCGCCAGGAATGTTGGAAAATACTACATCGGAGCTGTTAAGTTGCCTTAGGTTGGGATATATAACGATATAGACGTATATAATGTCCCCACGGAGAAGTACGGGCCGACACGACCGGGATTTTGTAAAACATTACCAGCGAGGGTCTAGATGGGTTAGGTTTGGTTATATTACGATATAGACGTATATAATGTGCCCACCGAGAAGTAGGGGCCGACCCGCCAGGAATGTTGGAAAATACTACATCCGAGATGTTAGGTTGCCTTAGGTTAGGATATATAACGATATAGACGTATATAATGTCCCCACGGAGAAGTACGGGCCGACACGACCGGGATTTTGTAAAACATTACCAGCGAGGGTCTAGATGGATTAGGTTAGGTTATATTACGTTATAGACGTAAATAATGTTCCCACCGAGAAGTGGAGCCGACCCGCCAGGAATGTTGTGAAATACTACATTCGAGATGTTAGGTTGCCTTTGGTTAGGATATAAAACGTTATAGACGTATATAATGTCCGCGCCGAGACGTACGGGACGACACGACCGGGATTCTGCAAAACATTACCAGCGAGGGTCTAGATGGGTTAGGTTAGGTTATATTACGATATAGACGTATATAATGTGCCCACCGAGAAGTAGGGACTGACCCGCCAGGAATGTTGGAAAATACTACATCCGAGATGTTAGGTTGCCTTAGGTTAGGATATATAACGATATAGACGTATATAATGTCCCCACGGAGAAGTACGGGCCGACACGACCGGGATTTTGTAAAACATTACCAGCGACGGTCTAGATGGATTAGGTTAGGTTATATTACGTTATAGACGTAAATAATGTTCCCACCGAGAAGTGGGACCGACCCGCCAGGAATGTTGTGAAATACTACATTCGAGATGTTAGGTTGCCTTTGGTTAAGATATAAAACGTTATAGACGTATATAATGTCCGCGCCGAGACGTACGGGACGACACGACCGGGATTCTGTAAAACATTACCAGCGAGGGTCTAGATGGGTTAGGTTAGGTTATATTACGATATAGACGTATATAATGTGCCCACCGAGAAGTAGGGACTGACCCGCCAGGAATGTTGGAAAATACTACATCCGAGATGTTAAGTTGCCTTAGGTTAGGATATATAAAATTATAGACGTATATAATGTCCCCACGGAAAAGTACGGGCCGACAAGACTGGGATTTTGTAAAACATAACCAGCGAGGGGCTAGATGGGTTAGGTTAGGTTATATTACGTTATAAACGTATATAATGTTCCCACCGAGAAGTGGGGCCGACCAGCCAGGAATGTTGTGAAATACTACATCCGAGATGTTACGTTCGCTTAGGTTAGTATATATAACGTTATAGACGTATATAATGTCCGCACCGAGACGTACGGGCCGACACGACAGGGATTCTGCAAAACATTACAAGCGAGGGGCTAGATGGGTTAGGTTAGGTTATATTACGATATAGACGTATATAATGTGCCCACCGAGAAGTAGGGGCCGACCCGCCAGGAATGTTGGAAAATACTACATCGGAGCTGTTAAGTTGCCTTAGGTTGGGATATATAACGATATAGACGTATATAATGTCCCCACGGAGAAGTACGGGCCGACACGACCGGGATTTTGTAAAACATTACCAGCGAGGGTCTAGATGGGTTAGGTTTGGTTATATTACGATATAGACGTATATAATGTGCCCACCGAGAAGTAGGGGCCGACCCGCCAGGAATGTTGTGAAATACTACATTCGAGATGTTAGGTTGCCTTTGGTTAGGATATAAAACGTTATAGACGTATATAATGTCCGCGCCGAGACGTACGGGACGACACGACCGGGATTCTGCAAAACATTACAAGCGAGGGTCTAGATGGGTTAGGTTAGGTTATACTTCGTTATAAACGTATATAAGGTTCCCACCGAGAAGTGGGGCCGACCAGCCAGGAATGTTGTGAAATACTACATGCGAGATGTTAGGTACCCTTAGGTTAGGATATATAACGTTACAGACGTATATAATGTCCGCACCGAGACGTACGGGCCGACACGACCGGGATTCTGCAAAACATTACAAGCGAGGGGCTAGATGGGTTAGGTTAGGTTATACTACGTTATAAACGTATATAATTTTCCCACCGAGAAGTGGGGCCGACCAGCCAGGAATGTTGTGAAATACTACATCCGTGATGTTAGGTTCCCTTAGGTTAGGATATATAACGTTATAGACGTATATAATGTCCGCACCGAGACGTACGGGCCGACACGACCGCGATTCTGCAAAACATTACAAGCGAGGGGCTAGATGGGTTAGGTTAGGTTATATTACGATATAGACGTATATAATGTGCCCACCGAGAAGTAGGGGCCGCCCCGCCAGGAATGTTGGAAAATACTACATCCGAGATGTTAGGTTCCCTTAGGTTAGGATATATAACGTTATAGACGTATATAATGTCCCCACGGAGAAGTACGGGCCGACACGACCGGGATTTTGTAAAACATTACCAGCGAGGGTCTAGATGGATTAGGTTGGGTTATATTACGTTATAAACGTATATAATGTTCCCACCGAGAAGTGGGGCCGACCAGCCAGGAATGTTGTGAAATACTACATCCGAGATGTTAGGTTCGCCTAGGTTAGGATATATAACGTTATAGACGTATATAATGTCCGCACCGAGAAGTACGGGCCGACACGACCGGGATTTTGTAAAACATTACCAGCGAGGGTCTAGATGGATTAGGTTAGGTTATATTACGTTATAGACGTAAATAATGTTCCCACCGAGAAGTGGGACCGACCCGCCAGGAATGTTGTGAAATACTACATTCGAGATGTTAGGTTGCCTTTGGTTAGGATATAAAACGTTATAGACGTATATAATGTCCGCGCCGACACGTACGGGACGACCCGACCGGGATTCTGTAAAACATTACCAGCGAGGGTCTAGATGGGTTAGGTTAGGTTATATTACGATATAGACGTATATAAGGTGCCCACCGAGAAGTAGGGACTGACCCGCCAGGAATGTTGGAAAATACTACATCCGAGATGTTAAGTTGCCTTAGGTTAGGATATATAAAATTATAGACGTATATAATGTCGCCCACGGAAAAGTACGGGCCGACAAGACTGGGATTTTGTAAAACATAACCAGCGAGGGGCTAGATGGGTTAGGTTAGGTTATATTACGTTATAAACGTATATAATGTTCCTACCGAGAAGTGGGGCCGACCAGCCAGGAATGTTGTGAAATACTACATCCGAGATGTTACGTTCGCTTAGGTTAGTATATATAACGTTATAGACGTATATAATGTCCGCACCGAGACGTACGGGCCGACACGACAGGGATTCTGCAAAACATTACAAGCGAGGGGCTAGATGGGTTAGGTTAGGTTATATTACGATATAGACGTATATAATGTGCCCACCGAGAAGTAGGGGCCAACCCGCCAGGAATGTTGGAAAATACTACATCGGAGCTGTTAAGTTGCCTTAGGTTAGGATATATAACGATATAGACGTATATAATGTCCCCACGGAGAAGTACGGGCCGACACGACCGGGATTTTGTAAAACATTACCAGCGAGGGTCTAGATGGGTTAGGTTTGGTTATATTACGATATAGACGTATATAATGTGCCCACCGAGAAGTAGGGGCCGACCCGCCAGGAATGTTGGAAAATACTACATCCGAGATGTTAGGTTGCCTTAGGTTAGGATACATAACGATATAGACGTATATAATGTCCCCACGGAGAAGTACGGGCCGACACGACCGGCATTTTGTAAAACATTACCAGCGAGGGTCTAGATGGATTAGGTTAGGTTATATTACGTTATAGACGTAAATAATGTTCCCACCGAGAAGTGGAGCCGACCCGCCAGGAATGTTGTGAAATACTACATTCGAGATGTTAGGTTGCCTTTGGTTAGGATATAAAACGTTATAGACGTATATAATGTCCGCGCCGAGACGTACGGGACGACACGACCGGGATTCTGTAAAACATTACAAGCGAGGGTCTAGATGGGTTAGGTTAGGTTATACTTCGTTATAAACGTATATAAGGTTCCCACCGAGAAGTGGGGCCGACCAGCCAGGAATGTTGTGAAATACTACATGCGAGATGTTAGGTACCCTTAGGTTAGGATATATAACGTTATAGACGTATATAATGTCCGCACCGAGACGTACGGGCCGACACGACCGGGATTCTGCAAAACATTACAAGCGAGGGGCTAGATGGGTTAGGTTAGGTTATACTACGTTATAAACGTATATAATTTACCCACCGAGAAGTGGGGCCGACCAGCCAGGAATGTTGTGAAATACTACATCCGTGATGTTAGGTTCCCTTAGGTTAGGATATATAACGTCATAGGCGTATATAATGCCCGCACCGAGACGTACGGGACGACACGACCGGGATTCTATAAACATTACAAGCGAGGGGCTAGATGGGTTAGGTTAGGTTATACTACGATATAGACGTATATAATGTGCCCACCGAGAAGTAGGGGCCGACCCGCCAGGAATGTTGGAAAATACTACATCGGAGATGTTAAGTTGCCTTAGGTTAGGATATATAACGATATAGACGTATATAATGTCCCCACGGAGAAGTACGGGCCGACACGACCGGGATTTTGTAAAACACTACCAGCGAGGGTCTAGATGGGTTAGGTTTGGTTATATTACGATATAGACGTATATAATGTGCCCACCTAGAAGTAGGGGCCGACCCGCCAGGAATGTTGGAAAATACTACATCCGAGATGTTAGGTTGCCTTAGGTTAGGATATATAACGATATAGACGTATATAATGTCCGCGCCGAGACGTACGGGACGACACGACCGGGATTCTGTAAAACATTACAAGCGAGGGTCTAGATGGGTTAGGTTAGGTTATACTTCGTTATAAACGTATATAAGGTTCCCACCGAGAAGTGGGGCCGACCAGCCAGGAATGTTGTGAAATACTACATGCGAGATGTTAGGTACCCTTAGGTTAGGATATATAACATTATAGACGTATATAATGTCCCCACGGGGAAGTACGGGCCGACACGACCGGGATTTTGTAAAACATTACCAGCGAGGGTCTAGATGGATTAGGTTGGGTTATATTACGTTATAGACGTAAATAATGTTCCCACCGAGAAGTAGCGGCCGCCCCGCCAGGAATGTTGGAAAATACTACATCCGAGATGTTAGGTTGCCTTTGGTTAGGATATATAACGTTATAGACGTATATAATGTCCGCACCGAGACGTACGAGACGACACGACCGGGATTCTGTAAAACATTACCAGCGAGGGTCTAGATGGGTTAGGTTAGGTTATATTACGATATAGACGTATATAATGTGCCCACCGAGAAGTAGGGACTGACCCGCCAGGAATGTTGGAAAATACTACATCCGAGATGTTAAGTTGCCTTAGGTTAGGATATATAAAATTATAGACGTATATAATGACCCCACGGAAAAGTACGGGCCGACACGACCGGGATTTTGTAAAACATTACCAGCGAGGGTCTAGATGGGCTAGGTTAAGTTATACTTCGTTATAAACGTATATAATGTTCCCACCGAGAAGTGGGGCCGACCAGCCAGGAATGTTGTGAAATACTACATCCGAGATGTTAGGTTCGCCTAGGTTAGGATATATAACGTTATAGACGTATATAATGTCCGCACCGAGAAGTACGGGCCGACACGACCGGGATTTTGTAAAACATTACCAGCGAGGGTCTAGATGGATTAGGTTAGGTTATACTTCGTTATAAACGTATATAATGTTCCCACCGAGAAGTGGGGCCGACCAGTCAGGAATGTTGTGAAATACTACATGCGAGATGTTAGGTACCCTTAGGTTAGGATATATAACGTTATAGACGTATATAATGTCCGCACGGAGACGTACGGGCCGACACGACCGGGATTCTGCAAAACATTACAAGCGAGGCGCTAGATGGGTTAGGTTAGGTTATACTACGTTATAAACGTATATAATTTTCCCACCGAGAAGTGGGGCCGACAAGCCAGGAATGTTGTGAAATACTTCATCCGTGATGTTAGGTTCCCTTAGGTTAGGATATATAACGTTATAGACGTATATAATGTCCGCACCGAGACGTACGAGACGACACGACCGGGATTTTGTAGAACATTACCAGCGAGGGTCTAGATGGGTTAGGTTAGGTTATATTACGATATAGACGTATATAATGTGCCCACCGAGAAGTAGGGGCCGACCCGCCAGGAATGTTGGAAAATACTACATCCGAGATGTTAGGTTGCCTTAGGTTAGGATATATAACGATATAGACGTATATAATGTCCCCACGGAGAAGTACGGGCCGACACGACCGGGATTTTGTAAAACATTACCAGCGAGGGTCTAGATGGATTAGGTTAGGTTATATTACGTTATAGACATAAATAATGTTCCCACCGAGAAGTGGAGCCGACCCGCCAGGAATGTTGTGAAATACTACATTCGAGATGTTAGGTTGCCTTTGGTTAGGATATAAAACGTTATAGACGTATATAATGTCCGCGCCGAGACGTACGGGACGACACGACCGGGATTCTGTAAAACATTACAAGCGAGGGTCTAGATGGGTTAGGTTAGGTTATACTTCGTTATAAACGTATATAAGGTTCCCACCGAGAAGTGGGGCCGACCAGCCAGGAATGTTGTGAAATACTACATGCGAGATGTTAGGTACCCTTAGGTTAGGATATATAACGTTATAGACGTATATAATGTCCGCACCGAGACGTACGGGGACGACACGACCGGGATTCTGTAAAACATTACAAGCGAGGGTCTAGATGGGTTAGGTTAAGTTATACTTCGTTATAAACGTATATAATGTTCCCACCGAGAAGTGGGGCCGACCAGCCATGAATGTTGTGAAATACTACATCCGAGATATTAGGTTCGCTTAGGTTAGGATATATAACGTTATAGACGTATATAATGTCCGCACCGAGACGTACGGGCCGACACGACCGGGATTCTGCAAAACATTACAAGCGAGGGGCTGGATGGGTTAGGTTAGGTTATATTACGATATAAACGTATATAATGTGCCCACGGATAAGTAGGGGCCGACCCGCCAGGAATGTTGGAAAATACTACATCGGAGATGTTAAGTTGCCTTAGGTTAGGATATATAACGATATAGACGTATATAATGTCCCCACGGAGAAGTACGGGCCGACGCGACCGGGATTTTGTAAAACATTACCAGCGAGGGTCTAGATGGTTTAGGTTTGGTTATATTACGATATAGACGTAAATAATGCTCCCACCGAGAAGTGGGGCCGACCCGCCAGGAATGTTGTGAAATACTACATCCGAGATATTAGGTTCGCTTAGGTTAGGATATATAACGTTATAGACGTATATAATGTCCGCACCGAGACGTACGGGCCGACACGACCGGGATTCTGCAAAACATTACAAGCGAGGGGCTGGATGGGTTAGGTTAGGTTATATTACGATATAAACGTATATAATGTGCCCACCGAGAAGTAGGGGCCGACCCGCCAGGAATGTTGGAAAATACTACATCGGAGATGTTAAGTTGCCTTAGGTTAGGATATATAACGATATAGACGTATATAATGTCCCCACGGAGAAGTACGGGCCGACGCGACCGGGATTTTGTAAAACATTACCAGCGAGGGTCTAGATGGTTTAGGTTTTGTTATATTACGATATAGACGTAAATAATGCTCCCACCGAGAAGTGGGGCCGACCCGCCAGGAATGTTGTGAAATACTACATTCGAGATGTTAGGTTGCCTTTGGTTAGGATATAAAACGTTATAGACGTATATAATGTCCGCGCCGAGACGTACGGGACGACACGGCCGGGATTCTGTAAAACATTACAAGCGAGGGTCTAGGTGGATTAGGTTAGGTTATATTACGTTATACACGTAAATAATGTTCCCACCGAGAAGTGGGGCCGACCCGCCAGGAATGTTGTGAAATACTACATTCGAGATGTTAGGTTGCCTTTGGTTAGGATATAAAACGTTATAGACGTATATAATGTCCCCGCCGAGAAGTACGGTCCGACACGACCGGGATTTTGTAAAACATTACCAGCGAGGGTCTAGATGGGTTAGGTTAGGTTATATTACGATATAGACGTATATAATGTTCCCACCGAGAAGTAGCGGCCGCACCGCCAGGAATGTTCTAAAATACTACATCCGAGATGTTAGGTTCCCTTAGGTTAGGATATATAACGATATAGACGTGTATAATGTCCCCACGGAGAAGTACGGGCAGACACGACCGGGATTTTGTAAAACATTACCAGCGAGGGTCTAGATGGATTAGGTTAGGTTATATTACGTTATAGACGTAAGTAATGTTCCCACCGAGAAGTGGGACCGACCCGCCAGGAATGTTGTGAAATACTACATTCGAGATGTTAGGTTGCCTTTGGTTAGGATATAAAACGTTATAGACGTATATAATGTCCGCGCCGAGACGTACGGGACGACACGACCGGGATTCTGTAAAACATTACAAGCGAGGGTCTAGATGGGTTAGGTTAGGTTATACTTCGTTATAAACGTATATAATGTTCCCACCGAGAAGTGGGGCCGACCAGTCAGGAATGTTGTAAAATACTACATGCGAGATGTTAGGTACCCTTAGGTTAGGATATATAATGTTATAGACGTATATAATGTCCGCACGGAGACGTACGGGCCGACACGACCGGGATTCTGCAAAACATTACAAGCGAGGCGCTAGATGGGTTAGGTTAGGTTATACTACGTTATAAACGTATATAATTTTCCCACCGAGAAGTGGGGCCGACAAGCCAGGAATGTTGTGAAATACTTCATCCGTGATGTTAGGTTCCCTTAGGTTAGGATATATAACGTTATAGACGTATATAATGTCCGCACCGAGACGTACGAGACGACACGACCGGGATTTTGTAGAACATTACCAGCGAGGGTCTAGATGGGTTAGGTTAGGTTATATTACGATATAGACGTATATAATGTGCCCACCGAGAAGTAGGGGCCGACCCGCCAGGAATGTTGGAAAATACTACATCCGAGATGTTAGGTTGCCTTAGGTTAGGATATATAACGATATAGACGTATATAATGTCCCCACGGAGAAGTACGGGCCGACACGACCGGGATTTTGTAAAACATTACCAGCGAGGGTCTAGATGGATTAGGTTAGGTTATATTACGTTATAGACGTAAATAATGTTCCCACCGAGAAGTGGAGCCGACCCGCCAGGAATGTTGTGAAATACTACATTCGAGATGTTAGGTTGCCTTTGGTTAGGATATAAAACGTTATAGACGTATATAATGTCCGCGCCGAGACGTACGGGACGACACGACCGGGATTCTGTAAAACATTACAAGCGAGGGTCTAGATCTGTTAGGTTAGGTTATACTTCGTTATAAACGTATATAAGGTTCCCACCGAGAAGTGGGGCCGACCAGCCAGGAATGTTGTGAAATACTACATGCGAGATGTTAGGTACCCTTAGGTTAGGATATATAACATTATAGACGTATATAATGTCCCCACGGGGAAGTACGGGCCGACACGACCGGGATTTTGTAAAACATTACCAGCGAGGGTCTAGATGGATTAGGTTGGGTTATATTACGTTATAGACGTAAATAATGTTCCCACCGAGAAGTAGCGGCCGCCCCGCCAGGAATGTTGGAAAATACTACATCCGAGATGTTAGGTTGCCTTTGGTTAGGATATATAACGTTATAGACGTATATAATGTCCGCACCGAGACGTACGAGACGACACGACCGGGATTCTGTAAAACATTACCAGCGAGGGTCTAGATGGGTTAGGTTAGGTTATATTACGATATAGACGTATATAATGTGCCCACCGAGAAGTAGGGACTGACCCGCCAGGAATGTTGGAAAATACTACATCCGAGATGTTAAGTTGCCTTAGGTTAGGATATATAAAATTATAGACGTATATAATGACCCCACGGAAAAGTACGGGCCGACACGACCGGGATTTTGTAAAACATTACCAGCGAGGGTCTAGATGGGCTAGATTAAGTTATACTTCGTTATAAACGTATATAATGTTCCCACCGAGAAGTGGGGCCGACCAGCCAGGAATGTTGTGAAATACTACATCCGAGATGTTAGGTTCGCCTAGGTTAGGATATATAACGTTATAGACGTATATAATGTCCGCACCGAGAAGTACGGGCCGACACGACCGGGATTTTGTAAAACATTACCAGCGAGGGTCTAGATGGATTAGGTTAGGTTATATTACGTTATAGACGTAAATAATGTTCCCACCGAGAAGTGGGACCGACCCGCCAGGAATGTTGTGAAATACTACATTCGAGATGTTAGGTTGCCTTTGGTTAGGATATAAAACGTTATAGACGTATATAATGTCCGCGCCGAGACGTATGGGACGAAACGACCGGGATTCTGTAAAACATTACAAGCGAGGGTCTAGATAGGGTTAGGTTAGGTTATACTTCGTTATAAACGTATATAATGTTCCCACCGAGAAGTGGGGCCGACCAGTCAGGAATGTTGTGAAATACTACATGCGAGATGTTAGGTACCCTTAGGTTAGGATATATAACGTTACAGACGTATATAATGTCCGCACCGAGACGTACGGGCCGACACGACCGGGATTCTGCAAAACATTACAAGCGAGGGGCTAGATGGGTTAGGTTAGGTTATACTACGTTATAAACGTATATAATTTTCCCACCGAGAAGTGGGGCCGACCAGCCAGGAATGTTGTGAAATACTACATCCGTGATGTTAGGTTCCCTTAGGTTAGGATATATAACGTTATAGACGTATATAATGTCCGCACCGA
Source organism: Xylocopa violacea (assembly GCA_963969225.1). Lineage (NCBI taxonomy): Eukaryota > Metazoa > Arthropoda > Insecta > Hymenoptera > Apidae > Xylocopa > Xylocopa violacea. The sequence goes on along the minus strand of CAXAJV010000732.1, from coordinate 2,182,471 downwards.
GACGTACGAGACGACACGACCGGGATTTTGTAGAACATTACCAGCGAGGGTCTAGATGGGTTAGGTTAGGTTATATTACGATATAGACGTATATAATGTTCCCACCAAGAAGTAGCGGCCGCCCCGCCAGGAATGTTGGAAAATACTACATCCGAGATGTTAGGTTCCCTTAGGTTAGGATATATAACGTTATAGACGTATATAATGTCCCCACGGAGAAGTACGGGCCGACACGACCGGGATTTTGTAAAACATTACCAGCGAGGGTCTAGATGGATTAGGTTAGGTTATATTACGTTATAGACGTAAATAATGTTCCCACCGAGAAGTGGGGCCGACCCGCAAGGAATGTTGTGAAATACTACATTCGAGATGTTAGGTTGCCTTTGGTTAGGATATATAACGTTATAGACGTATATAATGTCCGCACCGAGACGTACGGGACGACACGACCGGGATTCTGTAAAACATTACAAGCGAGGCTCTAGATGGGTTAGGTTAAGTTATACTTCGTTATAAACGTATATAATGTTCCCACCGAGAAGTGGAGCCGACCAGCCAGGAATGTTGTGAAATACTACATCCGAGATGTTAGGTTCCCTTAGGTTAGGATATATAACGTTATAGATGTAAATAATGTCCCCGCCGAGAAGTACGGTCCGACACGACCGGGATTTTGTAAAACATTACCAGCGAGGGTCTAGATGGGTTAGGTTAGGTTATATTACGATATAGACGTATATAATGTTCCCACCGAGAAGTAGCGGCCGCACCGCCAGGAATGTTCTAAAATACTACATCCGAGATGTTAGGTTCCCTTAGGTTAGGATATATAACGATATAGACGTATATAATGTCCCCACGGAGAAGTACGGGCCGACACGACCGGGATTTTGTAAAACATTACCAGCGAGGGTCTAGGTGGATTAGGTTAGGTTATATTACGTTATACACGTAAATAATGTTCCCACCGAGAAGTGGGGCCGACCCGCCAGGAATGTTGTGAAATACTACATTCGAGATGTTAGGTTGCCTTTGGTTAGGATATAAAACGTTATAGACGTATATAATGTCCGCGCCGAGACGTACGGGACGACACGACCGGGATTCTGTAAAACATTACAAGCGAGGGTCTAGGTGGATTAGGTTAGGTTATATTACGTTATACACGTAAATAATGTTCCCACCGAGAAGTGGGGCCGACCCGCCAGGAATGTTGTGAAATACTACATTCGAGATGTTAGGTTGCCTTTGGTTAGGATATAAAACGTTATAGACGTATATAATGTCCCCGCCGAGAAGTACGGTCCGACACGACCGGGATTTTGTAAAACATTACCAGCGAGGGTCTAGATGGGTTAGGTTAGGTTATATTACGATATAGACGTATATAATGTTCCCACCGAGAAGTAGCGGCCGCACCGCCAGGAATGTTCTAAAATACTACATCCGAGATGTTAGGTTCCCTTAGGTTAGGATATATAACGATATAGACGTGTATAATGTCCCCACGGAGAAGTACGGGCAGACACGACCGGGATTTTGTAAAACATTACCAGCGAGGGTCTAGATGGATTAGGTTAGGTTATATTACGTTATAGACGTAAGTAATGTTCCCACCGAGAAGTGGGACCGACCCGCCAGGAATGTTGTGAAATACTACATTCGAGATGTTAGGTTGCCTTTGGTTAGGATATAAAACGTTATAGACGTGTATAATGTCCGCGCCGAGACGTACGGGACGACACGACCGGGATTCTGTAAAACATTACAAGCGAGGGTCTAGATGGGTTAGGTTAGGTTATACTTCGTTATAAACGTATATAATGTTCCCACCGAGAAGTGGGGCCGACCAGTCAGGAATGTTGTAAAATACTACATGCGAGATGTTAGGTACCCTTAGGTTAGGATATATAATGTTATAGACGTATATAATGTCCGCACGGAGACGTACGGGCCGACACGACCGGGATTCTGCAAAACATTACAAGCGAGGCGCTAGATGGGTTAGGTTAGGTTATACTACGTTATAAACGTATATAATTTTCCCACCGAGAAGTGGGGCCGACAAGCCAGGAATGTTGTGAAATACTTCATCCGTGATGTTAGGTTCCCTTAGGTTAGGATATATAACGTTATAGACGTATATAATGTCCGCACCGAGACGTACGAGACGACACGACCGGGATTTTGTAGAACATTACCAGCGAGGGTCTAGATGGGTTAGGTTAGGTTATATTACGATATAGACGTATATAATGTGCCCACCGAGAAGTAGGGGCCGACCCGCCAGGAATGTTGGAAAATACTACATCCGAGATGTTAGGTTGCCTTAGGTTAGGATAAAAAACGTTATAGACGTATATAATGTCCGCGCCGAGACGTACGGGACGACACGACCGGGATTCTGTAAAACATTACAAGCGAGGGTCTAGATCTGTTAGGTTAGGTTATACTTCGTTATAAACGTATATAAGGTTCCCACCGAGAAGTGGGGCCGACCAGCCAGGAATGTTGTGAAATACTACATGCGAGATGTTAGGTACCCTTAGGTTAGGATATATAACATTATAGACGTATATAATGTCCCCACGGGGAAGTACGGGCCGACACGACCGGGATTTTGTAAAACATTACCAGCGAGGGTCTAGATGGATTAGGTTGGGTTATATTACGTTATAGACGTAAATAATGTTCCCACCGAGAAGTAGCGGCCGCCCCGCCAGGAATGTTGGAAAATACTACATCCGAGATGTTAGGTTGCCTTTGGTTAGGATATATAACGTTATAGACGTATATAATGTCCGCACCGAGACGTACGAGACGACACGACCGGGATTCTGTAAAACATTACCAGCGAGGGTCTAGATGGGTTAGGTTAGGTTATATTACGATATAGACGTATATAATGTGCCCACCGAGAAGTAGGGACTGACCCGCCAGGAATGTTGGAAAATACTACATCCGAGATGTTAAGTTGCCTTAGGTTAGGATATATAAAATTATAGACGTATATAATGACCCCACGGAAAAGTACGGGCCGACACGACCGGGATTTTGTAAAACATTACCAGCGAGGGTCTAGATGGGCTAGGTTAAGTTATACTTCGTTATAAACGTATATAATGTTCCCACCGAGAAGTGGGGCCGACCAGCCAGGAATGTTGTGAAATACTACATCCGAGATGTTAGGTTCGCCTAGGTTAGGATATATAACGTTATAGACGTATATAATGTCCGCACCGAGAAGTACGGGCCGACACGACCGGGATTTTGTAAAACATTACCAGCGAGGGTCTAGATGGATTAGGTTAGGTTATATTACGTTATAGACGTAAATAATGTTCCCACCGAGAAGTGGGACCGACCCGCCAGGAATGTTGTGAAATACTACATTCGAGATGTTAGGTTGCCTTTGGTTAGGATATAAAACGTTATAGACGTATATAATGTCCGCGCCGAGACGTATGGGACGAAACGACCGGGATTCTGTAAAACATTACAAGCGAGGGTCTAGATAGGGTTAGGTTAGGTTATACTTCGTTATAAACGTATATAATGTTCCCACCGAGAAGTGGGGCCGACCAGTCAGGAATGTTGTGAAATACTACATGCGAGATGTTAGGTACCCTTAGGTTAGGATATATAACGTTACAGACGTATATAATGTCCGCACCGAGACGTACGGGCCGACACGACCGGGATTCTGCAAAACATTACAAGCGAGGGGCTAGATGGGTTAGGTTAGGTTATACTACGTTATAAACGTATATAATTTTCCCACCGAGAAGTGGGGCCGACCAGCCAGGAATGTTGTGAAATACTACATCCGTGATGTTAGGTTCCCTTAGGTTAGGATATATAACGTTATAGGCGTATATAATGCCCGCACCGAGACGTACGGGACGACACGACCGGGATTCTATAAACATTACAAGCGAGGGGCTAGATGGGTTAGGTTAGGTTATACTACGATATAGACGTATATAATGTGCCCACCGAGAAGTAGGGGCCGACCCGCCAGGAATGTTGGAAAATACTACATCGGAGATGTTAAGTTGCCTTAGGTTAGGATATATAACGATATAGACGTATATAATGTCCCCACGGAGAAGTACGGGCCGACACGACCGGGATTTTGTAAAACATTACCAGCGAGGGTCTAGATGGGTTAGGTTTGGTTATATTACGATATAGACGTATATAATGTGCCCACCTAGAAGTAGGGGCCGACCCGCCAGGAATGTTGGAAAATACTACATCCGAGATGTTAGGTTGCCTTAGGTTAGGATATATAACGATATAGACGTGTATAATGTCCCCACGGAGAAGTACGGGCAGACACGACCGGGATTTTGTAAAACATTACCAGCGAGGGTCTAGATGGATTAGGTTAGGTTATATTACGTTATAGACGTAAGTAATGTTCCCACCGAGAAGTGGGACCGACCCGCCAGGAATGTTGTGAAATACTACATTCGAGATGTTAGGTTGCCTTTGGTTAGGATATAAAACGTTATAGACGTATATAATGTCCGCGCCGAGACGTACGGGACGACACGACCGGGATTCTGTAAAACATTACAAGCGAGGGTCTAGATGGGTTAGGTTAGGTTATACTTCTTTATAAACGTATATAATGTTCCCACCGAGAAGTGGGGCCGACCAGTCAGGAATGTTGTAAAATACTACATGCGAGATGTTAGGTACCCTTAGGTTAGGATATATAACGTTATAGACGTATATAATGTCCGCACGGAGACGTACGGGCCGACACGACCGGGATTCTGCAAAACATTACAAGCGAGGCGCTAGATGGGTTAGGTTAGGTTATACTACGTTATAAACGTATATAATTTTCCCACCGAGAAGTGGGGCCGACAAGCCAGGAATGTTGTGAAATACTTCATCCGTGATGTTAGGTTCCCTTAGGTTAGGATATATAACGTTATAGACGTATATAATGTCCGCACCGAGACGTACGAGACGACACGACCGGGATTTTGTAGAACATTACCAGCGAGGGTCTAGATGGGTTAGGTTAGGTTATATTACGATATAGACGTATATAATGTGCCCACCGAGAAGTAGGGGCCGACCCGCCAGGAATGTTGGAAAATACTACATCCGAGATGTTAGGTTGCCTTAGGTTAGGATATATAACGATATAGACGTATATAATGTCCCCACGGAGAAGTACGGGCCGACACGACCGGGATTTTGTAAAACATTACCAGCGAGGGTCTAGATGGATTAGGTTAGGTTATATTACGTTATAGACGTAAATAATGTTCCCACCGAGAAGTGGAGCCGACCCGCCAGGAATGTTGTGAAATACTACATTCGAGATGTTAGGTTGCCTTTGGTTAGGATATAAAACGTTATAGACGTATATAATGTCCGCGCCGAGACGTACGGCACGACACGACCGGGATTCTGTAAAACATTACCAGCGAGGGTCTAGATGGGTTAGGTTAGGTTATATTACGATATAGACGTATATAATGTGCCCACCGAGAAGTAGGGACTGACCCGCCAGGAATGTTGGAAAATACTACATCCGAGATGTTAAGTTGCCTTAGGTTAGGATATATAAAATTATAGACGTATATAATGACCCCACGGAAAAGTACGGGCCGACACGACCGGGATTTTGTAAAACATTACCAGCGAGGGTCTAGATGGGCTAGGTTAAGTTATACTTCGTTATAAACGTATATAATGTTCCCACCGAGAAGTGGGGCCGACCAGCCAGGAATGTTGTGAAATACTACATCCGAGATGTTAGGTTCGCCTAGGTTAGGATATATAACGTTATAGACGTATATAATGTCCGCACCGAGAAGTACGGGCCGACACGACCGGGATTTTGTAAAACATTACCAGCGAGGGTCTAGATGGATTAGGTTAGGTTATATTACGTTATAGACGTAAATAATGTTCCCACCGAGAAGTGGGACCGACCCGCCAGGAATGTTGTGAAATACTACATTCGAGATGTTAGGTTGCCTTTGGTTAGGATATAAAACGTTATAGACGTATATAATGTCCGCGCCGAGACGTATGGGACGAAACGACCGGGATTCTGTAAAACATTACAAGCGAGGGTCTAGATAGGGTTAGGTTAGGTTATACTTCGTTATAAACGTATATAATGTTCCCACCGAGAAGTGGGGCCGACCAGTCAGGAATGTTGTGAAATACTACATGCGAGATGTTAGGTACCCTTAGGTTAGGATATATAACGTTACAGACGTATATAATGTCCGCACCGAGACGTACGGGCCGACACGACCGGGATTCTGCAAAACATTACAAGCGAGGGGCTAGATGGGTTAGGTTAGGTTATACTACGTTATAAACGTATATAATTTTCCCACCGAGAAGTGGGGCCGACCAGCCAGGAATGTTGTGAAATACTACATCCGTGATGTTAGGTTCCCTTAGGTTAGGATATATAACGTTATAGACGTATATAATGTCCGCACCGAGACGTACGAGACGACACGACCGGGATTTTGTAGAACATTACCAGCGAGGGTCTAGATGGGTTAGGTTAGGTTATATTACGATATAGACGTATATAATGTTCCCACCAAGAAGTAGCGGCCGCCCCGCCAGGAATGTTGGAAAATACTACATCCGAGATGTTAGGTTCCCTTAGGTTAGGATATATAACGTTATAGACGTATATAATGTCCCCACGGAGAAGTACGGGCCGACACGACCGGGATTTTGTAAAACATTACCAGCGAGGGTCTAGATGGATTAGGTTAGGTTATATTACGTTATAGACGTAAATAATGTTCCCACCGAGAAGTGGGGCCGACCCGCAAGGAATGTTGTGAAATACTACATTCGAGATGTTAGGTTGCCTTTGGTTAGGATATATAACGTTATAGACGTATATAATGTCCGCACCGAGACGTACGGGACGACACGACCGGGATTCTGTAAAACATTACAAGCGAGGCTCTAGATGGGTTAGGTTAAGTTATACTTCGTTATAAACGTATATAATGTTCCCACCGAGAAGTGGAGCCGACCAGCCAGGAATGTTGTGAAATACTACATCCGAGATGTTAGGTTCGCTTAGGTTAGGATATATAACGTTATAGACGTATATAATGTCCGCACCGAGACGTACGGGCCGACACGACCGCGATTCTGCAAAACATTACAAGCGAGGGGCTAGATGGGTTAGGTTAGGTTATATTACGATATAGACGTATATAATGTGCCCACCGAGAAGTAGGGGCCGCCCCGCCAGGAATGTTGGAAAATACTACATCCGAGATGTTAGGTTCCTTTAGGTTAGGATATATAACGTTATAGACGTATATAATGTCCCCACGGAGAAGTACGGGCCGACACGACCGGGATTTTGTAAAACATTACCAGCGTGGGTCTAGATGGATTAGGTTGGGTTATATTACGTTATAGACGTAAATAATGTTCCCACCGAGAAGTAGCGGCCGCCCCGCCAGGAATGTTGGAAAATACTACATCCGAGATGTTAGGTTGCCTTTGGTTAGGATATATAACGTTATAGACGTATATAATGTCCGCACCGAGACGTACGAGACGACACGACCGGCATTCTGTAAAACATTACCAGCGAGGGTCTAGATGGCTTAGGTTAGGTTATATTACGATATAGACGTATATAATGTGCCCACCGAGAAGTAGGGACTGACCCGCCAGGAATGTTGGAAAATACTACATCCGAGATGTTAAGTTGCCTTAGGTTAGGATATATAAAATTATAGACGTATATAATGACCCCACGGAAAAGTACGGGCCGACACGACCGGGATTTTGTAAAACATTACCAGCGAGGGTCTAGATGGGCTAGGTTAAGTTATACTTCGTTATAAACGTATATAATGTTCCCACCGAGAAGTGGGGCCGACCAGCCAGGAATGTTGTGAAATACTACATCCGAGATGTTAGGTTCGCCTAGGTTAGGATATATAACGTTATAGACGTATATAATGTCCGCACCGAGAAGTACGGGCCGACACGACCGGGATTTTGTAAAACATTACCAGCGAGGGTCTAGATGGATTAGGTTAGGTTATATTACGTTATAGACGTAAATAATGTTCCCACCGAGAAGTGGGACCGACCCGCCAGGAATGTTGTGAAATACTACATTCGAGATGTTAGGTTGCCTTTGGTTAGGATATAAAACGTTATAGACGTATATAATGTCCGCGCCGACACGTACGGGACGACCCGACCGGGATTCTGTAAAACATTACCAGCGAGGGTCTAGATGGGTTAGGTTAGGTTATATTACGATATAGACGTATATAAGGTGCCCACCGAGAAGTAGGGACTGACCCGCCAGGAATGTTGGAAAATACTACATCCGAGATGTTAAGTTGCCTTAGGTTAGGATATATAAAATTATAGACGTATATAATGTCGCCCACGGAAAAGTACGGGCCGACAAGACTGGGATTTTGTAAAACATAACCAGCGAGGGGCTAGATGGGTTAGGTTAGGTTATATTACGTTATAAACGTATAGAATGTTCCCACCGAGAAGTGGGGCCGACCAGCCAGGAATGTTGTGAAATACTACATCCGAGATGTTACGTTCGCTTAGGTTAGTATATATAACGTTATAGACGTATATAATGTCCGCACCGAGACGTACGGGCCGACACGACAGGGATTCTGCAAAACATTACAAGCGAGGGGCTAGATGGGTTAGGTTAGGTTATATTACGATATAGACGTATATAATGTGCCCACCGAGAAGTAGGGGCCAACCCGCCAGGAATGTTGGAAAATACTACATCGGAGCTGTTAAGTTGCCTTAGGTTAGGATATATAACGATATAGACGTATATAATGTCCCCACGGAGAAGTACGGGCCGACACGACCGGGATTTTGTAAAACATTACCAGCGAGGGTCTAGATGGGTTAGGTTTGGTTATATTACGATATAGACGTATATAATGTGCCCACCGAGAAGTAGGGGCCGACCCGCCAGGAATGTTGGAAAATACTACATCCGAGATGTTAGGTTGCCTTAGGTTAGGATACATAACGATATAGACGTATATAATGTCCCCACGGAGAAGTACGGGCCGACACGACCGGCATTTTGTAAAACATTACCAGCGAGGGTCTAGATGGATTAGGTTAGGTTATATTACGTTATAGACGTAAATAATGTTCCCACCGAGAAGTGGAGCCGACCCGCCAGGAATGTTGTGAAATACTACATTCGAGATGTTAGGTTGCCTTTGGTTAGGATATAAAACGTTATAGACGTATATAATGTCCGCGCCGAGACGTACGGGACGACACGACCGGGATTCTGTAAAACATTACAAGCGAGGGTCTAGATGGGTTAGGTTAGGTTATACTTCGTTATAAACGTATATAAGGTTCCCACCGAGAAGTGGGGCCGACCAGCCAGGAATGTTGTGAAATACTACATGCGAGATGTTAGGTACCCTTAGGTTAGGATATATAACGTTATAGACGTATATAATGTCCGCACCGAGACGTACGGGCCGACACGACCGGGATTCTGCAAAACATTACAAGCGAGGGGCTAGATGGGTTAGGTTAGGTTATACTACGTTATAAACGTATATAATTTACCCACCGAGAAGTGGGGCCGACCAGCCAGGAATGTTGTGAAATACTACATCCGTGATGTTAGGTTCCCTTAGGTTAGGATATATAACGTTATAGGCGTATATAATACCCGCACCGAGACGTACGGGACGACACGACCGGGATTCTATAAACATTACAAGCGAGGGGCTAGATGGGTTAGGTTAGGTTATACTACGATATAGACGTATATAATGTGCCCACCGAGAAGTAGGGGCCGACCCGCCAGGAATGTTGGAAAATACTACATCGGAGATGTTAAGTTGCCTTAGGTTAGGATATATAACGATATAGACGTATATAATGTCCCCACGGAGAAGTACGGGCCGACACGACCGGGATTTTGTAAAACATTACCAGCGAGGGTCTAGATGGATTAGGTTAGGTTATATTACGTTATAGACGTAAGTAATGTTCCCACCGAGAAGTGGGACCGACCCGCCAGGAATGTTGTGAAATACTACATTCGAGATGTTAGGTTGCCTTTGGTTAGGATATAAAACGTTATAGACGTATATAATGTCCGCGCCGAGACGTATGGGACGACACGACCGGGATTCTGTAAAACATTACAAGCGAGGGTCTAGATAGGGTTAGGTTAGGTTATACTTCGTTATAAACGTATATAATGTTCCCACCGAGAAGTGGGGCCGACCAGTCAGGAATGTTGTGAAATACTACATGCGAGATGTTAGGTACCCTTAGGTTAGGATATATAACGTTATAGACGTATATAATGTCCGCACGGAGACGTACGGGCCGACACGACCGGGATTCTGCAAAACATTACAAGCGAGGCGCTAGATGGGTTAGGTTAGGTTATACTACGTTATAAACGTATATAATTTTCCCACCGAGAAGTGGGGCCGACAAGCCAGGAATGTTGTGAAATACTTCATCCGTGATGTTAGGTTCCCTTAGGTTAGGATATATAACGTTATAGACGTATATAATGTCCGCACCGAGACGTACGAGACGACACGACCGGGATTTTGTAGAACATTACCAGCGAGGGTCTAGATGGGTTAGGTTAGGTTATATTACGATATAGACGTATATAATGTGCCCACCGAGAAGTAGGGGCCGACCCGCCAGGAATGTTGGAAAATACTACATCGGAGATGTTAAGTTGCCTTAGGTTAGGATATATAACGATATAGACGTATATAATGTCCCCACGGAGAAGTACGGGCCGACGCGACCGGGATTTTGTAAAACATTACCAGCGAGGGTCTAGATGGTTTAGGTTTTGTTATATTACGATATAGACGTAAATAATGCTCCCACCGAGAAGTGGGGCCGACCCGCCAGGAATGTTGTGAAATACTACATTCGAGATGTTAGGTTGCCTTTGGTTAGGATATAAAACGTTATAGACGTATATAATGTCCGCGCCGAGACGTACGGGACGACACGGCCGGGATTCTGTAAAACATTACAAGCGAGGGTCTAGATGGGTTAGGTTAGGTTATACTTCGTTATAAACGTATATAATGTTCCCACCGAGAAGTGGGGCCGACCAGCCAGGAATGTTGTGAAATACTACATCCGAGATGTTAGGTTCCCTTAGGTTAGGATATATAACGTTATAGATGTAAATAATGTCCCCGCCGAGAAGTACGGTCCGACACGACCGGGATTTTGTAAAACATTACCAGCGAGGGTCTAGATGGGTTAGGTTAGGTTATATTACGATATAGACGTATATAATGTTCCCACCGAGAAGTAGCGGCCGCACCGCCAGGAATGTTCTAAAATACTACATCCGAGATGTTAGGTTCCCTTAGGTTAGGATATATAACGATATAGACGTATATAATGTCCCCACGGAGAAGTACGGGCCGACACGACCGGTATTTTGTAAAACATTACCAGCGAGGGTCTAGGTGGATTAGGTTAGGTTATATTACGTTATACACGTAAATAATGTTCCCACCGAGAAGTGGGGCCGACCCGCCAGGAATGTTGTGAAATACTACATTCGAGATGTTAGGTTGCCTTTGGTTAGGATATAAAACGTTATAGACGTATATAATGTCCGCGCCGAGACGTACGGGACGACACGACCGGGATTCTGTAAAACATTACAAGCGAGGGTCTAGGTGGATTAGGTTAGGTTATATTACGTTATACACGTAAATAATGTTCCCACCGAGAAGTGGGGCCGACCCGCCAGGAATGTTGTGAAATACTACATTCGAGATGTTAGGTTGCCTTTGGTTAGGATATAAAACGTTATAGACGTATATAATGTCCCCGCCGAGAAGTACGGTCCGACACGACCGGGATTTTGTAAAACATTACCAGCGAGGGTCTAGATGGGTTAGGTTAGGTTATATTACGATATAGACGTATATAATGTTCCCACCGAGAAGTAGCGGCCGCACCGCCAGGAATGTTCTAAAATACTACATCCGAGATGTTAGGTTCCCTTAGGTTAGGATATATAACGATATAGACGTGTATAATGTCCCCACGGAGAAGTACGGGCAGACACGACCGGGATTTTGTAAAACATTACCAGCGAGGGTCTAGATGGATTAGGTTAGGTTATATTACGTTATAGACGTAAGTAATGTTCCCACCGAGAAGTGGGACCGACCCGCCAGGAATGTTGTGAAATACTACATTCGAGATGTTAGGTTGCCTTTGGTTAGGATATAAAACGTTATAGACGTATATAATGTCCGCGCCGAGACGTACGGGACGACACGACCGGGATTCTGTAAAGCATTACAAGCGAGGGTCTAGATGGGTTAGGTTAGGTTATACTTCGTTATAAACGTATATAATGTTCCCACCGAGAAGTGGGGCCGACCAGTCAGGAATGTTGTAAAATACTACATGCGAGATGTTAGGTACCCTTAGGTTAGGATATATAACATTATAGACGTATATAATGTCCCCACGGGGAAGTACGGGCCGACACGACCGGGATTTTGTAAAACATTACCAGCGAGGGTCTAGATGGATTAGGTTGGGTTATATTACGTTATAGACGTAAATAATGTTCCCACCGAGAAGTAGCGGCCGCCCCGCCAGGAATGTTGGAAAATACTACATCCGAGATGTTAGGTTGCCTTTGGTTAGGATATATAACGTTATAGACGTATATAATGTCCGCACCGAGACGTACGAGACGACACGACCGGGATTCTGTAAAACATTACCAGCGAGGGTCTAGATGGGTTAGGTTAGGTTATATTACGATATAGACGTATATAATGTGCCCACCGAGAAGTAGGGACTGACCCGCCAGGAATGTTGGAAAATACTACATCCGAGATGTTAAGTTGCCTTAGGTTAGGATATATAAAATTATAGACGTATATAATGACCCCACGGAAAAGTACGGGCCGACACGACCGGGATTTTGTAAAACATTACCAGCGAGGGTCTAGATGGGCTAGGTTAAGTTATACTTCGTTATAAACGTATATAATGTTCCCACCGAGAAGTGGGGCCGACCAGCCAGGAATGTTGTGAAATACTACATCCGAGATGTTAGGTTCGCCTAGGTTAGGATATATAACGTTATAGACGTATATAATGTCCGCACCGAGAAGTACGGGCCGACACGACCGGGATTTTGTAAAACATTACCAGCGAGGGTCTAGATGGATTAGGTTAGGTTATATTACGTTATAGACGTAAATAATGTTCCCACCGAGAAGTGGGACCGACCCGCCAGGAATGTTGTGAAATACTACATTCGCGATGTTAGGTTGCCTTTGGTTAGGATATAAAACGTTATAGACGTATATAATGTCCGCGCCGAGACGTATGGGACGAAACGACCGGGATTCTGTAAAACATTACAAGCGAGGGTCTAGATAGGGTTAGGTTAGGTTATACTTCGTTATAAACGTATATAATGTTCCCACCGAGAAGTGGGGCCGACCAGTCAGGAATGTTGTGAAATACTACATGCGAGATGTTAGGTACCCTTAGGTTAGGATATATAACGTTATAGACGTATATAATGTCCGCACCGAGACGTACGAGACGACACGACCGGGATTTTGTAGAACATTACCAGCGAGGGTCTAGATGGGTTAGGTTAGGTTATATTACGATATAGACGTATATAATGTGCCCACCGAGAAGTAGGGGCCGACCCGCCAGGAATGTTGGAAAATACTACATCCGAGATGTTAGGTTGCCTTAGGTTAGGATATATAACGATATAGACGTATATAATGTCCCCACGGAGAAGTACGGGCCGACACGACCGGGATTTTGTAAAACATTACCAGCGAGGGTCTAGATGGATTAGGTTAGGTTATATTACGTTATAGACGTAAATAATGTTCCCACCGAGAAGTGGAGCCGACCCGCCAGGAATGTTGTGAAATACTACATTCGAGATGTTAGGTTGCCTTTGGTTAGGATATAAAACGTTATAGACGTATATAATGTCCGCGCCGAGACGTACGGGACGACACGACCGGGATTCTGTAAAACATTACAAGCGAGGGTCTAGATGGGTTAGGTTAGGTTATACTTCGTTATAAACGTATATAAGGTTCCCACCGAGAAGTGGGGCCGACCAGCCAGGAATGTTGTGAAATACTACATGCGAGATGTTAGGTACCCTTAGGTTAGGATATATAACGTTATAGACGTATATAATGTCCCCACGGAGAAGTACGGGCCGACACGACCGGGATTTTGTAAAACATTACCAGCGAGGGTCTAGATGGATTAGGTTGGGTTATATTACGTTATAGACGTAAATAATGTTCCCACCGAGAAGTAGCGGCCGCCCCGCCAGGAATGTTGGAAAATACTACATCCGAGATGTTAGGTTGCCTTTGGTTAGGATATATAACGTTATAGACGTATATAATGTCCGCACCGAGACGTACGAGACGACACGACCGGGATTCTGTAAAACATTACAAGCGAGGGTCTAGATGGGTTAGGTTAAGTTATACTTCGTTATAAACGTATATAATGTTCCCACCGAGAAGTGGGGCCGACCAGCCAGGAATGTTGTGAAATACTACATCCGAGATGTTAGGTTCCCTTAGGTTAGGATATATAACGTTATAGATGTAAATAATGTCCCCGCCGAGAAGTACGGTCCGACACGACCGGGATTTTGTAAAACATTACCAGCGAGGGTCTAGATGGGTTAGGTTAGGTTATATTACGATATAGACGTATATAATGTTCCCACCGAGAAGTAGCGGCCGCACCGCCAGGAATGTTCTAAAATACTACATCCGAGATGTTAGGTTCCCTTAGGTTAGGATATATAACGATATAGACGTATATAATGTCCCCACGGAGAAGTACGGGCCGACACGACCGGGATTTTGTAAAACATTACCAGCGAGGGTCTAGGTGGATTAGGTTAGGTTATATTACGTTATACACGTAAATAATGTTCCCACCGAGAAGTGGGGCCGACCCGCCAGGAATGTTGTGAAATACTACATTCGAGATGTTAGGTTGCCTTTGGTTAGGATATAAAACGTTATAGACGTATATAATGTCCGCGCCGAGACGTACGGGACGACACGACCGGGATTCTGTAAAACATTACAAGCGAGGGTCTAGGTGGATTAGGTTAGGTTATATTACGTTATACACGTAAATAATGTTCCCACCGAGAAGTGGGGCCGGCCCGCCAGGAATGTTGTGAAATACTACATTCGAGATGTTAGGTTGCCTTTGGTTAGGATATAAAACGTTATAGACGTATATAATGTCCCCGCCGAGAAGTACGGTCCGACACGACCGGGATTTTGTAAAACATTACCAGCGAGGGTCTAGATGGGTTAGGTTAGGTTATATTACGATATAGACGTATATAATGTTCCCACCGAGAAGTAGCGGCCGCACCGCCAGGAATGTTCTAAAATACTACATCCGAGATGTTAGGTTCCCTTAGGTTAGGATATATAACGATATAGACGTATATAATGTCCCCACGGAGAAGTACGGGCCGACACGACCGGGATTTTGTAAAACATTACCAGCGAGGGTCTAGGTGGATTAGGTTAGGTTATATTACGTTATACACGTAAATAATGTTCCCACCGAGAAGTGGGGCCGACCCGCCAGGAATGTTGTGAAATACTACATTCGAGATGTTAGGTTGCCTTTGGTTAGGATATAAAACGTTATAGACGTATATAATGTCCGCGCCGAGACGTACGGGACGACACGACCGGGATTCTGTAAAACATTACAAGCGAGGGTCTAGATGGGTTAGGTTAGGTTATACTTCGTTATAAACGTATATAATGTTCCCACCGAGAAGTGGGGCCGACCAGCCAGGAATGTTGTGAAATACTACATCCGAGATGTTAGGTACCCTTAGGTTAGGATGTATAACGTTATAGACGTATATAATGTCCGCACCGAGACGTACGGGCCGACACGACCGGGATTCTGCAAAACATTACAAGCGAGGTGCTAGATGGGTTAGGTTAGGTTATACTACGTTATAAACGTATATAATTTTCCCACCGAGAAGTGGGGCCGACCAGCCAGGAATGTTGTGAAATACTACATCCGTGATGTTAGGTTCCCTTAGGTTAGGATATATAACGTTATAGACGTATATAATGTCCGCACCGAGACGTACGAGACGACACGACCGGGATTCTGTAAAACATTACCAGCGAGGGTCTAGATGGGTTAGGTTAGGTTATATTACGATATAGACGTATATAATGTGCCCACCGAGAAGTAGGGACTGACCCGCCAGGAATGTTGGAAAATACTACATCCGAGATGTTAAGTTGCCTTAGGTTAGGATATATAAAATTATAGACGTATATAATGTCACCACGGAAAAGTACGGGCCGACACGACTGGGATTTTGTAAAACATAACCAGCGAGGGGCTAGATGGGTTAGGTTACGTTATATTACGTTATAAACGTATATAATGTTCCCACCGAGAAGTGGGGCCGACCTGCCAGGAATGTTGTGAATTACTACATCCGAGATGTTAGGTTCCCTTAGGTTAAGATATATAACGTTATAGACGTAAATAATGTCCCCACCGAGAAGTACGGGCCGACACGACCGGCATTTTGTAAAACATTACCAGCGAGGGTCTAGCTGGGTTAGGTTAGGTTATATTACGATATAGACGTATATAATGTTCCCACCGAGAAGTAGCGGCCGCCCCGCCAGGAATGTTGGAAAATACTACATCCGGGATGTTAGGTTGCCTTTGGTTAGGATATATAAAGTTATAGACGTAAATAATGTCCCCACCGAGAAGTACGAGCCGACACGACCGGGATTTTGTAAAACATTACCAGCGAGGGTCTAGATGGGTTAGGTTAGGTTATATTACGATATAGACGTATATAATGTTCCCACCAAGAAGTAGCGGCCGCCCCGCCAGGAATGTTGGAAAATACTACATCCGAGATGTTAGGTTCCCTTAGGTTAGGATATATAACGTTATAGACGTATATAATGTCCCCACGGAGAAGTACGGGCCGACAGGACCGGGATTTTGTAAAACATTACCAGCGAGGGTCTAGATGGATTAGGTTAGGTTATATTACGTTATAGACGTATATAATGTGCCCACCGAGAAGTAGGGGCCGACCCGCCAGGAATGTTGGAAAATAGTACATCCGAGATGTTAGGTTGCCTTAGGTTAGGATATATAACGATATAGACGTATATAATGTACCCACGGAGAAGTACGGGCCGACACGAGCGGGATTTTGTAAAACATTACAAGCGAGGGTCTAGATGGGTTAGGTTAGGTTATACTTCGTTATAAACGTATATAATGTTCCCACCGAGAAGTGGGGCCGACCAGCCAGGAATGTTGTGAAATACTACATCCGAGATGTTAGGTACCCTTAGGTTAGGATATATAACGTTATAGACGTATATAATGTCCGCACCGAGACGTACGGGCCGACACGACCGGGATTCTGCAAAACATTACAAGCGAGGGGCTAGATGGGTTAGGTTAGGTTATACTACGTTATAAACGTATATAATTTTCCCACCGAGAAGTGAGGCCGACCAGCCAGGAATGTTGTGAAATACTACATCAGTGATGTTAGGTTCCCTTAGGTTAGGACATATAACGTTATAGACGTATATAATGTCCCCACGGAGAAGTACGGGCCGACACGACCGGGATTTTGTAAAACATTACCAGCGAGGGTCTAGATGGATTAGGTTAGGTTATATTACGTTATAGACGTAAATAATGTTCCCACCGAGAAGTGGGGCCGACCCGCCAGGAATGTTGTGAAATACTACATTCGAGATGTTAGGTTGCCTTTGGTTAGGATATATAACGTTATAGACGTATATAATGCCCGCACCGAGACGTACGGGACGACACGACCGGGATTCTGTAAAACATTACAAGCGAGGGTCTAGATGGGTTAGGTTAGGTTATACTTCGTTATAAACGTATATAATGTTCCCACCGAGAAGTGGGGCCGACCAGCCAGGAATGTTGTGAAATACTACATTCGAGATGTTAGGTTGCCTTTGGTTAGGATATATAACGTTATAGACGTATATAATGCCCGCACCGAGACGTACGGGACGACACGACCGGGATTCTGTAAAACATTACAAGCGAGGGTCTAGATGGGTTAGGTTAAGTTATACTTCGTTATAAACGTATATAATGTTCCCACCGAGAAGTGGGGCCGACCAGACAGGAATGTTGTGAAATACTACATCCGAGATGTTAGGTTCGCCTAGGTTAGGATATATAACGTTATAGACGTATATAATGTCCGCACCGAGAAGTACGGGCCGACACGACCGGGATTTTGTAAAACATTACCAGCGAGGGTCTAGATGGATTAGGTTAGGTTATATTACGTTATAGACGTAAATAATGTTCCCACCGAGAAGTGGGACCGACCCGCCAGGAATGTTGTGAAATACTACATTCGAGATGTTAGGTTGCCTTTGGTTAGGATATAAAACGTTATAGACGTATATAATGTCCGCGCCGAGACGTACGGGACGACACGACCGGGATTCTGTAAAACATTACCAGCGAGGGTCTAGATGGGTTAGGTTAGGTTATATTACGATATAGACGTATATAATGTGCCCACCGAGAAGTAGGGACTGACCCGCCAGGAATGTTGGAAAATACTACATCCGAGATGTTAAGTTGCCTTAGGTTAGGATATATAAAATTATAGACGTATATAATGACCCCACGGAAAAGTACGGGCCGACAAGACTGGGATTTTGTAAAACATAACCAGCGAGGGGCTAGATGGGTTAGGTTAGGTTATATTACGTTATAAACGTATATAATGTTCCCACCGAGAAGTGGGGCCGACCAGCCAGGAATGTTGTGAAAGACTACATCCGAGATGTTACGATCGCTTAGGTTAGTATATATAACGTTATAGACGTATATAATGTCCGCACCGAGACGTACGGGCCGACACGACAGGGATTCTGCAAAACATTACAAGCGAGGGGCTAGATGGGTTAGGTTAGGTTATATTACGATATAGACGTATATAATGTGCCCACCGAGAAGTAGGGGCCGACCCGCCAGGAATGTTGGAAAATACTACATCGGAGCTGTTAAGTTGCCTTAGGTTAGGATATATAACGATATAGACGTATATAATGTCCCCACGGAGAAGTACGGGCCGACACGACCGGGATTTTGTAAAACATTACCAGCGAGGTTCTAGATGGGTTAGGTTTGGTTATATTACGATATAGACGTATATAATGTGCCCACCGAGAAGTAGGGGCCGACCCGCCAGGTATGTTGGAAAATACTACATCCGAGATGTTAGGTTGCCTTAGGTTAGGATATATAACGATATAGACGTATATAATGTCCCCACGGAGAAGTACGGGCCGACACGACCGGGATTTTGTAAAACATTACCAGCGAGGGTCTAGATGGATTAGGTTAGGTTATATTACGTTATAGACGTAAATAATGTTCCCACCGAGAAGTGGGACCGACCCGCCAGGAATGTTGTGAAATACTACATTCGAGATGTTAGGTTGCCTTTGGTTAGGATATAAAACGTTATAGACGTATATAATGTCCGCGCCGAGACGTACGGGACGACACGACCGGGATTCTGTAAAACATTACCAGCGAGGGTCTAGATGGGTTAGGTTAGGTTATATTACGATATAGACGTATATAATGTGCCCACCGAGAAGTAGGGACTGACCCGCCAGGAATGTTGGAAAATACTACATCCGAGATGTTAAGTTGCCTTAGGTTAGGATATATAAAATTATAGACGTATATAATGACCCCACGGAAAAGTACGGGCCGACAAGACTGGGATTTTGTAAAACATAACCAGCGAGGGGCTAGATGGGTTAGGTTAGGTCATATTACGTTATAAACGTATATAATGTTCCCACCGAGAAGTGGGGCCGACCAGCCAGGAATGTTGTGAAAGACTACATCCGAGATGTTACGATCGCTTAGGTTAGTATATATAACGTTATAGACGTATATAATGTCCGCACCGAGACGTACGGGCCGACACGACAGGGATTCTGCAAAACATTACAAGCGAGGGGCTAGATGGGTTAGGTTAGGTTATATTACGATATAGACGTATATAATGTGCCCACCGAGAAGTAGGGGCCGACCCGCCAGGAATGTTGGAAAATACTACATCCGAGATGTTAGGTTGCCTTAGGTTAGGATATATAACGATATAGACGTATATAATGTCCCCACGGAGAAGTACGGGCCGACACGACCGGGATTTTGTAAAACATTACCAGCGAGGGTCTAGATGGATTAGGTTAGGTTATATTACGTTATAGACGTAAATAATGTTCCCACCGAGAAGTGGGACCGACCCGCCAGGAATGTTGTGAAATACTACATTCGAGATGTTAGGTTGCCTTTGGTTAGGATATAAAACGTTATAGACGTATATAATGTCCGCGCCGAGACGTACGGGACGACACGACCGGGATTCTGTAAAACATTACCAGCGAGGGTCTAGATGGGTTAGGTTAGGTTATATTACGATATAGACGTATATAATGTGCCCACCGAGAAGTAGGGACTGACCCGCCAGGAATGTTGGAAAATACTACATCCGAGATGTTAAGTTGCCTTAGGTTAGGATATATAAAATTATAGACGTATATAATGTCCCCACGGAAAAGTACGGGCCGACAAGACTGGGATTTTGTAAAACATAACCAGCGAGGGGCTAGATGGGTTAGGTTAGGTTATATTACGTTATAAACGTATATAATGTTCCCACCGAGAAGTGGGGCCGACCAGCCAGGAATGTTGTGAAATACTACATCCGAGATGTTACGTTCGCTTAGGTTAGTATATATAACGTTATAGACGTATATAATGTCCGCACCGAGACGTACGGGCCGACACGACAGGGATTCTGCAAAACATTACAAGCGAGGGGCTAGATGGGTTAGGTTAGGTTATATTACGATATAGACGTATATAATGTGCCCACCGAGAAGTAGGGGCCGACCCGCCAGGAATGTTGGAAAATACTACATCCGAGATGTTAGGTTGCCTTAGGTTAGGATATATAACGATATAGACGTATATAATGTCCCCACGGAGAAGTACGGGCCGACACGACCGGGATTTTGTAAAACATTACCAGCGAGGGTCTAGATGGATTAGGTTAGGTTATATTACGTTATAGACGTAAATAATGTTCCCACCGAGAAGTGGGACCGACCCGCCAGGAATGTTGTGAAATACTACATTCGAGATGTTAGGTTGCCTTTGGTTAGGATATAAAACGTTATAGACGTATATAATGTCCGCGCCGAGACGTACGGGACGACACGACCGGGATTCTGTAAAACATTACCAGCGAGGGTCTAGATGGGTTAGGTTAGGTTATATTACGATATAGACGTATATAATGTGCCCACCGAGAAGTAGGGACTGACCCGCCAGGAATGTTGGAAAATACTACATCCGAGATGTTAAGTTGCCTTAGGTTAGGATATATAAAATTATAGACGTATATAATGTCCCCACGGAAAAGTACGGGCCGACAAGACTGGGATTTTGTAAAACATAACCAGCGAGGGGCTAGATGGGTTAGGTTAGGTTATATTACGTTATAAACGTATATAATGTTCCCACCGAGAAGTGGGGCCGACCAGCCAGGAATGTTGTGAAATACTACATCCGAGATGTTACGTTCGCTTAGGTTAGTATATATAACGTTATAGACGTATATAATGTCCGCACCGAGACGTACGGGCCGACACGACAGGGATTCTGCAAAACATTACAAGCGAGGGGCTAGATGGGTTAGGTTAGGTTATATTACGATATAGACGTATATAATGTGCCCACCGAGAAGTAGGGGCCGACCCGCCAGGAATGTTGGAAAATACTACATCGGAGCTGTTAAGTTGCCTTAGTTTGGGATATATAACGATATAGACGTATATAATGTCCCCACGGAGAAGTACGGGCCGACACGACCGGGATTTTGTGAAACATTACCAGCGAGGGTCTAGATGGGTTAGGTTTGGTTATATTACGATATAGACGTATATAATGTGCCCACCGAGAAGTAGGGGCCGACCCGCCAGGAATGTTGGAAAATACTACATCCGAGATGTTAGGTTGCCTTTGGTTAGGATATAAAACGTTATAGACGTATATAATGTCCGCGCCGAGACGTACGGGACGACACGACCGGGATTCTGCAAAACATTACAAGCGAGGGTCTAGATGGGTTAGGTTAGGTTATACTTCGTTATAAACGTATATAAGGTTCCCACCGAGAAGTGGGGCCGACCAGCCAGGAATGTTGTGAAATACTACATCCGTGATGTTAGGTTCCCTTAGGTTAGGATATATAACGTTATAGACGTATATAATGTCCGCACCGAGACGTACGGGCCGACACGACCGGGATTCTGCAAAACATTACAAGCGAGGGGCTAGATGGGTTAGGTTAGGTTATATTACGATATAGACGTATATAATGTGCCCACCGAGAAGTAGGGGCCGCCCCGCCAGGAATGTTGGAAAATACTACATCCGAGATGTTAGGTTCCCTTAGGTTAGGATATATAACGTTATAGACGTATATAATGTCCCCACGGAGAAGTACGGGCCGACACGACCGGGATTTTGTAAAACATTACCAGCGAGGGTCTAGATGGATTAGGTTGGGTTATATTACGTTATAGACGTAAATAATGTTCCCACCGAGAAGTAGCGGCCGCCCCGCCAGGAATGTTGGAAAATACTACATCCGAGATGTTAGGTTGCCTTTGGTTAGGATATATAACGTTATAGACGTATATAATGTCCGCACCGAGACGTACGAGACGACACGACCGGGATTCTGTAAAACATTACCAGCGAGGGTCTAGATGGGTTAGGTTAGGTTATATTACGATATAGACGTATATAATGTGCCCACCGAGAAGTAGGGACTGACCCGCCAGGAATGTTGGAAAATACTACATCCGAGATGTTAAGTTGCCTTAGGTTAGGATATACAAAATTATAGACGTATATAATGACCCCACGGAAAAGTACGGGCCAACACGACCGGGATTTTGTAAAACATTACCAGCGAGGGTCTAGATGGGCTAGGTTAAGTTATACTTCGTTATAAACGTATATAATGTTCCCACCGAGAAGTGGGGCCGACCAGCCAGGAATGTTGTGAAATACTACATCCGAGATGTTAGGTTCGCCTAGGTTAGGATATATAACGTTATAGACGTATATAATGTCCGCACCGAGAAGTACGGGCCGACACGACCGGGATTTTGTAAAACATTACCAGCGAGGGTCTAGATGGATTAGGTTAGGTTATATTACGTTATAGACGTAAATAATGTTCCCACCCAGAAGTGGGACCGACCCGCCAGGAATGTTGTGAAATACTACATTCGAGATGTTAGGTTGCCTTTGGTTAGGATATAAAACGTTATAGACGTATATAATGTCCGCGCCGACACGTACGGGACGGCCCGACCGGGATTCTGTAAAACATTACCAGCGAGGGTCTAGATGGGTTAGGTTAGGTTATATTACGATATAGACGTATATAATGTGCCCACCGAGAAGTAGGGACTGACCCGCCAGGAATGTTGGAAAATACTACATCCGAGATGTTAAGTTGCCTTAGGTTAGGATATATAAAATTATAGACGTATATAATGTCCCCACGGAAAAGTACGGGCCGACAAGACTGGGATTTTGTAAAACATAACCAGCGAGGGGCTAGATGGGTTAGGTTAGGTTATATTACGATATAGACGTAAATAATGCTCCCACCGAGAAGTGGGGCCGACCCGCCAGGAATGTTGTGAAATACTACATTCGAGATGTTAGGTTGCCTTTGGTTAGGATATATAAAATTATAGACGTATATAATGTCCCCACGGAAAAGTACGGGCCGACAAGACTGGGATTTTGTAAAACATAACCAGCGAGGGGCTAGATGGGTTAGGTTAGGTTATATTACGTTATAAACGTATATAATGTTCCCACCGAGAAGTGGGGCCGACCAGCCAGGAATGTTGTGAAATACTACATCCGAGATGTTACGTTCGCTTAGGTTAGTATATATAACGTTATAGACGTATATAATGTCCGCACCGAGACGTACGGGCCGACACGACAGGGATTCTGCAAAACATTACAAGCGAGGGGCTAGATGGGTTAGGTTAGGTTATATTACGATATAGACGTATATAATGTGCCCACCGAGAAGTAGGGGCCGACCCGCCAGGAATGTTGGAAAATACTACATCCGAGATGTTAGGTTGCCTTAGGTTAGGATATATAACGATATAGACGTATATAATGTCCCCACGGAGAAGTACGGGCCGACACGACCGGGATTTTGTAAAACATTACCAGCGAGGGTCTAGATGGATTAGGTTAGGTTATATTACGTTATAGACGTAAATAATGTTCCCACCGAGAAGTGGGACCGACCCGCCAGGAATGTTGTGAAATACTACATTCGAGATGTTAGGTTGCCTTTGGTTAGGATATAAAACGTTATAGACGTATATAATGTCCGCGCCGAGACGTACGGGACGACACGACCGGGATTCTGTAAAACATTACCAGCGAGGGTCTAGATGGGTTAGGTTAGGTTATATTACGATATAGACGTATATAATGTGCCCACCGAGAAGTAGGGACTGACCCGCCAGGAATGTTGGAAAATACTACATCCGAGATGTTAAGTTGCCTTAGGTTAGGATATATAAAATTATAGACGTATATAATGTCCCCACGGAAAAGTACGGGCCGACAAGACTGGGATTTTGTAAAACATAACCAGCGAGGGGCTAGATGGGTTAGGTTAGGTTATATTACGTTATAAACGTATATAATGTTCCCACCGAGAAGTGGGGCCGACCAGCCAGGAATGTTGTGAAATACTACATCCGAGATGTTACGTTCGCTTAGGTTAGTATATATAACGTTATAGACGTATATAATGTCCGCACCGAGACGTACGGGCCGACACGACAGGGATTCTGCAAAACATTACAAGCGAGGGGCTAGATGGGTTAGGTTAGGTTATATTACGATATAGACGTATATAATGTGCCCACCGAGAAGTAGGGGCCGACCCGCCAGGAATGTTGGAAAATACTACATCGGAGCTGTTAAGTTGCCTTAGTTTGGGATATATAACGATATAGACGTATATAATGTCCCCACGGAGAAGTACGGGCCGACACGACCGGGATTTTGTAAAACATTACCAGCGAGGGTCTAGATGGGTTAGGTTTGGTTATATTACGATATAGACGTATATAATGTGCCCACCGAGAAGTAGGGGCCGACCCGCCAGGAATGTTGGAAAATACTACATCCGAGATGTTAGGTTGCCTTAGGTTAGGATATATAACGATATAGACGTATATAATGTCCCCACGGAGAAGTACGGGCCGACACGACCGGGATTTTGTAAAACATTACCAGCGAGGGTCTAGATGGATTAGGTTAGGTTATATTACGTTATAGACGTAAATAATGTTCCCACCGAGAAGTGGAGCCGACCCGCCAGGAATGTTGTGAAATACTACATTCGAGATGTTAGGTTGCCTTTGGTTAGGATATAAAACGTTATAGACGTATATAATGTCCGCGCCGAGACGTACGGGACGACACGACCGGGATTCTGCAAAACATTACAAGCGAGGGTCTAGATGGGTTAGGTTAGGTTATACTTCGTTATAAACGTATATAAGGTTCCCACCGAGAAGTGGGGCCGACCAGCCAGGAATGTTGTGAAATACTACATCCGAGATGTTAAGTTGCCTTAGGTTAGGATATATAAAATTATAGACGTATATAATGTCCCCACGGAAAAGTACGGGCCGACAAGACTGGGATTTTGTAAAACATAACCAGCGAGGGGCTAGATGGGTTAGGTTAGGTTATATTACGTTATAAACGTATATAATGTTCCCACCGAGAAGTGGGGCCGACCAGCCAGGAATGTTGTGAAATACTACATCCGAGATGTTACGTTCGCTTAGGTTAGTATATATAACGTTATAGACGTATATAATGTCCGCACCGAGACGTACGGGCCCACACGACAGGGATTCTGCAAAACATTACAAGCGAGGGGCTAGATGGGTTAGGTTAGGTTATATTACGATATAGACGTATATAATGTGCCCACCGAGAAGTAGGGGCCGACCCGCCAGGAATGTTGGAAAATACTACATCGGAGCTGTTAAGTTGCCTTAGGTTAGGATATATAACGATATAGACGTATATAATGTCCCCACGGAGAAGTACGGGCCGACACGACCGGGATTTTGTAAAACATTACCAGCGAGGTTCTAGATGGGTTAGGTTTGGTTATATTACGATATAGACGTATATAATGTGCCCACCGAGAAGTAGGGGCCGACCCGCCAGGAATGTTGGAAAATACTACATCCGAGATGTTAGGTTGCCTTAGGTTAGGATATATAACGATATAGACGTATATAATGTCCCCACGGAGAAGTACGGGCCGACACGACCGGGATTTTGTAAAACATTACCAGCGAGGGTCTAGATGGATTAGGTTAGGTTATATTACGTTATAGACGTAAATAATGTTCCCACCGAGAAGTGGGACCGACCCGCCAGGAATGTTGTGAAATACTACATTCGAGATGTTAGGTTGCCTTTGGTTAAGATATAAAACGTTATAGACGTATATAATGTCCGCGCCGAGACGTACGGGACGACACGACCGCGATTCTGTAAAACATTACCAGCGAGGGTCTAGATGGGTTAGGTTAGGTTATATTACGATATAGACGTATATAATGTGCCCACCGAGAAGTAGGGACTGACCCGCCAGGAATGTTGGAAAATACTACATCCGAGATGTTAAGCTGCCTTAGGTTAGGATATATAAAATTATAGACGTATATAATGTCCCCACGGAAAAGTACGGGCCGACAAGACTGGGATTTTGTAAAACATAACCAGCGAGGGGCTAGATGGGTTAGGTTAGGTTATATTACGTTATAAACGTATATAATGTTCCCACCGAGAAGTGGGGCCGACCAGCCAGGAATGTTGTGAAATACTACATCCGAGATGTTACGTTCGCTTAGGTTAGTATATATAACGTTATAGACGTATATAATGTCCGCACCGAGACGTACGGGCCGACACGACAGGGATTCTGCAAAACATTACAAGCGAGGGTCTAGATGGGTTAGGTTAGGTTATACTTCGTTATAAACGTATATAAGGTTCCC
This sequence comes from Xylocopa violacea, assembly GCA_963969225.1. Taxonomy (NCBI): domain Eukaryota; kingdom Metazoa; phylum Arthropoda; class Insecta; order Hymenoptera; family Apidae; genus Xylocopa; species Xylocopa violacea. The sequence continues at coordinate 2,155,097 of CAXAJV010000732.1, read as the reverse complement.
ACCGAGAAGTGGGGCCGACCAGCCAGGAATGTTGTGAAATACTACATGCGAGATGTTAGGTACCCTTAGGTTAGGATATATAACGTTACAGACGTATATAATGTCCGCACCGAGACGTACGGGCCGACACGACCGGGATTCTGCAAAACATTACAAGCGAGGGGCTAGATGGGTTAGGTTAGGTTATACTTCGTTATAAACGTATATAAGGTTCCCACCGAGAAGTGGGGCCGACCAGCCAGGAATGTTGTGAAATACTACATGCGAGATGTTAGGTACCCTTAGGTTAGGATATAAAACGTTATAGACGTATATAATGTCCGCGCCGAGACGTACGGGACGACACGACCGGGATTCTGCAAAACATTACAAGCGAGGGTCTAGATGGGTTAGGTTAGGTTATACTTCGTTATAAACGTATATAAGGTTCCCACCGAGAAGTGGGGCCGACCAGCCAGGAATGTTGTGAAATACTACATGCGAGATGTTAGGTACCCTTAGGTTAGGATTATTTAACGTTACAGACGTATATAATGTCCGCACCGAGACGTACGGGCCGACACGACCGGGATTCTGCAAAACATTACAAGCGAGGGGCTAGATGGGTTAGGTTAGGTTATACTACGTTATAAACGTATATAATTTTCCCACCGAGAAGTGGGGCCGACCAGCCAGGAATGTTGTGAAATACTACATCCGTGATGTTAGGTTCCCTTAGGTTAGGATATATAACGTTATAGACGTATATAATGTCCGCACCGAGACGTACGAGACGACACGACCGGGATTTTGTAGAACATTACCAGCGAGGGTCTAGATGGGTTAGGTTAGGTTATATTACGATATAGACGTATATAATGTTCCCACCAAGAAGTAGCGGCCGCCCCGCCAGGAATGTTGGAAAATACTACATCCGAGATGTTAGGTTCCCTTAGGTTAGGATATATAACGTTATAGACGTATATAATGTCCCCACGGAGAAGTACGGGCCGACACGACCGGGATTTTGTAAAACATTACCAGCGAGGGTCTAGATGGATTAGGTTAGGTTATATTACGTTATAGACGTAAATAATGTTCCCACCGAGAAGTGGGGCCGACCCGCAAGGAATGTTGTGAAATACTACATTCGAGATGTTAGGTTGCCTTTGGTTAGGATATATAACGTTATAGACGTATATAATGTCCGCACCGAGACGTACGGGACGACACGACCGGGATTCTGTAAAACATTACAAGCGAGGCTCTAGATGGGTTAGGTTAAGTTATACTTCGTTATAAACGTATATAATGTTCCCACCGAGAAGTGGAGCCGACCAGCCAGGAATGTTGTGAAATACTACATCCGAGATGTTAGGTTCGCTTAGGTTAGGATATATAACGTTATAGACGTATATAATGTCCGCACCGAGACGTACGGGCCGACACGACCGCGATTCTGCAAAACATTACAAGCGAGGGGCTAGATGGGTTAGGTTAGGTTATATTACGATATAGACGTATATAATGTGCCCACCGAGAAGTAGGGGCCGCCCCGCCAGGAATGTTGGAAAATACTACATCCGAGATGTTAGGTTCCCTTAGGTTAGGATATATAACGTTATAGACGTATATAATGTCCCCACGGAGAAGTACGGGCCGACACGACCGGGATTTTGTAAAACATTACCAGCGAGGGTCTAGATGGATTAGGTTGGGTTATATTACGTTATAGACGTAAATAATGTTCCCACCGAGAAGTAGCGGCCGCCCCGCCAGGAATGTTGGAAAATACTACATCCGAGATGTTAGGTTGCCTTTGGTTAGGATATATAACGTTATAGACGTATATAATGTCCGCACCGAGACGTACGAGACGACACGACCGGGATTCTGTAAAACATTACCAGCGAGGGTCTAGATGGCTTAGGTTAGGTTATATTACGATATAGACGTATATAATGTGCCCACCGAGAAGTAGGGACTGACCCGCCAGGAATGTTGGAAAATACTACATCCGAGATGTTAAGTTGCCTTAGGTTAGGATATATAAAATTATAGACGTATATAATGACCCCACGGAAAAGTACGGGCCGACACGACCGGGATTTTGTAAAACATTACCAGCGAGGGTCTAGATGGGCTAGGTTAAGTTATACTTCGTTATAAACGTATATAATGTTCCCACCGAGAAGTGGGGCCGACCAGCCAGGAATGTTGTGAAATACTACATCCGAGATGTTAGGTTCGCCTAGGTTAGGATATATAAAATTATAGACGTATATAATGTCCCCACGGAAAAGTACGGGCCGACAAGACTGGGATTTTGTAAAACATAACCAGCGAGGGGCTAGATGGGTTAGGTTAGGTTATATTACGTTATAAACGTATATAATGTTCCCACCGAGAAGTGGGGCCGACCAGCCAGGAATGTTGTGAAATACTACATCCGAGATGTTACGTTCGCTTAGGTTAGTATATATAACGTTATAGACGTATATAATGTCCGCACCGAGACGTACGGGCCGACACGACAGGGATTCTGCAAAACATTACAAGCGAGGGGCTAGATGGGTTAGGTTAGGTTATATTACGATATAGACGTATATAATGTGCCCACCGAGAAGTAGGGGCCGACCCGCCAGGAATGTTGGAAAATACTACATCGGAGCTGTTAAGTTGCCTTAGGTTGGGATATATAACGATATAGACGTATATAATGTCCCCACGGAGAAGTACGGGCCGACACGACCGGGATTTTGTAAAACATTACCAGCGAGGGTCTAGATGGGTTAGGTTTGGTTATATTACGATATAGACGTATATAATGTGCCCACCGAGAAGTAGGGGCCGACCCGCCAGGAATGTTGTGAAATACTACATTCGAGATGTTAGGTTGCCTTTGGTTAGGATATAAAACGTTATAGACGTATATAATGTCCGCGCCGAGACGTACGGGACGACACGACCGGGATTCTGCAAAACATTACAAGCGAGGGTCTAGATGGGTTAGGTTAGGTTATACTTCGTTATAAACGTATATAAGGTTCCCACCGAGAAGTGGGGCCGACCAGCCAGGAATGTTGTGAAATACTACATGCGAGATGTTAGGTACCCTTAGGTTAGGATATATAACGTTACAGACGTATATAATGTCCGCACCGAGACGTACGGGCCGACACGACCGGGATTCTGCAAAACATTACAAGCGAGGGGCTAGATGGGTTAGGTTAGGTTATACTTCGTTATAAACGTATATAAGGTTCCCACCGAGAAGTGGGGCCGACCAGCCAGGAATGTTGTGAAATACTACATGCGAGATGTTAGGTACCCTTAGGTTAGGATATATAACGTTATAGACGTATATAATGTCCGCACCGAGACGTACGGGCCGACACGACCGGGATTCTGCAAAACATTACAAGCGAGGGGCTAGATGGGTTAGGTTAGGTTATACTACGTTATAAACGTATATAATTTACCCACCGAGAAGTGGGGCCGACCAGCCAGGAATGTTGTGAAATACTACATCCGTGATGTTAGGTTCCCTTAGGTTAGGATATATAACGTTATAGGCGTATATAATGCCCGCACCGAGACGTACGGGACGACACGACCGGGATTCTATAAACATTACAAGCGAGGGGCTAGATGGGTTAGGTTAGGTTATATTACGATATAGACGTATATAATGTGCCCGCCGAGAAGTAGGGGCCGACCCGCCAGGAATGTTGGAAAATACTACATCGGAGATGTTAAGTTGCCTTAGGTTAGGATATATAACGATATAGACGTATATAATGTCCCCACGGAGAAGTACGGGCCGACACGACCGGGATTTTGTAAAACATTACCAGCGAGGGTCTAGATGGGTTAGGTTTGGTTATATTACGATATAGACGTATATAATGTGCCCACCTAGAAGTAGGGGCCGACCCGCCAGGAATGTTGGAAAATACTACATCCGAGATGTTAGGTTGCCTTAGGTTAGGATATATAACGATATAGACGTGTATAATGTCCCCACGGAGAAGTACGGGCAGACACGACCGGGATTTTGTAAAACATTACCAGCGAGGGTCTAGATGGATTAGGTTAGGTTATATTACGTTATAGACGTAAGTAATGTTCCCACCGAGAAGTGGGACCGACCCGCCAGGAATGTTGTGAAATACTACATGCGAGATGTTAGGTACCCTTAGGTTAGGATATATAACATTATAGACGTATATAATGTCCCCACGGGGAAGTACGGGCCGACACGACCGGGATTTTGTAAAACATTACCAGCGAGGGTCTAGATGGATTAGGTTGGGTTATATTACGTTATAGACGTAAATAATGAGCCCACCGAGAAGTAGCGGCCGCCCCGCCAGGAATGTTGGAAAATACTACATCCGAGATGTTAGGTTGCCTTTGGTTAGGATATATAACGTTATAGACGTATATAATGTCCGCACCGAGACGTACGAGACGACACGACCGGGATTCTGTAAAACATTACCAGCGAGGGTCTAGATGGGTTAGGTTAGGTTATATTACGATATAGACGTATATAATGTGCCCACCGAGAAGTAGGGACTGACCCGCCAGGAATGTTGGAAAATACTACATCCGAGATGTTAAGTTGCCTTAGGTTAGGATATATAAAATTATAGACGTATATAATGACCCCACGGAAAAGTACGGGCCGACACGACCGGGATTTTGTAAAACATTACCAGCGAGGGTCTAGATGGGCTAGGTTAAGTTATACTTCGTTATAAACGTATATAATGTTCCCACCGAGAAGTGGGGCCGACCAGCCAGGAATGTTGTGAAATACTACATCCGAGATGTTAGGTTCGCCTAGGTTAGGATATATAACGTTATAGACGTATATAATGTCCGCACCGAGAAGTACGGGCCGACACGACCGGGATTTTGTAAAACATTACCAGCGAGGGTCTAGATGGATTAGGTTAGGTTATATTACGTTATAGACGTAAATAATGTTCCCACCGAGAAGTGGGACCGACCCGCCAGGAATGTTGTGAAATACTACATTCGAGATGTTAGGTTGCCTTTGGTTAGGATATAAAACGTTATAGACGTATATAATGTCCGCGCCGAGACGTATGGGACGACACGACCGGGATTCTGTAAAACATTACAAGCGAGGGTCTAGATAGGGTTAGGTTAGGTTATACTTCGTTATAAACGTATATAATGTTCCCACCGAGAAGTGGGGCCGACCAGTCAGGAATGTTGTGAAATACTACATGCGAGATGTTAGGTACCCTTAGGTTAGGATATATAACGTTATAGACGTATATAATGTCCGCACGGAGACGTACGGGCCGACACGACCGGGATTCTGCAAAACATTACAAGCGAGGGGCTAGATGGGTTAGGTTAGGTTATACTACGTTATAAACGTATATAATTTTCCCACCGAGAAGTGGGGCCGACAAGCCAGGAATGTTGTGAAATACTTCATCCGTGATGTTAGGTTCCCTTAGGTTAGGATATATAACGTTATAGACGTATATAATGTCCGCACCGAGACGTACGAGACGACACGACCGGGATTTTGTAGAACATTACCAGCGAGGGTCTAGATGGGTTAGGTTAGGTTATATTACGATATAGACGTATATAATGTGCCCACCGAGAAGTAGGGGCCGACCCGCCAGGAATGTTGGAAAATACTACATCCGAAATGTTAGGTTGCCTTAGGTTAGGATATATAACGATATAGACGTATATAATGTCCCCACGGAGAAGTACGGGCCGACACGACCGGGATTTTGTAAAACATTACCAGCGAGGGTCTAGATGGATTAGGTTAGGTTATATTACGTTATAGACGTAAATAATGTTCCCACCGAGAAGTGGAGCCGACCCGCCAGGAATGTTGTGAAATACTACATTCGAGATGTTAGGTTGCCTTTGGTTAGGATATAAAACGTTATAGACGTATATAATGTCCGCGCCGAGACGTACGGGACGACACGACCGGGATTCTGTAAAACATTACAAGCGAGGGTCTAGATGGGTTAGGTTAGGTTATACTTCGTTATAAACGTATATAAGGTTCCCACCGAGAAGTGGGGCCGACCAGCCAGGAATGTTGTGAAATACTACATGCGAGATGTTAGGTACCCTTAGGTTAGGATATATAACGTTATAGACGTATATAATGTCCCCACGGAGAAGTACGGGCCGACACGACCGGGATTTTGTAAAACATTACCAGCGAGGGTCTAGATGGATTAGGTTGGGTTATATTACGTTATAGACGTAAATAATGTTCCCACCGAGAAGTAGCGGCCGCCCCGCCAGGAATGTTGGAAAATACTACATCCGAGATGTTAGGTTGCCTTTGGTTAGGATATATAACGTTATAGACGTATATAATGTCCGCACCGAGACGTACGAGACGACACGACCGGGATTCTGTAAAACATTACCAGCGAGGGTCTAGATGGGTTAGGTTAGGTTATATTACGATATAGACGTATATAATGTGCCCACCGAGAAGTAGGGACTGACCCGCCAGGAATGTTGGAAAATACTACATCCGAGATGTTAAGTTGCCTTAGGTTAGGATATATAAAATTATAGACGTATATAATGTCCCCACGGAAAAGTACGGGCCGACAAGACTGGGATTTTGTAAAACATAACCAGCGAGGGGCTAGATGGGTAAGGTTAGGTTATATTACGTTATAAACGTATATAATGTTCCCACCGAGAAGTGGGGCCGACCAGCCAGGAATGTTGTGAAATACTACATCCGAGATGTTACGTTCGCTTAGGTTAGTATATATAACGTTATAGACGTATATAATGTCCGCACCGAGACGTACGGGCCGACACGACAGGGATTCTGCAAAACATTACAAGCGAGGGGCTAGATGGGTTAGGTTAGGTTATATTACGATATAGACGTATATAATGTGCCCACCGAGAAGTAGGGGCCGACCCGCCAGGAATGTTGGAAAATACTACATCGGAGATGTTAAGTTGCCTTAGGTTAGGATATATAACGATATAGACGTATATAATGTCCCCACGGAGAAGTACGGGCCGACACGACCGGGATTTTGTAAAACATTACCAGCGAGGGTCTAGATGGGTTAGGTTTGGTTATATTACGATATAGACGTATATAATGTGCCCACCTAGAAGTAGGGGCCGACCCGCCAGGAATGTTGGAAAATACTACATCCGAGATGTTAGGTTGCCTTAGGTTAGGATATATAACGATATAGACGTGTATAATGTCCCCACGGAGAAGTACGGGCAGACACGACCGGGATTTTGTAAAACATTACCAGCGAGGGTCTAGATGGATTAGGTTAGGTTATATTACGTTATAGACGTAAATAATGTTCCCACCGAGAAGTGGGACCGACCCGCCAGGAATGTTGTGAAATACTACATTCGAGATGTTAGGTTGCCTTTGGTTAGGATATAAAACGTTATAGACGTATATAATGTCCGCGCCGAGACGTACGGGACGACACGACCGGGATTCTGTAAAACATTACAAGCGAGGGTCTAGATGGGTTAGGTTAGGTTATACTTCGTTATAAACGTATATAATGTTCCCACCGAGAAGTGGGGCCGACCAGTCAGGAATGTTGTGAAATACTACATGCGAGATGTTAGGTACCCTTAGGTTAGGATATATAACGTTATAGACGTATATAATGTCCGCACGGAGACGTACGGGCCGACACGACCGGGATTCTGCAAAACATTACAAGCGAGGGGCTAGATGGGTTAGGTTAGGTTATACTACGTTATAAACGTATATAATTTTCCCACCGAGAAGTGGGGCCGACAAGCCAGGAATGTTGTGAAATACTTCATCCGTGATGTTAGGTTCCCTTAGGTTAGGATATATAACGTTATAGACGTATATAATGTCCGCACCGAGACGTACGAGACGACACGACCGGGATTTTGTAGAACATTACCAGCGAGGGTCTAGATGGGTTAGGTTAGGTTATATTACGATATAGACGTATATAATGTGCCCACCGAGAAGTAGGGGCCGACCCGCCAGGAATGTTGGAAAATACTACATCCGAAATGTTAGGTTGCCTTAGGTTAGGATATATAACGATATAGACGTATATAATGTCCCCACGGAGAAGTACGGGCCGACACGACCGGGATTTTGTAAAACATTACCAGCGAGGGTCTAGATGGATTAGGTTAGGTTATATTACGTTATAGACGTAAATAATGTTCCCACCGAGAAGTGGAGCCGACCCGCCAGGAATGTTGTGAAATACTACATTCGAGATGTTAGGTTGCCTTTGGTTAGGATATAAAACGTTATAGACGTATATAATGTCCGCGCCGAGACGTACGGGACGACACGACCGGGATTCTGTAAAACATTACAAGCGAGGGTCTAGATGGGTTAGGTTAGGTTATACTTCGTTATAAACGTATATAAGGTTCCCACCGAGAAGTGGGGCCGACCAGCCAGGAATGTTGTGAAATACTACATGCGAGATGTTAGGTACCCTTAGGTTAGGATATATAACGTTATAGACGTATATAATGTCCCCACGGAGAAGTACGGGCCGACACGACCGGGATTTTGTAAAACATTACCAGCGAGGGTCTAGCTGGGTTAGGTTGGGTTATATTACGTTATAGACGTAAATAATGTTCCCACCGAGAAGTAGCGGCCGCCCCGCCAGGAATGTTGGAAAATACTACATCCGAGATGTTAGGTTGCCTTTGGTTAGGATATATAACGTTATAGACGTATATAATGTCCGCACCGAGACGTACGGGGTCGACACGACCGGGATTCTGTAAAACATTACAAGAGAGGGTCTAGATGGGTTAGGTTAAGTTATACTTCGTTATAAACGTATATAATGTTCCCACCGAGAAGTGGAGCCGACCAGCCATGAATGTTGTGAAATACTACATCCGAGATATTAGGTTCGCTTAGGTTAGGATATATAACGTTATAGACGTATATAATGTCCGCACCGAGACGTACGGGCCGACACGACCGGGATTCTGCAAAACATTACAAGCGAGGGGCTGGATGGGTTAGGTTAGGTTATATTACGATATAAACGTATATAATGTGCCCACCGAGAAGTAGGGGCCGACCCGCCAGGAATGTTGGAAAATACTACATCGGAGATGTTAAGTTGCCTTAGGTTAGGATATATAACGATATAGACGTATATAATGTCCCCACGGAGAAGTACGGGCCGACGCGACCGGGATTTTGTAAAACATTACCAGCGAGGGTCTAGATGGTTTAGGTTTGGTTATATTACGATATAGACGTAAATAATGCTCCCACCGAGAAGTGGGGCCGACCCGCCAGGAATGTTGTGAAATACTACATCCGAGATATTAGGTTCGCTTAGGTTAGGATATATAACGTTATAGACGTATATAATGTCCGCACCGAGACGTACGGGCCGACACGACCGGGATTCTGCAAAACATTACAAGCGAGGGGCTGGATGGGTTAGGTTAGGTTATATTACGATATAAACGTATATAATGTGCCCACCGAGAAGTAGGGGCCGACCCGCCAGGAATGTTGGAAAATACTACATCGGAGATGTTAAGTTGCCTTAGGTTAGGATATATAACGATATAGACGTATATAATGTCCCCACGGAGAAGTACGGGCCGACGCGACCGGGATTTTGTAAAACATTACCAGCGAGGGTCTAGATGGTTTAGGTTTTGTTATATTACGATATAGACGTAAATAATGCTCCCACCGAGAAGTGGGGCCGACCCGCCAGGAATGTTGTGAAATACTACATTCGAGATGTTAGGTTGCCTTTGGTTAGGATATAAAACGTTATAGACGTATATAATGTCCGCGCCGAGACGTACGGGACGACACGGCCGGGATTCTGTAAAACATTACAAGCGAGGGTCTAGATGGGTTAGGTTAGGTTATACTTCGTTATAAACGTATATAATGTTCCCACCGAGAAGTGGGGCCGACCAGCCAGGAATGTTGTGAAATACTACATCCGAGATGTTAGGTTCCCTTAGGTTAGGATATATAACGTTATAGATGTAAATAATGTCCCCGCCGAGAAGTACGGTCCGACACGACCGGGATTTTGTAAAACATTACCAGCGAGGGTCTAGATGGGTTAGGTTAGGTTATATTACGATATAGACGTATATAATGTTCCCACCGAGAAGTAGCGGCCGCACCGCCAGGAATGTTCTAAAATACTACATCCGAGATGTTAGGTTCCCTTAGGTTAGGATATATAACGATATAGACGTATATAATGTCCCCACGGAGAAGTACGGGCCGACACTACCGGGATTTTGTAAAACATTACCAGCGAGGGTCTAGATGGATTAGGTTAGGTTATATTACGTTATAGACGTAAATAATGTTCCCACCGAGAAGTGGAGCCGACCCGCCAGGAATGTTGTGAAATACTACATTCGAGATGTTAGGTTCCCTTAGGTTAAGATATATAACGTTATAGACGTAAATAATGTCCCCACCGAGAAGTACGGGCCGACACGACCGGCATTTTGTAAAACATTACCAGCGAGGGTCTAGCTGGGTTAGGTTAGGTTATATTACGATATAGACGTATATAATGTTCCCACCGAGAAGTAGCGGCCGCCCCGCCAGGAATGTTGGAAAATACTACATCCGGGATGTTAGGTTGCCTTTGGTTAGGATATATAAAGTTATAGACGTAAATAATGTCCCCACCGAGAAGTACGAGCCGACACGACCGGAATTTTGTAAAACATTACCAGCGAGGGTCTAGATGGGTTAGGTTAGGTTATATTACGATATAGACGTATATAATGTGCCCACCGAAAAGTAGGGGCCGACCCGCCAGGAATGTTGGAAAATACTACATCCAAGATGTTAGGTTCCCTTAGGTTAGGATATATAACGATATAGACGTATATAATGTCCGCACGGAGAAGTACGGGCCGACACGACCGGGATTTTGTAAAACATTACCAGCGACGGTCTAGATGGGTTAGGTTAGGTTATATTACGATATAGACGTATATAATGTGCCCACCGAGAAGTAGGGGCCGACCCGCCAGGAATGTTGGAAAATACTACATCCGAGATGTTAAGTTGCCTTAGGTTAGGATATATAAAATTATAGACGTATATAATGTCACCACGGAAAAGTACGGGCCGACACGCCTGGGATTCTGTAAAACATTACAAGCGAGGGTCTAGATGGGTTAGTTTAAGTTATACTTCGTTATAAACGTATATAATGTTCCCACCGAGAAGTGGGGCCGACCAGCCAGGAATGTTGTGAAATACTACATCCGCGATATTAGGTTCGCTTAGGTTAGGATATATAACGTTATAGACGTATATAATGTCCGCACCGAGACGTACGGGCCGACACGACCGGGATTCTGCAAAACATTACAAGCGAGGGGCTGGATGGGTTAGGTTAGGTTATATTACGATATAAACGTATATAGTGTGCCCACCGAGAAGTAGGGGCCGACCCGCCAGGAATGTTGGAAAATACTACATCGGAGATGTTAAGTTGCCTTAGGTTAGGATATATAACGATATAGACGTATATAATGTCCCCACGGAGAAGTACGGGCCGACGCGACCGGGATTTTGTAAAACATTACCAGCGAGGATCTAGATGGTTTAGGTTTGGTTATATTACGATATAGACGTAAATAATGCTCCCACCGAGAAGTGGGGCCGACCCGCCAGGAATGTTGTGAAATACTACATCCGAGATGTAAGGTTCCCTTAGGTTAGGATATATAACGTTATAGACGTAAATAATGTCCCCACCGAGAAGTACGGGCCGACACGACCGGGATTTTGTAAAACATTACCAGCGAGGGTCTAGATGGGTTAGGTTAGGTTATATTACGATATAGACGTATATAATGTTCCCACCGAGAAGTAGCGGCCGCCCCGCCAGGAATGTTGGAAAATACTACATCCGAGATGTTAGGTTCCCTTAGGTTAAGATATATAACGTTATAGACGTAAATAATGTCCCCACCGAGAAGTACGGGCCGACACGACCGGCATTTTGTAAAACATTACCAGCGAGGGTCTAGCTGGGTTAGGTTAGGTTATATTACGATATAGACGTATATAATGTTCCCACCGAGAAGTAGCGGCCGCCCCGCCAGGAATGTTGGAAAATACTACATCCGGGATGTTAGGTTGCCTTTGGTTAGGATATATAAAGTTATAGACGTAAATAATGTCCCCACCGAGAAGTACGAGCCGACACGACCGGGATTTTGTAAAACATTACCAGCGACGGTCTAGATGGGTTAGGTTAGGTTATATTACGCTATAGACGTATATAATGTGCCCACCGAAAAGTAGGGGCCGACCCGCCAGGAATGTTGGAAAATACTACATCCAAGATGTTAGGTTCCCTTAGGTTAGGATATATAACGATATAGACGTATATAATGTCCGCACGGAGAAGTACGGGCCGACACGACCGGGATTTTGTAAAACATTACCAGCGACGGTCTAGATGGGTTAGGTTAGGTTATATTACGATATAGACGTATATAATGTGCCCACCGAGAAGTAGGGGCCGGCCTGCCAGGAATGTTGGAAAATACTACATCCGAGATGTTAGGTTGCCTTAGGTTAGGATATATAACGATATAGACGTATATAATGTCCGCACCGAGACGTACGAGACGACACGACCGGGATTTTGTAAAACATAACCAGCGAGGGGCTAGATGGGTTAGGTTAGGTTATATTACGTTATAAACGTATATAATGTTCCCACCGAGAAGTGGGGCCGACCTGCCAGGAATGTTGTGAAATACTACGTCCGAGATGTTAGGTTCCCTTAGGTTAAGATATATAACGTTATAGACGTAAATAATGTCCCCACCGAGAAGTACGGGCCGACACGACCGGCATTTTGTAAAACATTACCAGCGAGGGTCTAGCTGGGTTAGGTTAGGTTATATTACGATATAGACGTATATAATGTTCCCACCGAGAAGTAGCGGCCGCCCCGCCAGGAATGTTGGAAAATACTACATCCGAGATGTTAGGTTGCCTTTGGTTAGGATATATAACTTTATAGACGTATATAATGTCCGCACCGAGACGTACGAGACGACACGACCGGGATTCTGTAAAACATTACCAGCGAGGGTCTAGATGGGTTAGGTTAGGTTATATTACGATATAGACGTATATAATGTGCCCACCGAAAAGTAGGGGCCGACCCGCCAGGAATGTTGGAAAATACTACATCCAAGATGTTAGGTTCCCTTAGGTTAGGATATATAACGATATAGACGTATATAATGTCCGCACGGAGAAGTACGGGCCGACACGACCGGGATTTTGTAAAACATTACCAGCGACGGTCTAGATGGGTTAGGTTAGGTTATATTACGATATAGACGTATATAATGTGCCCACCGAGAAGTAGGGGCCGACCCGCCAGGAATGTTGGAAAATACTACATCCGAGATGTTAAGTTGCCTTAGGTTAGGATATATAAAATTATAGACGTATATAATGTCACCACGGAAAAGTACGGGCCGACACGCCTGGGATTCTGTAAAACATTACAAGCGAGGGTCTAGATGGGTTAGTTTAAGTTATACTTCGTTATAAACGTATATAATGTTCCCACCGAGAAGTGGGGCCGACCAGCCAGGAATGTTGTGAAATACTACATCCGCGATATTAGGTTCGCTTAGGTTAGGATATATAACGTTATAGACGTATATAATGTCCGCACCGAGACGTACGGGCCGACACGACCGGGATTCTGCAAAACATTACAAGCGAGGGGCTGGATGGGTTAGGTTAGGTTATATTACGATATAAACGTATATAGTGTGCCCACCGAGAAGTAGGGGCCGACCCGCCAGGAATGTTGGAAAATACTACATCGGAGATGTTAAGTTGCCTTAGGTTAGGATATATAACGATATAGACGTATATAATGTCCCCACGGAGAAGTACGGGCCGACGCGACCGGGATTTTGTAAAACATTACCAGCGAGGGTCTAGATGGTTTAGGTTTGGTTATATTACGATATAGACGTAAATAATGCTCCCACCGAGAAGTGGGGCCGACCCGCCAGGAATGTTGTGAAATACTACATCCGAGATGTAAGGTTCCCTTAGGTTAGGATATATAACGTTATAGACGTAAATAATGTCCCCACCGAGAAGTACGGGCCGACACGACCGGGATTTTGTAAAACATTACCAGCGAGGGTCTAGATGGGTTAGGTTAGGTTATATTACGATATAGACGTATATAATGTTCCCACCGAGAAGTAGCGGCCGCCCCGCCAGGAATGTTGGAAAATACTACATCCGAGATGTTAGGTTCCCTTAGGTTAATATATATAACGTTATAGACGTAAATAATGTCCCCACCGAGAAGTACGGGCCGACACGACCGGCATTTTGTAAAACATTACCAGCGAGGGTCTAGCTGGGTTAGGTTAGGTTATATTACGATATAGACGTATATAATGTTCCCACCGAGAAGTAGCGGCCGCCCCGCCAGGAATGTTGGAAAATACTACATCCGGGATGTTAGGTTGCCTTTGGTTAGGATATATAAAGTTATAGACGTAAATAATGTCCCCACCGAGAAGTACGAGCCGACACGACCGGGATTTTGTAAAACATTACCAGCGACGGTCTAGATGGGTTAGGTTAGGTTATATTACGATATAGACGTATATAATGTGCCCACCGAAAAGTAGGGGCCGACCCGCCAGGAATGTTGGAAAATACTACATCCAAGATGTTAGGTTCCCTTAGGTTAGGATATATAACGATATAGACGTATATAATGTCCGCACGGAGAAGTATGGGCCGACACGACCGGGATTTTGTAAAATATTACCAGCGACGGTCTAGATGGGTTAGGTTAGGTTATATTACGATATAGACGTATATAATGTGCCCACCGAGAAGTAGGGGCCGACCTGCCAGGAATGTTGGAAAATACTACATCCGAGATGTTAGGTTGCCTTAGGTTAGGATATATAACGATATAGACGTATATAATGTCCGCACCGAGACGTACGAGTCGACACGACCGGGATTTTGTAAAACATAACCAGCGAGGGGCTAGATGGGTTAGGTTAGGTTATATTACGTTATAAACGTATATAATGTTCCCACCGAGAAGTGGGGCCGACCTGCCAGGAATGTTGTGAAATACTACGTCCGAGATGTTAGGTTCCCTTAGGTTAAGATATATAACGTTATAGACGTAAATAATGTCCCCACCGAGAAGTACGGGCCGACACGACCGGCATTTTGTAAAACATTACCAGCGAGGGTCTAGCTGGGTTAGGTTAGGTTATATTACGATATAGACGTATATAATGTTCCCACCGAGAAGTAGCGGCCGCCCCGCCAGGAATGTTGGAAAATACTACATCCGAGATGTTAGGTTGCCTTTGGTTAGGATATATAACGTTATAGACGTATATAATGACCGCACCGAGACGTACGGGACGACACGACCGGGATTCTGTAAAACATTACAAGCGAGGGTCTAGATGGGTTCGTTTAAGTTATACTTCGTTATAAACGTATATAATGTTCCCACCGAGAAGTGGGGCCGACCAGCCAGGAATGTTGTGAAATACTACATCCGCGATATTAGGTTCGCTTAGGTTAGGATATATAACGTTATAGACGTATATAATGTCCGCACCGAGACGTACGGGCCGACACGACCGGGATTCTGCAAAACATTACAAGCGAGGGGCTGGATGGGTTAGGTTAGGTTATATTACGATATAAACGTATATAATGTGCCCACCGAGAAGTAGGGGCCGACCCGCCAGGAATGTTGGAAAATACTACATCGGAGATGTTAAGTTGCCTTAGGTTAGGATATATAACGACATAGACGTATATAATGTCCCCACGGAGAAGTACGGGCCGACGCGACCGGGATTTTGTAAAACATTACCAGCGAGGGTCTAGATGGTTTAGGTTTGGTTATATTACGATATAGACGTAAATAATGCTCCCACCGAGAAGTGGGGCCGACCCGCCAGGAATGTTGTGAAATACTACATTCGAGATGTTAGGTTGCCTTTGGTTAGGATATAAAACGTTATAGACGTATATAATGTCCGCGCCGAGACGTACGGGACGACACGGCCGGGATTCTGTAAAACATTACAAGCGAGGGTCTAGATGGGTTAGGTTAGGTTATACTTCGTTATAAACGTATATAATGTTCCCACCGAGAAGTGGGGCCGACCAGCCAGGAATGTTGTGAAATACTACATCCGAGATGTAAGGTTCCCTTAGGTTAGGATATATAACGTTATAGACGTAAATAATGTCCCCACCGAAAAGTACGGGCCGACACGACCGGGATTTTGTAAAACATTACCAGCGAGGGTCTAGATGGGTTAGGTTAGGTTATATTACGATATAGACGTATATAATGTTCCCACCGAGAAGTAGCGGCCGCCCCGCCAGGAATGTTCTAAAATACTACATCCGAGATGTTAGGTTCCCTTAGGTTAGGATATATAACGATATAGACGTATATAATGTCCCCACGGAGAAGTACGGGCCGACACGACCGGGATTTTGTAAAACATTACCAGCGAGGGTCTAGATGGATTACGTTAGGTTATATTACGTTATACACGTAAATAATGTTCCCACCGAGAAGTGGGGCCGACCCGCCAGGAATGTTGTGAAATACTACATTCGAGATGTTAGGTTGCCTTTGGTTAGGATATATAACGTTATAGACGTATATAATGTCCGCACCGAGACGTACGGGCCGACACAACCGGGATTCTGCAAAACATTACAAGCGAGGTGCTAGATGGGTTAGGTTAGGTTATACTACGTTATAAACGTATATAATTTTCCCACCGAGAAGTGGGGCCGACCAGCCAGGAATGTTGTGAAATACTACATCCGTGATGTTAGGTTCCCTTAGGTTAGCATATATAACGTTATAGACGTATATAATGTCCGCACCGAGACGTACGAGACGACACGACCGGGATTCTGTAAAACATTACCAGCGAGGGTCTAGATGGGTTAGGTTAGGTTATATTACGATATAGACGTATATAATGTGCCCACCGAGAAGTAGGGACTGACCCGCCAGGAATGTTGGAAAATTCTACATCCGAGATGTTAAGTTGCCTTAGGTTAGGATATATAAAATTATAGACGTATATAATGTCATCACGGAAAAGTACGGGCCGACACGACTGGGATTTTGTAAAACATAACCAGCGAGGGGCTAGATGGGTTAGGTTAGGTTATATTACGTTATAAACGTATATAATGTTCCCACCGAGAAGTGGGGCCGACCTGCCAGGAATGTTGTGAAATACTACATCCGAGATGTTAGGTTCCCTTAGGTTAAGATATATAACGTCATAGACGTAAATAATGTCCCCACCGAGAAGTACGGGCCGACACGACCGGCATTTTGTAAAACATTACCAGCGAGGGTCTAGCTGGGTTAGGTTAGGTTATATTACGATATAGACGTATATAATGTTCCCACCGAGAAGTAGCGGCCGCCCCGCCAGGAATGTTGGAAAATACTACATCCGGGATGTTAGGTTGCCTTTGGTTAGGATATATAAAGTTATAGACGTAAATAATGTCCCCACCGAGAAGTACGAGCCGACACGACCGGGATTTTGTAAAACATTACCAGCGAGGGTCTAGATGGGTTAGGTTAGGTTATATTACGATATAGACGTATATAATGTGCCCACCGAAAAGTAGGGGCCGACCCGCCAGGAATGTTGGAAAATACTACATCGGAGATGTTAAGTTGCCTTAGGTTAGGATATATAACGATATAGACGTATATAGTGTCCGCACGGAGAAGTACGGGCCGACACGACCGGGATTTTGTAAAACACTACCAGCGACGGTCTAGATGGGTTAGGTTAGGTTATATTACGATATAGACGTATATAATGTGCCCACCGAGAAGTAGGGGCCGACCTGCCAGGAATGTTGGAAAATACTACATCCGAGATGTTAGGTTGCCTTAGGTTAGGATATATAACGATATAGATGTATATAATGTCCCCACGGAGAAGTACGGGCCGACACGACCGTGATTTTGTAAAACATTACCTGCGAGGGTCTAGATGGATTAGGTTAGGTTATATTACGTTATAGACGTAAATAATGTTCCCACCGAGAAGTGGGACCGACCCGCCAGGAATGTTGTGAAATACTACATTCGAGATGTTAGGTTGCCTTTGGCTAGGATATAAAACGTTATAGACGTATATAATGTCCGCGCCGAGACGTACGGGACGAAACGACCGGGATTCTGTAAAACATTACAAGCGAGGGTCTAGATGGGTTAGGTTAGGTTATACTTCGTTATAAACGTATATAATGTTCCCACCGAGAAGTGGGGCCGACCAGCCAGGAATGTTGTGAAATACTACATGCGAGATGTTAGGTACCCTTAGGTTAGGATATATAACGTTATAGACGTATATAATGTCCGCACGGAGACGTACGGGCCGACACGACCGGGATTCTGCAAAACATTACAAGCGAGGGGCTAGATGGGTTAGGTTAGGTTATACTACGTTTTAAACGTATATAATTTTCCCACCGAGAAGTGGGGCCGACCAGCCAGGAATGTTGTGAAATACTACATCCGTGATGTTAGGTTCCCTTAGGTTAGGATATATAACGTTATAGACGTATATAATGTCCGCACCGAGACGTACGAGACGACACGACCGGGATTTTGTAGAACATTACCAGCGAGGGTCTAGATGGGTTAGGTTAGGTTATATTACGATATAGACGTATATAATGTTCCCGCCAAGAAGTAGCGGCCGCCCCGCCAGGAATGTTGGAAAATACTACATCCGAGATGTTAGGTTCCCTTAGGTTAGGATATATAACGTTATAGACGTATATAATGTCCCCACGGAGAAGTACGGGCCGACACGACCGGGATTCTGTAAAACATTACAAGCGAGGGTCTAGATGGGTTAGTTTAAGTTATACTTCGTTATAAACGTATATAATGTTCCCACCGAGAAGTGGGGCCGACCAGCCAGGAATGTTGTGAAATACTACATCCGCGATATTAGGTTCGCTTAGGTTAGGATATTAAACGTTATAGACGTATATAATGTCCGCACCGAGACGTACGGGCCGACACGACCGGGATTCTGCAAAACATTACAAGCGAGGGGCTGGATGGGTTAGGTTAGGTTATATTACGATATAAACGTATATAATGTGCCCACTGAGAAGTGGGGCCGACCCGCCAGGAATGTTGGAAAATACTACATCGGAGATGTTAAGTTGCCTTAGGTTAGGATATATAACGACATAGACGTATATAATGTCCCCACGGAGAAGTACGGGCCGACGCGACCGGGATTTTGTAAAACATTACCAGCGAGGGTCTAGATGGTTTAGGTTTGGTTATATTACGATATAGACGTAAATAATGCTCCCACCGAGAAGTGGGGCCGACCCGCCAGGAATGTTGTGAAATACTACATTCGAGATGTTAGGTTGCCTTTGGTTAGGATATAAAACGTTATAGACGTATATAATGTCCGCGCCGAGACGTACGGGACGACACGGCCGGGATTCTGTAAAACATTACAAGCGAGGGTCTAGATGGGTTAGGTTAGGTTATACTTCGTTATAAACGTATATAATGTTCCCTCCGAGAAGTGGGGCCGACCAGCCAGGAATGTTGTGAAATACTACATCCGAGATGTAAGGTTCCCTTAGGTTAGGATATATAACGTTATAGACGTAAATAATGTCCCCACCGAGAAGTACGGGCCGACACGACCGGGATTTTGTAAAACATTACCAGCGAGGGTCTAGATGGGTTAGGTTAGGTTATATTACGATATAGACGTATATAATGTTCCCACCGAGAAGTAGCGGCCGCCCCGCCAGGAATGTTCTAAAATACTACATCCGAGATGTTAGGTTCCCTTAGGTTAGGATATATAACGATATAGACGTATATAATGTCCCCACGGAGAAGTACGGGCCGACACGACCGGGATTTTGTAAAACATTACCAGCGAGGGTCTAGATGGATTACGTTAGGTTATATTACGTTATACACGTAAATAATGTTCCCACCGAGAAGTGGGGCCGACCCGCCAGGAATGTTGTGAAATACTACATTCGAGATGTTAGGTTGCCTTTGGTTAGGATATATAACGTTATAGACGTATATAATGTCCGCACCGAGACGTACGGGCCGACACAACCGGGATTCTGCAAAACATTACAAGCGAGGTGCTAGATGGGTTAGGTTAGGTTATACTACGTTATAAACGTATATAATGTTCCCACCGAGAAGTGGGGCCGACCAGCCAGGAATGTTGTGAAATACTACATCCGCGATATTAGGTTCGCTTAGGTTAGGATATATAACGTTATAGACGTATATAATGTCCGCACCGAGACGTACGGGCCGACACGACCGGGATTCTGCAAAACATTACAAGCGAGGGGCTGGATGGGTTAGGTTAGGTTATATTACGATATAAACGTATATAATGTGCCCACCGAGAAGTAGGGGCCGACCCGCCAGGAATGTTGGAAAATACTACATCGGAGATGTTAAGTTGCCTTAGGTTAGGATATATAACGATATAGACGTATATAATGTCCCCACGGAGAAGTACGGGCCGACGCGACCGGGATTTTGTAAAACATTACCAGCGAGGGTCTAGATGGTTTAGGTTTGGTTATATTACGATATAGACGTAAATAATGCTCCCACCGAGAAGTGGGGCCGACCCGCCAGGAATGTTGTGAAATACTACATTCGAGATGTTAGGTTGCCTTTGGTTAGGATATAAAACGTTATAGACGTATATAATGTCCGCGCCGAGACGTACGGGACGACACGGCCGGGATTCTGTAAAACATTACAAGCGAGGGTCTAGATGGGTTAGGTTAGGTTATACTTCGTTATAAACGTATATAATGTTCCCACCGAGAAGTGGGGCCGACCAGCCAGGAATGTTGTGAAATACTACATCCGAGATGTAAGGTTCCCTTAGGTTAGGATATATAACGTTATAGACGTAAATAATGTCCCCACCGAGAAGTACGGGCCGACACGACCGGGATTTTGTAAAACATTACCAGCGAGGGTCTAGATGGGTTAGGTTAGGTTATATTACGATATAGACGTATATAATGTTCCCACCGAGAAGTAGCGGCCGCCCCGCCAGGAATGTTGGAAAATAATACATCCGGGATGTTAGGTTGCCTTTGGTTAGGATATATAAAGTTATAGACGTAAATAATGTCCCCACCGAGAGGTACGAGCCGACACGACCGGGATTTTGTAAAACATTACCAGCGAGGGTCTAGATGGGTTAGGTTAGGTTATATTACGATATAGACGTATATAATGTGCCCACCGAAAAGTAGGGGCCGACACGCCAGGAATGTTGGAAAATACTACATCGGAGATGTTAAGTTGCCTTAGGTTAGGATATATAACGATATAGACGTATATAGTGTCCGCACGGAGAAGTACGGGCCGACACGACCGGGATTTCGTAAAACACTACCAGCGACGGTCCAGATGGGTTAGGTTAGGTTATATTACGATATAGACGTATATAATGTGCCCACCGAGAAGTAGGGGCCGACCTGCCAGGAATGTTGGAAAATACTACATCCGAGATGTTAAGTTGCTTTAGGTTAGGATATATAACGATATAGATGTATATAATGTCCCCACGGAGAAGTACGGGCCGACACGACCGTGATTTTGTAAAACATTACCTGCGAGGGTCTAGATGGGTTAGGTTAGGTTATATTACGATATAGACGTATGTAATGTGCCCACCGAGAAGTAGGGGCCGACCCGCCAGGAATGTTGGAAAATACTACATCCGAGATGTTAGGTTGCCTTAGGTTAGGATATATAACGATATAGACGTATATAATGTCCCCACAGAGAAGTACGGGCCGACACGACTGGGATTTTGTAAAACATTACCAGCGAGGGTCTAGATGGATTAGGTTAGGTTATATTACGTTATAGACGTAAATAATGTTCCCACCGAGAAGTGGGACCGACCCGCCAGGAATGTTGTGAAATACTACATTCGAGATGTTAGGTTGCCTTTGGCTAGGATATAAAACGTTATAGACGTATATAATGTCCGCGCCGAGACGTACGGGACGAAACGACCGGGATTCTGTAAAACATTACAAGCGAGGGTCTAGATGGGTTAGGTTAGGTTATACTTCGTTATAAACGTATATAATGTTCCCACCGAGAAGTGGGGCCGACCAGCCAGGAATGTTGTGAAATACTACATGCGAGATGTTAGGTACCCTTAGGTTAGGATATATAACGTTATAGACGTATATAATGTCCGCACGGAGACGTACGGGCCGACACGACCGGGATTCTGCAAAACATTACAAGCGAGGGGATAGATGGGTTAGGTTAGGTTATACTACGTTTTAAACGTATATAATTTTCCCACCGAGAAGTGGGGCCGACCAGCCAGGAATGTTGTGAAATACTACATCCGTGATGTTAGGTTCCCTTAGGTTAGGATATATAACGTTATAGACGTATATAATGTCCGCACCGAGACGTACGAGACGACACGACCGGGATTTTGTAGAACATTACCAGCGAGGGTCTAGATGGGTTAGGTTAGGTTATATTACGATATAGACGTATATAATGTGCCCACCGAGAAGTAGGGACTGACCCGCCAGGAATGTTGGAAAATTCTACATCCGAGATGTTAAGTTGCCTTAGGTTAGGATATATAAAATTATAGACGTATATAATGTCACCACGGAAAAGTACGGGCCGACACGACTGGGATTTTGTAAAACATAACCAGCGAGGGGCTAGATGGGTTAGGTTAGGTTATATTACGTTATAAACGTATATAATGTTCCCACCGAGAAGTGGGGCCGACCTGCCAGGAATGTTGTGAAATACTACATCCGAGATGTTAGGTTCCCTTAGGTTAAGATATATAACGTCATAGACGTAAATAATGTCCCCACCGAGAAGTACGGGCCGACGCGACCGGGATTTTGTAAAACATTACCAGCGAGGGTCTAGATGGTTTAGGTTTGGTTATATTACGATATAGACGTAAATAATGCTCCCACCGAGAAGTGGGGCCGACCCGCCAGGAATGTTGTGAAATACTACATTCGAGATGTTAGGTTGCCTTTGGTTAGGATATAAAACGTTATAGACGTATATAATGTCCGCGCCGAGACGTACGGGACGACACGGCCGGGATTCTGTAAAACATTACAAGCGAGGGTCTAGATGGGTTAGGTTAGGTTATACTTCGTTATAAACGTATATAATGTTCCCACCGAGAAGTGGGGCCGACCAGCCAGGAATGTTGTGAAATACTACATCCGAGATGTTAGGTTCCCTTAGGTTAGGATATATAACGTTATAGATGTAAATAATGTCCCCGCCGAGAAGTACGGGCCGACACGACCGGGATTTTGTAAAACATTACCAGCGAGGGTCTAGATGGGTTAGGTTAGGTTATATTACGATATAGACGTATATAATGTTCCCACCGAGAAGTAGCGGCCGCCCCGCCAGGAATGTTGGAAAATACTACATCCGAGATGTTAGGTTGCCTTTGGTTAGGATATATAACGTTATAGACGTATATAATGACCGCACCGAGACGTACGGGACGACACGACCGGGATTCTGTAAAACATTACAAGCGAGGGTCTAGATGGGTTAGTTTAAGTTATACTTCGTTATAAACGTATATAATGTTCCCACCGAGAAGTGGGGCCGACCAGCCAGGAATGTTGTGAAATACTACATCCGCGATATTAGGTTCGCTTAGGTTAGGATATATAACGTTATAGACGTATATAATGTCCGCACCGAGACGTACGGGCCGACACGACCGGGATTCTGCAAAACATTACAAGCGAGGGGCTGGATGGGTTAGGTTAGGTTATATTACGATATAAACGTATATAATGTGCCCACCGAGAAGTAGGGGCCGACCCGCCAGGAATGTTGGAAAATACTACATCGGAGATGTTAAGTTGCCTTAGGTTAGGATATATAACGATATAGACGTATATAATGTCCCCACGGAGAAGTACGGGCCGACGCGACCGGGATTTTTAAAACATTACCAGCGAGGGTCTAGATGGTTTAGGTTTGGTTATATTACGATATAGACGTAAATAATGCTCCCACCGAGAAGTGGGGCCGACCCGCCAGGAATGTTGTGAAATACTACATTCGAGATGTTAGGTTGCCTTTGGTTAGGATATAAAACGTTATAGACGTATATAATGTCCGCGCCGAGACGTACGGGACGACACGGCCGGGATTCTGTAAAACATTACAAGCGAGGGTCTAGATGGGTTAGGTTAGGTTATACTTCGTTATAAACGTATATAATGTTCCCACCGAGAAGTGGGGCCGACCAGCCAGGAATGTTGTGAAATACTACATCCGAGATGTAAGGTTCCCTTAGGTTAGGATATATAACGTTATAGACGTAAATAATGTCCCCACCGAGAAGTACGGGCCGACACGACCGGGATTTTGTAAAACATTACCAGCGAGGGTCTAGATGGGTTAGGTTAGGTTATATTACGATATAGACGTATATAATGTTCCCACCGAGAAGTAGCGGCCGCCCCGCCAGGAATGTTGGAAAATAATACATCCGGGATGTTAGGTTGCCTTTGGTTAGGATATATAAAGTTATAGACGTAAATAATGTCCCCACCGAGAGGTACGAGCCGACACGACCGGGATTTTGTAAAACATTACCAGCGAGGGTCTAGATGGGTTAGGTTAGGTTATATTACGATATAGACGTATATAATGTGCCCACCGAAAAGTAGGGGCCGACACGCCAGGAATGTTGGAAAATACTACATCGGAGATGTTAAGTTGCCTTAGGTTAGGATATATAACGATATAGACGTATATAGTGTCCGCACGGAGAAGTACGGGCCGACACGACCGGGATTTCGTAAAACACTACCAGCGACGGTCCAGATGGGTTAGGTTAGGTTATATTACGATATAGACGTATATAATGTGCCCACCGAGAAGTAGGGGCCGACCTGCCAGGAATGTTGGAAAATACTACATCCGAGATGTTAGGTTGCTTTAGGTTAGGATATATAACGATATAGATGTATATAATGTCCCCACGGAGAAGTACGGGCCGACACGACCGTGATTTTGTAAAACATTACCTGCGAGGGTCTAGATGGGTTAGGTTAGGTTATATTACGATATAGACGTATGTAATGTGCCCACCGAGAAGTAGGGGCCGACCCGCCAGGAATGTTGGAAAATACTACATCCGAGATGTTAGGTTGCCTTAGGTTAGGATATATAACGATATAGACGTATATAATGTCCCCACAGAGAAGTACGGGCCGACACGACTGGGATTTTGTAAAACATTACCAGCGAGGGTCTAGATGGATTAGGTTAGGTTATATTACGTTATAGACGTAAATAATGTTCCCACCGAGAAGTGGGACCGACCCGCCAGGAATGTTGTGAAATACTACATTCGAGATGTTAGGTTGCCTTTGGCTAGGATATAAAACGTTATAGACGTATATAATGTCCGCGCCGAGACGTACGGGACGAAACGACCGGGATTCTGTAAAACATTACAAGCGAGGGTCTAGATGGGTTAGGTTAGGTTATACTTCGTTATAAACGTATATAATGTTCCCACCGAGAAGTGGGGCCGACCAGCCAGGAATGTTGTGAAATACTACATGCGAGATGTTAGGTACCCTTAGGTTAGGATATATAACGTTATAGACGTATATAATGTCCGCACGGAGACGTACGGGCCGACACGACCGGGATTCTGCAAAACATTACAAGCGAGGGGATAGATGGGTTAGGTTAGGTTATACTACGTTTTAAACGTATATAATTTTCCCACCGAGAAGTGGGGCCGACCAGCCAGGAATGTTGTGAAATACTACATCCGTGATGTTAGGTTCCCTTAGGTTAGGATATATAACGTTATAGACGTATATAATGTCCGCACCGAGACGTACGAGACGACACGACCGGGATTTTGTAGAACATTACCAGCGAGGGTCTAGATGGGTTAGGTTAGGTTATATTACGATATAGACGTATATAATGTGCCCACCGAGAAGTAGGGGCCGACCCGCCAGGAATGTTGGAAAATACTACATCGGAGATGTTAAGTTGCCTTAGGTTAGGATATATAACGATATAGACGTATATAATGTCCCCACGGAGAAGTACGGGCCGACACGACCGGGATTTTGTAAAACATTACCAGCGAGTGTCTAGATGGGTTAGGTTTGGTTATATTACGATATAGACGTATATAATGTGCCCACCTAGAAGTAGGGGCCGACCCGCCAGGAATGTTGGAAAATACTGCATCCGAGATGTTAGGTTGCCTTAGGTTAGGATATATAACGATATAGACGTATATAATGTACCCACGGAGAAGTACGGGCCGACACGAGCGGGATTTTGTAAAACATTACAAGCGAGGGTCTAGATGGGTTAGGTTAGGTTATACTTCGTTATAAACGTATATAATGTTCCCACCGAGAAGTGGGGCCGACCAGCCAGGAATGTTGTGAAATACTACATCCGAGATGTTAGGTACCCTTAGGTTAGGATATATAACGTTATAGACGTATATAATGTCCGCACCGAGACGTACGGGCCGACACGACCGGGATTCTGCAAAACATTACAAGCGAGGGGCTAGATGGGTTAGGTTAGGTTATACTACGTTATAAACGTATATAATTTTCCCACCGAGAAGTGGGGCCGACCAGCCAGGAATGTTGTGAAATACTACATCCGTGATGTTAGGTTCCCTTAGGTTAGGACATATAACGTTATAGACGTATATAATGTCCCCACGGAGAAGTACGGGCCGACACGACCGGGATTTTGTAAAACATTACCAGCGAGGGTCTAGATGGATTAGGTTAGGTTATATTACGTTATAGACGTAAATAATGTTCCCACCGAGAAGTGGGGCCGACCCGCCAGGAATGTTGTGAAATACTACATTCGAGATGTTAGGTTGCCTGTGGTTAGGATATATAACGTTATAGACGTATATAATGCCCGCACCGAGACGTACGGGACGACACGACCGGGATTCTGTAAAACATTACAAGCGAGGGTCTAGATGGGTTAGGTTAGGTTATACTACGTTATAAACGTATATAATGTTCCCACCGAGAAGTGGGGCCGACCAGCCAGGAATGTTGTGAAATACTACATCCGAGATGTTAGGTTGCCTTTGGTTAGGATATATAACGTTATAGACGTATATAATGTCCGCACCGATACGTACGAGACGACACGACCGGGATTCTGTAAAACATTACCAGCGAGGGTCTAGATGGGTTAGGTTAGGTTATATTACGATATAGACGTATATAATGTGCCCACCAAGAAGTAGCGGCCGCCCCGCCAGGAATGTTGGAAAATACTACATCCGAGATGTTAGGTTCCCTTAGGTTAGGATATATAACGTTATAGACGTATATAATGTCCCCACGGAGAAGTACGGGCCGACACGACCGGGATTTTGTAAAACATTACCAGCGAGGGTCTAGATGGATTAGGTTAGGTTATATTACGTTATAGACGTATATAATGTGCCCACCGAGAAGTAGGGGCCGACCCGCCAGGGATGTTGGAAAATACTACATCCGAGATGTTAGGTTGCCTTAGGTTAGGATATATAACGATATAGACGTATATAATGTACCCACGGAGAAGTACGGGCCGACACGTGCGGGATTTTGTAAAACATTACAAGCGAGGGTCTAGATGGGTTAGGTTAGGTTATACTTCGTTATAAACGTATATAATGTTCCCACCGAGAAGTGGGGCCGACCAGCCAGGAATGTTGTGAAATACTACATCCGAGATGTTAGGTTCCCTTAGGTTAGGTAATATAACGTTATAGACGTATATAATGTACCCACGGAGAAGTACGGGCCGACACGACCGGGATTTTGTAAAACATTACCAGCGAGGGTCTAGATGGATTAGGTTAGGTTATATTACGTTATAGACGTAAATAATGTTCCCACCGAGAAGTGGGGCCGATCCGCCAGGAATGTTGTGAAATACTACATTCGAGATGTTAGGTTGCCTTTGGTTAGGATATATAACGTTATAGACGTATATAATGCCCGCACCGAGACGTACGGGACGACACGACCGGGATTCTGTAAAACATTACAAGCGAGGGTCTAGATGGGTTAGGTTAGGTTATACTTCGTTATAAACGTATATAATGTTCCCACCGAGAAGTGGGGCCGACCAGCCAGGAATGTTGTGAAATACTACATTCGAGATGTTAGGTTGCCTTTGGTTAGGATATATAACGTTATAGACGTATATAATGCCCGCACCGAGACGTACGGGACGACACGACCGGGATTCTGTAAAACATTACAAGCGAGGGTCTAGATGGGTTAGGTTAAGTTATACTTCGTTATAAACGTATATAATGTTCCCACCGAGAAGTGGGGCCGACCAGCCAGGAATGTTGTGAAATACTACATTCGAGATGTTAGGTTGCCTTTGGTTAGGATATAAAACGTTATAGACGTATATAATGTCCGCGCCGAGACGTACGGGACGACACGACCGGGATTCTGTAAAACATTACAAGAGAGGGTCTAGATGGGTTAGGTTAGGTTATACTTCGTTATAAACGTATATAAGGTTCCCACCGAGAAGTGGGGCCGACCAGCCAGGAATGTTGTGAAATACTAAACGCGAGATGTTAGGTACCCTTAGGTTAGGATATATAACGTTATAGACGTATATAATGTCCGCACCGAGACGTACGGGCCGACACGACCGGGATTCTGCAAAACATTACAAGCGAGGGGCTAGATGGGTTAGGTTAGGTTATATTACGATATAGACGTATATAATGTGCCCACCGAGAAGTAGGGGCCGTCCCGCCAGGAATGTTGGAAAATACTACATCCGAGATGTTAGGTTGCCTTAGGTTAGGATATATAACGATATAGACGTATATAATGTACCCACGGAGAAGTACGGGCCGACACGAGCGGGATTTTGTAAAACATTACAAGCGAGGGTCTAGATGGGTTAGGTTAGGTTATACTTCGTTATAAACGTATATAATGTTCCCACCGAGAAGTGGGGCCGACCAGCCAGGAATGTTGTGAAATACCACATCCGAGATGTTAGGTACCCTTAGGTTAGGATATATAACGTTATAGACGTATATAATGTCCGCACCGAGACGTACGGGCCGACACGACCGGGATTCTGCAAAACATTACAAGCGAGGGGCTAGATGGGTTAGGTTAGGTTATACTACGTTATAAACGTATATAATTTTCCCACCGAGAAGTGGGGCCGACCAGCCAGGAATGTTGTGAAATACTACATCCGTGATGTTAGGTTCCCTTAGGTTAGGATATATAACGTTATAGACGTATATAATGTCCCCACGGAGAAGTACGGGCCGACACGACCGGGATTTTGTAAAACATTACCAGCGAGGGTCTAGATGGATTAGGTTAGGTTATATTACGTTATAGACGTAAATAATGTTCCCACCGAGAAGTGGGGCCGACCCGCCAGGAATGTTGTGAAATACTACATTCGAGATGTTAGGTTGCCTTTGGTTAGGATATAAAACGTTATAGACGTATATAATGTCCGCGCCGAGACGTACGGGACGACACGACCGGGATTCTGTAAAACATTACAAGCGAGGGTCTAGATGGGTTAGGTTAGGTTATACTTCGTTATAAACGTATATAATGTTCCCACCGAGAAGTGGGGCCGACCCGCCAGGAATGTTGTGAAATACTACATTCGAGATGTTAGGTTGCCTTTGGTTAGGATATATAACGTTATAGACGTATATAATGTCCGCACCGAGACGTACGAGACGACACGACCGGGATTTTGTAGAACATTACCAGCGAGGGTCTAGATGGGTTAGGTTAGGTTATATTACGATATAGACGTATATAATGTTCCCACCAAGAAGTAGCGGCCGCCCCGCCAGGAATGTTGGAAAATACTACATCCGAGATGTTAGGTTCCCTTAGGTTAGGATATATAACGTTATAGACGTATATAATGTCCCCACGGAGAAGTACGGGCCGACACGACCGGGATTTTGTAAAACATTACCAGCGAGGGTCTAGATGGATTAGGTTAGGTTATATTACGTTATAGACGTAAATAATGTTCCCACCGAGAAGTGGGGCCGACAAGTCAGGAATGTTGTGAAATACTACATCCGTGATGTTAGGTTCCCTTAGGTTAGGATATATAACGTTATAGACGTATATAATGTCCGCACCGAGACGTACGAGACGACACGACCGGGATTTTGTAGAACATTACCAGCGAGGGTCTAGATGGGTTAGGTTAGGTTATATTACGATATAGACGTATATAATGTTCCCACCAAGAAGTAGCGGCCGCCCCGCCAGGAATGTTGGAAAATACTACATCCGAGATGTTAGGTTCCCTTAGGTTAGGATATATAACGTTATAGACGTATATAATGTCCCCACGGAGAAGTACGGGCCGACACGACCGGGATTTTGTAAAACATTACCAGCGAGGGTCTAGATGGATTAGGTTAGGTTATATTACGTTATAGACGTAAATAATGTTCCCACCGAAGTGTGGGGCCGACCCGCCAGGAATGTTGGAAAATACTACATCCGAGATGTTTAGTTGCCTTTGGTTAGGATATATAACGTTATAGACGTATATAATGTCCGCACCGAGACGTACGAGACGACACGATGGGGATTCTGTAAAACATTACCAGCGAGGGTCTAGATTGGTTAGGTTAGATTATATTACGATATAGACGTATATAATGTTCCCACCGAGAAGTGGGGCCGACCAGACAGGAATGTTGTGAAATACTGCATCCGAGATGTTAGGTTCCCTTAGGTTAGGATATATAACGTTATAGACGTATATAATGTCCGCACCGAGACGTACGAGACGACACGACCGGGATTCTGTAAAACATTACCAGCGAGGGTCTAGATGGGTTAGGTTAGGTTATATTACGTTATAGACGTGAATAATGTTCCCACCGAGAAGTGGGGCCGACCCGCCAGGAATGTTGGAAAATACTACATCCGAGATGTTTAGTTGCCTTTGGTTAGGATATATAACGTTATAGACGTATATAATGTCCGCACCGAGACGTACGAGACGACACGACCGGGATTCTGTAAAACATTACCAGCGAGGGTCTAGATTGGTTAGGTTAGGTTATATTACGATATAGACGTATATAATGTTCACACCGAGAAGTGGGGCCGACCAGACAGGAATGTTGTGAAATACTACATCCGAGATGTTAGGTTGCCTTAGGTTAGGATATATAACGATATAGACGTATATAATGTACCCACGGAGAAGTACGGGCCGACACGTGCGGGATTTTGTAAAACATTACAAGCGAGGGTCTAGATGGGTTAGGTTAGGTTATACTTCGTTATAAACGTATATAATGTTCCCACCGAGAAGTGGGGCCGACCAGCCAGGAATGTTGTGAAATACTACATCCGAGATGTTAGGTACCCTTAGGTTAGGATATATAACGTTATAGACGTATATAATGTCCGCACCGAGACGTACGGGCCGACACGACCGGGATTCTGCAAAACATTACAAGCGAGGGGCTAGATGGGTTAGGTTAGGTTATACTACGTTATAAACGTATATAATTTTCCCACCGAGAAGTGGGGCCGACCAGCCAGGAATGTTGTGAAATACTACATCCGAGATGTTAGGTACCCTTAGGTTAGGATATATAACGTTATAGACGTATATAATGTCCGCACCGAGACGTACGGGCCGACACGACCGGGATTATGCAAAACATTACAAGCGAGGGGCTAGATGGGTTAGGTTAGGTTATACTACGTTATAAACGTATATAATTTTCCCACCGAGAAGTGGGGCCGACCAGCCAGGAATGTTGTGAAATACTACATCCGTGATGTTAGGTTCCCTTAGGTTAGGTAATATAACGTTATAGACGTATATAATGTACCCACGGAGAAGTACGGGCCGACACGACCGGGATTTTGTAAAACATTACCAGCGAGGGTCTAGATGGATTAGGTTAGGTTATATTACGTTATAGACGTAAATAATGTTCCCACCGAGAAGTGGGGCCGATCCGCCAGGAATGTTGTGAAATACTACATTCGAGATGTTAGGTTGCCTTTGGTTAGGATATATAACGTTATAGACGTATATAATGCCCGCACCGAGACGTACGGGACGACACGACCGGGATTCTGTAAAACATTACAAGCGAGGGTCTAGATGGGTTAGGTTAGGTTATACTTCGTTATAAACGTATATAATGTTCCCACCGAGAAGTGGGGCCGACCAGCCAGGAATGTTGTGAAATACTACATTCGAGATGTTAGGTTGCCTTTGGTTAGGATATATAACGTTATAGACGTATATAATGCCCGCACCGAGACGTACGGGACGACACGACCGGGATTCTGTAAAACATTACAAGCGAGGGTCTAGATTGGTTAGGTTAAGTTATACTTCGTTATAAACGTATATAATGTTCCCACCGAGAAGTGGGGCCGACCCGCCAGGAATGTTGGAAAATACTACATCCGAGATGTTAAGTTGCCTTAGGTTAGGATATATAAAATTATAGACGTATATAATGTCCCCACGGAAAAGTACGGGCCGACAAGACTGGGATTTTGTAAAACATAACCAGCGAGGGGCTAGATGGGTTAGGTCAGGTTATATTACGTTATAAACGTATATAATGTTCCCACCGAGAAGTGGGGCCGACCAGCCAGGATTGTTGTGAAATACTACATTCGAGATGTTAGGTTGCCTTTGGTTAGGATATAAAACGTTATAGACGTATATAATGTCCGCGCCGAGACGTACGGGACGACACGACCGGGATTCTGTAAAACATTACAAGAGAGGGTCTAGATGGGTTAGGTTAGGTTATACTTCGTTATAAACGTATATAAGGTTCCCACCGAGAAGTGGGGCCGACCAGCCAGGAATGTTGTGAAATACTAAACGCGAGATGTTAGGTACCCT
This sequence comes from Xylocopa violacea, assembly GCA_963969225.1. Classification (NCBI taxonomy): domain Eukaryota; kingdom Metazoa; phylum Arthropoda; class Insecta; order Hymenoptera; family Apidae; genus Xylocopa; species Xylocopa violacea. The sequence goes on along the minus strand of CAXAJV010000732.1, from coordinate 2,121,918 downwards.
TAGGTTAGGATATATAACGTTATAGACGTATATAATGTCCGCACCGAGACGTACGGGCCGACACGACCGGGATTCTGCAAAACATTACAAGCGAGGGGCTAGATGGGTTAGGTTAGGTTATATTAGGATATAGACGTATATAATGTGCCCACCGAGAAGTAGGGGCCGTCCCGCCAGGAATGTTGGAAAATACTACATCCGAGATGTTAGGTTGCCTTAGGTTAGGATATATAACGATATAGACGTATATAATGTACCCACGGAGAAGTACGGGCCGACACGAGCGGGATTTTGTAAAACATTACAAGCGAGGGTCTAGATGGGTTAGGTTAGGTTATACTTCGTTATAAACGTATATAATGTTCCCACCGAGAAGTGGGGCCGACCAGCCAGGAATGTTGTGAAATACTACATCCGAGATGTTAGGTACCCTTAGGTTAGGATATATAACGTTATAGACGTATATAATGTCCGCACCGAGACGTACGGGCCGACACGACCGGGATTCTGCAAAACATTACAAGCGAGGGGCTAGATGGGTTAGGTTAGGTTATACTACGTTATAAACGTATATAATTTTCCCACCGAGAAGTGGGGCCGACCAGCCAGGAATGTTGTGAAATACTACATCCGTGATGTTAGGTTCCCTTAGGTTAGGATATATAACGTTATAGACGTATATAATGTCCCCACGGAGAAGTACGGGCCGACACGACCGGGATTTTGTAAAACATTACCAGCGAGGGTCTAGATGGATTAGGTTAGGTTATATTACGTTATAGACGTAAATAATGTTCCCACCGAGAAGGGGGGCCGACCCGCCAGGAATGTTGTGAAATACTACATTCGAGATGTTAGGTTGCCTTTGGTTAGGATATAAAACGTTATAGACGTATATAATGTCCGCGCCGAGACGTACGGGACGACACGACCGGGATTCTGTAAAACATTACAAGCGAGGGTCTAGATGGGTTAGGTTAGGTTATACTTCGTTATAAACGTATATAATGTTCCCACCGAGAAGTGGGGCCGACCCGCCAGGAATGTTGTGAAATACTACATTCGAGATGTTAGGTTGCCTTTGGTTAGGATATATAACGTTATAGACGTATATAATGTCCGCACCGAGACGTACGAGACGACACGACCGGGATTTTGTAGAACATTACCAGCGAGGGTCTAGATGGGTTAGGTTAGGTTATATTACGATATAGACGTATATAATGTTCCCACCAAGAAGTAGCGGCCGCCCCGCCAGGAATGTTGGAAAATACTACATCCGAGATGTTAGGTTCCCTTAGGTTAGGATATATAACGTTATAGACGTATATAATGTCCCCACGGAGAAGTACGGGCCGACACGACCGGGATTTTGTAAAACATTACCAGCGAGGGTCTAGATGGATTAGGTTAGGTTATATTACGTTATAGACGTAAATAATGTTCCCACCGAGAAGTGGGGCCGACAAGCCAGGAATGTTGTGAAATACTACGTCCGTGATGTTAGGTTCCCTTAGGTTAGGATATATAACGTTATAGACGTATATAATGTCCGCACCGAGACGTACGAGACGACACGACCGGGATTTTGTAGAACATTACCAGCGAGGGTCTAGATGGGTTAGGTTAGGTTATATTACGATATAGACGTATATAATGTTCCCACCAAGAAGTAGCGGCCGCCCCGCCAGGAATGTTGGAAAATACTACATCCGAGATGTTAGGTTCCCTTAGGTTAGGATATATAACGTTATAGACGTATATAATGTCCCCACGGAGAAGTACGGGCCGACACGACCGGGATTTTGTAAAACATTACCAGCGAGGGTCTAGATGGATTAGGTTAGGTTATATTACGTTATAGACGTAAATAATGTTCCCACCGAAGTGTGGGGCCGACCCGCCAGGAATGTTGGAAAATACTACATCCGAGATGTTTAGTTGCCTTTGGTTAGGATATATAACGTTATAGACGTATATAATGTCCGCACCGAGACGTACGAGACGACACGATGGGGATTCTGTAAAACATTACCAGCGAGGGTCTAGATTGGTTAGGTTAGATTATATTACGATATAGACGTATATAATGTTCCCACCGAGAAGTGGGGCCGACCAGACAGGAATGTTGTGAAATACTGCATCCGAGATGTTAGGTTCCCTTAGGTTAGGATATATAACGTTATAGACGTATATAATGTCCGCACCGAGACGTACGAGACGACACGACCGGGATTCTGTAAAACATTACCAGCGAGGGTCTAGATGGGTTAGGTTAGGTTATATTACGTTATAGACGTGAATAATGTTCCCACCGAGAAGTGGGGCCGACCCGCCAGGAATGTTGGAAAATACTACATCCGAGATGTTTAGTTGCCTTTGGTTAGGATATATAACGTTATAGACGTATATAATGTCCGCACCGAGACGTACGAGACGACACGACCGGGATTCTGTAAAACATTACCAGCGAGGGTCTAGATTGGTTAGGTTAGGTTATATTACGATATAGACGTATATAATGTTCACACCGAGAAGTGGGGCCGACCAGACAGGAATGTTGTGAAATACTACATCCGAGATGTTAGGTTCCCTTAGGTTAGGATATATAACGTTATAGACGTATATAATGTCCGCACCGAGACGTACGAGACGACACGACCGGGATTCTGTAAAACATTACCAGCGAGGGTATAGATGGGTTAGGTTAGGTTATATTACGTTATAGACGTGAATAATGTTCCCACCGAGAAGTGGGGCCGACCCGCCAGGAATGTTGGAAAATACTACATCCGAGATGTTAGGTTCCCTTAGGTTAGGATATATAACGTTATAGACGTATATAATGTCCCCACGGAGAAGTACGGGCCGACACGACCGGGATTTTGTAAAACATTACCAGCGAGGTTCTAGATGGATTAGGTTAGGTTATATTACGTTATAGACGTAAATAATGTTCCCACCGAGAAGTGCGGCCGACCCGCCAGGAATGTTGGAAAATACTACATCCGAGATGTTAGGTTGCCTTAGGTTAGGATATATAACGATATAGACGTATATAATGTCCCCACGGAGAAGTACGGGCCGACACGACCGGGATTTTGTAAAACATTACAAGCGAGGGTCTAGATGGATTAGGTTAGGTTATATTACGTCATAGACGTAAATAATGTTCCCACCGAGAAGTGGGGCCGACCAGCCAGGAATGTTGTGAAATACTACATGCGAGATGTTAGGTACCCTTAGGTTAGGATATATAACGTTATAGACGTATATAATGTCCGCACGGAGACGTACGGGCCGACACGACCGGGATTCTGCAAAACATTACAAGCGAGGGGCTAGATGGGTTAGGTTAGGTTATACTACGTTATAAACGTATATAATTTTCCCACCGGGAAGTGGGGCCGACAAGCCAGGAATGTTGTGAAATACTACATCCGTGATGTTACGTTCCCTTAGGTTAGGATATATAACGTTATAGACGTATATAATGTCCGCACCGAGACGTACGGGCCGACACGACCGGGATTCTGCAAAACATTACAAGCGAGGGTCTAGATGGATTAGGTTAGGTTATATTACGTTATAGACGTATATAATGTTCCCACCAAGAAGTAGCGGCCGCCCCGCCAGGAATGTTGGAAAATACTACATCCGAGATGTTAGGTTCCCTTAGGTTAGGATATATAACGTTATAGACGTATATAATGTCCCCACGGAGAAGTACGGGCCGACACGACCGGGATTTTGTAAAACATTACCAGCGAGGGTCTAGATGGATTAGGTTAGGTTATATTACGTTATCGACGTAAATAATGTTCCCACCGAAGTGTGGGGCCGACCCGCCAGGAATGTTGGAAAATACTACATCCGAGATGTTTAGTTGCCTTTGGTTAGGATATATAACGTTATAGACGTATATAATGTCCGCACCGAGACGTACGGGCCGACACGACCGGGATTCTGCAAAACATTACAAGCGAGGGGCTAGATGGGTTAGGTTAGGTTATATTACGATATAGACGTATATAATGTGCCCACCGAGAAGTAGGGGCCGACCCGCCAGGAATGTTGGAAAATACTACATCGGAGATGTTAAGTTGCCTTAGGTTAGGATATATAACGATATAGACGTATATAATGTCCCCACGGAGAAGTACGGGCCGACACGACCGGGATTTTGTAAAACATTACCAGCGAGGGTCTAGATGGGTTAGGTTTGGTTATATTACGATATAGACGTATATAATGTGCCCACCTAGAAGTAGGGGCCGACCCGCCAGGAATGTTGGAAAATACTACATCCGAGATGTTAGGTTGCCTTAGGTTAGGATATATAACGATATAGACGTATATAATGTCCCCACGGAGAAGTACGGGCAGACACGACCGGGATTTTGTAAAACATTACCAGCGAGGGTCTAGATGGATTAGGTTAGGTTATATTACGTTATCGACGTAAATAATGTTCCCACCGAAGTGTGGGGCCGACCCGCCAGGAATGTTGGAAAATACTACATCCGAGATGTTTAGTTGCCTTTGGTTAGGATATATAACGTTATAGACGTATATAATGTCCGCACCGAGACGTACGGGCCGACACGACCGGGATTCTGCAAAACATTACAAGCGAGGGTCTAGATGGGTTAGGTTAGGTTATACTTCGTTATAAACGTATATAATGTTCCCACCGAGAAGTGGGGCCGACAAGCCAGGAATGTTGTGAAATACTACATCCGTGATGTTAGGTTCCCTTAGGTTAGGATATATAACGTTATAGACGTATATAATGTCCGCACCGAGACGTACGAGACGACACGACCGGGATTTTGTAGAACATTACCAGCGAGGGTCTAGATGGGTTAGGTTAGGTTATATTACGATATAGACGTATATAATGTTCCCACCAAGAAGTAGCGGCCGCCCCGCCAGGAATGTTGGAAAATACTACATCCGAGATGTTAGGTTCCCTTAGGTTAGGATATATAACGTTATAGACGTATATAATGTCCCCACGGAGAAGTACGGGCCGACACGACCGGGATTTTGTAAAACATTACCAGCGAGGGTCTAGATGGATTAGGTTAGGTTATATTACGTTATAGACGTAAATAATGTTCCCACCGGGAAGTGGGGCCGACCAGCCAGGAATGTTGTGAAATACTACATGCGAGATGTTAGGTACCCTTAGGTTAGGATATATAACGTTATAGACGTATATAATGTCCGCACGGAGACGTACGGGCCGACACGACCGGGATTCTGCAAAACATTACAAGCGAGGGGCTAGATGGGTTAGGTTAGGTTATACTACGTTATAAACGTATATAATTTTCCCACCGAGAAGTGGGGCCGACAAGCCAGGAATGTTGTGAAATACTACATCCGTGATGTTAGGTTCCCTTAGGTTAGGATATATAACGTTATAGACGTATATAATGTCCGCACCGAGACGTACGAGACGACACGACCGGGATTTTGTAGAACATTACCAGCGAGGGTCTAGATGGGTTAGGTTAGGTTATATTACGATATAGACGTATATAATGTTCCCACCAAGAAGTAGCGGCCGCCCCGCCAGGAATGTTGGAAAATACTACATCCGAGATGTTAGGTTCCCTTAGGTTAGGATATATAACGTTATAGACGTATATAATGTCCCCACGGAGAAGTACGGGCCGACACGACCGGGATTTTGTAAAACATTACCAGCGAGGGTCTAGATGGATTAGGTTAGGTTATATTACGTTATAGACGTAAATAATGTTCCCACCGAAGTGTGGGGCCGACCCGCCAGGAATGTTGGAAAATACTACATCCGAGATGTTTAGTTGCCTTTGGTTAGGATATATAACGTTATAGACGTATATAATGTCCGCACCGAGACGTACGAGACGACACGATGGGGATTCTGTAAAACATTACCAGCGAGGGTCTAGATTGGTTAGGTTAGGTTATATTACGATATAGACGTATATAATGTTCCCACCGAGAAGTGGGGCCGACCAGACAGGAATGTTGTGAAATACTGCATCCGAGATGTTAGGTTCCCTTAGGTTAGGATATATAACGTTATAGACGTATATAATGTCCGCACCGAGACGTACGAGACGACACGACCGGGATTCTGTAAAACATTACCAGCGAGGGTCTAGATGGGTTAGGTTAGGTTATATTACGTTATAGACGTGAATAATGTTCCCACCGAGAAGTGGGGCCGACCCGCCAGGAATGTTGGAAAATACTACATCCGAGATGTTTAGTTGCCTTTGCTTAGGATATATAACGTTATAGACGTATATAATGTCCGCACCGAGACGTACGAGACGACACGACCGGGATTCTGTAAAACATTACCAGCGAGGGTCTAGATTGGTTAGGTTAGGTTATATTACGATATAGACGTATATAATGTTCCCACCGAGAAGTGGGGCCGACCAGACAGGAATGTTGTGAAATACTACATCCGAGATGTTAGGTTCCCTTAGGTTAGGATATATAACGTTATAGACGTATATAATGTCCGCACCGAGACGTACGAGACGACACGACCGGGATTCTGTAAAACATTACCAGCGAGGGTATAGATGGGTTAGGTTAGGTTATATTACGTTATAGACGTAAATAATGTTCCCACCGAGAAGTGCGGCCGACCCGCCAGGAATGTTGTGAAATACTACATTCGAGATATTAGGTTGCCTTTGGTTAGGATATATAACGTTATAGACGTATATAATGTCCGCACCGAGACGTACGAGACGACACGACCGGGATTCTGTAAAACATTACCAGCGAGGGTATAGATGGGTTAGGTTAGGTTATATTACGTTATAGACGTGAAGAATGTTCCCACCGAGAAGTGGGGCCGACCCGCCAGGAATGTTGGAAAATACTACATCCGAGATGTTAGGTTCCCTTAGGTTAGGATATATAACGTTATAGACGTATATAATGTCCCCACGGAGAAGTACGGGCCGACACGACCGGGATTTTGTAAAACATTACCAGCGAGGTTCTAGATGGATTAGGTTAGGTTATATTACGTTATAGACGTAAATAATGTTCCCACCGAGAAGTGCGGCCGACCCGCCAGGAATGTTGTGAAATACTACATTCGAGATATTAGGTTGCCTTTGGTTAGGATATATAACGTTATAGACGTATATAATGTCCGCACCGAGACGTACGGGATGACACGACCGGGATTCTGCAAAACATTACAAGCGAGGGTCTAGATGGGTTAGGTTAGGTTATATTACGATATAGACGTATATAATGTGCCCACCGAGAAGTAGGGGCCGACCCGCCAGGAATGTTGGAAAATACTACATCGGAGATGTTAAGTTGCCTTAGGTTAGGATATATAACGATATAGACGTATATAATGTCCCCACGGAGAAGTACGGGCAGACACGACCGGGATTTTGTAAAACATTACCAGCGAGGGTCTAGATGGATTAGGTTAGGTTATATTACGTTATAGACGTAAATAATGTTCCCACCGAGAAGTGGGACCGACCCACCAGCAATGTTGTGAAATACTACATTCGAGATGTTAGGTTGCCTTTGGTTAGGATATAAAACGTTATAGACGTATATAATGTCCCCGCCGAGACGTACGGGACGACACGACCGGGATTCTGTAAAACATTACAAGCGAGGGTCTAGATGGGTTAGGTTAGGTTATACTTCGTTATAAACGTATATAATGTTCCCACCGAGAAGTGGGGCCGACAAGCCAGGAATGTTGTGAAATACTACATCCGTGATGTTAGGTTCCCTTAGGTTAGGATATATAACGTTATAGACGTATATAATGTCCGCACCGAGACGTACGAGACGACACGACCGGGATTTTGTAGAACAATACCAGCGAGGGTCTAGATGGGTTAGGTTAGGTTATATTACGATATAGACGTATATAATGTTCCCACCAAGAAGTAGCGGCCGCCCCGCCAGGAATGTTGGAAAATACTACATCCGAGATGTTAGGTTCCCTTAGGTTAGGATATATAACGTTATAGACGTATATAATGTCCCCACGGAGAAGTACGGGCCGACACGACCGGGATTTTGTAAAACATTACCAGCGAGGGTCTAGATGGATTAGGTTAGGTTATATTACGTTATAGACGTAAATAATGTTCCCACCGGGAAGTGGGGCCGACCAGCCAGGAATGTTGTGAAATACTACATGCGAGATGTTAGGTACCCTTAGGTTAGGATATATAACGTTATAGACGTATATAATGTCCGCACGGAGACGTACGGGCCGACACGACCGGGATTCTGCAAAACATTACAAGCGAGGGGCTAGATGGGTTAGGTTAGGTTATACTACGTTATAAACGTATATAATTTTCCCACCGAGAAGTGGGGCCGACAAGCCAGGAATGTTGTGAAATACTACATCCGTGATGTTAGGTTCCCTTAGGTTAGGATATATAACGTTATAGACGTATATAATGTCCGCACCGAGACGTACGAGACGACACGACCGGGATTTTGTAGAACATTACCAGCGAGGGTCTAGATGGGTTAGGTTAGGTTATATTACGATATAGACGTATATAATGTTCCCACCAAGAAGTAGCGGCCGCCCCGCCAGGAATGTTGGAAAATACTACATCCGAGATGTTAGGTTCCCTTAGGTTAGGATATATAACGTTATAGACGTATATAATGTCCCCACGGAGAAGTACGGGCCGACACGACCGGGATTTTGTAAAACATTACCAGCGAGGGTCTAGATGGATTAGGTTAGGTTATATTACGTTATAGACGTAAATAATGTTCCCACCGAAGTGTGGGGCCGACCCGCCAGGAATGTTGGAAAATACTACATCCGAGATGTTTAGTTGCCTTTGGTTAGGATATATAACGTTATAGACGTATATAATGTCCGCACCGAGACGTACGAGACGACACGATGGGGATTCTGTAAAACATTACCAGCGAGGGTCTAGATTGGTTAGGTTAGGTTATATTACGATATAGACGTATATAATGTTCCCACCGAGAAGTGGGGCCGACCAGACAGGAATGTTGTGAAATACTGCATCCGAGATGTTAGGTTCCCTTAGGTTAGGATATATAACGTTATAGACGTATATAATGTCCGCACCGAGACGTACGAGACGACACGACCGGGATTCTGTAAAACATTACCAGCGAGGGTCTAGATGGGTTAGGTTAGGTTATATTACGTTATAGACGTGAATAATGTTCCCACCGAGAAGTGGGGCCGACCCGCCAGGAATGTTGGAAAATACTACATCCGAGATGTTTAGTTGCCTTTGGTTAGGATATATAACGTTATAGACGTATATAATGTCCGCACCGAGACGTACGAGACGACACGACCGGGATTCTGTAAAACATTACCAGCGAGGGTCTAGATTGGTTAGGTTAGGTTATATTACGATATAGACGTATATAATGTTCCCACCGAGAAGTGGGGCCGACCAGACAGGAATGTTGTGAAATACTACATCCGAGATGTTAGGTTCCCTTAGGTTAGGATATATAACGTTATAGACGTATATAATGTCCGCACCGAGACGTACGAGACGACACGACCGGGATTCTGTAAAACATTACCAGCGAGGGTATAGATGGGTTAGGTTAGGTTATATTACGTTATAGACGTAAATAATGTTCCCACCGAGAAGTGCGGCCGACCCGCCAGGAATGTTGTGAAATACTACATTCGAGATATTAGGTTGCCTTTGGTTAGGATATATAACGTTATAGACGTATATAATGTCCGCACCGAGACGTACGAGACGACACGACCGGGATTCTGTAAAACATTACCAGCGAGGGTATAGATGGGTTAGGTTAGGTTATATTACGTTATAGACGTGAATAATGTTCCCACCGAGAAGTGGGGCCGACCCGCCAGGAATGTTGGAAAATACTACATCCGAGATGTTAGGTTCCCTTAGGTTAGGATATATAACGTTATAGACGTATATAATGTCCCCACGGAGAAGTACGGGCCGACACGACCGGGATTTTGTAAAACATTACCAGCGAGGTTCTAGATGGATTAGGTTAGGTTATATTACGTTATAGACGTAAATAATGTTCCCACCGAGAAGTGCGGCCGACCCGCCAGGAATGTTGTGAAATACTACATTCGAGATATTAGGTTGCCTTTGGTTAGGATATATAACGTTATAGACGTATATAATGTCCGCACCGAGACGTACGGGACGACACGACCGGGATTCTGCAAAACATTACAAGCGAGGGTCTAGATGGGTTAGGTTAGGTTATATTACGATATAGACGTATATAATGTGCCCACCGAGAAGTAGGGGCCGACCCGCCAGGAATGTTGGAAAATACTACATCGGAGATGTTAAGTTGCCTTAGGTTAGGATATATAACGATATAGACGTATATAATGTCCCCACGGAGAAGTACGGGCCGAAACGACCGGGATTTTGTAAAACATTACCAGCGAGGGTCTAGATGGGTTAGGTTTGGTTATATTACGATATAGACGTAAATAATGTGCCCACCGAGAAGTAGGGGCCGACCCGCCAGGAATGTTGGAAAATACTACATCCGAGATGTTAGGTTGCCTTAGGTTAGGATATATAACGATATAGACGTATATAATGTCCCCACGGAGAAGTACGGGCCGACACGACCGGGATTTTGTAAAACATTACAAGCGAGGGTCTAGATGGATTAGGTTAGGTTATATTACGTCATAGACGTAAATAATGTTCCCACCGAGAAGTGGGGCCGACCAGCCAGGAATGTTGTGAAATACTACATGCGAGATGTTAGGTACCCTTAGGTTAGGATATATAACGTTATAGACGTATATAATGTCCGCACGGAGACGTACGGGCCGACACGACCGGGATTCTGCAAAACATTACAAGCGAGGGGCTAGATGGGTTAGGTTAGGTTATACTACGTTATAAACGTATATAATTTTCCCACCGGGAAGTGGGGCCGACAAGCCAGGAATGTTGTGAAATACTACATCCGTGATGTTAGGTTCCCTTAGGTTAGGATATATAACGTTATAGACGTATATAATGTCCGCACCGAGACGTACGGGCCGACACGACCGGGATTCTGCAAAACATTACAAGCGAGGGTCTAGATGGATTAGGTTAGGTTATATTACGTTATAGACGTATATAATGTTCCCACCAAGAAGTAGCGGCCGCCCCACCAGGAATGTTGGAAAATACTACATCCGAGATGTTAGGTTCCCTTAGGTTAGGATATATAACGTTATAGACGTATATAATGTCCCCACGGAGAAGTACGGGCCGACACGACCGGGATTTTGTAAAACATTACCAGCGAGGGTCTAGATGGATTAGGTTAGGTTATATTACGTTATAGACGTAAATAATGTTCCCACCGAAGTGTGGGGCCGACCCGCCAGGAATGTTGGAAAATACTACATCCGAGATGTATAGTTGCCTTTGGTTAGGATATATAACGTTATAGACGTATATAATGTCCGCACCGAGACGTACGAGACGACACGACCGGGATTCTGTAAAACATTACCAGCGAGGGTCTCGATTGGTTAGGTTAGGTTATATTACGATATAGACGTATATAATGTTCCCACCGAGAAGTGGGGCCGACCAGACAGGAATGTTGTGAAATACTACATCCGAGATGTTAGGTTCCCTTAGGTTAGGATATATAACGTTATAGACGTATATAATGTCCGCACCGAGACGTACGAGACGACACGACCGGGATTCTGTAAAACATTACCAGCGAGGGTATAGATGGGTTAGGTTAGGTTATATTACGTTATAGACGTGAATAATGTTCCCACCGAGAAGTGGGGCCGACCCGCCAGGAATGTTGGAAAATACTACATCCGAGATGTTAGGTTACCTTAGGTTAGGATATATAACGTTATAGACGTATATAATGTCCCCACGGAGAAGTACGGGCCGACACGACCGGGATTTTGTAAAACATTACCAGCGAGGTTCTAGATGGATTAGGTTAGGTTATATTACGTTATAGACGTAAATAATGTGCCCACCGAGAAGTAGGGGCCGACCCGCCAGGAATGTTGGAAAATACTACATCGGAGATGTTAAGTTGCCTTAGGTTAGGATATATAACGATATAGACGTATATAATGTCCCCACGGAGAAGTACGGGCCGACACGACCGGGATTTTGTAAAACATTACCAGCGAGGGTCTAGATGGGTTAGGTTTGGTTATACTACGTTATAAACGTATATAATTTTCCCACCGAGAAGTGGGGCCGACAAGCCAGGAATGTTGTGAAATACTACATCCGTGATGTTAGGTTCCCTTAGGTTAGGATATATAACGTTATAGACGTATATAATGTCCGCACCGAGACGTACGAGACGACACGACCGGGATTTTGTAGAACATTACCAGCGAGGGTCTAGATGGGTTAGGTTAGGTTATATTACGATATAGACGTATATAATGTTCCCACCAAGAAGTAGCGGCCGCCCCGCCAGGAATGTTGGAAAATACTACATCCGAGATGTTAGGTTCCCTTAGGTTAGGATATATAACGTTATAGACGTATATAATGTCCCCACGGAGAAGTACGGGCCGACACGACCGGGATTTTGTAAAACATTACCAGCGAGGGTCTAGATGGATTAGGTGAGGTTATATTACGTTATAGACGTAAATAATGTTCCCACCGAGAAGTGGGGCCGACCAGCCAGGAATGTTGTGAAATACTACATGCGAGATGTTAGGTACCCTTAGGTTAGGATATATAACGTTATAGACGTATATAATGTCCGCACGGAGACGTACGGGCCGACACGACCGGGATTCTGTAAAACATTACAAGCGAGGGTCTAGATGGGTTAGGTTAAGTTATACTTCGTTATAAACGTATATAATGTTCCCACCGAGAAGTGGGGCCGACCAGCCAGGAATGTTGTGAAATACTACATCCGAGATGTTAGGTTCGCTTAGGTTAGGATATATAACGTTATAGACGTATATAATGTCCCCACGGAGAAGTACGGGCCGACACGACCGGGATTTTGTAAAACATTACCAGCGAGGGTCTAGATGGATTAGGTTAGGTTATATTACGTTATAGACGTAAATAATGTTCCCACCGAAGTGTGGGGCCGACCCGCCAGGAATGTTGGAAAATACTACATCCGAGATGTTTAGTTGCCTTTGGTTAGGATATATAACGTTATAGACGTATATAATGTCCGCACCGAGACGTACGAGACGTCACGATCGGGATTCTGTAAAACATTACCAGCGAGGGTCTAGATTGGTTAGGTTAGGTTATATTACGATATAGACGTATATAATGTTCCCACCGAGAAGTGGGGCCGACCAGACAGGAATGTTGTGATATACTACATCCGAGATGTTAGGTTCCCTTAGGTTAGGATATATAACGTTATAGACGTATATAATGTCCGCACCGAGACGTACGAGACGACACGACCGGGATTCTGTAAAACATTACCAGCGAGGGTCTAGATGGGTTAGGTTAGGTTATATTACGTTATAGACGTGAATAATGTTCCCACCGAGAAGTGGGGCCGACCCGCCAGGAATGTTGGAAAATACTACATCCGAGATGTTTAGTTGCCTTTGGTTAGGATATATAACGTTATAGACGTATATAATGTCCGCACCGAGACGTACGAGACGACACGACCGGGATTCTGTAAAACATTACCAGCGAGGGTCTAGATTGGTTAGGTTAGGTTATATTACGATATAGACGTATATAATGTTCCCACCGAGAAGTGGGGCCGACCAGACAGGAATGTTGGAAAATACTACATCCGAGATGTTTAGTTGCCTTTGGTTAGGATATATAACGTTATAGACGCATATAATGTCCGCACCGAGACGTACGGGCCGACACGACCGGGATTCTGCAAAACATTACAAGCGAGGGGCTGGATGGGTTAGGTTAGGTTATACTACGTTACAAACGTATATAATTTTCCCACCGAGAAGTGGGGCCGACAAGCCAGGAATGTTGTGAAATACTACATCCGTGATGTTAGGTTCCCTTAGGTTAGGATATATAACGTTATAGACGTATATAATGTCCGCACCGAGACGTACGAGACGACACGACCGGGATTTTGTAGAACATTACCAGCGAGGGTCTAGATGGGTTAGGTTAGGTTATATTACGATATAGACGTATATAATGTTCCCACCAAGAAGTAGCGGCCGCCCCGCCAGGAATGTTGTGAAATACTACATCCGAGATGTTAGGTTCCCTTAGGTTAGGATATATAACGTTATAGACGTATATAATGTCCCCACGGAGAAGTACGGGCCGACACGACCGGGATTTTGTAAAACAATACCAGCGAGGTTCTAGATGGATTAGGTTAGGTTATATTACGTTATAGACGTAAATAATGTTCCCACCGAGAAGTGCGGCCGACCCGCCAGGATTGTTGTGAAATACTACATTCGAGATATTAGGTTGCCTTTGGTTAGGATATATAACGTTATAGACGTATATAATGTCCGCACCGAGACGTACGGGACGACACGACCGGGATTCTGCAAAACATTACAAGCGAGGGTCTAGATGGGTTAGGTTAGGTTATATTACGATATAGACGTATATAATGTGCCCACCGAGAAGTAGGGGCCGACCCGCCAGGAATGTTGGAAAATACTACATCGGAGATGTTAAGTTGCCTTAGGTTAGGATATATAACGATATAGACGTATATAATGTCCCCACGGAGAAGTACGGGCCGAAACGACCGGGATTTTGTAAAACATTACCAGCGAGGGTCTAGATGGGTTAGGTTTGGTTATATTACGATATAGACGTAAATAATGTGCCCACCGAGAAGTAGGGGCCGACCCGCCAGGAATGTTGTGAAATACTACATGCGAGATGTTAGGTACCCTTAGGTTAGGATATATAACGTTATAGACGTATATAATGTCCGCACGGAGACGTACGGGCCGACACGACCGGGATTCTGCAAAACATTACAAGCGAGGGGCTAGATGGGTTAGGTTAGGTTATTCTACGTTATAAACGTATATAATTTTCCCACCGAGAAGTGGGGCCGACCCGCCAGGAATGTTGGAAAATACTACATCCGAGATGTTTAGTTGCCTTTGG
The DNA here is from genome assembly GCA_963969225.1 of Xylocopa violacea. Classification (NCBI taxonomy): domain Eukaryota; kingdom Metazoa; phylum Arthropoda; class Insecta; order Hymenoptera; family Apidae; genus Xylocopa; species Xylocopa violacea. The sequence goes on along the minus strand of CAXAJV010000732.1, from coordinate 2,106,775 downwards.
TTAGGATATATAACGTTATAGACGTATATAATGTCCGCACCGAGACGTACGGGCCGACACGACCGGGATTCTGCAAAACATTACAAGCGAGGGGCTAGATGGGTTAGGTTTGGTTATATTACGATATAGAAGTATATAATGTTCCCACCAAGAAGTAGCGGCCGCTCCGCCAGGAATGTTGGAAAATACTACATCCGAGATGTTAGGTTCCCTTAGGGCAGGATATATAACGTTATAGACGTATATAATGTCCCCACGGAGAAGTACGGGCCGACACGACCGGGATTCTGTAAAACATTACAAGCGAGGCTCTAGATGGGTTAGGTTAAGTTATACTTCGTTATAAACGTATATAATGTTCCCACCGAGAAGTGGGGCCGACCAGCCAGGAATGTTGTGAAATACTACATCCGAGATGTTAGGTTCGCTTAGGTTAGGATATATAACGTTATAGACGTATATAATGTCCGCACCGAGACGTACGGGCCGACACGACCGGGATTCTGCAAAACATTACAACCGAGGGGCTAGATGGGTTAGGTTAGGTTATATTACGATATAGACGTATATAATGTGCCCACCGAGAAGTAGGGGCCGAACCGCCAGGAATGTTGGAAAATACTACATCCGAGATGTTAGGTTGCCTTAGGTTAGGATATATAACGATAAAGACGTATATAATGTACCCACGGATAAGTACGGGCCGACACGAGCGGGATTTTGTAAAACATTACAAGCGAGGGTCTAGATGGGTTAGGTTAGGTTATACTTCGTTATAAACGTATATAATGTTCCCACCGAGAAGTGGGGCCGACCAGCCAGGAATGTTGTGAAATACTACATTCGAGATGTTAGGTTGCCTTTGGTTAGGATATATAACGTTATAGACGTATATAATGCCCGCACCGAGACGTACGGGACGACACGACCGGGATTCTGTAAAACATTACAAGCGAGGGTCTAGATGGGTTAGGTTAAGTTATACTTCGTTATAAACGTATATAATGTTCCCACCGAGAAGTGGGGCCGACCAGCCAGGAATGTTGTGAAATACTACATCCGAGATGTTAGGTTCGCTTAGGTTAGGATATATAACGTTATAGACGTATATAATGTCCCCACGGAGAAGTACGGGCCGACACGACCGGGATTTTGTAAAACATTACCAGCGAGGGTCTAGATGGATTAGGTTAGGTTATATTACGTTATAGACGTAAATAATGTTCCCACCGAAGTGTGGGGCCGACCCGCCAGGAATGTTGGAAAATACTACATCCGAGATGTTTAGTTGCCTTTGGTTAGGATATATAACGTTATAGACGTATATAATGTCCGCACCGAGACGTACGAGACGTCACGATCGGGATTCTGTAAAACATTACCAGCGAGGGTCTAGATTGGTTAGGTTAGGTTATATTACGATATAGACGTATATAATGTTCCCACCGAGAAGTGGGGCCGACCAGACAGGAATGTTGTGATATACTACATCCGAGATGTTAGGTTCCCTTAGGTTAGGATATATAACGTTATAGACGTATATAATGTCCGCACCGAGACGTACGAGACGACACGACCGGGATTCTGTAAAACATTACCAGCGAGGGTCTAGATGGGTTAGGTTAGGTTATATTACGTTATAGACGTGAATAATGTTCCCACCGAGAAGTGGGGCCGACCCGCCAGGAATGTTGGAAAATACTACATCCGAGATGTTTAGTTGCCTTTGGTTAGGATATATAACGTTATAGACGTATATAATGTCCGCACCGAGACGTACGAGACGACACGACCGGGATTCTGTAAAACATTACCAGCGAGGGTCTAGATTGGTTAGGTTAGGTTATATTACGATATAGACGTATATAATGTTCCCACCGAGAAGTGGGGCCGACCAGACAGGAATGTTGGAAAATACTACATCCGAGATGTTTAGTTGCCTTTGGTTAGGATATATAACGTTATAGACGCATATAATGTCCGCACCGAGACGTACGGGCCGACACGACCGGGATTCTGCAAAACATTACAAGCGAGGGGCTAGATGGGTTAGGTTTGGTTATATTACGATATAGACGTATATAATGTGCCCACCTAGAAGTAGGGGCCGACCCGCCAGGAATGTTGGAAAATACTACATCCGAGATGTTAGGTTGCCTTAGGTTAGGATATATAACGATATAGACGTATATAATGTCCCCACGGAGAAGTACGGGCAGACACGACCGGGATTTTGTAAAACATTACCAGCGAGGGTCTAGATGGATTAGGTTAGGTTATATTACGTTATAGACGTAAATAATGTTCCCACCGAGAAGTGGGACCGACCCGCCAGCAATGTTGTGAAATACTACATTCGAGATGTTAGGTTGCCCTTGGTTAGGATATAAAACGTTATAGACGTATATAATGTCCCCGCCGAGACGTACGGGACGACACGACCGGGATTCTGTAAAACATTACAAGCGAGGGTCTAGATGGGTTAGGTTAGGTTATACTTCGTTATAAACGTATATAATGTTCCCACCGAGAAGTGGGGCCGACCAGCCAGGAATGTTGTGAAATACTACATGCGAGATGTTAGGTACCCTTAGGTTAGGATATATAACGTTATAGACGTATATAATGTCCGCACGGAGACGTACGGGCCGACACGACCGGGATTCTGCAAAACATTACAAGCGAGGGGCTGGATGGGTTAGGTTAGGTTATACTACGTTACAAACGTATATAATTTTCCCACCGAGAAGTGGGGCCGACAAGCCAGGAATGTTGTGAAATACTACATCCGTGATGTTAGGTTCCCTTAGGTTAGGATATATAACGTTATAGACGTATATAATGTCCGCACCGAGACGTACGAGACGACACGACCGGGATTTTGTAGAACATTACCAGCGAGGGTCTAGATGGGTTAGGTTAGGTTATATTACGATATAGACGTATATAATGTTCCCACCAAGAAGTAGCGGCCGCCCCGCCAGGAATGTTGTGAAATACTACATCCGAGATGTTAGGTTCCCTTAGGTTAGGATATATAACGTTATAGACGTATATAATGTCCCCACGGAGAAGTACGGGCCGACACGACCGGGATTTTGTAAAACAATACCAGCGAGGTTCTAGATGGATTAGGTTAGGTTATATTACGTTATAGACGTAAATAATGTTCCCACCGAGAAGTGCGGCCGACCCGCCAGGATTGTTGTGAAATACTACATTCGAGATATTAGGTTGCCTTTGGTTAGGATATATAACGTTATAGACGTATATAATGTCCGCACCGAGACGTACGGGACGACACGACCGGGATTCTGCAAAACATTACAAGCGAGGGTCTAGATGGGTTAGGTTAGGTTATATTACGATATAGACGTATATAATGTGCCCACCGAGAAGTAGGGGCCGACCCGCCAGGAATGTTGGAAAATACTACATCGGAGATGTTAAGTTGCCTTAGGTTAGGATATATAACGATATAGACGTATATAATGTCCCCACGGAGAAGTACGGGCCGAAACGACCGGGATTTTGTAAAACATTACCAGCGAGGGTCTAGATGGGTTAGGTTTGGTTATATTACGATATAGACGTAAATAATGTGCCCACCGAGAAGTAGGGGCCGACCCGCCAGGAATGTTGTGAAATACTACATGCGAGATGTTAGGTACCCTTAGGTTAGGATATATAACGTTATAGACGTATATAATGTCCGCACGGAGACGTACGGGCCGACACGACCGGGATTCTGTAAAACATTACAAGCGAGGGGCTAGATGGGTTAGGTTAGGTTATTCTACGTTATAAACGTATATAATTTTCCCACCGAGAAGTGGGGCCGACCCGCCAGGAATGTTGGAAAATACTACATCCGAGATGTTTAGTTGCCTTTGGTTAGGATATATAACGTTATAGACGTATATAATGTCCGCACCGAGACGTACGGGCCGACACGACCGGGATTCTGCAAAACATTACAAGCGAGGGGCTAGATGGGTTAGGTTTGGTTATATTACGATATAGACGTATATAATGTGCCCACCTAGAAGTAGGGGCCGACCCGCCAGGAATGTTGGAAAATACTACATCCGAGATGTTAGGTTGCCTTAGGTTAGGATATATAACGATATAGACGTATATAATGTCCCCACGGAGAAGTACGGGCAGACACGACCGGGATTTTGTAAAACATTACCAGCGAGGGTCTAGATGGATTAGGTTAGGTTATATTACGTTATAGACGTAAATAATGTTCCCACCGAGAAGTGGGACCGACCCGCCAGCAATGTTGTGAAATACTACATTCGAGATGTTAGGTTGCCCTTGGTTAGGATATAAAACGTTATAGACGTATATAATGTCCCCGCCGAGACGTACGGGACGACACGACCGGGATTCTGTAAAACATTACAAGCGAGGGTCTAGATGGGTTAGGTTAGGTTATACTTCGTTATAAACGTATATAATGTTCCCACCGAGAAGTGGGGCCGACCAGCCAGGAATGTTGTGAAATACTACATGCGAGATGTTAGGTACCCTTAGGTTAGGATATATAACGTTATAGACGTATATAATGTCCGCACGGAGACGTACGGGCCGACACGACCGGGATTCTGCAAAACATTACAAGCGAGGGGCTGGATGGGTTAGGTTAGGTTATACTACGTTACAAACGTATATAATTTTCCCACCGAGAAGTGGGGCCGACAAGCCAGGAATGTTGTGAAATACTACATCCGTGATGTTAGGTTCCCTTAGGTTAGGATATATAACGTTATAGACGTATATAATGTCCGCACCGAGACGTACGAGACGACACGACCGGGATTTTGTAGAACATTACCAGCGAGGGTCTAGATGGGTTAGGTTAGGTTATATTACGATATAGACGTATATAATGTTCCCACCAAGAAGTAGCGGCCGCCCCGCCAGGAATGTTGGAAAATACTACATCCGAGATGTTAGGTTCCCTTAGGTTAGGATATATAACGTTATAGACGTATATAATGTCCCCACGGAGAAGTACGGGCCGACACGACCGGGATTTTGTAAAACATTACCAGCGAGGGTCTAGATGGATTAGGTTAGGTTATATTACGTTATAGACGTAAATAATGTTCCCACCGAGAAGTGGGGCCGACCAGCCAGGAATGTTGTGAAATACTACATGCGAGATGTTAGGTACCCTTAGGTTAGGATATATAACGTTATAGACGTATATAATGTCCGCACGGAGACGTACGGGCCGACACGACCGGGATTCTGCAAAACATTACAAGCGAGGGGCTAGATGGGTTAGGTTAGGTTATACTACGTTATAAACGTATATAATTTTCCCACCGAGAAGTGGGGCCGACAAGCCAGGAATGTTGTGAAATACTACATCCGTGATGTTAGGTTCCCTTAGGTTAGGATATATAACGTTATAGACGTATATAATGTCCGCACCGAGACGTACGGGACGACACGACCGGGATTCTGCAAAACATTACCAGCGAGGGTCTAGATGGATTAGGTGAGGTTATATTACGTTATAGACGTAAATAATGTTCCCACCGAGAAGTGGGGCCGACCAGCCAGGAATGTTGTGAAATACTACATGCGAGATGTTAGGTACCCTTAGGTTAGGATATATAACGTTATAGACGTATATAATGTCCGCACGGAGACGTACGGGCCGACACGACCGGGATTCTGCAAAACATTACCAGCGAGGGTCTAGATGGATTAGGTTAGGTTATATTACGTTATAGACGTAAATAATGTTCCCACCGAAGTGTGGGGCCGACCCGCCAGGAATGTTGGAAAATACTACATCCGAGATGTTTAGTTGCCTTTGGTTAGGATATATAACGTTATAGACGTATATAATGTCCGCACCGAGACGTACGAGACGACACGATGGGGATTCTGTAAAACATTACCAGCGAGGGTCTAGATTGGTTAGGTTAGGTTATATTACGATATAGACGTATATAATGTTCCCACCGAGAAGTGGGGCCGACCAGACAGGAATGTTGTGAAATACTGCATCCGAGATGTTAGGTTCCCTTAGGTTAGGATATATAACGTTATAGACGTATATAATGTCCGCACCGAGACGTACGAGACGACACGACCGGGATTCTGTAAAACATTACCAGCGAGGGTCTAGATTGGTTAGGTTAGGTTATATTACGATATAGACGTATATAATGTTCCCACCGAGAAGTGGGGCCGACCCGCCAGGAATGTTGGAAAATACTACATCCGAGATGTTAGGTTCCCTTAGGTTAGGATATATAACGTTATAGACGTATATAATGTCCCCACGGAGAAGTACGGGCCGACACGACCGGGATTTTGTAAAACATTACCAGCGAGGTTCTAGATGGATTAGGTTAGGTTATATTACGTTATAGACGTAAATAATGTTCCCACCGAGAAGTGCGGCCGACCCGCCAGGAATGTTGTGAAATACTACATTCGAGATATTAGGTTGCCTTTGGTTAGGATATATAACGTTATAGACGTATATAATGTCCGCACCGAGACGTACGGGACGACACGACCGGGATTCTGCAAAACATTACAAGCGAGGGTCTAGATGGGTTAGGTTAGGTTATATTACGATATAGACGTATATAATGTGCCCACCGAGAAGTAGGGGCCGACCCGCCAGGAATGTTGGAAAATACTACATCGGAGATGTTAAGTTGCCTTAGGTTAGGATATATAACGATATAGACGTATATAATGTCCCCACGGAGAAGTACGGGCCGAAACGACCGGGATTTTGTAAAACATTACCAGCGAGGGTCTAGATGGGTTAGGTTTGGTTATATTACGATATAGACGTAAATAATGTGCCCACCGAGAAGTAGGGGCCGACCCGCCAGGAATGTTGGAAAATACTACATCCGAGATGTTAGGTTGCCTTAGGTTAGGATATATAACGATATAGACGTATATAATGTCCCCACGGAGAAGTACGGGCCGACACGACCGGGATTTTGTAAAACATTACAAGCGAGGGTCTAGATGGATTAGGTTAGGTTATATTACGTCATAGACGTAAATAATGTTCCCACCGAGAAGTGGGGCCGACCAGCCAGGAATGTTGTGAAATACTACATGCGAGATGTTAGGTACCCTTAGGTTAGGATATATAACGTTATAGACGTATATAATGTCCGCACGGAGACGTACGGGCCGACACGACCGGGATTCTGCAAAACATTACAAGCGATGGGCTAGATGGGTTAGGTTAGGTTATACTACGTTATAAACGTATATAATTTTCCCACCGGGAAGTGGGGCCGACAAGCCAGGAATGTTGTGAAATACTACATCCGTGATGTTACGTTCCCTTAGGTTAGGATATATAACGTTATAGACGTATATAATGTCCGCACCGAGACGTACGGGCCGACACGACCGGGATTCTGTAAAACATTACCAGCGAGGGTCTAGATGGGTTAGGTTAGGTTATATTACGTTATAGACGTGAATAATGTTCCCACCGAGAAGTGGGGCCGACCCGCCAGGAATGTTGGAAAATACTACATCCGAGATGTTTAGTTGCCTTTGGTTAGGATATATAACGTTATAGACCTATATAATGTCCGCACCGAGACGTACGAGACGACACGACCGGGATTCTGTAAAACATTACCAGCGAGGGTCTAGATTGGTTAGGTTAGGTTATATTACGATATAGACGTATATAATGTTCCCACCGAGAAGTGGGGCCGACCAGACAGGAATGTTGTGAAATACTACATCCGAGATGTTAGGTTCCCTTAGGTTAGGATATATAACGTTATAGACGTATATAATGTCCGCACCGAGACGTACGAGACGACACGACCGGGATTCTGTAAAACATTACCAGCGAGGGTATAGATGGGTTAGGTTAGGTTATATTACGTTATAGACGTAAATAATGTTCCCACCGAGAAGTGCGGCCGACCCGCCAGGAATGTTGTGAAATACTACATCGGAGATGTTAAGTTGCCTTAGGTTAGGATATATAACGATATAGACGTATATAATGTCCCCACGGAGAAGTACGGGCCGAAACGACCGGGATTTTGTAAAACATTACCAGCGAGGGTCTAGATGGGTTAGGTTTGGTTATATTACGATATAGACGTAAATAATGTGCCCACCGAGAAGTAGGGGCCGACCCGCCAGGAATGTTGGAAAATACTACATCCGAGATGTTAGGTTGCCTTAGGTTAGGATATATAACGATATAGACGTATATAATGTCCCCACGGAGAAGTACGGGCCGACACGACCGGGATTTTGTAAAACATTACCAGCGAGGTTCTAGATGGATTAGGTTAGGTTATATTACGTTATAGACGTAAATAATGTTCCCACCGAGAAGTGCGGCCGACCCGCCAGGAATGTTGTGAAATACTACATTCGAGATATTAGGTTGCCTTTGGTTAGGATATATAACGTTATAGACGTATATAATGTCCGCACCGAGACGTACGGGCCGACACGACCGGGATTCTGCAAAACATTACAAGCGAGGGGCTAGATGGGTTAGGTTTGGTTATATTACGATATAGACGTATATAATGTGCCCACCTAGAAGTAGGGGCCGACCCGCCAGGAATGTTGGAAAATACTACATCCGAGATGTTAGGTTGCCTTAGGTTAGGATATATAACGATATAGACGTATATAATGTCCCCACGGAGAAGTACGGGCAGACACGACCGGGATTTTGTAAAACATTACCAGCGAGGGTCTAGATGGATTAGGTTAGGTTATATTACGTTATAGACGTAAATAATGTTCCCACCGAGAAGTGGGACCGACCCGCCAGCAATGTTGTGAAATACTACATTCGAGATGTTAGGTTGCCCTTGGTTAGGATATAAAACGTTATAGACGTATATAATGTCCCCGCCGAGACGTACGGGACGACACGACCGGGATTCTGTAAAACATTACAAGCGAGGGTCTAGATGGGTTAGGTTAGGTTATACTTCGTTATAAACGTATATAATGTTCCCACCGAGAAGTGGGGCCGACCAGCCAGGAATGTTGTGAAATACTACATGCGAGATGTTAGGTACCCTTAGGTTAGGATATATAACGTTATAGACGTATATAATGTCCGCACGGAGACGTACGGGCCGACACGACCGGGATTCTGCAAAACATTACAAGCGAGGGGCTGGATGGGTTAGGTTAGGTTATACTACGTTACAAACGTATATAATTTTCCCACCGAGAAGTGGGGCCGACAAGCCAGGAATGTTGTGAAATACTACATCCGTGATGTTAGGTTCCCTTAGGTTAGGATATATAACGTTATAGACGTATATAATGTCCGCACCGAGACGTACGAGACGACACGACCGGGATTTTGTAGAACATTACCAGCGAGGGTCTAGATGGGTTAGGTTAGGTTATATTACGATATAGACGTATATAATGTTCCCACCAAGAAGTAGCGGCCGCCCCGCCAGGAATGTTGGAAAATACTACATCCGAGATGTTAGGTTCCCTTAGGTTAGGATATATAACGTTATAGACGTATATAATGTCCCCACGGAGAAGTACGGGCCGACACGACCGGGATTTTGTAAAACATTACCAGCGAGGGTCTAGATGGATTAGGTTAGGTTATATTACGTTATAGACGTAAATAATGTTCCCACCGAAGTGTGGGGCCGACCCGCCAGGAATGTTGGAAAATACTACATCCGAGATGTTTAGTTGCCTTTGGTTAGGATATATAACGTTATAGACGTATATAATGTCCGCACCGAGACGTACGAGACGACACGACCGGGATTCTGTAAAACATTACCAGCGAGGGTCTCGATTGGTTAGGTTAGGTTATATTACGATATAGACGTATATAATGTTCCCACCGAGAAGTGGGGCCGACCAGACAGGAATGTTGTGAAATACTACATCCGAGATGTTAGGTTCCCTTAGGTTAGGATATATAACGTTATAGACGTATATAATGTCCGCACCGAGACGTACGAGACGACACGACCGGGATTCTGTAAAACATTACCAGCGAGGGTATAGATGGGTTAGGTTAGGTTATATTACGTTATAGACGTGAATAATGTTCCCACCGAGAAGTGGGGCCGACCCGCCAGGAATGTTGGAAAATACTACATCCGAGATGTTAGGTTACCTTAGGTTAGGATATATAACGTTATAGACGTATATAATGTCCCCACGGAGAAGTACGGGCCGACACGACCGGGATTTTGTAAAACATTACCAGCGAGGTTCTAGATGGATTAGGTTAGGTTATATTACGTTATAGACGTAAATAATGTGCCCACCGAGAAGTAGGGGCCGACCCGCCAGGAATGTTGGAAAATACTACATCGGAGATGTTAAGTTGCCTTAGGTTAGGATATATAACGATATAGACGTATATAATGTCCCCACGGAGAAGTACGGGCCGACACGACCGGGATTTTGTAAAACATTACCAGCGAGGGTCTAGATGGGTTAGGTTTGGTTATACTACGTTACAAACGTATATAATTTTCCCACCGAGAAGTGGGGCCGACAAGCCAGGAATGTTGTGAAATACTACATCCGTGATGTTAGGTTCCCTTAGGTTAGGATATATAACGTTATAGACGTATATAATGTCCGCACCGAGACGTACGAGACGACACGACCGGGATTTTGTAGAACATTACCAGCGAGGGTCTAGATGGGTTAGGTTAGGTTATATTACGATATAGACGTATATAATGTTCCCACCAAGAAGTAGCGGCCGCCCCGCCAGGAATGTTGGAAAATACTACATCCGAGATGTTAGGTTCCCTTAGGTTAGGATATATAACGTTATAGACGTATATAATGTCCCCACGGAGAAGTACGGGCCGACACGACCGGGATTTTGTAAAACATTACCAGCGAGGGTCTAGATGGATTAGGTGAGGTTATATTACGTTATAGACGTAAATAATGTTCCCACCGAGAAGTGGGGCCGACCAGCCAGGAATGTTGTGAAATACTACATGCGAGATGTTAGGTACCCTTAGGTTAGGATATATAACGTTATAGACGTATATAATGTCCGCACGGAGACGTACGGGCCGCCACGACCGGGATTCTGCAAAACATTACAAGCGAGGGGCTAGATGGGTTAGGTTAGGTTATACTACGTTATAAACGTATATAATTTTCCCACCGAGAAGTGGGGCCGACAAGCCAGGAATGTTGTGAAATACTACATCCGTGATGTTAGGTTCCCTTAGGTTAGGATATATAACGTTATAGACGTATATAATGTCCGCACCGAGACGTACGAGACGACACGACCGGGATTTTGTAGAACATTACCAGCGAGGGTCTAGATGGGTTAGGTTTGGTTATATTACGATATAGACGTATATAATGTTCCCACCAGGAAGTAGCGGCCGCCCCGCCAGGAATGTTGGAAAATACTACATCCGAGATGTTAGGTTCCCTTAGGTTAGGATATATAACGTTATAGACGTATATAATGTCCCCACGGAGAAGTACGGGCCGACACGACCGGGATTTTGTAAAACATTACCAGCGAGGGTCTAGATGGATTAGGTTAGGTTATATTACGTTATAGACGTAAATAATGTTCCCACCGACGTGTGGGGCCGACCCGCCAGGAATGTTGGAAAATACTACATCCGAGATGTTTAGTTGCCTTTGGTTAGGATATATAACGTTATAGACGTATATAATGTCCGCACCGAGACGTACGAGACGACACGATGGGGATTCTGTAAAACATTACCAGCGAGGGTCTAGATTGGTTAGGTTAGGTTATATTACGATATAGACGTATATAATGTTCCCACCGAGAAGTGGGGCCGACCAGACAGGAATGTTGTGAAATACTGCATCCGAGATGTTAGGTTCCCTTAGGTTAGGATATATAACGTTATAGACGTATATAATGTCCGCACCGAGACGTACGAGACGACACGACCGGGATTCTGTAAAACATTACCAGCGAGGGTCTAGATTGGTTAGGTTAGGTTATAATACGATATAGACGTATATAATGTTCCCACCGAGAAGTGGGGCCGACCCGCCAGGAATGTTGGAAAATACTACATCTGAGATGTTTAGTTGCCTTTGGTTAGGATATATAACGTTATAGACGTATATAATGTCCGCACCGAGACGTACGAGACGACACGACCGGGATTCTGTAAAACATTACCAGCGAGGGTCTAGATTGGTTAGGTTAGGTTATATTACGATATAGACGTATATAATGTTCCCACCGAGAAGTGGGGCCGACCAGACAGGAATGTTGTGAAATACTACATCCGAGATGTTAGGTTCCCTTAGGTTAGGATATATAACGTTATAGACGTATATAATGTCCCCACGGAGAAGTACGGGCCGACACGACCGGGATTTTGTAAAACATTACCAGCGAGGGTCTAGATGGATTAGGTTAGGTTATATTACGTTATAGACGTAAATAATGTTCCCACCGACGTGTGGGGCCGACCCGCCAGGAATGTTGGAAAATACTACATCCGAGATGTTTAGTTGCCTTTGGTTAGGATATATAACGTTATAGACGTATATAATGTCCGCACCGAGACGTACGAGACGACACGATGGGGATTCTGTAAAACATTACCAGCGAGGGTCTAGATTGGTTAGGTTAGGTTATATTACGATATAGACGTATATAATGTTCCCACCGAGAAGTGGGGCCGACCAGACAGGAATGTTGTGAAATACTGCATCCGAGATGTTAGGTTCCCTTAGGTTAGGATATATAACGTTATAGAAGTATATAATGTCCGCACCGAGACGTACGAGACGACACGACCGGGATTCTGTAAAACATTACCAGCGAGGGTCTAGATTGGTTAGGTTAGGTTATAATACGATATAGACGTATATAATGTTCCCACCGAGAAGTGGGGCCGATCCGCCAGGAATGTTGGAAAATACTACATCTGAGATGTTTAGTTGCCTTTGGTTAGGATATATAACGTTATAGACGTATATAATGTCCGCACCGAGACGTACGAGACGACACGACCGGGATTCTGTAAAACATTACCAGCGAGGGTCTAGATTGGTTAGGTTAGGTTATATTACGATATAGACGTATATAATGTTCCCACCGAGAAGTGGGGCCGACCAGACAGGAATGTTGTGAAATACTACATCCGAGATGTTAGGTTCCCTTAGGTTAGGATATATAACGTTATAGACGTATATAATGTCCCCACGGAGAAGTACGGGCCGACACGACCGGGATTTTGTAAAACATTACCAGCGAGGTTCTAGATGGATTAGGTTTGGTTATATTACGATATAGACGTAAATAATGTGCCCACCGAGAAGTAGGGGCCGACCCGCCAGGAATGTTGGAAAATACTACATCCGAGATGTTAGGTTGCCTTAGGTTAGGATATATAACGATATAGACGTATATAATGTCCCCACGGAGAAGTACGGGCCGACACGACCGGGATTTTGTAAAACATTACAAGCGAGGGTCTAGATGGATTAGGTTAGGTTATATTACGTCATAGACGTAAATAATGTTCCCACCGAGAAGTGGGGCCGACCAGCCAGGAATGTTGTGAAATACTACATGCGAGATGTTAGGTACCCTTAGGTTAGGATATATAACGTTATAGACGTATATAATGTCCGCACGGAGACGTACGGGCCGACACGACCGGGATTCTGCAAAACATTACAAGCGAGGGGCTAGATGGGTTAGGTTAGGTTATACTACGTTATAAACGTATATAATTTTCCCACCGGGAAGTGGGGCCGACAAGCCAGGAATGTTGTGAAATACTACATCCGTGATGTTACGTTCCCTTAGGTTAGGATATATAACGTTATAGACGTATATAATGTCCGCACCGAGACGTACGGGCCGACACGACCGGGATTCTGTAAAACATTACCAGCGAGGGTCTAGATGGGTTAGGTTAGGTTATATTACGTTATAGACGTGAATAATGTTCCCACCGAGAAGTGGGGCCGACCCGCCAGGAATGTTGGAAAATACTACATCCGAGATGTTTAGTTGCCTTTGGTTAGGATATATAACGTTATAGACGTATATAATGTCCGCACCGAGACGTACGAGACGACACGACCGGGATTCTGTAAAACATTACCAGCGAGGGTCTAGATTGGTTAGGTTAGGTTATATTACGATATAGACGTATATAATGTTCCCACCGAGAAGTGGGGCCGACCAGACAGGAATGTTGTGAAATACTACATCCGAGATGTTAGGTTCCCTTAGGTTAGGATATATAACGTTATAGACGTATATAATGTCCGCACCGAGACGTACGAGACGACACGACCGGGATTCTGTAAAACATTACCAGCGAGGGTATAGATGGGTTAGGTTAGGTTATATTACGTTATAGACGTAAATAATGTTCCCACCGAGAAGTGCGGCCGACCCGCCAGGAATGTTGTGAAATACTACATTCGAGATATTAGGTTGCCTTTGGTTAGGATATATAACGTTATAGACGTATATAATGTCCGCCCCGAGACGTACGAGACGACACGACCGGGATTCTGTAAAACATTACCAGCGAGGGTCTCGATTGGTTAGGTTAGGTTATATTACGATATAGACGTATATAATGTTCCCACCGAGAAGTGGGGCCGACCAGACAGGAATGTTGTGAAATACTACATCCGAGATGTTAGGTTCCCTTAGGTTAGGATATATAACGTTATAGACGTATATAATGTCCGCACCGAGACGTACGAAACGACACGACCGGGATTCTGTAAAACATTACCAGCGAGGGTATAGATGGGTTAGGTTAGGTTATATTACGTTATAGACGTGAATAATGTTCCCACCGAGAAGTGGGGCCGACCCGCCAGGAATGTTGGAAAATACTACATCCGAGATGTTAGGCTACCTTAGGTTAGGATATATAACGTTATAGACGTATATAATGTCCCCACGGAGAAGTACGGGCCGACACGACCGGGATTTTGTAAAACATTACCAGCGAGGTTCTAGATGGATTAGGTTAGGTTATATTACGTTATAGACGTAAATAATGTTCCCACCGAGAAGTGCGGCCGACCCGCCAGGAATGTTGTGAAATACTACATTCGAGATATTAGGTTGCCTTTGGTTAGGATATATAACGTTATAGACGTATATAATGTCCGCACCGAGACGTACGGGACGACACGACCGGGATTCTGCAAAACATTACAAGCGAGGGTCTAGATGGGTTATGTTAGGTTATATTACGATATAGACGTATATAATGTGCCCACCGAGAAGTAGGGGCCGACCCGCCAGGAATGTTGGAAAATACTACATCGGAGATGTTAAGTTGCCTTAGGTTAGGATATATAACGATATAGACGTATATAATGTCCCCACGGAGAAGTACGGGCCGACACGACCGGGATTTTGTAAAACATTACCAGCGAGGGTCTAGATGGGTTAGGTTTGGTTATATTACGATATAGACGTAAATAATGTGCCCACCGAGAAGTAGGGGCCGACCCGCCAGGAATGTTGGAAAATACTACATCCGAGATGTTAGGTTCCCTTAGGTTAGGATATATAACGTTATAGACGTATATAATGTCCCCACGGAGAAGTACGGGCCGACACGACCGGGATTTTGTAAAACATTACCAGCGAGGGTCTAGATGGATTAGGTTAGGTTATATTACGTTATAGACGTAAATAATGTTCCCACCGAAGTGTGGGGCCGACCCGCCAGGAATGTTGGAAAATACTACATCCGAGATGTTTAGTTGCCTTTGGTTAGGATATATAACGTTATAGACGTATATAATGTCCGCACCGAGACGTACGAGACGACACGATCGGGATTCTGTAAAACATTACCAGCGAGGGTCTAGATTGGTTAGGTTAGGTTATATTACGATATAGACGTATATAATGTTCCCACCGAGAAGTGGGGCCGACCAGACAGGAATGTTGTGAAATACTACATCCGAGATGTTAGGTTCCCTTAGGTTAGGATATATAACGTTATAGACGTATATAATGTCCGCACCGAGACGTACGAGACGACACGACCGGGATTCTGTAAAACATTACCAGCGAGGGTCTAGATGGGTTAGGTTAGGTTATATTACGTTATAGACGTGAATAATGTTCCCACCGAGAAGTGGGGCGGACCCGCCAGGAATGTTGGAAAATACTACATCCGAGATGTTTAGTTGCCTTTGGTTAGGATATATAACGTTATAGACGTATATAATGCCCGCACCGAGACGTACGAGACGACACGACCGGGATTCTGTAAAACATTACCAGCGAGGGTCTAGATTGGTTAGGTTAGGTTATATTACGATATAGACGTATATAATGTTCCCACCGAGAAGTGGGGCCGACCAGACAGGAATGTTGTGAAATACTACATCCGAGATGTTAGGTTCCCTTAGGTTAGGATATATAACGTTATAGACGTATATAATGTCCGCACCGAGACGTACGAGACGACACGACCGGGATTCTGTAAAACATTACCAGCGAGGGTATAGATGGGTTAGGTTAGGTTATATTACGTTATAGACGTGAATAATGTTCCCACCGAGAAGTGGGGCCGACCCGCCAGGAATGTTGGAAAATACTACATCCGAGATGTTTAGTTGCCTTTGGTTAGGATATATAACGTTATAGACGTATATAATGTCCGCACCGAGACGTACGAGACGACACGACCGGGATTCTGTAAAACATTACCAGCGAGGGTCTAGATTGGTTAGGTTAGGTTATATTACGATATAGACGTATATAATGTTCCCACCGAGAAGTGGGGCCGACCAGACAGGAATGTTGTGAAATACTACATCCGAGATGTTAGGTTCCCTTAGGTTAGGATATATAACGTTATAGACGTATATAATGTCCGCACCGAGACGTACGAGACGACACGACCGGGATTCTGTAAAACATTACCAGCGAGGGTATAGATGGGTTAGGTTAGGTTATATTACGTTATAGACGTGAATAATGTTCCCACCGAGAAGTGGGGCCGACCCGCCAGGAATGTTGGAAAATACTACATCCGAGATGTTAGGTTCCCTTAGGTTAGGATATATAACGTTATAGACGTATATAATGTCCCCACGGAGAAGTACGGGCCGACACGACCGGGATTTTGTAAAACATTACCAGCGAGGTTCTAGATGGATTAGGTTAGGTTATATTACGTTATAGACGTAAATAATGTTCCCACCGAGAAGTGCGGCCGACCCGCCAGGAATGTTGTGAAATACTACATTCGAGATATTAGGTTGCCTTTGGTTAGGATATATAACGTTATAGACGTATATAATGTCCGCACCGAGACGTACGGGACGACACGACCGGGATTCTGCAAAACATTACAAGCGAGGGTCTAGATGGGTTAGGTTAGGTTATATTACGATATAGACGTATATAATGTGCCCACCGAGAAGTAGGGGCCGACCCGCCAGGAATGTTGGAAAATACTACATCGGAGATGTTAAGTTGCCTTAGGTTAGGATATATAACGATATAGACGTATATAATGTCCCCACGGAGAAGTACGGGCCGAAACGACCGGGATTTTGTAAAACATTACCAGCGAGGTTCTAGATGGGTTAGGTTTGGTTATATTACGATATAGACGTAAATAATGTGCCCACCGAGAAGTAGGGGCCGACCCGCCAGGAATGTTGGAAAATACTACATCCGAGATGTTAGGTTGCCTTAGGTTAGGATATATAACGATATAGACGTATATAATGTCCCCACGGAAAAGTACGGGCCGACACGACCAGGATTTTGTAAAACATTACAAGCGAGGGTCTAGATGGATTAGGTTAGGTTATATTACGTCATAGACGTAAATAATGTTCCCACCGAGAAGTGGGGCCGACCAGCCAGGAATGTTGTGAAATACTACATGCGAGATGTTAGGTACCCTTAGGTTAGGATATATAACGTTATAGACGTATATAATGTCCGCACGGAGACGTACGGGCCGACACGACCGGGATTCTGCAAAACATTACAAGCGAGGGGCTAGATGGGTTAGGTTAGGTTATACTACGTTATAAACGTATGTAATTTTCCCACCGAGAAGTGGGGCCGACAAGCCAGGAATGTTGTGAAATACTACATCCGTGATGTTACGTTCCCTTAGGTTAGGATATATAACGTTATAGACGTATATAATGTCCGCACCGAGACGTACGGGCCGACACGACCGGGATTCTGCAAAACATTACAAGCGAGGGTCTAGATGGATTAGGTTAGGTTATATTACGTTATAGACGTATATAATGTTCCCACCAAGAAGTAGCGGCCGCCCCGCCAGGAATGTTGGAAAATACTACATCCGAGATGTTAGGTTCCCTTAGGTTAGGATATATAACGTTATAGACGTATATAATGTCCACACGGAGAAGTACGGGCCGACACGACCGGGATTTTGTAAAACATTACCAGCGAGGGTCTAGATGGATTAGGTTAGGTTATATTACGTTATCGACGTAAATAATGTTCCCACCGAAGTGTGGGGCCGACCCGCCAGAAATGTTGGAAAATACTACATCCGAGATGTTTAGTTGCCTTTGGTTAGGATATATAACGTTATAGACGTATATAATGTCCGCACCGAGACGTACGGGCCGACACGACCGGGATTCTGCAAAACATTACAAGCGAGGGGCTAGATGGGTTAGGTTAGGTTATATTACGATATAGACGTATATAATGTGCCCACCGAGAAGTAGGGGCCGACCCGCCAGGAATGTTGGAAAATACTACATCGGAGATGTTAAGTTGCCTTAGGTTAGGATATATAACGATATAGACGTATATAATGTCCCCACGGAGAAGTACGGGCCGACACGACCGGGATTTTGTAAAACATTACCAGCGAGGGTCTAGATGGGTTAGGTTTGGTTATATTACGATATAGACGTATATAATGTGCCCACCTAGAAGTAGGGGCCGACACGCCAGGAATGTTGGAAAATACTACATCCGAGATGTTAGGTTGCCTTAGGTTAGGATATATAACGATATAGACGTATATAATGTCCCCACGGAGAAGTACGGGCAGACACGACCGGGATTTTGTAAAACATTACCAGCGAGGGTCTAGATGGATTAGGTAAGGTTATATTACGTTATAGACGTAAATAATGTTCCCACCGAGAAGTGGGACCGACCCGCCAGCAATGTTGTGAAATACTACATTCGAGATGTTAGGTTGCCTTTGGTTAGGATATAAAACGTTATAGACGTATATAATGTCCCCGCCGAGACGTACGGGACGACACGACCGGGATTCTGTAAAACATTACAAGCGAGGGTCTAGATGGGTTAGGTTAGGTTATACTTCGTTATAAACGTATATAATGTTCCCACCGAGAAGTGGGGCCGACCAGCCAGGAATGTTGTGAAATACTACATGCGAGATGTTAGGTACCCTTAGGTTAGGATATATAACGTTATAGACGTATATAATGTCCGCACGGAGACGTACGGGCCGACACGACCGGGATTCTGCAAAACATTACAAGCGAGGGGCTGGATGGGTTAGGTTAGGTTATACTACGTTACAAACGTATATAATTTTCCCACCGAGAAGTGGGGCCGACAAGCCAGGAATGTTGTGAAATACTACATCCGTGATGTTAGGTTCCCTTAGGTTAGGATATATAACGTTATAGACGTATATAATGTCCGCACCGAGACGTACGAGACGACACGACCGGGATTTTGTAGAACATTACCAGCGAGGGTCTAGATGGGTTAGGTTAGGTTATATTACGATATAGACGTATATAATGTTCCCACCAAGAAGTAGCGGCCGCCCCGCCAGGAATGTTGGAAAATACTACATCCGAGATGTTAGGTTCCCTTAGGTTAGGATATATAACGTTATAGACGTATATAATGTCCCCACGGAGAAGTACGGGCCGACACGACCGGGATTTTGTAAAACATTACCAGCGAGGGTCTAGATGGATTAGGTTAGGTTATATTACGTTATAGACGTAAATAATGTTCCCACCGAAGTGTGGGGCCGACCCGCCAGGAATGTTGGAAAATACTACATCCGAGATGTTTAGTTGCCTTTGGTTAGGATATATAACGTTATAGACGTATATAATGTCCGCCCCGAGACGTACGAGACGACACGACCGGGATTCTGTAAAACATTACCAGCGAGGGTCTAGATTGGTTAGGTTAGGTTATATTACGATATAGACGTATATAATGTTCCCACCGAGAAGTGGGGCCGACCAGACAGGAATGTTGTGAAATACTACATCCGAGATGTTAGGTTCCCTTAGGTTAGGATATATAACGTTATAGACGTATATAATGTCCGCACCGAGACGTACGAAACGACACGACCGGGATTCTGTAAAACATTACCAGCGAGGGTATAGATGGGTTAGGTTAGGTTATATTACGTTATAGACGTGAATAATGTTCCCACCGAGAAGTGGGGCCGACCCGCCAGGAATGTTGGAAAATACTACATCCGAGATGTTAGGTTACCTTAGGTTAGGATATATAACGTTATAGACGTATATAATGTCCCCACGGAGAAGTACGGGCCGACACGACCGGGATTTTGTAAAACATTACCAGCGAGGTTCTAGATGGATTAGGTTAGGTTATATTACGTTATAGACGTAAATAATGTTCCCACCGAGAAGTGCGGCCGACCCGCCAGGAATGTTGTGAAATACTACATTCGAGATATTAGGTTGCCTTTGGTTAGGATATATAACGTTATAGACGTATATAATGTCCGCACCGAGACGTACGGGACGACACGACCGGGATTCTGCAAAACATTACAAGCGAGGGTCTAGATGGGTTATGTTAGGTTATATTACGATATAGACGTATATAATGTGCCCACCGAGAAGTAGGGGCCGACCCGCCAGGAATGTTGGAAAATACTACATCGGAGATGTTAAGTTGCCTTAGGTTAGGATATATAACGATATAGACGTATATAATGTCCCCACGGAGAAGTACGGGCCGACACGACCGGGATTTTGTAAAACATTACCAGCGAGGGTCTAGATGGGTTAGGTTTGGTTATATTACGATATAGACGTAAATAATGTGCCCACCGAGAAGTAGGGGCCGACCCGCCAGGAATGTTGGAAAATACTACATCCGAGATGTTAGGTTCCCTTAGGTTAGGATATATAACGTTATAGACGTATATAATGTCCGCACCGAGACGTACGAGACGACACGACCGGGATTCTGTAAAACATTACCAGCGAGGGTCTAGATGGGTTAGGTTAGGTTATATTACGTTATAGACGTGAATAATGTTCCCACCGAGAAGTGGGGCCGACCCGCCAGGAATGTTGGAAAATACTACATCCGAGATGTTTAGTTGCCTTTGGTTAGGATATATAACGTTATAGACGTATATAATGCCCGCACCGAGACGTACGAGACGACACGACCGGGATTCTGTAAAACATTACCAGCGAGGGTCTAGATTGGTTAGGTTAGGTTATATTACGATATAGACGTATATAATGTTCCCACCGAGAAGTGGGGCCGACCAGACAGGAATGTTGTGAAATACTACATCCGAGATGTTAGGTTCCCTTAGGTTAGGATATATAACGTTATAGACGTATATAATGTCCCCACGGAGAAGTACGGGCCGAAACGACCGGGATTTTGTAAAACATTACCAGCGAGGTTCTAGATGGGTTAGGTTTGGTTATATTACGATATAGACGTAAATAATGTGCCCACCGAGAAGTAGGGGCCGACCCGCCAGGAATGTTGGAAAATACTACATCCGAGATGTTAGGTTGCCTTAGGTTAGGATATATAACGATATAGACGTATATAATGTCCCCACGGAAAAGTACGGGCCGACACGACCAGGATTTTGTAAAACATTACAAGCGAGGGTCTAGATGGATTAGGTTAGGTTATATTACGTCATAGACGTAAATAATGTTCCCACCGAGAAGTGGGGCCGACCAGCCAGGAATGTTGTGAAATACTACATGCGAGATGTTAGGTACCCTTAGGTTAGGATATATAACGTTATAGACGTATATAATGTCCGCACGGAGACGTACGGGCCGACACGACCGGGATTCTGCAAAACATTACAAGCGAGGGGCTAGATGGGTTAGGTTAGGTTATACTACGTTATAAACGTATGTAATTTTCCCACCGAGAAGTGGGGCCGACAAGCCAGGAATGTTGTGAAATACTACATCCGTGATGTTACGTTCCCTTAGGTTAGGATATATAACGTTATAGACGTATATAATGTCCGCACCGAGACGTACGGGCCGACACGACCGGGATTCTGCAAAACATTACAAGCGAGGGTCTAGATGGATTAGGTTAGGTTATATTACGTTATAGACGTATATAATGTTCCCACCAAGAAGTAGCGGCCGCCCCGCCAGGAATGTTGGAAAATACTACATCCGAGATGTTAGGTTCCCTTAGGTTAGGATATATAACGTTATAGACGTATATAATGTCCACACGGAGAAGTACGGGCCGACACGACCGGGATTTTGTAAAACATTACCAGCGAGGGTCTAGATGGATTAGGTTAGGTTATATTACGTTATCGACGTAAATAATGTTCCCACCGAAGTGTGGGGCCGACCCGCCAGAAATGTTGGAAAATACTACATCCGAGATGTTTAGTTGCCTTTGGTTAGGATATATAACGTTATAGACGTATATAATGTCCGCACCGAGACGTACGGGCCGACACGACCGGGATTCTGCAAAACATTACAAGCGAGGGGCTAGATGGGTTAGGTTAGGTTATATTACGATATAGACGTATATAATGTGCCCACCGAGAAGTAGGGGCCGACCCGCCAGGAATGTTGGAAAATACTACATCGGAGATGTTAAGTTGCCTTAGGTTAGGATATATAACGATATAGACGTATATAATGTCCCCACGGAGAAGTACGGGCCGACACGACCGGGATTTTGTAAAACATTACCAGCGAGGGTCTAGATGGGTTAGGTTTGGTTATATTACGATATAGACGTATATAATGTGCCCACCTAGAAGTAGGGGCCGACACGCCAGGAATGTTGGAAAATACTACATCCGAGATGTTAGGTTGCCTTAGGTTAGGATATATAACGATATAGACGTATATAATGTCCCCACGGAGAAGTACGGGCAGACACGACCGGGATTTTGTAAAACATTACCAGCGAGGGTCTAGATGGATTAGGTAAGGTTATATTACGTTATAGACGTAAATAATGTTCCCACCGAGAAGTGGGACCGACCCGCCAGCAATGTTGTGAAATACTACATTCGAGATGTTAGGTTGCCTTTGGTTAGGATATAAAACGTTATAGACGTATATAATGTCCCCGCCGAGACGTACGGGACGACACGACCGGGATTCTGTAAAACATTACAAGCGAGGGTCTAGATGGGTTAGGTTAGGTTATACTTCGTTATAAACGTATATAATGTTCCCACCGAGAAGTGGGGCCGACCAGCCAGGAATGTTGTGAAATACTACATGCGAGATGTTAGGTACCCTTAGGTTAGGATATATAACGTTATAGACGTATATAATGTCCGCACGGAGACGTACGGGCCGACACGACCGGGATTCTGCAAAACATTACAAGCGAGGGGCTGGATGGGTTAGGTTAGGTTATACTACGTTACAAACGTATATAATTTTCCCACCGAGAAGTGGGGCCGACAAGCCAGGAATGTTGTGAAATACTACATCCGTGATGTTAGGTTCCCTTAGGTTAGGATATATAACGTTATAGACGTATATAATGTCCGCACCGAGACGTACGAGACGACACGACCGGGATTTTGTAGAACATTACCAGCGAGGGTCTAGATGGGTTAGGTTAGGTTATATTACGATATAGACGTATATAATGTTCCCACCAAGAAGTAGCGGCCGCCCCGCCAGGAATGTTGGAAAATACTACATCCGAGATGTTAGGTTCCCTTAGGTTAGGATATATAACGTTATAGACGTATATAATGTCCCCACGGAGAAGTACGGGCCGACACGACCGGGATTTTGTAAAACATTACCAGCGAGGGTCTAGATGGATTAGGTTAGGTTATATTACGTTATAGACGTAAATAATGTTCCCACCGAAGTGTGGGGCCGACCCGCCAGGAATGTTGGAAAATACTACATCCGAGATGTTTAGTTGCCTTTGGTTAGGATATATAACGTTATAGACGTATATAATGTCCGCCCCGAGACGTACGAGACGACACGACCGGGATTCTGTAAAACATTACCAGCGAGGGTCTAGATTGGTTAGGTTAGGTTATATTACGATATAGACGTATATAATGTTCCCACCGAGAAGTGGGGCCGACCAGACAGGAATGTTGTGAAATACTACATCCGAGATGTTAGGTTCCCTTAGGTTAGGATATATAACGTTATAGACGTATATAATGTCCGCACCGAGACGTACGAAACGACACGACCGGGATTCTGTAAAACATTACCAGCGAGGGTATAGATGGGTTAGGTTAGGTTATATTACGTTATAGACGTGAATAATGTTCCCACCGAGAAGTGGGGCCGACCCGCCAGGAATGTTGGAAAATACTACATCCGAGATGTTAGGTTACCTTAGGTTAGGATATATAACGTTATAGACGTATATAATGTCCCCACGGAGAAGTACGGGCCGACACGACCGGGATTTTGTAAAACATTACCAGCGAGGTTCTAGATGGATTAGGTTAGGTTATATTACGTTATAGACGTAAATAATGTTCCCACCGAGAAGTGCGGCCGACCCGCCAGGAATGTTGTGAAATACTACATTCGAGATATTAGGTTGCCTTTGGTTAGGATATATAACGTTATAGACGTATATAATGTCCGCACCGAGACGTACGGGACGACACGACCGGGATTCTGCAAAACATTACAAGCGAGGGTCTAGATGGGTTATGTTAGGTTATATTACGATATAGACGTATATAATGTGCCCACCGAGAAGTAGGGGCCGACCCGCCAGGAATGTTGGAAAATACTACATCGGAGATGTTAAGTTGCCTTAGGTTAGGATATATAACGATATAGACGTATATAATGTCCCCACGGAGAAGTACGGGCCGACACGACCGGGATTTTGTAAAACATTACCAGCGAGGGTCTAGATGGGTTAGGTTTGGTTATATTACGATATAGACGTAAATAATGTGCCCACCGAGAAGTAGGGGCCGACCCGCCAGGAATGTTGGAAAATACTACATCCGAGATGTTAGGTTCCCTTAGGTTAGGATATATAACGTTATAGACGTATATAATGTCCGCACCGAGACGTACGAGACGACACGACCGGGATTCTGTAAAACATTACCAGCGAGGGTCTAGATGGGTTAGGTTAGGTTATATTACGTTATAGACGTGAATAATGTTCCCACCGAGAAGTGGGGCCGACCCGCCAGGAATGTTGGAAAATACTACATCCGAGATGTTTAGTTGCCTTTGGTTAGGATATATAACGTTATAGACGTATATAATGCCCGCACCGAGACGTACGAGACGACACGACCGGGATTCTGTAAAACATTACCAGCGAGGGTCTAGATTGGTTAGGTTAGGTTATATTACGATATAGACGTATATAATGTTCCCACCGAGAAGTGGGGCCGACCAGACAGGAATGTTGTGAAATACTACATCCGAGATGTTAGGTTCCCTTAGGTTAGGATATATAACGTTATAGACGTATATAATGTCCCCACGGAGAAGTACGGGCCGACACGACCGGGATTTTGTAAAACATTACCAGCGAGGTTCTAGATGGATTAGGTTAGGTTATATTACGTTATAGACGTAAATAATGTTCCCACCGAGAAGTGCGGCCGACCCGCCAGGAATGTTGTGAAATACTACATTCGAGATATTAGGTTGCCTTTGGTTAGGATATATAACGTTATAGACGTATATAATGTCCGCACCGAGACGTACGGGACGACACGACCGGGATTCTGCAAAACATTACAAGCGAGGGTCTAGATGGGTTAGGTTAGGTTATATTACGATATAGACGTATATAATGTGCCCACCGAGAAGTAGGGGCCGACCCGCCAGGAATGTTGGAAAATACTACATCGGAGATGTTAAGTTGCCTTAGGTTAGGATATATAACGATATAGACGTATATAATGTCCCCACGGAGAAGTACGGGCCGAAACGACCGGGATTTTGTAAAACATTACCAGCGAGGGTCTAGATGGGTTAGGTTTGGTTATATTACGATATAGACGTAAATAATGTGCCCACCGAGAAGTAGGGGCCGACCCGCCAGGAATGTTGGAAAATACTACATCCGAGATGTTAGGTTGCCTTAGGTTAGGATATATAACGATATAGACGTATATAATGTCCCCACGGAGAAGTACGGGCCGACACGACCAGGATTTTGTAAAACATTACAAGCGAGGGTCTAGATGGATTAGGTTAGGTTATATTACGTCATAGACGTAAATAATGTTCCCACCGAGAAGTGGGGCCGACCAGCCAGGAATGTTGTGAAATACTACATGCGAGATGTTAGGTACCCTTAGGTTAGGATATATAACGTTATAGACGTATATAATGTCCGCACGGAGACGTACGGGCCGACACGACCGGGATTCTGCAAAACATTACAAGCGAGGGGCTAGATGGGTTAGGTTAGGTTATACTACGTTATAAACGTATGTAATTTTCCCACCGAGAAGTGGGGCCGACAAGCCAGGAATGTTGTGAAATACTACATCCGTGATGTTACGTTCCCTTAGGTTAGGATATATAACGTTATAGACGTATATAATGTCCGCACCGAGACGTACGGGCCGACACGACCGGGATTCTGCAAAACATTACAAGCGAGGGTCTAGATGGATTAGGTTAGGCTATATTACGTTATAGACGTATATAATGTTCCCACCAAGAAGTATCGGCCGCCCCGCCAGGAATGTTGGAAAATACTACATCCGAGATGTTAGGTTCCCTTAGGTTAGGATATATAACGTTATAGACGTATATAATGTCCACACGGAGAAGTACGGGCCGACACGACCGGGATTTTGTAAAACATTACCAGCGAGGGTCTAGATGGATTAGGTTAGGTTATATTACGTTATCGACGTAAATAATGTTCCCACCGAAGTGTGGGGCCGACCCGCCAGGAATGTTGGAAAATACTACATCCGAGATGTTTAGTTGCCTTTGGTTAGGATATATAACGTTATAGACGTATATAATGTCCGCACCGAGACGTACGGGCCGACACGACCGGGATTCTGCAAAACATTACAAGCGAGGGGCTAGATGGGTTAGGTTAGGTTATATTACGATATAGACGTATATAATGTGCCCACCGAGAAGTAGGGGCCGACCCGCCAGGAATGTTGGAAAATACTACATCGGAGATGTTAAGTTGCCTTAGGTTAGGATATATAACGATATAGACGTATATAATGTCCCCACGGAGAAGTACGGGCCGACACGACCGGGATTTTGTAAAACATTACCAGCGAGGGTCTAGATGGGTTAGGTTTGGTTATATTACGATATAGACGTATATAATGTGCCCACCTAGAAGTAGGGGCCGACCCGCCAGGAATGTTGGAAAATACTACATCCGAGATGTTAGGTTGCCTTAGGTTAGGATATATAACGATATAGACGTATATCATGTCCCCACGGAGAAGTACGGGCAGACACGACCGGGATTTTGTAAAACATTACCAGCGAGGGTCTAGATGGATTAGGTTAGGTTATATTACGTTATAGACGTAAATAATGTTCCCACCGAGAAGTGGGACCGACCCGCCAGCAATGTTGTGAAATACTACATTCGAGATGTTAGGTTGCCTTTGGTTAGGATATAAAACGTTATAGACGTATATAATGTCCCCGCCGAGACGTACGGGACGACACGACCGGGATTCTGTAAAACATTACAAGCGAGGGTCTAGATGGGTTAGGTTAGGTTATACTTCGTTATAAACGTATATAATGTTCCCAACGAGAAGTGGGGCCGACCAGCCAGGAATGTTGTGAAATACTACATGCGAGATGTTAGGTACCCTTAGGTTAGGATATATAACGTTATAGACGTATATAATGTCCGCACGGAGACGTACGGGCCGACACGACCGGGATTCTGCAAAACATTACAAGCGAGGGGCTGGATGGGTTAGGTTAGGTTATACTACGTTACAAACGTATATAATTTTCCCACCGAGAAGTGGGGCCGACAAGCCAGGAATGTTGTGAAATACTACATCCGTGATGTTAGGTTCCCTTAGGTTAGGATATATAACGTTATAGACGTATATAATGTCCGCACCGAGACGTACGAGACGACACGACCGGGATTTTGTAGAACATTACCAGCGAGGGTCTAGATGGGTTAGGTTAGGTTATATTACGATATAGACGTATATAATGTTCCCACCAAGAAGTAGCGGCCGCCCCGCCAGGAATGTTGGAAAATACTACATCCGAGATGTTAGGTTCCCTTAGGGTAGGATATATAACGTTATAGACGTATATAATGTCCCCACGGAGAAGTACGGGCCGACACGACCGGGATTTTGTAAAACATTACCAGCGAGGGTCTAGATGGATTAGGTTAGGTTATATTACGTTATAGACGTAAATAATGTTCCCACCGAAGTGTGGGGCCGACCCGCCAGGAATGTTGGAAAATACTACATCCGAGATGTTTAGTTGCCTTTGGTTAGGATATATAACGTTATAGACGTATATAATGTCCGGCCCGAGACGTACGAGACGACACGACCGGGATTCTGTAAAACATTACCAGCGAGGGTCTCGATTGGTTAGGTTAGGTTATATTACGATATAGACGTATATAATGTTCCCACCGAGAAGTGGGGCCGACCAGACAGGAATGTTGTGAAATACTACATCCGAGATGTTAGGTTCCCTTAGGTTAGGATATATAACGTTATAGACGTATATAATGTCCGCACCGAGACGTACGAAACGACACGACCGGGATTCTGTAAAACATTACCAGCGAGGGTATAGATGGGTTAGGTTAGGTTATATTACGTTATAGACGTGAATAATGTTCCCACCGAGAAGTGGGGCCGACCCGCCAGGAATGTTGGAAAATACTACATCCGAGATGTTAGGTTACCTTAGGTTAGGATATATAACGTTATAGACGTATATAATGTCCCCACGGAGAAGTACGGGCCGACACGACCGGGATTTTGTAAAACATTACCAGCGAGGTTCTAGATGGATTAGGTTAGGTTATATTACGTTATAGACGTAAATAATGTTCCCACCGAGAAGTGCGGCCGACCCGCCAGGAATGTTGTGAAATACTACATTCGAGATATTAGGTTGCCTTTGGTTAGGATATATAACGTTATAGACGTATATAATGTCCGCACCGAGACGTACGGGACGACACGACCGGGATTCTGCAAAACATTACAAGCGAGGGTCTAGATGGGTTATGTTAGGTTATATTACGATATAGACGTATATAATGTGCCCACCGAGAAGTAGGGGCCGACCCGCCAGGAATGTTGGAAAATACTACATCGGAGATGTTAAGTTGCCTTAGGTTAGGATATATAACGATATAGACGTATATAATGTCCCCACGGAGAAGTACGGGCCGACACGACCGGGATTTTGTAAAACATTACCAGCGAGGGTCTAGATGGGTTAGGTTTGGTTATATTACGATATAGACGTAAATAATGTGCCCACCGAGAAGTAGGGGCCGACCCGCCAGGAATGTTGGAAAATACTACATCCGAGATGTTAGGTTCCCTTAGGTTAGGATATATAACGTTATAGACGTATATAATGTCCCCACGGAGAAGTACGGGCCGACACGACCGGGATTTTGTAAAACATTACCAGCGAGGGTCTAGATGGATTAGGTTAGGTTATATTACGTTATAGACGTAAATAATGTTCCCACCGAAGTGTGGGGCCGACCCGCCAGGAATGTTGGAAAATACTACATCCGAGATGTTAGGTTCCCTTAGGTTAGGATATATAACGTTATAGACGTATATAATGTCCCCACGGAGAAGTACGGGCCGACACGACCGGGATTTTGTAAAACATTACCAGCGAGGGTCTAGATGGATTAGGTTAGGTTATATTACGTTATAGACGTAAATAATGTTCCCACCGAAGTGTGGGGCCGACCCGCCAGGAATGTTGGAAAATACTACATCCGAGATGTTTAGTTGCCTTTGGTTAGGATATATAACGTTATAGACGTATATAATGTCCGCACCGAGACGTACGAGACGACACGATCGGGATTTTGTAAAACATTACCAGCGAGGTTCTAGATGGATTAGGTTAGGTTATATTACGTTATAGACGTAAATAATGTTCCCACCGAGAAGTGCGGCCGACCCGCCAGGAATGTTGTGAAATACTACATTCGAGATATTAGGTTGCCTTTGGTTAGGATATATAACGTTATAGACGTATATAATGTCCGCACCGAGACGTACGGGACGACACGACCGGGATTCTGCAAAACATTACAAGCGAGGGTCTAGATGGGTTAGGTTAGGTTATATTACGATATAGACGTATATAATGTGCCCACCGGGAAGTAGGGCCCGACCCGCCAGGAATGTTGGAAAATACTACATCGGAGATGTTAAGTTGCCTTAGGTTAGGATATATAACGATATAGACGTATATAATGTCCCCACGGAGAAGTACGGGCCGAAACGACCGGGATTTTGTAAAACATTACCAGCGAGGATCTAGATGGGTTAGGTTTGGTTATATTACGATATAGACGTAAATAATGTGCCCACCGAGAAGTAGGGGCCGACCCGCCAGGAATGTTGGAAAATACTACATCCGAGATGTTAGGTTGCCTTAGGTTAGGATATATAACGATATAGACGTATATAATGTCCCCACGGAGAAGTACGGGCCGACACGACCGGGTTTTTGTAAAACATTACAAGCGAGGGTCTAGATGGATTAGGTTAGGTTATATTACGTCATAGACGTAAATAATGTTCCCACCGAGAAGTGGGGCCGACCAGCCAGGAATGTTGTGAAATACTACATGCGAGATGTTAGGTACCCTTAGGTTAGGATATATAACGTTATAGACGTATATAATGTCCGCACGGAGACGTACGGGCCGACACGACCGGGATTCTGCAAAACATTACAAGCGAGGGGCTAGATGGGTTAGGTTAGGTTATACTACGTTATAAACGTATATAATTTTCCCACCGAGAAGTGGGGCCGACAAGCCAGGAATGTTGTGAAATACTACATCCGTGATGTTACGTTCCCTTAGGTTAGGATATATAACGTTATAGACGTATATAATGTCCGCACCGAGACGTACGGGCCGACACGACCGGGATTCTGCAAAACATTACAAGCGAGGGTCTAGATGGATTAGGTTAGGTTATATTACGTTATAGACGTATATAATGTTCCCACCAAGAAGTAGCGGCCGCCCCGCCAGGAATGTTGGAAAATACTACATCCGAGATGTTAGGTTCCCTTAGGATAGGATATATAACGTTATAGACGTATACAATGTCCCCACGGAGAAGTACGGGCCGACACGACCGGGATTTTGTAAAACATTACCAGCGAGGTTCTAGATGGATTAGGTTAGGTTATATTACGTTATCGACGTAAATGATGTTCCCACCGAAGTGTGGGGCCGACCCGCCAGGAATGTTGGAAAATACTACATCCGAGATGCTTAGTTGCCTTTGGTTAGGATATATAACGTTATAGACGTATATAATGTCCGCACGGAGACGTACGGGCCGACACGACCGGGATTCTGCAAAACATTACAAGCGAGGGGCTGGATGGGTTAGGTTAGGTTATACTACGTTACAAACGTATATAATTTTCCCACCGAGAAGTGGGGCCGACAAGCCAGGAATGTTGTGAAATACTACATCCGTGATGTTAGGTTCCCTTAGGTTAGGATATATAACGTTATAGACGTATATAATGTCCGCACCGAGACGTACGAGACGACACGACCGGGATTTTGTAGAACATTACCAGCGAGGGTCTAGATGGGTTAGGTTAGGTTATATTACGATATAGACGTATATAATGTTCCCACCAAGAAGTAGCGGCCGCCCCGCCAGGAATGTTGGAAAATACTACATCCGAGATGTTAGGTTCCCTTAGGTAAGGATATATAACGTTATAGACGTATATAATGTCCCCACGGAGAAGTACGGGCCGACACGACCGGGATTTTGTAAAACATTACCAGCGAGAGTCTAGATGGATTAGGTTAGGTTATATTACGTTGTAGACGTAAATAATGTTCCCACCGAAGTGTGGGGCCGACCCGCCAGGAATGTTGGAAAATACTACATCCGAGATGTTTAGTTGACTTTGGTTAGGATATATAACGTTATAGACGTATATAATGTCCGCACCGAGACGTACGAGACGACACGACCGGGATTCTGTAAAACATTACCAGCGAGGGTATAGATGGGTTAGGTTAGGTTATATTACGTTATAGACGTGAATAATGTTCCCACCGAGAAGTGGGGCCGACCCGCCAGGAATGTTGGAAAATACTACATCCGAGATGTTAGGTTACCTTAGGTTAGGATATATAACGTTATAGACGTATATAATGTCCCCACGGAGAAGTACGGGCCGACACGACCGGGATTTTGTAAAACATTACCAGCGAGGTTCTAGATGGATTAGGTTAGGTTATATTACGTTATAGACGTAAATAATGTTCCCACCGAGAAGTGCGGCCGACCCGCCAGGAATGTTGTGAAATACTACATTCGAGATATTAGGTTGCCTTTGGTTAGGATATATAACGTTATAGACGTATATAATGTCCGCACCGAGACGTACGGGACGACACGACCGGGATTCTGCAAAACATTACAAGCGAGGGTCTAGATGGGTTAGGTTAGGTTATATTACGATATAGACGTATATAATGTGCCCACCGAGAAGTAGGGGCCGACCCGCCAGGAATGTTGGAAAATACTACATCGGAGATGTTAAGTTGCCTTAGGTTAGGATATATAACGATATAGACGTATATAATGTCCCCACGGAGAAGTACGGGCCGACACGACCGGGATTTTGTAAAACATTACCAGCGAGGGTCTAGATGGGTTAGGTTAGGTTATATTACGTTATAGACGTAAATAATGTTCCCACCGAGAAGTGGGCCCGACCCGCCAGGAATGTTGTGAAATACTACATTCGAGATGTTAGGTTGCCTTAGGTTAGGATATATAACTTGATAGACGTATATAATGTCCGGCTTCGAGACGTACGGGAAGACACAAACGGGATTCTGTGAATCATTACCAGCGAGGGTGTAGGTGGCTTAGGTTAGGTTATATTACGTTACAGACGTATATAATGTGCCCACCGAGAAGTAGGGTCCGACCCGCCAGGAATGTTGGAGAATACTACATTCGAGATGTTATGTTGCCTTAGGTTAGGACATATAAAATTATAGACGTATATAATGTCCCCACGGAAAAGTACGGGCCGACACGACCGGGATTTTGTAAAACATTAACAGCGAGGGTCTAGATGGGTTAGGTTAGGTTATATTACGATATAGAAGTATATAATGTGCCCACCGAGAAGTAGGGTCCGACCCGACAAGACTGTTGGAAAATGCTACATCCGAGAGGTTAAGTTGCCTTAGGTTAGGATATTTAACGTTATAGACGTATATAATGTCCGCACCGAGACGTACGAGACGACACGACCGGGATTCTGTAAAACATTACCAGCGAGGGTCTAGATGGGTTAGGTTTGGTTATATTACGATATAGACGTAAATAATGTGCCCACCGAGATGTAGGGGCCGACCCGCCAGGAATGTTGGAAAATACTACATCCGAGATGTTAGGTTGCCTTAGGTTAGGATATATAACGATATAGACGTATATAATGTCCCCACGGAGAAGTACGGGCCGACACGACCGGGATTTTGTAAAACATTACAAGCGAGGGTCTAGATGGATTAGGTTAGGTTATATTACGTTATAGACGTAAATAATGTTCCCACCGAGAAGTGGGGCCGACCAGCCAGGAATGTTGTGAAATACTACATGCGAGATGTTAGGTACCCTTAGGTTAGGATATATAACGTTATAGACGTATATAATGTCCGCACGGAGACGTACGGGCCGACACGACCGAGATTCTGCAAAACATTACAAGCGAGGGGCTAGATGGGTTAGGTTAGGTTATACTACGTTATAAACGTATATAGTTTTCCCACCGAGAAGTGGGGCCGACAAGCCAGGAATGTTGTGAAATACTACATCCGTGATGTTAGGTTCCCTTAGGTTAGGATATATAACGTTATAGACGTATATAATGTCCGCACCGAGACGTACGAGACGACACGACCGGGATTTTGTAGAACATTACCAGCGAGGGTCTAGATGGGTTAGGTTAGGTTATATTACGATATAGACGTATATAATGTTCCCACCAAGAAGTAGCGGCCGCCCCGCCAGGAATGTTGGAAAATACTACATCCGAGATGTTAGGTTCCCTTAGGTTAGGATATATAACGTTATAGACGTATATAATGTCCCCACGGAGAAGTACGGGCCGACACGACCGGGATTTTGTAAAACATTACCAGCGAGGGTCTAGATGGATTAGGTTAGGTTATATTACGTTATAGACGTAAATAATGTTCCCACCGAAGTGTGGGGCCGACCCGCCAGGAATGTTGGAAAATACTACATCCGAGATGTTTAGTTGCCTTTGGTTAGGATATATAACGTTATAGACGTATATAATGTCCACACCGAGACGTACGAGACGACACGATCGGGATTCTGTAAAACATTACCAGCGAGGGTCTAGATTGGTTAGGTTAGGTTATATTACGATATAGACGTATATAATGTTCCCACCGAGAAGTGGGGCCGACCAGACAGGAATGTTGTGAAATACTACATCCGAGATGTTAGGTTCCCTTAGGTTAGGATATATAACGTTATAGACGTATATAATGTCCGCACCGAGACGTACGAGACGACACGACCGGGATTCTGTAAAACATTACCAGCGAGGGTATAGATGGGTTAGGTTAGGTTATATTACGTTATAGACGTGAATAATGTTCCCACCGAGAAGTGGGGCCGACCCGCCAGGAATGTTGGAAAATACTACATCCGAGATGTTAGGTTCCCTTAGGTTAGGATATATAACGTTATAGACGTATATAATGTCCCCACGGAGAAGTACGGGCCGACACGACCGGGATTTTGTAAAACATTACCAGCGAGGTTCTAGATGGATTAGGTTAGGTTATATTACGTTATAGACGTAAATAATGTTCCCACCGAGAAGTGCGGCCGACCCGCCAGGAATGTTGTGAAATACTACATTCGAGATATTAGGTTGCCTTTGGTTAGGATATATAACGTTATAGACGTATATAATGTCCGCACCGAGACGTACGGGACGACACGACCGGGATTCTGCAAAACATTACAAGCGAGGGTCTAGATGGGTTAGGTTAGGTTATATTACGATATAGACGTATATAATGTGCCCACCGGGAAGTAGGGCCCGACCCGCCAGGAATGTTGGAAAATACTACATCGGAGATGTTAAGTTGCCTTAGGTTAGGATATATAACGATATAGACGTATATAATGTCCCCACGGAGAAGTACGGGCCGAAACGACCGGGATTTTGTAAAACATTACCAGCGAGGGTCTAGATGGGTTAGGTTTGGTTATATTACGATATAGACGTAAATAATGTGCCCACCGAGAAGTAGGGGCCGACCCGCCAGGAATGTTGGAAAATACTACATCCGAGATGTTAGGTTGCCTTAGGTTAGGATATATAACGATATAGACGTATATAATGTCCCCACGGAGAAGTACGGGCCGACACGACCGGGATTTTGTAAAACATTACAAGCGAGGGTCTAGATGGATTAGGTTAGGTTATATTACGTCATAGACGTAAATAATGTTCCCACCGAGAAGTGGGGCCGACCAGTCAGGAATGTTGTGAAATACTACATGCGAGATGTTAGGTACCCTTAGGTTAGGATATATAACGTTATAGACGTATATAATGTCCGCACGGAGACGTACGGGACGACACGACCGGGATTCTGCAAAACATTACAAGCGAGGGTCTAGATGGGTTAGGTTAGGTTATATTACGATATAGACGTATATAATGTGCCCACCGAGAAGTAGGGGCCGACCCGCCAGGAATGTTGGAAAATACTACATCGGAGATGTTAAGTTGCCTTAGGTTAGGATATATAACGATATAGACGTATATAATGTCCCCACGGAGAAGTACGGGCCGACACGACCGGGATTTTGTAAAACATTACCAGCGAGGGTCTAGATGGGTTAGGTTAGGTTATATTACGTTATAGACGTAAATAATGTTCCCACCGAGAAGTGGGCCCGACCCGCCAGGAATGTTGTGAAATACTACATTCGAGATGTTAGGTTGCCTTAGGTTAGGATATATAACTTGATAGACGTATATAATGTCCGGCTTCGAGACGTACGGGAAGACACAAACGGGATTCTGTGAATCATTACCAGCGAGGGTGTAGGTGGCTTAGGTTAGGTTATATTACGTTACAGACGTATATAATGTGCCCACCGAGAAGTAGGGTCCGACCCGCCAGGAATGTTGGAGAATACTACATTCGAGATGTTATGTTGCCTTAGGTTAGGACATATAAAATTATAGACGTATATAATGTCCCCACGGAAAAGTACGGGCCGACACGACCGGGATTTTGTAAAACATTAACAGCGAGGGTCTAGATGGGTTAGGTTAGGTTATATTACGATATAGAAGTATATAATGTGCCCACCGAGAAGTAGGGTCCGACCCGACAAGACTGTTGGAAAATGCTACATCCGAGAGGTTAAGTTGCCTTAGGTTAGGATATTTAACGTTATAGACGTATATAATGTCCGCACCGAGACGTACGAGACGACACGACCGGGATTCTGTAAAACATTACCAGCGAGGGTCTAGATGGGTTAGGTTTGGTTATATTACGATATAGACGTAAATAATGTGCCCACCGAGATGTAGGGGCCGACCCGCCAGGAATGTTGGAAAATACTACATCCGAGATGTTAGGTTCCCTTAGGTTAGGATATATAACGTTATAGACGTATATAATGTCCCCACGGAGAAGTACGGGCCGACACGACCGGGATTTTGTAAAACATTACCAGCGAGGGTCTAGATGGATTAGGTTAGGTTATATTACGTTATAGACGTAAATAATGTTCCCACCGAAGTGTGGGGCCGACCCGCCAGGAATGTTGGAAAATACTACATCCGAGATGTTTAGTTGCCTTTGGTTAGGATATATAACGTTATAGACGTATATAATGTCCGCACCGAGACGTACGAGACGACACGATCGGGATTCTGTAAAACATTACCAGCGAGGGTCTAGATTGGTTAGGTTAGGTTATATTACGATATAGACGTATATAATGTTCCCACCGAGAAGTGGGGCCGACCAGACAGGAATGTTGTGAAATACTACATCCGAGATGTTAGGTTCCCTTAGGTTAGGATATATAACGTTATAGACGTATATAATGTCCGCACCGAGACGTACGAGACGACACAACCGGGATTCTGTAAAACATTACCAGCGAGGGTATAGATGGGTTAGGTTAGGTTACATTACGTTATAGACGTGAATAATGTTCCCACCGAGAAGTGGGGCCGACCCGCCAGGAATGTTGGAAAATACTACATCCGAGATGTTAGGTTCCCTTAGGTTAGAATATATAACGTTATAGACGTATATCATGTCCCCACGGAGAAGTACGGGCCGACTCGACCGGGATTTTGTAAAACATTACCAGCGAGGTTCTAGATGGATTAGGTTAGGTTATATTACGTTATAGACGTAAATAATGTTCCCACCGAGAAGTGCGGCCGACCCGCCAGGAATGTTGTGAAATACTACATTCGAGATATTAGGTTGCCTTTGGTTAGGATATATAACGTTATAGACGTATATAATGTCCGCAACGAGACGTACGGGACGACACGACCGGGATTTTGTAAAACATTACCAGCGAGGGTCTAGATGGATTAGGTTAGGTTATATTACGTTATAGACGTAAATAATGTTCCCACCGAGAAGTGGGGCCGACCCGCCAGGAATGTTGGAAAATACTACATCCGAGATGTTTAGTTGCCTTTGGTTAGGATATATAACGTTATAGACGTATATAATGTCCGCACCGAGACGTACGAGACGACACGACCGGGATTCTGTAAAACATTACCAGCGAGGGTCTAGATTGGTTAGGTTAGGTTATATTACGATATAGACGTATATAATGTTCCCACCGAGAAGTGGGGCCGACCAGACAGGAATGTTGTGAAATACTACATCCGAGATGTTAGGTTCCCTTAGGGTAGGATATATAACGTTATAGACGTATATAATGTCCGCACCGAGACGTACGAGACGACACGACCGGGATTCTGTAAAACATTACCAGCGAGGGTATAGATGGGTTAGGTTAGGTTATATTACGTTATAGACGTGAATAATGTTCCCACCGAGAAGTGGGGCCGACCCGCCAGGAATGTTGGAAAATACTACATCCGAGATGTTAGGTTCCCTTCGGTTCGGATATATAACGTTATAGACGTATATAATGTCCCCACGGAGAAGTACGGGCCGACACGACCGGGATTTTGTAAAACATTACCAGCGAGGTTCTAGATGGATTAGGTTAGGTTATATTACGTTATAGACGTAAATAATGTTCCCACCGAGAAGTGCGGCCGACCCGCCAGGAATGTTGGAAAATACTACATCCGAGATGTTAAGTTGCCTTTGGTTAGGATATATAACGATATAGACGTATATAATGTCCCCACGGAGAAGTACGGGCCGACACGACCGGGATTTTGTAAAACATTACCAGCGAGGGTCTAGATGGGTTAGGTTTGGTTATATTACGATATAGACGTAAATAATGTGCCCACCGAGAAGTAGGGGCCGACCCGCCAGGAATGTTGGAAAATACTACATCCGAAATGTTAGGTTGCCTTAGGTTAGGATATATAACGACATAGACGTATATAATGTCCCCACGGAGAAGTACGGGCCGACACGACCGGGATTTTGTAAAACATTACAAGCGAGGGTCTAGATGGATTAGGTTAGGTTATATTACGTTATAGACGTAAATAATGTTCCCACCGAGAAGTGGGGCCGACCAGCCAGGAATGTTGTGAAATACTACATGCGAGATGTTAGGTACCCTTAGGTTAGGATATATAACGTTATAGACGTATATAATGTCCGCACGGAGACGTACGGGCCGACACGACCGGGATTCTGCAAAACATTACAAGCGAGGGGCTAGATGGGTTAGGTTAGGTTATACTACGTTATAAACGTATATAGTTTTCCCACCGAGAAGTGGGGCCGACAAGCCAGGAATGTTGTGAAATACTACATCCATGATGTTAGGTTCCCTTAGGTTAGGATATATAACGTTACAGACGTATATAATATCCGCACCGAGACGTACGAGACGACACGACCGGGATTTTGTAGAACATTACCAGCGAGGGTCTAGATGGGTTAGGTTAGGTTATATTACGATGTAGACGTAAATAATGTTCCCACCGAGAAGTGGGGCCGACCAGACAGGAATGTTGTGAAATACTACATCCGAGATGTTAGGTTCCCTTAGGTTAGGATATATAACGTTATAGACGTATATAATGTCCGCACCGAGACGTACGAGACGACACGACCGGGATTCTGTAAAACATTACCAGCGAGGGTATAGATGGGTTAGGTTAGGTTATATTACGTTATAGACGTGAATAATGTTCCCACCGAGAAGTGGGGCCGACCCGCCAGGAATGTTGGAAAATACTACATCCGAGATGTTAGGTTCCCTTCGGTTCGGATATATAACGTTATAGACGTATATAATGTCCCCACGGAGAAGTACGGGCCGACACGACCGGGATTTTGTAAAACATTACAAGCGAGGGTCTAGATGGATTAGGTTAGGTTATATTACGTTATAGACGTAAATAATGTTCCCACCGAGAAGTGGGGCCGACCAGCCAGGAATGTTGTGAAATACTACATGCGAGATGTTAGGTACCCTTAGGTTAGGATATATAACGTTATAGACGTATATAATGTCCGCACGGAGACGTACGGGCCGACACGACCGGGATTCTGCAAAACATTACAAGCGAGGGGCTAGATGGGTTAGGTTAGGTTATACTACGTTATAAACGTATATAGTTTTCCCACCGAGAAGTGGGGCCGACAAGCCAGGAATGTTGTGAAATACTACATCCATGATGTTAGGTTCCCTTAGGTTAGGATATATAACGTTATAGACGTATATAATGTCCGCACCGAGACGTACGAGACGACACGACCGGGATTTTGTAGAACATTACCAGCGAGGGTCTAGATGGGTTAGGTTAGGTTATATTACGATGTAGACGTATATAATGTTCCCACCAAGAAGTAGCGGCCGCCCCGCCAGGAATGTTGGAAAATACTACATCCGAGATGTTAGGTTCCCTTAGGTTAGCATATATAACGTTATAGACGTATATAATGTCCCCACGGAGAAGTACGGGCCGACACGACCGGGATTTTGTAAAACATTACCAGCGAGGGTCTAGATGGATTAGGTTAGGTTATATTACGTTATAGACGTAAATAATGTTCCCACCGAGAAGTGGGGCCGACCAGACAGGAATGTTGTGAAATACTACATCCGAGATGTTAGGTTCCCTTAGGTTAGGATATATAACGTTATAGACGTATATAATGTCCGCACCGAGACGTACGAGACGACACGACCGGGATTCTGTAAAACATTACCAGCGAGGGTATAGATGGGTTAGGTTAGGTTATATTACGTTATAGACGTGAATAATGTTCCCACCGAGAAGTGGGGCCGACCCGCCAGGAATGTTGGAAAATACTACATCCGAGATGTTAGGTTCCCTTCGGTTCGGATATATAACGTTATAGACGTATATAATGTCCCCACGGAGAAGTACGGGCCGACACGACCGGGATTTTGTAAAACATTACAAGCGAGGGTCTAGATGGATTAGGTTAGGTTATATTACGTTATAGACGTAAATAATGTTCCCACCGAGAAGTGGGGCCGACCAGCCAGGAATGTTGTGAAATACTACATGCGAGATGTTAGGTACCCTTAGGTTAGGATATATAACGTTATAGACGTATATAATATCCGCACGGAGACGTACGGGCCGACACGACCGGGATTCTGCAAAACATTACAAGCGAGGGGCTAGATGGGTTAGGTTAGGTTATACTACGTTATAAACGTATATAATTTTCCCACCGAGAAGTGGGGCCGACAAGCCAGGAATGTTGTGAAATACTACATCCGTGATGTTAGGTTCCCTTAGGTTAGGATATATAACGTTATAGACGTATATAATGTCCGCACCGAGACGTACGAGACGACACGACCGGGATTTTGTAGAACATTACCAGCGAGGGTCTAGATGGGTTAGGTTAGGTTATATTACGATATAGACGTATATAATGTTCCCACCAAGAAGTAGCGGCCGCCCCGCCAGGAATGTTGGAAAATACTACATCCGAGATGTTAGGTTCCCTTAGGTTAGGATATATAACGTTATAGACGTAAATAATGTCCCCACCGAGAAGTACGGGCCGACACGACCGGGATTTTGTAAAACATTACCAGCGAGGGTCTAGATGGATTAGGTTAGGTCATATTACGTTATAGACGTAAATAATGTTCCCACCGAAGTGTGGGGCCGACCCGCCAGGAATGTTGGAAAATACTACATCCGAGATGTTTAGTTGCCTTTGGTTAGGATATATAACGTTATAGACGTATATAATGTCCGCACCGAGACGTACGAGACGACACGATCGGGATTCTGTAAAACATTACCAGCGAGGGTCTAGATTGGTTAGGTTAGGTTATATTACGATATAGACGTATATAATGTTCCCACCGAGAACTGGGGCCGACCAGACAGGAATGTTGTGAAATACTACATCCGAGATGTTAGGTTCCCTTAGGTTAGGATATATAACGTTATAGACGTATATAATGTCCGCACCGAGATGTACGAGACGACACGACCGGGATTCTGTAAAACATTACCAGCGAGGGTCTAGATGGGTTAGGTTAGGTTATATTACGTTATAGACGTGAATAATGTTCCCACCGAGAAGTGGGGCCGACCCGCCAGGAATGTTGGAAAATACTACATCCGAGATGTTAAGTTGCCTTAGGTTAGAATATATAAAATTATAGACGTATATAATGTCACCACGGAAAAGTACGGGCCGACACGACTGGGATTTTGTAAAACATAACCAGCGAGGGGCTAGATGGGTTAGGTTAGGTTATATTACGTTATAAACGTATATAATGTTCCCACCGAGAAGTGGGGCCGACCTGCCAGGAATGTTGTGAAATACTACATCCGAGATGTTAGGTTCCCTTAGGTTAAGATATATAACGTTATAGACGTAAATAATGTCCCCACCGAGAAGTACGGGCCGACACGACCGGCATTTTGTAAAACATTACCAGCGAGGGTCTAGCTGGGTTAGGTTAGGTTATATTACGATATAGACGTATATAATGTTCCCACCGAGAAGTAGCGGCCGCCCCGCCAGGAATGTTGGAAAATACTACATCCGAGATGTTAGGTTGCCTTTGGTTAGGATATATAACGTTATAGACGTATATAATGTCCGCACCGAGACGTACGGGACGACACGACCGGGATTCTGTAAAACATTACAAGCGAGGGTCTAGATGGGTTAGGTTAAGTTATACTTCGTTATAAACGTATATAATGTTCCCACCGAGAAGTGGGGCCGACCAGCCAGGAATGTTGTGAAATACTACATCCGAGATGTTAGGTTCGCTTAGGTTAGGATATATAACGTTATAGACGTATATAATGTCCGCACCGAGACGTACGGTCCGACACGACCGGGATTCTGCAAAACATTACAAGCGAGGGTCTAGATGGGTTAGGTTAGGTTATATTACGATATAGACGTATATAATGTGCCCACCGAGAAGTAGGGGCCGACCCGCCAGGAATGTTGGAAAATACTACATCGGAGATGTTAAGTTGCCTTAGGATAGGATATATAACGATATAGACGTATATAATGTCCCCACGGAGAAGTACGGGCCGACACGACCGGGATTTTGTAAAACATTACCAGCGAGGGTCTAGATGGGTTAGGTTTGGTTATATTACGATATAGACGTAAATAATGTGCCCACCGAGAAGTAGGGGCCGACCCGCCAGAAATGTTGGAAAATACTACATCCGAGATGTTAGGTTGCCTTAGGTTAGGATATATAACGATATAGACGTATATAATGTCCCCACGGAGAAGTACGGGCCGACACGACCGGGATTTTGTAAAACATTACAAGCGAGGGTCTAGATGGATTAGGTTAGGTTATATTACGTTATAGACGTAAATAATGTTCCCACCGAGAAGTGGGGCCGACCAGCCAGGAATGTTGTGAAATACTACATGCGAGATGTTAGGTACCCTTAGGTTAGGATATATAACGTTATAGACGTATATAATGTCCGCACGGAGACGTACGGGCCGACACGACCGGGATTCTGCAAAACATTACAAGCGAGGGTATAGATGGGTTAGGTTAGGTTATATTACGTTATAGACGTGAATAATGTTCCCACCGAGAAGTGGGGCCGACCCGCCAGGAATGTTGGAAAATACTACATACGAGATGTTAGGTTCCCTTCGGTTCGGATATATAACGTTATAGACGTATATAGTGTCCCCACGGAGAAGTACGGGCCGACACGACCGGGATTTTGTAAAACATTACCAGCGAGGGTCTAGATGGATTAGGTTAGGTTATATTACGTTATAGACTTAAATAATGTTCCCACCGAAGTGTGGGGCCGACCCGCCAGGAATGTTGGAAAATACTACATCCGAGATGTTTAGTTGCCTTTGGTTAAGATATATAACGTTATAGACGTAAATAATGTCCCCACCGAGAAGTACGGGCCGACACGACCGGCATTTTGTAAAACATTACCAGCGAGGGTCTAGCGGGGTTAGGTTAGGTTATATTACGATATAGACGTATATAATGTGCCCACCGAGAAGTAGGGGCCGACCCGCCAGGAATGTTGGAAAATACTACATCCGAGATGTTAGGTTGCCTTTGGTTAGGATATATAACGTTATAGACGTATATAATGTCCCCACGGAGAAGTACGGGCCGACACGACCGGGATTATGTAAAACATTACCAGCGAGGGTCTAGATGGGTTAGGTTTGGTTATATTACGATATAGACGTAAATAATGTGCCCACCGAGAAGTAGGGGCCGACCCGCCAGGAATGTTGGAAAATACTACATCCGAGATGTTAGGTTGCCTTAGGTTAGGATATATAACGACATAGACGTATATAATGTCCCCACGGAGAAGTACGGGCCGACACGACCGGGATTTTGTAAAACATTACAAGCGAGGGTCTAGATGGATTAGGTTAGGTTATATTACGTTATAGACGTAAATAATGTTCCCACCGAGAAGTGGGGCCGACCAGCCAGGAATGTTGTGAAATACTACATGCGAGATGTTAGGTACCCTTAGGTTAGGATATATAACGTTATAGACGTATATAATG
Organism: Xylocopa violacea; assembly: GCA_963969225.1. Taxonomy (NCBI): domain Eukaryota; kingdom Metazoa; phylum Arthropoda; class Insecta; order Hymenoptera; family Apidae; genus Xylocopa; species Xylocopa violacea. The sequence continues at coordinate 2,061,963 of CAXAJV010000732.1, read as the reverse complement.
TCCGCACGGAGACGTACGGGCCGACACGACCGGGATTCTGCAAAACATTACAAGCGAGGGTATAGATGGGTTAGGTTAGGTTATATTACGTTATAGACGTGAATAATGTTCCCACCGAGAAGTGGGGCCGACCCGCCAGGAATGTTGGAAAATACTACATACGAGATGTTAGGTTCCCTTCGGTTCGGATATATAACGTTATAGACGTATATAGTGTCCCCACGGAGAAGTACGGGCCGACACGACCGGGATTTTGTAAAACATTACCAGCGAGGGTCTAGATGGATTAGGTTAGGTTATATTACGTTATAGACTTAAATAATGTTCCCACCGAAGTGTGGGGCCGACCCGCCAGGAATGTTGGAAAATACTACATCCGAGATGTTTAGTTGCCTTTGGTTAAGATATATAACGTTATAGACGTAAATAATGTCCCCACCGAGAAGTACGGGCCGACACGACCGGCATTTTGTAAAACATTACCAGCGAGGGTCTAGCGGGGTTAGGTTAGGTTATATTACGATATAGACGTATATAATGTGCCCACCGAGAAGTAGGGGCCGACCCGCCAGGAATGTTGGAAAATACTACATCCGAGATGTTAGGTTGCCTTTGGTTAGGATATATAACGTTATAGACGTATATAATGTCCCCACGGAGAAGTACGGGCCGACACGACCGGGATTATGTAAAACATTACCAGCGAGGGTCTAGATGGGTTAGGTTTGGTTATATTACGATATAGACGTAAATAATGTGCCCACCGAGAAGTAGGGGCCGACCCGCCAGGAATGTTGGAAAATACTACATCCGAGATGTTAGGTTGCCTTAGGTTAGGATATATAACGACATAGACGTATATAATGTCCCCACGGAGAAGTACGGGCCGACACGACCGGGATTTTGTAAAACATTACAAGCGAGGGTCTAGATGGATTAGGTTAGGTTATATTACGTTATAGACGTAAATAATGTTCCCACCGAGAAGTGGGGCCGACCAGCCAGGAATGTTGTGAAATACTACATGCGAGATGTTAGGTACCCTTAGGTTAGGATATATAACGTTATAGACGTATATAATGTCCGCACGGAGACGTACGGGCCGACACGACCGGGATTCTGCAAAACATTACAAGCGAGGGGCTAGATGGGTTAGGTTAGGTTATACTACGTTATAAACGTATATAGTTTTCCCACCGAGAAGTGGGGCCGACTAGCCAGGAATGTAGTGAAATACTACATCCGAGATGTTAGGTTCCCTTAGGTTAAGATATATAACGTTATAGACGTAAATAATGTCCCCACCGAGAAGTACGGGCCGACACGACCGGCATTTTGTAAAACATTACCAGCGAGGGTCTAGATGGATTAGGTTAGGTTATATTACGTTATAGACGTAAATAATGTTCCCACCGAGAAGTGGGGCCGACCAGCCAGGAATGTTGTGAAATACTACATGCGAGATGTTAGGTACCCTTAGGTTAGGATATATAACGTTATAGACGTATATAATGTCCCCACGGAGAAGTACGGGCCGACACGACCGGGATTTTGTAAAACATTACCAGCGAGGGTCTAGATGGATTAGGTTAGGTTATATTACGTTATAGACGTAAATAATGTTCCCACCGAGAAGTGGGGCCGACCCGCCAGGAATGTTGGAAAATACTACATCCGAGATGTTTAGTTGCCTTTGGTTAGGATATATAACGTTATAGACGTATATAATGTCCGCACCGAGACGTACGAGACGACACGACCGGGATTCTGTAAAACATTACCAGCGAGGGTCTAGATTGGTTAGGTTAGGTTATATTACGATATAGACGTATATAATGTTCCCACCGAGAAGTGGGGCCGACCAGACAGGAATGTTGTGAAATACTACATCCGAGATGTTAGGTTCCCTTAGGGTAGGATATATAACGTTATAGACGTATATAATGTCCGCACCGAGACGTACGAGACGACACGACCGGGATTCTGTAAAACATTACCAGCGAGGGTATAGATGGGTTAGGTTAGGTTATATTACGTTATAGACGTGAATAATGTTCCCACCGAGAAGTGGGGCCGACCCGCCAGGAATGTTGGAAAATACTACATCCGAGATGTTAGGTTCCCTTCGGTTCGGATATATAACGTTATAGACGTATATAATGTCCCCACGGAGAAGTACGGGCCGACACGACCGGGATTTTGTAAAACATTACCAGCGAGGTTCTAGATGGATTAGGTTAGGTTATATTACGTTATAGACGTAAATAATGTTCCCACCGAGAAGTGCGGCCGACCCGCCAGGAATGTTGGAAAATACTACATCCGAGATGTTAAGTTGCCTTTGGTTAGGATATATAACGATATAGACGTATATAATGTCCCCACGGAGAAGTACGGGCCGACACGACCGGGATTTTGTAAAACATTACCAGCGAGGGTCTAGATGGGTTAGGTTTGGTTATATTACGATATAGACGTAAATAATGTGCCCACCGAGAAGTAGGGGCCGACCCGCCAGGAATGTTGGAAAATACTACATCCGAGATGTTAGGTTGCCTTAGGTTAGGATATATAACGACATAGACGTATATAATGTCCCCACGGAGAAGTACGGGCCGACACGACCGGGATTTTGTAAAACATTACAAGCGAGGGTCTAGATGGATTAGGTTAGGTTATATTACGTTATAGACGTAAATAATGATCCCACCGAGAAGTGGGGCCGACCAGCCAGGAATGTTGTGAAATACTACATGCGAGATGTTAGGTACCCTTAGGTTAGGATATATAACGTTATAGACGTATATAATGTCCGCACGGAGACGTACGGGCCGACACGACCGGGATTCTGCAAAACATTACAAGCGAGGGGCTAGATGGGTTAGGTTAGGTTATACTACGTTATAAACGTATATAGTTTTCCCACCGAGAAGTGGGGCCGACAAGCCAGGAATGTTGTGAAATACTACATCCATGATGTTAGGTTCCCTTAGGTTAGGATATATAACGTTATAGACGTATATAATGTCCGCACCGAGACGTATGAGACGACACGACCGGGATTTTGTAGAACATTACCAGCGAGGGTCTAGATGGGTTAGGTTAGGTTATATTACGATGTAGACGTATATAATGTTCCCACCAAGAAGTAGCGGCCGCCCCGCCAGGAATGTTGGAAAATACTACATCCGAGATGTTAGGTTCCCTTAGGTTAGGATATATAACGTTATAGACGTATATAATGTCCCCACGGAGAAGTACGGGCCGACACGACCGGGATTTTGTAAAACATTACCAGCGAGGGTCTAGATGGATTAGGTTAGGTTATATTACGTTATAGACGTAAATAATGTTCCCACCGAGAAGTGGGGCCGACCAGACAGGAATGTTGTGAAATACTACATCCGAGATGTTAGGTTCCCTTAGGTTAGGATATATAACGTTATAGACGTATATAATGTCCGCACCGAGACGTACGAGACGACACGACCGGGATTCTGTAAAACATTACCAGCGAGGGTATAGATGGGTTAGGTTAGGTTATATTACGTTATAGACGTGAATAATGTTCCCACCGAGAAGTGGGGCCGACCCGCCAGGAATGTTGGAAAATACTACATCCGAGATGTTAGGTTCCCTTCGGTTCGGATATATAACGTTATAGACGTATATAATGTCCCCACGGAGAAGTACGGGCCGACACGACCGGGATTTTGTAAAACATTACAAGCGAGGGTCTAGATGGATTAGGTTAGGTTATATTACGTTATAGACGTAAATAATGTTCCCACCGAGAAGTGGGGCCGACCAGCCAGGAATGTTGTGAAATACTACATGCGAGATGTTAGGTACCCTTAGGTTAGGATATGTAACGTTATAGACGTATATAATGTCCGCACGGAGACGTACGGGCCGACACGACCGGGATTCTGCAAAACATTACAAGCGAGGGGCTAGATGGGTTAGGTTAGGTTATACTACGTTATAAACGTATATAGTTTTCCCACCGAGAAGTGGGGCCGACAAGCCAGGAATGTTGTGAAATACTACATCCATGATGTTAGGTTCCCTTAGGTTAGGATATATAACGTTATAGACGTATATAATGTCCGCACCGAGACGTACGAGACGACACGACCGGGATTTTGTAGAACATTACCAGCGAGGGTCTAGATGGGTTAGGTTAGGTTATATTACGATGTAGACGTATATAATGTTCCCACCAAGAAGTAGCGGCCGCCCCGCCAGGAATGTTGGAAAATACTACATCCGAGATGTTAGGTTCCCTTAGGTTAGGATATATAACGTTATAGACGTATATAATGTCCCCACGGAGAAGTACGGGCCGACACGACCGGGATTTTGTAAAACATTACAAGCGAGGGTCTAGATGGATTAGGTTAGGTTATATTACGTTATAGACGTAAATAATGTTCCCACCGAGAAGTGGGGCCGACCAGCCAGGAATGTTGTGCAATACTACATGCGAGATGTTAGGTACCCTTAGGTTAGGATATATAACGTTATAGACGTATATAATATCCGCACGGAGACGTACGGGCCGACACGACCGGGATTCTGCAAAACATTACAAGCGAGGGGCTAGATGGGTTAGGTTAGGTTATACTACGTTATAAACGTATATAATTTTCCCACCGAGAAGTGGGGCCGACAAGCCAGGAATGTTGTGAAATACTACATCCGTGATGTTAGGTTCCCTTAGGTTAGGATATATAACGTTATAGACGTATATAATGTCCGCACCGAGACGTACGAGACGACACGACCGGGATTTTGTAGAACATTACCAGCGAGGGTCTAGATGGGTTAGGTTAGGTTATATTACGATATAGACGTATATAATGTTCCCACCAAGAAGTAGCGGCCGCCCCGCCAGGAATGTTGGAAAATACTACATCCGAGATGTTAGGTTCCCTTAGGTTGGGATATATAACGTTATAGACGTAAATAATGTCCCCACCGAGAAGTACGGGCCGACACGACCGGGATTTTGTAAAACATTACCAGCGAGGGTCTAGATGGATTAGGTTAGGTCATATTACGTTATAGACGTAAATAATGTTCCCACCGAAGTGTGGGGCCGACCCGCCAGGAATGTTGGAAAATACTACATCCGAGATGTTTAGTTGCCTTTGGTTAGGATATATAACGTTATAGACGTATATAATGTCCGCACCGAGACGTACGAGACGACACGATCGGGATTCTGCAAAACATTACAAGCGAGGGGCTGGATGGGTTAGGTTAGGTTATATTACGATATAAACGTATATAATGTGCCCACCGAGAAGTAGGGGCCGACCCGCCAGGAATGTTGGAAAATACTACATCGGAGATGTTAGGTTGCCTTTGGTTAGGATATATAACGTTATAGACGTATATAATGTCCGCACCGAGACGTACGGGACGACACGACCGGGATTCTGTAAAACATTACAAGCGAGGGTCTAGATGGGTTAGGTTAAGTTATACTTCGTTATAAACGTATATAATGTTCCCACCGAGAAGTGGGGCCGACCAGCCAGGAATGTTGTGAAATACTACATCCGAGATGTTAGGTTCGCTTAGGTTAGGATATATAACGTTATAGACGTATATAATGTCCGCACCGAGACGTACGGGCCGACACGACCGGGATTCTGCAAAACATTACAAGCGAGGGGCTGGATGGGTTAGGTTAGGTTATATTACGATATAAACGTATATAATGTGCCCACCGAGAAGTAGGGGCCGACCCGCCAGGAATGTTGGAAAATACTACATCGGAGATGTTAAGTTGCCTTAGGTTAGGATATATAACGATATAGACGTATATAATGTCCCCACGGAGAAGTACGGGCCGACGCGACCGGGATTTTGTAAAACATTACCAGCGAGGGTCTAGATGGGTTAGGTTTGGTTATATTACGATATAGACGTAAATAATGCTCCCACCGAGAAGTGGGGCCGACCCGCCAGGAATGTTGTGAAATACTACATTCGAGATGTTAGGTTGCCTTTGGTTAGGATATAAAACGTTATAGACGTATATAATGTCCGCACCGAGACGTACGTGCCGACACGACCGGGATTCTGCAAAACATTACAAGCGAGGGGCTAGATGGGTTAGGTTAGGTTATATTACGATATAAACGTATATAATGTGCCCACCGAGAAGTAGGGGCCGACCCGCCAGGAATGTTGGAAAATACTACATCGGAGATGTTAAGTTGCCTTAGGTTAGGATATATAACGATATAGACGTATATAATGTCCCCACGGAGAAGTACGGGCCGACGCGACCGGGATTTTGTAAAACATTACCAGCGAGGGTCTAGATGGGTTAGGTTTGGTTATATTACGATATAGACGTAAATAATGCTCCCACCGAGAAGTGGGGCCGACCCGCCAGGAATGTTGTGAAATACTACATTCGAGATGTTAGGTTGCCTTTGGTTAGGATATAAAACGTTATAGACGTATATAATGTCCGCGCCGAGACGTACGGGACGACACGGCCGGGATTCTGTAAAACATTACAAGCGAGGTTCTAGATGGGTTAGGTTAGGTTATACTTCGTTATAAACGTATATAATGTTCCCAGCGAGAAGTGGGGCCGACGAGCCAGGAATGTTGTGAAATACTACATCCGAGATGTTAGGTACCCTTAGGTTAGGATATATAACGTTATAGACGTAAATAATGTCCCCACCGAGAAGTACGGGCCGACACGACCGGGATTTTGTAAAACATTACCAGCGAGGGTCTATATGGGTTAGGTTAGGTTATATTACGATATAGACGTATATAATGTTCCCACCGAGAAGTAGCGGCCGCCCCGCCAGGAATGTTCGAAAATACTACATCCGAGATGTTAGGTTCCCTTAGGTTAGGATATATAACGATATAGACGTATATAATGTCCCCACGGAGAAGTACGGGCCGACACGACCGGGATTTTGTAAAACATTACCAGCGAGGGTCTAGATGGATTAGGTTAGGTTATATTACGTTATAGACGTAAATAATGTTCCTACCGAGAAGTGGGGCCGACCCGCCAGGAATGTTGTGAAATACTACATTCGAGATGTTAGGTTGCCTTTGGTTAGGATATATAACGTTATAGACGTATATAATGTCCGCACCGAGACGTACGGGCCGACACGACCGGGATTCTGCAAAACATTACAAGCGAGGTGCTAGATGGGTTAGGTTAGGTTATACTACGTTATAAACGTATATAATTTTCCCACCGAGAAGTGGGGCCGACCAGCCAGGAATGTTGTGAAATACTACATCCGTGATGTTAGGTTCGCTTAGGTTAGGATATATAACGTTATAGACGTATATAATGTCCGCACCGAGACGTACGGGCCGACACGACCGGGATTCTGCAAAACATTCCAAGCGAGGGGCTAGATGGGTTAGGTTAGTTTATATTACGATATAGACGTATATAATGTGCCCACCGAGAAGTAGGGGCCGACCCGCCAGGAATGTTGGAAAATACTACATCGGAGATGTTAAGTTGCCTTAGGTTAGGATGTATAACGATATAGACATATATAATGTCCCCACGGAGAAATACGGGCCGACACGACCGGGATTTTGTAAAACATTACCAGCGAGGTTCTAGATGGGTTAGGTTTGGTTATATTACGATATAGACGTATATAATGTGCCCACCGAGAAGTAGCGGCCGCCCCTCCAGGAATGTTGGAAAATACTACATCCAAGATGTTAGGTTGCCTTTGGTTAGGATATATAACGTTATAGACGTATATAATGTCCGCTCCGAGACGTACGGGACGACACGACCGGGATTCTGTAAAACATTACAAGCGAGGGTCTAGATGGGTTAGGTTAAGTTATACTTCGTTATAAACGTATATAATGTTCCCACCGAGAAGTGGGGCCGACCAGACAGGAATGTTGTGAAATACTACATCCGAGATGTTAGGTTCGCTTAGGTTAGGATATATAACATTATAGACGTATATAATGTCCGCACCGAGACGTACGGGCCGACACGACCGGGATTCTGCAAAACATTACAAGCGAGGGGCTAGATGGGTTAGGTTAGGTTATATTACGATATAGACGTATATAATGTGCCCACCGAGAAGTAGGGGCCGACCCGCCAGGAATGTTGGAAAATACTACATCGGAGATGTTAAGTTGCCTTAGGTTAGGATATATAACGATATAGACGTATATAATGTCCCCACGGAGAAGTACGGGCCGACACGACCGGAATTTTGTAAAACATTACCAGCAAGGGTCTAGATGGGTTAGGTTAGGTTATACTTCGTTATAAACGTATATAATGTTCCCACCGAGAAGTGGGGCCGACCAGCCAGGAATGTTGTGAAATACTACATCCGAGATGTTACGTACCCTTAGGTTAGGATATATAACGTTATAGACGTATATAATGTCCGCACCGAGACGTACGGGCCGACACGACCGGGATTCTGCAAAACATTACAAGCGAGGGGCTAGATGGGTTAGGTTAGGTTATACTACGTTATAAACGTGTATAATTATCCCACCGAGAAGTGGGGCCGACCAGCCAGGAATGTTGTGAAATACTACATCCGTGATGTTAGGTTCCCTTAGGTTAGGATATATAACGTTATAGACGTATATAATGTCCCCACGGAGAAGTACGGGCCGACACGACCGGGATTTTGTAAAACATTACCAGCGAGGGTCTAGATGGATTAGGTTAGGTTATATTACGTTATAGACGTAAATAATGTTCCCACCGAGAAGTGGGGCCGACCCGCCAGGAATGTTGTGAAATACTACATTCGAGATGTTAGGTTGCCTTTGGTTAGGATATATAACGTTATAGACGTATATAATGCCCGCGCCGAGACGTATGGGACGACACGACCGGGATACTGTAAAACATTACAAGCGAGGGTCTAGATGGGTTAGGTTAAGTTATACTTCGTTATAAACGTATATAATGTTCCCACCGAGAAGTGGGGCCGACCAGCCAGGAATGTTGTGAAATACTACATCCGAGATGTTAGGTTCGCTTAGGTTAGGATATATAACGTTATAGACGTATATAATGCCCGCGCCGAGACGTACGGGACGACACGACCGGGATACTGTAAAACATTACCAGCGAGGGTCTAGATGGATTAGGTTAGGTTATATTACGTTATAGACGTAAATAATGTTCCCACCGAGAAGTGGGGCCGACCCGCCAGGAATGTTGGAAAATACTACATCCGAGATGTTTAGTTGCCTTTGGTTAGGATATATAACGTTATAGACGTATATAATGTCCGCACCGAGACGTACGAGACGACACGACCGGGATTTTGTAAAACATTACCAGCGAGGTTCTAGATGGATTAGGTTAGGTTATATTACGTTATAGACGTAAATAATGTTCCCACCGAGAAGTGCGGCCGACCCGCCAGGAATGTTGTGAAATACTACATTCGAGATATTAGGTTGCCTTTGGTTAGGATATATATCGTTATAGACGTATATAATGTCCGCACCGAGACGTACGGGACGGCACGACCGGGATTTTGTGAAACATTACCAGCGAGGGTCTAGATGGGTTAGGTTTGGTTATATTACGATATAGACGTAAATAATGTGCCCACCGAGAAGTAGGGGCCGACCCGCCAGGAATGTTGGAAAATACTACATCCGAGACGTTAGGTTGCCTTAGGTTAGGATATATGACGATATAGACGTATATAATGTCCCCACGGAGAAGTACGGGCCGACACGACCGGGATTTTGTAGAACATTACCAGCGAGGGTCTAGATGGGTTAGGTTAGGTTATATTACGATATAGACGTATATAATGTTCCCACCGAGAAGTAGCGGCCGCCCCGCCAGGAATGTTCGAAAATACTACATCCGAGATGTTAGGTTCCCTTAGGTTAGGATATATAACGATATAGACGTATATAATGTCCCCACGGAGAAGTACGGGCCGACACGACCGGGATTTTGTAAAACATTACCAGCGAGGGTCTAGATGGATTAGGTTAGGTTATATTACGTTATAGACGTAAATAATGTTCCCACCGAGAAGTGGGGCCGACCCGCCAGGAATGTTGTGAAATACTACATTCGAGATGTTAGGTTGCCTTTGGTTAGGATATAAAACGTTATAGACGTATATAATGTCCGCGCCGAGACGTACGGGACGACACGACCGGGATTCTGTAAAACATTACAAGCGAGGGTCTAGATGGGTTAGGTTAGGTTATACTTCGTTATAAACGTATATACTGTTCCCACCGAGAAGTGGGGCCGACCAGCCAGGAATGTTGTGAAATACTACATCCGAGATGTTAGGTACCCTTAGGTTAGGATATATAACGTTATAGACGTATATAATGTCCGCACCGAGACGTACGGGCCGACACGACCGGGATTCTGCAAAACATTACAAGCGAGGTGCTAGATGGGTTAGGTTAGGTTATACTACGTTATAAACGTATATAATTTTCCCACCAAGAAGTGGGGCCGACCAGCCAGGAATGTTGTGAAATACTACATCCGTGATGTTAGATTCGCTTAGGTTAGGATATATAACGTTATAGACGTATATAATGTCCGCACCGAGACGTACGGGCCGACACGACCGGGATTCTGCAAAACATTCCAAGCGAGGGGCTAGATGGGTTAGGTTAGGTTATATTACGATATAGACGTATATAATGTGCCCACCGAGAAGTAGGGGCCGACCCGCCAGGAATGTTGGAAAATACTACATCGGAGATGTTAAGTTGCCTTAGGTTAGGATGTATAACGATATAGACATATATAATGTCCCCACGGAGAAATACGGGCCGACACGACCGGGATTTTGTAAAACATTACCAGCGAGGTTCTAGATGGGTTAGGTTTGGTTATATTACGATATAGACGTATATAATGTGCCCACCGAGAAGTAGCGGCCGCCCCTCCAGGAATGTTGGAAAATACTACATCCAAGATGTTAGGTTGCCTTTGGTTAGGATATATAACGTTATAGACGTATATAATGTCCGCTCCGAGACGTACGGGACGACACGACCGGGATTCTGTAAAACATTACAAGCGAGGGTCTAGATGGGTTAGGTTAAGTTATACTTCGTTATAAACGTATATAATGTTCCCACCGAGAAGTGGGGCCGACCAGACAGGAATGTTGTGAAATACTACATCCGAGATGTTAGGTTCGCTTAGGTTAGGATATATAACATTATAGACGTATATAATGTCCGCACCGAGACGTACGGGCCGACACGACCGGGATTCTGCAAAACATTACAAGCGAGGGGCTAGATTGGTTAGGTTAGGTTATATTACGATATAGACGTATATAATTTTCCCACCGAGAAGTGGGGCCGACCAGACAGGAATGTTGTGAAATACTACATCCGAGATGTTAGGTTCCCTTAGGTTAGGATATATAACGTTATAGACGTATATAATGTCCCCACGGAGAAGTACGGGCCGACACGACCGGGATTTTGTAAAACATTACCAGCGAGGGTCTAGATGGGTTAGGTTAGGTTATATTACGTTATAGACGTAAATAATGTTCCCACCGAGAAGTGCGGCCGACCCGCCAGGAATGTTGTGAAATACTACATTCGAGATATTAGGTTGCCTTTGGTTAGGATATATATCGTTATAGACGTATATAATGTCCGCACCGAGACGTACGGGACGGCACGACCGGGATTCTGCAAAACATTACAAGCGAGGGTCTAGATGGGTTAGGTTAGGTTATATTACGATATAGACGTATATAATGTGCCCACCGAGAAGTAGGGGCCGACCCGCCAGGAATGTTGGAAAATACTACATCGGAGATGTTAAGTTGCCTTAGGTTAGGATATATAACGATATAGACGTATATAATGTCCCCACGGAGAAGTACGGGCCTACACGACCGGGATTTTGTGAAACATTACCAGCGAGGGTCTAGATGGGTTAGGTTTGGTTATATTACGATATAGACGTAAATAATGTGCCCACCGAGAAGTAGGGGCCGACCCGCCAGGAATGTTGGAAAATACTACATCCGAGACGTTAGGTTGCCTTAGGTTAGGATATATAACGATATAGACGTATATAATGTCCCCACGGAGAAGTACGGGCCGACACGACCGGGATTTTGTAGAACATTACCAGCGAGGGTCTAGATGGGTTAGGTTAGGTTATATTACGATATAGACGTATATAATGTTCCCACCTAGAAGTAGCGGCCGCCCCGCCAGGAATGTTGGAAAATACTACATCCGAGATGTTAGGTTCCCTTAGGTTAGGATATATAACGTTATAGACGTATATAATGTCCCCACGGAGAAGTACGGGCCGACACGACCGGGATTTTGTAGAACATTACCAGCGAGGGTCTAGATGGGTTAGGTTAGGTTATATTACGATATAGACGTATATAATGTTCCCACCAAGAAGTAGCGGCCGCCCCGCCAGGAATGTTGGAAAATACTACATCCGAGATGTTAGGTTCCCTTAGGTTAGGATATATAACGTTATAGACGTATATAATGTCCCCACGGAGAAGTACGGGCCGACACGATCGGGATTCTGTAAAACATTACCAGCGAGGGTCTAGATTGGTTAGGTTAGGTTATATTACGATATAGACGTATATAATGTTCCCACCGAGAAGTGGGGCCGAGCAGACAGGAATGTTGTGAAATACTACATCCGAGATGTTAGGTTCCCTTAGGTTAGGATATATAACGTTATAGACGTATATAATGTCCGCACCGAGACGTACGAGACGACACGACCGGGATTCTGTAAAACATTACCAGCGAGGGTCTAGATGGGTTAGGTTAGGTTATATTACGTTATAGACGTGAATAATGTTCCCACCGAGAAGTGGGGCCGACCCGCCAGGAATGTTGGAAAATACTACATCCGAGATGTTAAGTTGCCTTAGGTTAGGATATATAAAATTATAGACGTATATAATGTCACCACGGAAAAGTACGGGCCGACACGACTGGGATTTTGTAAAACATAACCAGCGAGGGGCTAGATGGGTTAGGTTAGGTTATATTACGTTATAAACGTATATAATGTTCCCACCGAGAAGTGGGGCCGACCTGCCAGGAATGTTGTGAAATACTACATCCGAGATGTTAGGTTCCCTTAGGTTAAGATATATAACGTTATAGACGTAAATAATGTCCCCACCGAGAAGTACGGGCCGACACGACCGGCATTTTGTAAAACATTACCAGCGAGGGTCTAGCTGGGTTAGGTTAGGTTATATTACGATATAGACGTATATAATGTTCCCACCGAGAAGTAGCGGCCGCCCCGCCAGGAATGTTGGAAAATACTACATCGGAGATGTTAAGTTGCCTTAGGTTAGGATATATAACGATATAGACGTATATAATGTCCCCACGGAGAAGTACGGGCCGACGCGACCGGGATTTTGTAAAACATTACCAGCGAGGGTCTAGATGGGTTAGGTTTGGTTATATTACGATATAGACGTAAATAATGCTCCCACCGAGAAGTGGGGCCGACCCGCCAGGAATGTTGTGAAATACTACATTCGAGATGTTAGGTTGCCTTTGGTTAGGATATAAAACGTTATAGACGTATATAATGTCCGCACCGAGACGTACGTGCCGACACGACCGGGATTCTGCAAAACATTACAAGCGAGGGGCTAGATGGGTTAGGTTAGGTTATATTACGATATAAACGTATATAATGTGCCCACCGAGAAGTAGGGGCCGACCCGCCAGGAATGTTGGAAAATACTACATCGGAGATGTTAAGTTGCCTTAGGTTAGGATATATAACGATATAGACGTATATAATGTCCCCACGGAGAAGTACGGGCCGACGCGACCGGGATTTTGTAAAACATTACCAGCGAGGGTCTAGATGGGTTAGGTTTGGTTATATTACGATATAGACGTAAATAATGCTCCCACCGAGAAGTGGGGCCGACCCGCCAGGAATGTTGTGAAATACTACATTCGAGATGTTAGGTTGCCTTTGGTTAGGATATAAAACGTTATAGACGTATATAATGTCCGCGCCGAGACGTACGGGACGACACGGCCGGGATTCTGTAAAACATTACAAGCGAGGTTCTAGATGGGTTAGGTTAGGTTATACTTCGTTATAAACGTATATAATGTTCCCAGCGAGAAGTGGGGCCGACGAGCCAGGAATGTTGTGAAATACTACATCCGAGATGTTAGGTACCCTTAGGTTAGGATATATAACGTTATAGACGTAAATAATGTCCCCACCGAGAAGTACGGGCCGACACGACCGGGATTTTGTAAAACATTACCAGCGAGGGTCTATATGGGTTAGGTTAGGTTATATTACGATATAGACGTATATAATGTTCCCACCGAGAAGTAGCGGCCGCCCCGCCAGGAATGTTCGAAAATACTACATCCGAGATGTTAGGTTCCCTTAGGTTAGGATATATAACGATATAGACGTATATAATGTCCCCACGGAGAAGTACGGGCCGACACGACCGGGATTTTGTAAAACATTACCAGCGAGGGTCTAGATGGATTAGGTTAGGTTATATTACGTTATAGACGTAAATAATGTTCCTACCGAGAAGTGGGGCCGACCCGCCAGGAATGTTGTGAAATACTACATTCGAGATGTTAGGTTGCCTTTGGTTAGGATATATAACGTTATAGACGTATATAATGTCCGCACCGAGACGTACGGGCCGACACGACCGGGATTCTGCAAAACATTACAAGCGAGGTGCTAGATGGGTTAGGTTAGGTTATACTACGTTATAAACGTATATAATTTTCCCACCGAGAAGTGGGGCCGACCAGCCAGGAATGTTGTGAAATACTACATCCGTGATGTTAGGTTCGCTTAGGTTAGGATATATAACGTTATAGACGTATATAATGTCCGCACCGAGACGTACGGGCCGACACGACCGGGATTCTGCAAAACATTCCAAGCGAGGGGCTAGATGGGTTAGGTTAGTTTATATTACGATATAGACGTATATAATGTGCCCACCGAGAAGTAGGGGCCGACCCGCCAGGAATGTTGGAAAATACTACATCGGAGATGTTAAGTTGCCTTAGGTTAGGATGTATAACGATATAGACATATATAATGTCCCCACGGAGAAATACGGGCCGACACGACCGGGATTTTGTAAAACATTACCAGCGAGGTTCTAGATGGGTTAGGTTTGGTTATATTACGATATAGACGTATATAATGTGCCCACCGAGAAGTAGCGGCCGCCCCTCCAGGAATGTTGGAAAATACTACATCCAAGATGTTAGGTTGCCTTTGGTTAGGATATATAACGTTGTAGACGTATATAATGTCCGCTCCGAGACGTACGGGACGACACGACCGGGATTCTGTAAAACATTACAAGCGAGGGTCTAGATGGGTTAGGTTAAGTTATACTTCGTTATAAACGTATATAATGTTCCCACCGAGAAGTGGGGCCGACCAGACAGGAATGTTGTGAAATACTACATCCGAGATGTTAGGTTCGCTTAGGTTAGGATATATAACATTATAGACGTATATAATGTCCGCACCGAGACGTACGGGCCGACACGACCGGGATTCTGCAAAACATTACAAGCGAGGGGCTAGATGGGTTAGGTTAGGTTATATTACGATATAGACGTATATAATGTGCCCACCGAGAAGTAGGGGCCGACCCGCCAGGAATGTTGGAAAATACTACATCGGAGATGTTAAGTTGCCTTAGGTTAGGATATATAACGATATAGACGTATATAATGTCCCCACGGAGAAGTACGGGCCGACACGACCGGAATTTTGTAAAACATTACCAGCAAGGGTCTAGATGGGTTAGGTTAGGTTATACTTCGTTATAAACGTATATAATGTTCCCACCGAGAAGTGGGGCCGACCAGCCAGGAATGTTGTGAAATACTACATCCGAGATGTTACGTACCCTTAGGTTAGGATATATAACGTTATAGACGTATATAATGTCCGCACCGAGACGTACGGGCCGACACGACCGGGATTCTGCAAAACATTACAAGCGAGGGGCTAGATGGGTTAGGTTAGGTTATACTACGTTATAAACGTGTATAATTATCCCACCGAGAAGTGGGGCCGACCAGCCAGGAATGTTGTGAAATACTACATCCGTGATGTTAGGTTCCCTTAGGTTAGGATATATAACGTTATAGACGTATATAATGTCCCCACGGAGAAGTACGGGCCGACACGACCGGGATTTTGTAAAACATTACCAGCGAGGGTCTAGATGGATTAGGTTAGGTTATATTACGTTATAGACGTAAATAATGTTCCCACCGAGAAGTGGGGCCGACCCGCCAGGAATGTTGTGAAATACTACATTCGAGATGTTAGGTTGCCTTTGGTTAGGATATATAACGTTATAGACGTATATAATGCCCGCGCCGAGACGTATGGGACGACACGACCGGGATACTGTAAAACATTACAAGCGAGGGTCTAGATGGGTTAGGTTAAGTTATACTTCGTTATAAACGTATATAATGTTCCCACCGAGAAGTGGGGCCGACCAGCCAGGAATGTTGTGAAATACTACATCCGAGATGTTAGGTTCGCTTAGGTTAGGATATATAACGTTATAGACGTATATAATGCCCGCGCCGAGACGTACGGGACGACACGACCGGGATACTGTAAAACATTACCAGCGAGGGTCTAGATGGATTAGGTTAGGTTATATTACGTTATAGACGTAAATAATGTTCCCACCGAGAAGTGGGGCCGACCCGCCAGGAATGTTGGAAAATACTACATCCGAGATGTTTAGTTGCCTTTGGTTAGGATATATAACGTTATAGACGTATATAATGTCCGCACCGAGACGTACGAGACGACACGACCGGGATTTTGTAAAACATTACCAGCGAGGTTCTAGATGGATTAGGTTAGGTTATATTACGTTATAGACGTAAATAATGTTCCCACCGAGAAGTGCGGCCGACCCGCCAGGAATGTTGTGAAATACTACATTCGAGATATTAGGTTGCCTTTGGTTAGGATATATATCGTTATAGACGTATATAATGTCCGCACCGAGACGTACGGGACGGCACGACCGGGATTTTGTGAAACATTACCAGCGAGGGTCTAGATGGGTTAGGTTTGGTTATATTACGATATAGACGTAAATAATGTGCCCACCGAGAAGTAGGGGCCGACCCGCCAGGAATGTTGGAAAATACTACATCCGAGACGTTAGGTTGCCTTAGGTTAGGATATATGACGATATAGACGTATATAATGTCCCCACGGAGAAGTACGGGCCGACACGACCGGGATTTTGTAGAACATTACCAGCGAGGGTCTAGATGGGTTAGGTTAGGTTATATTACGATATAGACGTATATAATGTTCCCACCGAGAAGTAGCGGCCGCCCCGCCAGGAATGTTCGAAAATACTACATCCGAGATGTTAGGTTCCCTTAGGTTAGGATATATAACGATATAGACGTATATAATGTCCCCACGGAGAAGTACGGGCCGACACGACCGGGATTTTGTAAAACATTACCAGCGAGGGTCTAGATGGATTAGGTTAGGTTATATTACGTTATAGACGTAAATAATGTTCCCACCGAGAAGTGGGGCCGACCCGCCAGGAATGTTGTGAAATACTACATTCGAGATGTTAGGTTGCCTTTGGTTAGGATATAAAACGTTATAGACGTATATAATGTCCGCGCCGAGACGTACGGGACGACACGACCGGGATTCTGTAAAACATTACAAGCGAGGGTCTAGATGGGTTAGGTTAGGTTATACTTCGTTATAAACGTATATACTGTTCCCACCGAGAAGTGGGGCCGACCAGCCAGGAATGTTGTGAAATACTACATCCGAGATGTTAGGTACCCTTAGGTTAGGATATATAACGTTATAGACGTATATAATGTCCGCACCGAGACGTACGGGCCGACACGACCGGGATTCTGCAAAACATTACAAGCGAGGTGCTAGATGGGTTAGGTTAGGTTATACTACGTTATAAACGTATATAATTTTCCCACCAAGAAGTGGGGCCGACCAGCCAGGAATGTTGTGAAATACTACATCCGTGATGTTAGGTTCGCTTAGGTTAGGATATATAACGTTATAGACGTATATAATGTCCGCACCGAGACGTACGGGCCGACACGACCGGGATTCTGCAAAACATTCCAAGCGAGGGGCTAGATGGGTTAGGTTAGGTTATATTACGATATAGACGTATATAATGTGCCCACCGAGAAGTAGGGGCCGACCCGCCAGGAATG
This sequence comes from Xylocopa violacea, assembly GCA_963969225.1. NCBI lineage: Eukaryota > Metazoa > Arthropoda > Insecta > Hymenoptera > Apidae > Xylocopa > Xylocopa violacea. Next base: position 2,043,645 of record CAXAJV010000732.1, on the reverse strand, counting down.
TTGGAAAATACTACATCGGAGATGTTAAGTTGCCTTAGGTTAGGATGTATAACGATATAGACATATATAATGTCCCCACGGAGAAATACGGGCCGACACGACCGGGATTTTGTAAAACATTACCAGCGAGGTTCTAGATGGGTTAGGTTTGGTTATATTACGATATAGACGTATATAATGTGCCCACCGAGAAGTAGCGGCCGCCCCTCCAGGAATGTTGGAAAATACTACATCCAAGATGTTAGGTTGCCTTTGGTTAGGATATATAACGTTATAGACGTATATAATGTCCGCTCCGAGACGTACGGGACGACACGACCGGGATTCTGTAAAACATTACAAGCGAGGGTCTAGATGGGTTAGGTTAAGTTATACTTCGTTATAAACGTATATAATGTTCCCACCGAGAAGTGGGGCCGACCAGACAGGAATGTTGTGAAATACTACATCCGAGATGTTAGGTTCGCTTAGGTTAGGATATATAACATTATAGACGTATATAATGTCCGCACCGAGACGTACGGGCCGACACGACCGGGATTCTGCAAAACATTACAAGCGAGGGGCTAGATTGGTTAGGTTAGGTTATATTACGATATAGACGTATATAATTTTCCCACCGAGAAGTGGGGCCGACCAGACAGGAATGTTGTGAAATACTACATCCGAGATGTTAGGTTCCCTTAGGTTAGGATATATAACGTTATAGACGTATATAATGTCCCCACGGAGAAGTACGGGCCGACACGACCGGGATTTTGTAAAACATTACCAGCGAGGGTCTAGATGGGTTAGGTTAGGTTATATTACGTTATAGACGTAAATAATGTTCCCACCGAGAAGTGCGGCCGACCCGCCAGGAATGTTGTGAAATACTACATTCGAGATATTAGGTTGCCTTTGGTTAGGATATATATCGTTATAGACGTATATAATGTCCGCACCGAGACGTACGGGACGGCACGACCGGGATTCTGCAAAACATTACAAGCGAGGGTCTAGATGGGTTAGGTTAGGTTATATTACGATATAGACGTATATAATGTGCCCACCGAGAAGTAGGGGCCGACCCGCCAGGAATGTTGGAAAATACTACATCGGAGATGTTAAGTTGCCTTAGGTTAGGATATATAACGATATAGACGTATATAATGTCCCCACGGAGAAGTACGGGCCTACACGACCGGGATTTTGTGAAACATTACCAGCGAGGGTCTAGATGGGTTAGGTTTGGTTATATTACGATATAGACGTAAATAATGTGCCCACCGAGAAGTAGGGGCCGACCCGCCAGGAATGTTGGAAAATACTACATCCGAGACGTTAGGTTGCCTTAGGTTAGGATATATAACGATATAGACGTATATAATGTCCCCACGGAGAAGTACGGGCCGACACGACCGGGATTTTGTAGAACATTACCAGCGAGGGTCTAGATGGGTTAGGTTAGGTTATATTACGATATAGACGTATATAATGTTCCCACCAAGAAGTAGCGGCCGCCCCGCCAGGAATGTTGGAAAATACTACATCCGAGATGTTAGGTTCCCTTAGGTTAGGATATATAACGTTATAGACGTATATAATGTCCCCACGGAGAAGTACGGGCCGACACGACCGGGATTTTGTAGAACATTACCAGCGAGGGTCTAGATGGGTTAGGTTAGGTTATATTACGATATAGACGTATATAATGTTCCCACCAAGAAGTAGCGGCCGCCCCGCCAGGAATGTTGGAAAATACTACATCCGAGATGTTAGGTTCCCTTAGGTTAGGATATATAACGTTATAGACGTATATAATGTCCCCACGGAGAAGTACGGGCCGACACGATCGGGATTCTGTAAAACATTACCAGCGAGGGTCTAGATTGGTTAGGTTAGGTTATATTACGATATAGACGTATATAATGTTCCCACCGAGAAGTGGGGCCGACCAGACAGGAATGTTGTGAAATACTACATCCGAGATGTTAGGTTCCCTTAGGTTAGGATATATAACGTTATAGACGTATATAATGTCCGCACCGAGACGTACGAGACGACACGACCGGGATTCTGTAAAACATTACCAGCGAGGGTCTAGATGGGTTAGGTTAGGTTATATTACGTTATAGACGTGAATAATGTTCCCACCGAGAAGTGGGGCCGACCCGCCAGGAATGTTGGAAAATACTACATCCGAGATGTTAAGTTGCCTTAGGTTAGGATATATAAAATTATAGACGTATATAATGTCACCACGGAAAAGTACGGGCCGACACGACTGGGATTTTGTAAAACATAACCAGCGAGGGGCTAGATGGGTTAGGTTAGGTTATATTACGTTATAAACGTATATAATGTTCCCACCGAGAAGTGGGGCCGACCTGCCAGGAATGTTGTGAAATACTACATCCGAGATGTTAGGTTCCCTTAGGTTAAGATATATAACGTTATAGACGTAAATAATGTCCCCACCGAGAAGTACGGGCCGACACGACCGGCATTTTGTAAAACATTACCAGCGAGGGTCTAGCTGGGTTAGGTTAGGTTATATTACGATATAGACGTATATAATGTTCCCACCGAGAAGTAGCGGCCGCCCCGCCAGGAATGTTGGAAAATACTACATCCGAGATGTTAGGTTGCCTTTGGTTAGGATATATAACGTTATAGACGTATATAATGTCCGCACCGAGACGTACGGGACGACACGACCGGGATTCTGTAAAACATTACAAGCGAGGGTCTAGATGGGTTAGGTTAAGTTATACTTCGTTATAAACGTATATAATGTTCCCACCGAGAAGTGGGGCCGACCAGCCAGGAATGTTGTGAAATACTACATCCGAGATGTTAGGTTCGCTTAGGTTAGGATATATAACGTTATAGACGTATATAATGTCCGCACCGAGACGTACGGGCCGACGCGACCGGGATTCTGCAAAACATTACAAGCGAGGGGCTGGATGGGTTAGGTTAGGTTATATTACGATATAAACGTATATAATGTGCCCACCGAGAAGTAGGGGCCGACCCGCCAGGAATGTTGGAAAATACTACATCGGAGATGTTAAGTTGCCTTAGGTTAGGATATATAACGATATAGACGTATATAATGTCCCCACGGAGAAGTACGGGCCGACGCGACCGGGATTTTGTAAAACATTACCAGCGAGGGTCTAGATGAGTTAGGTTTGGTTATATTACGATATAGACGTAAATAATGCTCCCACCGAGAAGTGGGGCCGACCCGCCAGGAATGTTGTGAAATACTACATTCGAGATGTTAGGTTGCCTTTGGTTAGGATATAAAACGTTATAGACGTATATAATGTCCGCGCCGAGACGTACGAGACGACACGACCGGGATTCTGTAAAACATTACCAGCGAGGGTCTAGATTGGTTAGGTTAGGTTATATTACGATATAGACGTATATAATGTTCCCACCGAGAAGTGGGGCCGACCAGACAGGAATGTTGTGAAATACTACATCCGAGATGTTAGGTTCCCTTACGTTAGGATATATAACGTTATAGACGTATATAATGTCCGCACCGAGACGTACGAGACGACACGACCGGGATTCTGTAAAACATTACCAGCGTGGGTATAGATGGGTTAGGTTAGGTTATATTACGTTATAGACGTGAATAATGTTCCCACCGAGAAGTGGGGCCGACCCGCCAGGAATGTTGGAAAATACTACATCCGAGATGTTAGGTTCCCTTCGGTTCGGATATATAACGTTATAGACGTATATAATGTCCCCACGGAGAAGTACGGGCCGACACGACCGGGATTTTGTAAAACATTACCAGCGAGGTTCTAGATGGATTAGGTTAGGTTATATTACGTTATAGACGTAAATAATGTTCCCACCGAGAAGTGCGGCCGACCCGCCAGGAATGTTGTGAAATACTACATTCGAGATATTAGGTTGCCTTTGGTTAGGATATATAACGTTATAGACGTATATAATGTCCGCACCGAGACGTACGGGACGGCACGACCGGGATTCTGCAAAACATTACAAGCGAGGGTCTAGATGGGTTAGGTTAGGTTATATTACGATATAGACGTATATAATGTGCCCACCGAGAAGTAGGGGCCGACCCGCCAGGAATGTTGGAAAATACTACATCGGAGATGTTAAGTTGCCTTAGGTTAGGATATATAACGATATAGACGTATATAATGTCCCCACGGAGAAGTACGGGCCGACACGACCGGGATTGTGTGAAACATTACCAGCGAGGGTCTACATGGGTTAGGTTTGGTTATATTACGATATAGACGTAAATAATGTGCCCACCGAGAAGTAGGGGCCGACCCGCCAGGAATGTTGGAAAATACTACATCCGAGATGTTAGGTTGCCTTAGGTTAGGATATATAACGATATAGACGTATATAATGTCCCCACGGAGAAGTACGGGCCGACACGACCGGGATTTTGTAAAACATTACAAGCGAGGGTCTAGATGGATTAGGTTAGGTTATATTACGTTATAGACGTAAATAATGTTCCCACCGAGAAGTGGGGCCGACCAGCCAGGAATGTTGTGAAATACTACATGCGAGATGTTAGGTACCCTTAGGTTAGGATATATAACGTTATAGACGTATATAATGTCCGCACGGAGACGTACGGGCCGACACGACCGGGATTCTGCAAAACATTACAAGCGAGGGGCTAGATGGGTTAGGTTAGGTTATACTACGTTATAAACGTATATAATTTTCCCACCGATAAGTGGGGCCGACAAGCCAGGAATGTTGTGAAATACTACATCCGTGATGTTAGGTTCCCTTAGGTTAGGATATATAACGTTATAGACGTATATAATGTCCGCACCGAGACGTACGAGACGACACGACCGGGATTTTGTAGAACATTACCAGCGAGGGTCTAGATGGGTTAGGTTAGGTTATATTACGATATAGACGTATATAATGTTCCCACCAAGAAGTAGCGGCCGCCCCGCCAGGAATGTTGGAAAATACTACATCCGAGATGTTAGGTTCCCTTAGGTTAGGATATATAACGTTATAGACGTATATAATGTCCCCACGGAGAAGTACGGGCCGACACGACCGGGATTTTGTGAAACATTACCAGCGAGGGTCTAGATGGGTTAGGTTTGGTTATATTACCATATAGACGTAAATAATGTGCCCACCGAGAAGTAGGGGCCGACCCGCCAGGAATGTTGGAAAATACTACATCGGAGATGTTAAGTTGCCTTAGGTTAGGATATATAACGATATAGACGTATATAATGTCCCCACGGAGAAGTACGGGCCGACGCGACCGGGATTTTGTAAAACATTACCAGCGAGGGTCTAGATGAGTTAGGTTTGGTTATATTACGATATAGACGTAAATAATGCTCCCACCGAGAAGTGGGGCCGACCCGCCAGGAATGTTGTGAAATACTACATTCGAGATGTTAGGTTGCCTTTGGTTAGGATATAAAACGTTATAGACGTATATAATGTCCGCGCCGAGACGTACGAGACGACACGACCGGGATTCTGTAAAACATTACCAGCGAGGGTCTAGATTGGTTAGGTTAGGTTATATTACGATATAGACGTATATAATGTTCCCACCGAGAAGTGGGGCCGACCAGACAGGAATGTTGTGAAATACTACATCCGAGATGTTAGGTTCCCTTACGTTAGGATATATAACGTTATAGACGTATATAATGTCCGCACCGAGACGTACGAGACGACACGACCGGGATTCTGTAAAACATTACCAGCGTGGGTATAGATGGGTTAGGTTAGGTTATATTACGTTATAGACGTGAATAATGTTCCCACCGAGAAGTGGGGCCGACCCGCCAGGAATGTTGGAAAATACTACATCCGAGATGTTAGGTTCCCTTCGGTTCGGATATATAACGTTATAGACGTATATAATGTCCCCACGGAGAAGTACGGGCCGACACGACCGGGATTTTGTAAAACATTACCAGCGAGGTTCTAGATGGATTAGGTTAGGTTATATTACGTTATAGACGTAAATAATGTTCCCACCGAGAAGTGCGGCCGACCCGCCAGGAATGTTGTGAAATACTACATTCGAGATATTAGGTTGCCTTTGGTTAGGATATATAACGTTATAGACGTATATAATGTCCGCACCGAGACGTACGGGACGGCACGACCGGGATTCTGCAAAACATTACAAGCGAGGGTCTAGATGGGTTAGGTTAGGTTATATTACGATCTAGACGTATATAATGTGCCCACCGAGAAGTAGGGGCCGACCCGCCAGGAATGTTGGAAAATACTACATCGGAGATGTTAAGTTGCCTTAGGTTAGGATATATAACGATATAGACGTATATAATGTCCCCACGGAGAAGTACGGGCCGACACGACCGGGATTTTGTGAAACATTACCAGCGAGGGTCTAGATGGGTTAGGTTTGGTTATATTACGATATAGACGTAAATAATGTGCCCACCGAGAAGTAGGGGCCGACCCGCCAGGAATGTTGGAAAATACTACATCCGAGATGTTAGGTTGCCTTAGGTTAGGATATATAACGATATAGACGTATATAATGTCCCCACGGAGAAGTACGGGCCGACACGACCGGGATTTTGTAAAACATTACCAGCGAGGGTCTAGATGGATTAGGTTAGGTTATATTACGTTATAGACGTAAATAATGTTCCCACCGAAGTGTGGTGCCGACCCGCCAGGAATGTTGGAAAATACTACATCCGAGATGTTTAGTTGCCTTTGGTTAGGATATATAACGTTATAGACGTATATAATGTCCGCACCGAGACGTACGAGACGACACGATCGGGATTCTGTAAAACATTACCAGCGAGGGTCTAGATTGGTTAGGTTAGGTTATATTACGATATGGACGTATATAATGTTCCCACCGAGAAGTGGGGCCGACCAGACAGGAATGTTGTGAAATACTACATCCGAGATGTTAGGTTCCCTTAGGTTAGGATATATAACGTTATAGACGTATATAATGTCCGCACCGAGACGTACGAGACGACACGACCGGGATTCTGTAAAACATTACCAGCGAGGGTCTAGATGGGTCAGGTTAGGTTATATTACGTTATAGACGTGAATAATGTTCCCACCGAGAAGTGGGGCCGACCCGCCAGGAATGTTGGAAAATACTACATCCGAGATGTTAAGTTGCCTTAGGTTAGGATATATAAAATTATAGACGTATATAATGTCACCACGGAAAAGTACGGGCCGACACGACTGGGATTTTGTAAAACATAACCAGCGAGGGGCTAGATGGGTTAGGTTAGGTTATATTACGTTATAAACGTATATAATGTTCCCACCGAGAAGTGGGGCCGACCTGCCAGGAATGTTGTGAAATACTACATCCGAGATGTTAGGTTCGCTTAGGTTAGGATATATAACGATATAGACGTATATAATGTCCCCACGGAGAAGTACGGGCCGACACGACCGGGATTTTGTAAAACATTACCAGCGAGGGTCTAGATGGATTAGGTTAGGTTATATTACGTTATAGACGTAAATAATGTTCCCACCGAGAAGTGGGGCCGACCCGCCAGGAATGTTGTGAAATACTACATCCGAGATGTTAGGTTGCCTTTGGTTAGGATATAAAACGTTATAGACGTATATAATGTCCGCGCCGAGACGTACGGGACGACACGACCGGGATTCTGTAAAACATTACAAGCGAGGGTCTAGATGGGTTAGGTTAGGTTATACTTCGTTATAAACGTATATACTGTTCCCACCGAGAAGTGGGGCCGACCAGCCAGGAATGTTGTGAAATACTACATCCGAGATGTTAGGTACCCTTAGGTTAGGATATATAACGTTATAGACGTATATAATGTCCGCACCGAGACGTACGGGCCGACACGACCGGGATTCTGCAAAACATTACAAGCGAGGTGCTAGATGGGTTAGGTTAGGTTATACTACGTTATAAACGTATATAATGTTCCCACCGAGAAGTGGTGCCGACCTGCCAGGAATGTTGTGAAATACTACATCCGAGATGTTAGGTTCCCTTAGGTTAAGATATATAACGTTATAGACGTAAATAATGTCCCCACCGAGAAGTACGGGACGACACGACCGGGATTCTGTAAAACATTACCAGCGAGGGTCTAGATGGGTTAGGTTAGGTTATATTACGATATAGACGTATATAATGTGCACACCGAGAAGTAGGGACTGACCCGCCAGGAATGTTGGCAAATACTACATCCGAGATGTTAAGTTGCCTTAGGTTAGGATATATAAAATTATAGACGTATATAATGTCACCACGGAAAAGTACGGGCCGACACGACTGGGATTTTGTAAAACATAACCAGCGAGGGGCTAGATGGGTTAGGTTAGGTTATATTACGTTATAAACGTATATAATGTTCCCACCGAGAAGTGGGGCCGACCTGCCAGGAATGTTGTGAAATACTACATCCGAGATGTTAGGTTCCCTTAGGTTAAGATATATAATGTTATAGACGTAAATAATCTCCCCACCGAGAAGTACGGGCCGACACGACCGGCATTTTGTAAAACATTACCAGCGAGGGTCTAGCTGGGTTAGGTTAGGTTATATTACGTTATAGACGTGAATAATGTTCCCACCGAGAAGTGGGGCCGACCCGCCAGGAATGTTGGAAAATACTACATCCGAGATGTTAAGTTGCCTTAGGTTAGGATATATAAAATTATAGACGTATATAATGTCACCACGGAAAAGTACGGGCCGACACGACTGGGATTTTGTAAAACATAACCAGCGAGGGGCTAGATGGGTTAGGTTAGGTTATATTACGTTATAAACGTATATAATGTTCCCACCGAGAAGTGGTGCCGACCTGCCAGGAATGTTGTGAAATACTACATCCGAGATGTTAGGTTCCCTTAGGTTAAGATATATAACGTTATAGACGTAAATAATGTCCCCACCGAGAAGTACGGGCCGACACGACCGGCATTTTGTAAAACATTACCAGCGAGGGTCTAGCTGGGTTAGGTTAGGTTATATTACGATATAGACGTATATAATGTTCCCACCGAGAAGTAGCGGCCGCCCCGCCAGGAATGTTGGAAAATACTACATCCGAGATGTTAGGTTGCCTTTGGTTAGGATATATAACGTTATAGACGTATATAATGTCCGCACCGAGACGTACGGGACGACACGACCGGGATTCTGTAAAACATTACAAGCGAGGGTCTAGATGGGTTAGGTTAAGTTATACTTCGTTATAAACGTATATAATGTTCCCACCGAGAAGTGGGGCCGACCAGCCAGGAATGTTGTGAAATACTACATCCGAGATGTTAGGTTCGCTTAGGTTAGGATATATAACGTTATAGACGTATATAATGTCCGCACCGAGACGTACGGGCCGACACGACCGGGATTCTGCAAAACATTACAAGCGAGGGGCTGGATGGGTTAGGTTAGGTTATATTACGATATAAACGTATATAATGTGCCCACCGAGAAGTAGGGGCCGACCCGCCAGGAATGTTGGAAAATACTACATCGGAGATGTTAAGTTGCCTTAGGTTAGGATATATAACGATATAGACGTATATAATGTCCCCACGGAGAAGTACGGGCCGACGCGACCGGGATTTTGTAAAACATTACCAGCGAGGGTCTAGATGGGTTAGGTTTGGTTATATTACGATATAGACGTAAATAATGCTCCCACCGAGAAGTGGGGCCGACCCGCCAGGAATGTTGTGAAATACTACATTCGAGATGTTAGGTTGCCTTTGGTTAGGATATAAAACGTTATAGACGTATATAATGTCCGCGCCGAGACGTACGGGACGACACGGCCGGGATTCTGTAAAACATTACAAGCGAGGTTCTAGATGGGTTAGGTTAGGTTATACTTCGTTATAAACGTATATAATGTTCCCACCGAGAAGTGGGGCCGACCAGCCAGGAATGTTGTGAAATACTACATCCGAGATGTTAGGTACCCTTAGGTTAGGATATATAACGTTATAGACGTAAATAATGTCCCCACCGAGAAGTACGGGCCGACACGACCGGGATTTTGTAAAACATTACCAGCGAGGGTCTAGATGGGTTAGGTTAGGTTATATTACGTTATAGACGTAAATAATGTTCCCACCGAGAAGTGGGGCCGACCCGCCAGGAATGTTGTGAAATACTACATTCGAGATGTTAGGTTGCCTTTGGTTAGGATATATAACGTTATAGACGTATATAATGCCCGCGCCGAGACGTACGGGACGACACGACCGGGATACTGTAAAACATTACAAGCGAGGGTCTAGATGGGTTAGGTTAAGTTATACTTCGTTATAAACGTATATAATGTTCCCACCGAGAAGTGGGGCCGACTAGCCAGGAATGTTGTGAAATACTACATCCGAGATGTTAGGTTCGCTTAGGTTAGGATATATAACGTTATAGACGTATATAATGTCCGCACCGAGACGTACGGGCCGACACGACCGGGATTCTGCAAAACATTACAAGCGAGGGGCTAGATGGGTTAGGTTAGGTTATACTACGTTATAAACGTATATAATTTTCCCACCGAGAAGTGGGGCCGACCAGCCACGAATGTTGTGAAATACTTCATCCGTGATGTTAGGTTCCCTTAGGTTAGGATATATAACGTTATAGACGTATATAATGTCCGCACCGAGACGTACGAGACGACACGACCGGGATTTTGTAGGACATTACCAGCGAGGGTCTAGATGGGTTAGGTTAGGTTATATTACGATATAGACGTATGTAATGTTCCCACCGAGAAGTGGGGCCGACCCGCCAGGAATGTTGGAAAATACTACATCCGAGATGTTTAGTTGCCTTTGGTTAGAATATATAACGTTATAGACGTATATAATGTCCGCACCGAGACGTACGGGCCGACACGACCGGGATTCTGCAAAACATTACAAGCGAGGTGCTAGATGGGTTAGGTTAGGTTATACTACGTTATAAACGTATATAATTTTCCCACCGAGAAGTGGGGCCGACCAGCCAGGAATGTTGTGAAATACTACATCCGTGATGTTAGGTTCCCTTAGGTTAGGATATATAACGTTATAGACGTATATAATGTCCGCACCGAGACGTACGAGACGACACGACCGGGATTCTGTAAAACATTACCAGCGAGGGTCTAGATGGGTTAGGTTAGGTTATATTACGATATAGACGTATATAATGTGCCCACCGAGAAGTAGGGACTGACCCGCCAGGAATGTTGGCAAATACTACATCCGAGATGTTAAGTTGCCTTAGGTTAGGATATATAAAATTATAGACGTATATAATGTCACCACGGAAAAGTACGGGCCGACACGACTGGGATTTTGTAAAACATAACCAGCGAGGGGCTAGATGGGTTAGGTTAGGTTATATTACGTTATAAACGTATATAATGTTCCCACCGAGAAGTGGGGCCGACCTGCCAGGAATGTTGTGAAATACTACATCCGAGATGTTAGGTTCCCTTAGGTTAAGATATATAATGTTATAGACGTAAATAATCTCCCCACCGAGAAGTACGGGCCGACACGACCGGCATTTTGTAAAACATTACCAGCGAGGGTCTAGCTGGGTTAGGTTAGGTTATATTACGTTATAGACGTGAATAATGTTCCCACCGAGAAGTGGGGCCGACCCGCCAGGAATGTTGGAAAATACTACATCCGAGATGTTAAGTTGCCTTAGGTTAGGATATATAAAATTATAGACGTATATAATGTCACCACGGAAAAGTACGGGCCGACACGACTGGGATTTTGTAAAACATAACCAGCGAGGGGCTAGATGGGTTAGGTTAGGTTATATTACGTTATAAACGTATATAATGTTCCCACCGAGAAGTGGGGCCGACCTGCCAGGAATGTTGTGAAATACTACATCCGAGATGTTAGGTTCCCTTAGGTTAAGATATATAACGTTATAGACGTAAATAATGTCCCCACCGAGAAGTACGGGCCGACACGACCGGCATTTTGTAAAACATTACCAGCGAGGGTCTAGCTGGGTTAGGTTAGGTTATATTACGATATAGACGTATATAATGTTCCCACCGAGAAGTAGCGGCCGCCCCGCCAGGAATGTTGGAAAATACTACATCCGAGATGTTAGGTTGCCTTTGGTTATGATATATAACGTTATAGACGTATATAATGTCCGCACCGAGACGTACGGGACGACACGACCGGGATTCTGTAAAACATTACAAGCGAGGGTCTAGATGGGTTAGGTTAAGTTATACTTCGTTATAAACGTATATAATGTTCCCACCGAGAAGTGGGGCCGACCAGCCAGGAATGTTGTGAAATACTACATCCGAGATGTTAGGTTCGCTTAGGTTAGGATATATAACGTTATAGACGTATATAATGTCCGCACCGAGACGTACGGGCCGACACGACCGGGATTCTGCAAAACATTACAAGCGAGGGGCTGGATGGGTTAGGTTAGGTTATATTACGATATAAACGTATATAATGTGCCCACCGAGAAGTAGGGGCCGACCCGCCAGGAATGTTGGAAAATACTACATCGGAGATGTTAAGTTGCCTTAGGTTAGGATATATAACGATATAGACGTATATAATGTCCCCACGGAGAAGTACGGGCCGACGCGACCGGGATTTTGTAAAACATTACCAGCGAGGGTCTAGATGGGTTAGGTTTGGTTATATTACGATATAGACGTAAATAATGCTCCCACCGAGAAGTGGGGCCGACCCGCCAGGAATGTTGTGAAATACTACATTCGAGATGTTAGGTTGCCTTTGGTTAGGATATAAAACGTTATAGACGTATATAATGTCCGCGCCGAGACGTACGGGACGACACGGCCGGGATTCTGTAAAACATTACAAGCGAGGTTCTAGATGGGTTAGGTTAGGTTATACTTCGTTATAAACGTATATAATGTTCCCACCGAGAAGTGGGGCCGACCAGCCAGGAATGTTGTGAAATACTACATCCGAGATGTTAGGTACCCTTAGGTTAGGATATATAACGTTATAGACGTAAATAATGTCCCCACCGAGAAGTACGGGCCGACACGACCGGGATTTTGTAAAACATTACCAGCGAGGGTCTAGATGGGTTAGGTTAGGTTATATTACGTTATAGACGTAAATAATGTTCCCACCGAGAAGTGGGGCCGACCCGCCAGGAATGTTGTGAAATACTACATTCGAGATGTTAGGTTCGCTTAGGTTAGGATATATAACGTTATAGATGTATATAATGTCCGCACCGAGACGTACGGGCCGACACGACCGGGATTCTGCAAAACATTACAAGCGAGGGGCTAGATGGGTTAGGTTAGGTTATACTACGTTATAAACGTATATAATTTTCCCACCGAGAAGTGGGGCCGACCAGCCACGAATGTTGTGAAATACTTCATCCGTGATGTTAGGTTCCCTTAGGTTAGGATATATAACGTTATAGACGTATATAATGTCCGCACCGAGACGTACGAGACGACACGACCGGGATTTTGTAGGACATTACCAGCGAGGGTCTAGATGGGTTAGGTTAGGTTATATTACGATATAGACGTATATAATGTTCCCACCGAGAAGTGGGGCCGACCCGCCAGGAATGTTGGAAAATACTACATCCGAGATGTTTAGTTGCCTTTGGTTAGAATATATAACGTTATAGACATATATAATGTCCGCACCGAGACGTACGAGACGACACAACCGGGATTCTGTAAAACATTACCAGCGAGGGTCTAGATTGGTTAGGTTAGGTTATATTACGATATAGACGTATATAATGTTCCCACCGAGAAGTGGGGCCGACCAGACAGGAATGTTGTGAAATACTACATCCGAGATGTTAGGTTCCCTTAGGTTAGGATATATAACGTTATAGACGTATATAATGTCCGCACCGAGACGTACGAGACGACACGACCGGGATTCTGTAAAACATTACCAGCGAGGGTATAGATGGGTTAGGTTAGGTTATATTACGTTATAGACGTAAATAATGTTCCCACCGAGAAGTGCGGCCGACCCGCCAGGAATGTTGTGAAATACTACATTCGAGATATTAGGTTGCCTTTGGTTAGGATATATAACGTTATAGACGTATATAATGTCCGCACCGAGACGTACGGGACGGCACGACCGGGATTCTGCAAAACATTACAAGCGAGGGTCTAGATGGGTTAGGTTAGGTTATATTACGATATAGACGTATATAATGTTCCCACCGAGAAGTGGGGCCGACCAGACAGGAATGTTGTGAAATACTACATCCGAGATGTTAGGTTCCCTTAGGTTAGGATATATAACGTTATAGACGTATATAATGTCCGCACCGAGACGTACGAGACGACACGACCGGGATTCTGTAAAACATTACCAGCGAGGGTATAGATGGGTTAGGTTAGGTTATATTACGTTATAGACGTGAATAATGTTCCCACCGAGAAGTGGGGCCGACCCGCCAGGAATGTTGGAAAATACTACATCCGAGATGTTAGGTTCCCTTCGTTTCGGATATATAACGTTATAGACGTATATAATGTCCCCACGGAGAAGTACGGGCCGACACGACCGGGATTTTGTAAAACATTACAAGCGAGGGTCTAGATGGATTAGGTTAGGTTATATTACGTTATAGACGTAAATAATGTTCCCACCGAGAAGTGGGGCCGACCAGCCAGGAATGTTGTGAAATACTACATGCGAGATGTTAGGTACCCTTAGGTTAGGATATATAACGTTATAGACGTATATAATGTCCGCACGGAGACGTACGGGCCGACACGACCGTGATTCTGCAAAACATTACAAGCGAGGGGCTAGATGGGTTAGGTTAGGTTATACTACGTTATAAACGTATATAATTTTCCCACCGAGAAGTGGGGCCGACAAGCCAGGAATGTTGTGAAATACTACATCCGTGATGTTAGGTTCCCTTAGGTTAGGATATATAACGTTATAGACGTATATAATGTCCGCACCGAGACGTACGAGACGACACGACCGGGATTTTGTAGAACATTACCAGCGAGGGTCTAGATGGGTTAGGTTAGGTTATATTACGATATAGACGTATATAATGTTCCCACCAAGAAGTAGCGGCCGCCCCGCCAGGAATGTTGGAAAATACTACATCCGAGATGTTTAGTTGCCTTTGGTTAGGATATATAACGTTATAGACGTATATAATGTCCCCACCGAGACGTACGAGACGACACGATCGGGATTCTGTAAAACATTACCAGCGAGGGTCTAGATTGGTTAGGTTAGGTTATATTACGATATAGACGTATATAATGTTCCCACCGAGAAGTGGGGCCGACCAGACAGGAATGTTGTGAAATACTACATCCGAGATGTTAGGTTCCCTTAGGTTAGGATATATAACGTTATAGACGTATATAATGTCCGCACCGAGACGTACGAGACGACACGACCGGGATTCTGTAAAACATTACCAGCGAGGGTCTAGATGGGTCAGGTTAGGTTATATTACGTTATAGACGTGAATAATGTTCCCACCGAGAAATGGGGCCGACCTGCCAGGAATGTTGGAAAATACTACATCCGAGATGTTAAGTTGCCTTAGGTTAGGATATATAAAATTATAGACGTATATAATGTCACCACGGAAAAGTACGGGCCGACACGACTGGGATTTTGTAAAACATAACCAGCGAGGGGCTAGATGGGTTAGGTTAGGTTATATTACGTTATAAACGTATATAATGTTCCCACCGAGAAATGGGGCCGACCTGCCAGGAATGTTGTGAAATACTACATCCGAGATGTTAGGTTCCCTTAGGTTAAGATATATAACGTTATAGACGTAAATAATGTCCCCACCGAGAAGTACGGGCCGACACGACCGGCATTTTGTAAAACATTACCAGCGAGGGTCTAGCTGGGTTAGGTTAGGTTATATTACGATATAGACGTATATAATGTTCCCACCGAGAAGTAGCGGCCGCCCCGCCAGGAATGTTGGAAAATACTACATCCGAGATGTTAGGTTGCCTTCGGTTAGGATATATAACGTTATAGACGTATATAATGTCCGCACCGAGACGTACGGGACGACACGACCGGGATTCTGTAAAACATTACAAGCGAGGGTCTAGATGGGTTAGGTTAAGTTATACTTCGTTATAAACGTATATAATGTTCCCACCGAGAAGTGGGGCCGACCAGCCAGGAATGTTGTGAAATACTACATCCGAGATGTTAGGTTCGCTTAGGTTAGGATATATAACGTTATAGACGTATATAATGTCCGCACCGAGACGTACGGGCCGACACGACCGGGATTCTGCAAAACATTACAAGCGAGGGGCTGGATGGGTTAGGTTAGGTTATATTACGATATAAACGTATATAATGTGCCCACCGAGAAGTAGGGGCCGACCCGCCAGGAATGTTGGAAAATACTACATCGGAGATGTTAAGTTGCCTTAGGTTAGGATATATAACGATATAGACGTATATAATGTCCCCACGGAGATGTACGGGCCGACACGAACGGGATTCTGCAAAACATTACAAGCGAGGTGCTAGATGGGTTAGGTTAGGTTATACTACGTTATAAACGTATATAATTTTCCCACCGAGAAGTGGGGCCGACCAGCCAGGAATGTTGTGAAATACTACATCCGTGATGTTAGGTTCCCTTAGGTTAGGATATATAACGTTATAGACGTATATAATGTCCGCACCGAGACGTACGAGACGACACGACCGGGATTCTGTAAAACATTACCAGCGAGGGTCTAGATGGGTTAGGTTAGGTTATATTACGATATAGACGTATATAATGTGCCCACCGAGAAGTAGGGACTGACCCGCCAGGAATGTTGGCAAATACTACATCCGAGATGTTAAGTTGCCTTAGGTTAGGATATATAAAATTATAGACGTATATAATGTCACCACGGAAAAGTACGGGCCGACACGACTGGGATTTTGTAAAACATAACCAGCGAGGGGCTAGATGGGTTAGGTTAGGTTATATTACGTTATAAACGTATATAATGTTCCCACCGAGAAGTGGGGCCGACCTGCTAGGAATGTTGTGAAATACTACATCCGAGATGTTAGGTTCCCTTAGGTTAAGATATATAATGTTATAGACGTAAATAATGTCCCCACCGAGAAGTACGGGCCGACACGACCGGCATTTTGTAAAACATTACCAGCGAGGGTCTAGCTGGGTTAGGTTAGGTTATATTACGATATAGACGTATATAATGTTCCCACCGAGAAGTAGCGGCCGCCCCGCCAGGAATGTTGGAAAATACTACATCCGAGATGTTAGGTTGCCTTCGGTTAGGATATATAACGTTATAGACGTATATAATGTCCGCACCGAGACGTACGGGACGACACGACCGGGATTCTGTAAAACATTACAAGCGAGGGTCTAGATGGGTTAGGTTAAGTTATACTTCGTTATAAACGTATATAATGTTCCCACCGAGAAGTGGGGCCGACCAGCCAGGAATGTTGTGAAATACTACATCCGAGATGTTAGGTTCGCTTAGGTTAGGATATATAACGTTATAGACGTATATAATGTCCGCACCGAGACGTACGGGCCGACACGACCGGGATTCTGCAAAACATTACAAGCGAGGGGCTGGATGGGTTAGGTTAGGTTATATTACGATATAAACGTATATAATGTGCCCACCGAGAAGTAGGGGCCGACCCGCCAGGAATGTTGGAAAATACTACATCGGAGATGTTAAGTTGCCTTAGGTTAGGATATATAACGATATAGACGTATATAATGTCCCCACGGAGATGTACGGGCCGACACGAACGGGATTCTGCAAAACATTACAAGCGAGGTGCTAGATGGGTTAGGTTAGGTTATACTACGTTATAAACGTATATAATTTTCCCACCGAGAAGTGGGGCCGACCAGCCAGGAATGTTGTGAAATACTACATCCGTGATGTTAGGTTCCCTTAGGTTAGGATATATAACGTTATAGACGTATATAATGTCCGCACCGAGACGTACGAGACGACACGACCGGGATTCTGTAAAACATTACCAGCGAGGGTCTAGATGGGTTAGGTTAGGTTATATTACGATATAGACGTATATAATGTGCCCACCGAGAAGTAGGGACTGACCCGCCAGGAATGTTGGCAAATACTACATCCGAGATGTTAAGTTGCCTTAGGTTAGGATATATAAAATTATAGACGTATATAATGTCACCACGGAAAAGTACGGGCCGACACGACTGGGATTTTGTAAAACATAACCAGCGAGGGGCTAGATGGGTTAGGTTAGGTTATATTACGTTATAAACGTATATAATGTTCCCACCGAGAAGTGGGGCCGACCTGCTAGGAATGTTGTGAAATACTACATCCGAGATGTTAGGTTCCCTTAGGTTAAGATATATAATGTTATAGACGTAAATAATGTCCCCACCGAGAAGTACGGGCCGACACGACCGGCATTTTGTAAAACATTACCAGCGAGGGTCTAGCTGGGTTAGGTTAGGTTATATTACGATATAGACGTATATAATGTTCCCACCGAGAAGTAGCGGCCGCCCCGCCAGGAATGTTGGAAAATACTACATCCGGGATGTTAGGTTGCCTTTGGTTAGGATATATAAAGTTATAGACGTAAATAATGTCCCCACCGAGAAGTACGAGCCGACACGACCGGGATTTTGGAAAACATTACAAGCGAGGTTCTAGATGGGTTAGGTTAGGTTATATTACGATATAGACGTATATAATGTGCCCACCGAGAAGTAGGGGCCGACCTGCCAGGAATGTTGGAAAATACTACATCCGAGATGTTAGGTTGCCTTAGGTTAGGATATATAACGATATAGACGTATATAATGTCCCCACGGAGAAGTACGGGCCGACACGACCGGGATTCTGCAAAACATTACAAGCGAGGGGCTAGATGGGTTAGTTTAGGTTATATTACGATATAGACGTATATAATGTGCCCACCGAGAAGTAGGGTCCGACCCGCCAGGAATGTTGGAAAATACTACATCCGAGATGTTAAGTTGCCTTAGGTTAGGATATATAAAATTATAGACGTATATAATGTCCCCACGGAAAAGTACGGGCCGACACGACTGGGATTTTGTAAAACATAACCACCGAGGGGCTTGATGGGTTAGGTTAGGTTATATTACGATATAGACGTATATAATGTGCCCACCGAGAAGTAGGGACTGACCCGCCAGGAATGTTGGAAAATACTACATCCGAGATGTTAAGTTGCCTTAGGTTAGGATATATAAAATTATAGACGTATATAATGTCCCCACGGAAAAGTACGGGCCGACACGACTGGGATTTTGTAAAACATTACCAGCGAGGGTCTAAATGG
Organism: Xylocopa violacea; assembly: GCA_963969225.1. Taxonomy (NCBI): domain Eukaryota; kingdom Metazoa; phylum Arthropoda; class Insecta; order Hymenoptera; family Apidae; genus Xylocopa; species Xylocopa violacea. Next base: position 2,024,250 of record CAXAJV010000732.1, on the reverse strand, counting down.
ATTAGGTTAGGTTATATTACGTTATAGACGTAAATAATGTTCCCGCCGAGAAGTGGGGCCGACCCGCCAGGAATATTGTGAAATACTACATCCGAGATGTTAGGTTCGCTTAGGTTAGGATATATAACGTTATAGACGTATATAATGTCCGCACCGAGACGTACGAGACGACACGACCGGGATTCTGTAAAACATTACCAGCGAGGGTCTAGATGGGTTAGGTTAGGTTATATTACGATATAGACGTATATAATGTGCCCACCGAGAAGTAGGGGCCGACCCGCCAGGAATATTGGAAAATACTACATCCGAGATGTTAAGTTGCCTTAGGTTAGGATATATAACGTTATAGACGTAAATAATGACCCCATCGAGAAGTACGGGCCGACACGACCGGGATTTTGTAAAACGTTACCAGCGAGGGTCTAGATGGATTAGGTTAGGTTATATTACGTTATAGACGTAAATAATGTTCCCACCGAGAAGTGAGGCCGACCCGCCAGGAATGTTGTGAAATACTACATTCGAGATGTTAGGTTGCCTTTGGTTAGGATATAAAACGTTATAGACGTATATAATGTCCGCGCCGAGACGTACGGGACGACACGACCGGGATTCTGTAAAACATTACAAGCGAGGGTCTAGATGGGTTAGGTTAGGTTATACTTCGTTATAAACGTATATAATGTTCCCACCGAGAAGTGGGGCCGACCAGCCAGGAATGTTGTGAAATACTACATCCGAGATGTTAGGTTCCCTTAGGTTAGGATATATAACGTTATAGACGTATATAATGTCCGCACCGAGACGTACGGGCCGACACGACCGGGATTCTGCAAAACATTACAAGCGAGGGGCTAGATGGGTTAGGTTAGGTTATACTACGTTATAAACGTATATAATTTTCCCACCGAGAAGTGGGGCCGACCAGCCAGGAATGTTGTGAAATACTACATCCGTGATGTTAGGTTCCCTTAGGTTAGGATATATAACGTTATAGACGTATATAATGTCCGCACCGAGACGTACGAGACGACACGACCGGGATTTTGTAGAACATTACCAGCGAGGGTCTAGATGGGTTAGGTTAGGTTATATTACGATATAGACGTATATAATGTTCCCACCAAGAAGTAGCGGCCGCCCCGCCAGGAATGTTGGAAAATACTACATCCGAGATGTTAGGTTCCCTTAGGTTAGGATATATAACGTTATAGACGTATATAATGTCCCCACGGTGAAGTACGGGCCGACACGACCGGGATTTTGTAAAACATTACCAGCGAGGGTCTAGATGGATTAGGTTAGGTTATATTACGTTATAGACGTAAATAATGTTCCCACCGAGAAGTGGGGCCGACCCGCCAGGAATGTTGTGAAATACTACATTCGAGATGTTAGGTTGCCTTTGGTTAGGATATATAACGTTATAGACGTATATAATGTCCGCACCGAGACGTACGGGACGACACGACCGGGATTCTGTAAAACATTACAAGCGAGGCTCTAGATGGGTTAGGTTAAGTTATACTTCGTTATAAACGTATATAATGTTCCCACCGAGAAGTGGGGCCGACCAGCCAGGAATGTTGTGAAATACTACATCCGAGATGTTAGGTTCGCTTAGGTTAGGATATATAACGTTATAGACGTATATAATGTCCGCACCGAGACGTACGGGCCGACACGACCGGGATTCTGCAAAACATTACAAGCGAGGGGCTAGATGGGTTAGTTTAGGTTATATTACGATATAGACGTATATAATGTGCCCACCGAGAAGTAGGGGCCGACCCGCCAGGAATGTTGGAAAATACTACATCGGAGATGTTAAGTTGCCTTAGGTTAGGATGTATAACGATATAGACGTATATAATGTCCCCACGGAGAAATACGGGCCGACACGACCGGGATTTTGTAAAACATTACCAGCGAGGTTCTAGATGGGTTAGGTTTGGTTATATTACGATATAGACGTATATAATGTGCCCACCGAGAAGTAGCGGCCGCCCCGCCAGGAATGTTGGAAAATACTACATCCAAGATGTTAGGTTGCCTTTGGTTAGGATATATAACGTTATAGACGTATATAATGCCCGCGCCGAGACGTACGGGACGACACGACCGGGATACTGTAAAACATTACAAGCGAGGGTCTAGATGGGTTAGGTTAAGTTATACTTCGTTATAAACGTATATAATGTTCCCACCGAGAAGTGGGGCCGACCAGCCAGGAATGTTGTGAAATACTACATCCGAGATGTTAGGTTCGCTTAGGTTAGGATATATAACGTTATAGACGTATATAATGTCCGCACCGAGACGTACGGGCCGACACGACCGGGATTCTGCAAAACATTACAAGCGAGGGGCTAGATGGGTTAGGTTAGGTTATACTACGTTATAAACGTATATAATTTTCCCACCGAGAAGTGGGGCCGACCAGCCACGAATGTTGTGAAATACTACATCCGTGATGTTAGGTTCCCTTAGGTTAGGATATATAACGTTATAGACGTATATAATGTCCGCACCGAGACGTACGAGACGACACGACCGGGATTCTGTAAAACATTACCAGCGAGGGTCTAGATGGGTTAGGTTAGGTTATATTACGATATAGACGTATATAATGTGCCCACCGAGAAGTAGGGACTGACCCGCCAGGAATGTTGGAAAATACTACATCCGAGATTTTAAGTTGCCTTAGGTTAGGATATATAAAATTATATCCGTATATAATGTCCCCACGGAAAAGTACGGGCCGACAAGACTGGGATTTTGTAAAACATAACCAGCGAGGGGCTAGATGGGTTAGGTTAGGTTATATTACGTTATAAACGTATATAATGTTCCCACCGAGAAGTGGGGCCGACCAGCCAGGAATGTTGTGAAATACTACATCCGAGATGTTAGGTTCGCTTAGGTTAGTATATATAACGTTATAGACGTATATAATGTCCGCACCGAGACGTACGGGCCGACACGACAGGGATTCTGCAAAACATTACAAGCGAGGGGCTAGATGGGTTAGGTTAGGTTATATTACGATATAGACGTATATAATGTGCCCACCGAGAAGTAGGGGCCGACCCGCCAGGAATGTTGGAAAATACTACATCGGAGATGTTAAGTTGCCTTAGGTTAGGATATATAACGATATAGACGTATATAATGTCCCCGCGGAGAAGTACGGGCCGACACGACCGGGATTTTGTAAAACATTACCAGCGAGGGTCTAGATGGATTAGGTTAGGTTATATTACGTTATAGACGTAAATAATGTTCCCACCGAGAAGTGGGGCCGACCCGCCAGGAATGTTGGAAAATACTACATCCGAGATGTTAGGTTCCCTTAGGTTAGGATATATAACGTTATAGACGTATATAATGTCCCCACGGAGAAGTACGTGCCGACACGACCGGGATTTTGTAAAACATTACCAGCGAGGGTCTAGATGGATTAGGTTAGGTTATATTACGTTATAGACGTAAATAATGTTCCCACCGAGAAGTGGGGCCGACCCGCCAGGAATGTTGTGAAATACTACATTCGAGATGTTAGGTTGCCTTTGGTTAGGATATATAACGTTATAGACGTATATAATGTCCGCACCGAGACGTACGGGACGACACGACCGGGATTCTGTAAAACATTACAAGCGAGGCTCTAGATGGGTTAGGTTAAGTTATACTTCGTTATAAACGTATATAATGTTCCCACCGAGAAGTGGGGCCGACCAGCCAGGAATGTTGTGAAATACTACATCCGAGATGTTAGGTTCGCTTAGGTTAGGATATATAACGTTATAGACGTATATAATGTCCGCACCGAGACGTACGGGCCGACACGACCCCGGATTCTGCAAAACATTACAAGCGAGGGGCTAGATGGGTTAGGTTAGGTTATATTACGATATAGACGTATATAATGTGCCCACCGAGAAGTAGGGGCCGCCCCGCCAGGAATGTTGGAAAATACTACATCCGAGATGTTAGGTTCCCTTAGGTTAGGATATATAACGTTATAGACGTATATAATGTCCCCACGGAGAAGTACGGGCCGACACGACCGGGATTTTGTAAAACATTACCAGCGAGGGTCTAGATGGATTTGGTTAGGTTATATTACGTTATAGACGTAAATAATGTTCCCACCGAGAAGTAGCGGCCGCCCCGCCAGGAATGTTGGAAAATACTACATCCGAGATGTTAGGTTCCCTTAGGTTAGGATATATAACGTTATAGACGTATATAATGTCCGCACCGAGACGTACGAGACGACACGACCGGGATTCTGTAAAACATTACCAGCGAGGGTCTAGATGGGTTAGGTTAGGTTATACTACGATATAGACGTATATAATGTGCCCACCGAGAAGTAGGGACTGACCCGCCAGGAATGTTGGAAAATACTACATCCGAGATTTTAAGTTGCCTTAGGTTAGGATATATAAAATTATATCCGTATATAATGTCCCCACGGAAAAGTACGGGCCGACAAGACTGGGATTTTGTAAAACATAACCAGCGAGGGGCTAGATGGGTTAGGTTAGGTTATATTACGTTATAAACGTATATAATGTTCCCACCGAGAAGTGGGGCCGACCAGCCAGGAATGTTGTGAAATACTACATCCGAGATGTTAGGTTCGCTTAGGTTAGTATATATAACGTTATAGACGTATATAATGTCCGCACCGAGACGTACGGGCCGACACGACAGGGATTCTGCAAAACATTACAAGCGAGGGGCTAGATGGGTTAGGTTAGGTTATATTACGATATAGACGTATATAATGTGCCCACCGAGAAGTAGGGGCCGACCCGCCAGGAATGTTGGAAAATACTACATCGGAGATGTTAAGTTGCCTTAGGTTAGGATATATAACGATATAGACGTATATAATGTCCCCGCGGAGAAGTACGGGCCGACACGACCGGGATTTTGTAAAACATTACCAGCGAGGGTCTAGATGGATTAGGTTAGGTTATATTACGTTATAGACGTAAATAATGTTCCCACCGAGAAGTGGGGCCGACCCGCCAGGAATGTTGGAAAATACTACATCCGAGATGTTAGGTTCCCTTAGGTTAGGATATATAACGTTATAGACGTATATAATGTCCCCACGGAGAAGTACGTGCCGACACGACCGGGATTTTGTAAAACATTACCAGCGAGGGTCTAGATGGATTAGGTTAGGTTATATTACGTTATAGACGTAAATAATGTTCCCACCGAGAAGTGGGGCCGACCCGCCAGGAATGTTGTGAAATACTACATTCGAGATGTTAGGTTGCCTTTGGTTAGGATATATAACGTTATAGACGTATATAATGTCCGCACCGAGACGTACGGGACGACACGACCGGGATTCTGTAAAACATTACAAGCGAGGCTCTAGATGGGTTAGGTTAAGTTATACTTCGTTATAAACGTATATAATGTTCCCACCGAGAAGTGGGGCCGACCAGCCAGGAATGTTGTGAAATACTACATCCGAGATGTTAGGTTCGCTTAGGTTAGGATATATAACGTTATAGACGTATATAATGTCCGCACCGAGACGTACGGGCCGACACGACCCCGGATTCTGCAAAACATTACAAGCGAGGGGCTAGATGGGTTAGGTTAGGTTATATTACGATATAGACGTATATAATGTGCCCACCGAGAAGTAGGGGCCGCCCCGCCAGGAATGTTGGAAAATACTACATCCGAGATGTTAGGTTCCCTTAGGTTAGGATATATAACGTTATAGACGTATATAATGTCCCCACGGAGAAGTACGGGCCGACACGACCGGGATTTTGTAAAACATTACCAGCGAGGGTCTAGATGGATTTGGTTAGGTTATATTACGTTATAGACGTAAATAATGTTCCCACCGAGAAGTAGCGGCCGCCCCGCCAGGAATGTTGGAAAATACTACATCCGAGATGTTAGGTTGCCTTTGGTTAGGATATATAACGTTATAGACGTATATAATGTCCGCTCCGAGACGTACGGGACGACACGACCGGGATTCTGTAAAACATTACAAGCGAGGGTCTAGATGGGTTAGGTTAAGTTATACTTCGTTATAAACGTATATAATGTTCCCACCGAGAAGTGGGGCCGACCAGCCAGGAATGTTGTGAAATACTACATCCGAGATGTTAAGTTGCCTTAGGTTAGGATATATAACGATATAGACGTATATAATGTCCCCACGGAGAAGTACGGGCCGACACGACCGGGATTTTGTAAAACATTACCAGCGAGGGTCTAGATGGGTTAGGTTTGGTTATATTACGATATAGACGTATATAATGTGCCCACCGAGAAGTAGGGGTCGACCCGCCAGGAATGTTGGAAAATACTACATCCGAGATGTTAGGTTGCCTTAGGTTAGGATATATAACGATATAGACGTATATAATGTCCCCACGGAGAAGTACAGGCCGACACGACCGGGATTTTGTAAAACATTACCAGCCAGTGTCTAGATGGATTAGGTTAGGTTATATTACGTTATAGACGTAAATAATGTTCCCACCGAGAAGTGGGGCCGACCCGCCAGGAATGTTGTGAAATACTACATTCGAGATGTTAGGTTGCCTTTAGTTAGGATATAAAACGTTATAGACGTATATAATGTCCGCGCCGAGACGTACGGGACGACACGACCGGGATTCTGTAAAACATTACAAGCGAGGGTCTAGATGGGTTAGGTTAGGTTATACTTCGTTATAAACGTATATAATGTTCCCACCGAGAAGTGGGGCCGACCAGCCAGGAATGTTGTGAAATACTACATGCGAGATGTTAGGTACCCTTAGGTTAGGATATATAACGTTATAGACGTATATAATGTCCGCACCGAGACGTACGGGCCGACACGACCGGGATTCTGCAAAACATTACAAGCGAGGGGCTAGATGGGTTAGGTTAGGTTATACTACGTTATAAACGTATATAATTTTCCCACCGAGAAGTGGGGCCGACCAGCCAGGAATGTTGTGAAATGCTACATCCGTGATGTTAGGTTCCCTTAGGTTAGGATATATAACGTTATAGACGTATATAATGTCCGCACCGAGACGTACGAGACGACACGACCGGGATTTTGTAGAACATTACCAGCGAGGGTCTAGATGGGTTAGGTTAGGTTATATTACGATATAGACGTATATAATGTTCCCACCAAGAAGTAGCGGCCGCACCGCCAGGAATGTTGGAAAATACTACATCCGAGATGTTAGGTTCCCTTAGGTTAGGATATATAACGTTATAGACGTATATAATGTCCCCACGGAGAAGTACGGGCCGACACGACCGGGATTTTGTAAAACATTACCAGCGAGGGTCTAGATGGATTAGGTTAGGTTATATTACGTTATAGACGTAAATAATGTTCCCACCGAGAAGTGGGGCCGACCCGCCAGGAATGTTGTGAAATACTACATTCGAGATGTTAGGTTGCCTTTGGTTAGGATATATAACGTTATAGACGTATATAATGTCCGCACCGAGACGTACGGGACGACACGACCGGGATTCTGTAAAACATTACAAGCGAGGCTCTAGATGGGTTAGGTTAAGTTATACTTCGTTATAAACGTATATAATGTTCCCACCGAGAAGTGGGGCCGACCAGACAGGAATGTTGTGAAATACTACATCCGAGATGTTAGGTTCGCTTAGGTTAGGATATATAACGTTATAGACGTATATAATGTCCCCACGGAAAAGTACGGGCCGACACGACTGGGATTTTGTAAAACATTACCAGCGAGGGTCTAGATGGATTAGGTTAGGTTATATTACGTTATAGACGTAAATAATGTTCCCACCGAGAAGTAGCGGCCGCCCCGCCAGGAATGTTGGAAAATACTACATCCGAGATGTTAGGTTGCCTTTGGTTAGGATATATAACGTTATAGACGTATATAATGTCCGCACCGAGACGTACGAGACGACACGACCGGGATTCTGTAAAACATTACCAGCGAGGGTCTAGATGGGTTAGGTTAGGTTATATTACGATATAGACGTATATAATGTGCCCACCGAGAAGTAGGGACTGACCCGCCAGGAATGTTGGAAAATACTACATCCGAGATTTTAAGTTGCCTTAGGTTAGGATATATAAAATTATAGACGTATATAATGTCCCCACGGAAAAGTACGGGCCGACAAGACTGGGATTTTGTAAAACATAACCAGCGAGGGGCTAGATGGGTTAGGTTAGGTTATATTACGTTATAAACGTATATAATGTTCCCACCGAGAAGTGGGGCCGACCAGACAGGAATGTTGTGAAATACTACATCCGAGATGTTAGGTTCGCTTAGGTTAGTATATATAACGTTATAGACGTATATAATGTCCGCACCGAGACGTACGGGCCGACACGACAGGGATTCTGCAAAACATTACAAGCGAGGGGCTAGATGGGTTAGGTTAGGTTATATTACGATATAGACGTATATAATGTGCCCACCGAGATGTAGGGGCCGACCCGCCAGGAATGTTGGAAAATATTACATCGGAGATGTTAAGTTGCCTTAGGTTAGGATATATAACGATATAGACGTATATAATGTCCCCACGGAGAAGTACGGGCCGACACGACCGGGATTTTGTAAAACATTACCAGCGAGGGTCTAGATGGGTTAGGTTTGGTTATATTACGATATAGACGTATATAATGTGCCCACCTAGAAGTAGGGGCCGACCCGCCAGGAATATTGGAAAATACTACATCCGAGATGTTAGGTTGCCTTAGGTTAGGATATATAACGATATAGACGTATATAATGTCCCCACGGAGAAGTACGGGCCAACACGACCGGGATTTTGTAAAACATTACCAGCGAGGGTCTAGATGGATTAGGTTAGGTTATATTACGTTATCGACGTAAATAATGTTCCCACCGAGAAGTGGGACCGACCCGCCAGGAATGTTGTGAAATACTACATTCGAGATGTTAGGTTGCCTTTGGCTAGGATATAAAACGTTATAGACGTATATAATGTCCGCGCCGAGACGTACGGGACGACACGACCGGGATTCTGTAAAACATTACAAGCGAGGGGCTAGATGGGTTAGGTTAGGTGATACTACGTTATAAACGTATATAATGTTCCCACCGAGCAGTGGGGCCGACCCGCCAGGAATGTTGTGAAATACTACATTCGAGATGTTAGGTTGCCTTAGGTTAGGGTATATAACGTTATAGACGTATATAATGTCCGCACCGAGACGTACGGGACGACACGATCGGGATTCTGTAACACATTCCCAGCTAGGGGCTAGATGGGTTAGGTTAGGTTATACTACGTTATAAACGTGTATAATTATCCCACCGAGAAGTGGGGCCGCCCCGCCAGGAATGTTGGAAAATACTACATCCGAGATGTTAGGTTCCCTTAGGTTAGGATATATAACGTTATAGACGTATATAATGTCCCCACGGAGAAGTACGGGCCGACACGACCGGGATTTTGTAAAACATTACCAGCGAGGGTCTAGATGGATTAGGTTAGGTTATACTTCGTTATAAACGTATATAATGTTCCCACCGAGAAGTGGGGCCGACCAGCCAGGAATGTTGTGAAATACTACATGCGAGATGTTAGGTACCCTTAGGTTAGGATATATAACGTTATAGACGTATATAATGTCCGCACGGAGACGTACGGGACGACACGACCGGGATACTGTAAAACATTACAAGCGAGGGTCTAGATGGGTTAGGTTAAGTTATACTTCGTTATAAACGTATATAATGTTCCCACCGAGAAGTGGGGCCGACCAGCCAGGAATGTTGTGAAATACTACATCCGAGATGTTAGGTTCGCTTAGGTTAGGATATATAACGTTATAGACGTATATAATGTCCCCACGGAGAAGTACGGGCCGACACGACCGGGATTTTGTAAAACATTACCAGCGAGGGTCTAGATGGGTTAGGTTTGGTTATATTACGATATAGACGTATATAATGTGCCCACCGAGAAGTAGGGGTCGACCCGCCAGGAATGTTGGAAAATACTACATCCGAGATGTTAGGTTGCCTTAGGTTAGGATATATAACGATATAGACGTATATAATGTCCCCACGGAGAAGTACAGGCCGACACGACCGGGATTTTGTAAAACATTACCAGCGAGTGTCTAGATGGATTAGGTTAGGTTATATTACGTTATAGACGTAAATAATGTTCCCACCGAGAAGTGGGGCCGGCCCGCCAGGAATGTTGTGAAATACTACATTCGAGATGTTAGGTTGCCTTTAGTTAGGATATAAAACGTTATAGACGTATATAATGTCCGCGCCGAGACGTACGGGACGACACGACCGGGATTCTGTAAAACATTACAAGCGGGGGTCTAGATGGGTTAGGTTAGGTTATACTTCGTTATAAACGTATATAATGTTCCCACCGAGAAGTGGGGCCGACCAGCCAGGAATGTTGTGAAATACTACATGCGAGATGTTAGGTACCCTTAGGTTAGGATATATAACGTTATAGACGTATATAATGTCCGCACCGAGACGTACGGGCCGACACGACCGGGATTCTGCAAAACATTACAAGCGAGGGGCTAGATGGGTTAGGTTAGGTTATACTACGTTATAAACGTATATAATTTTCCCACCGAGAAGTGGGGCCGACCAGCCAGGAATGTTGTGAAATGCTACATCCGTGATGTTAGGTTCCCTTAGGTTAGGATATATAACGTTATAGACGTATATAATGTCCGCACCGAGACGTACGAGACGACACGACCGGGATTTTGTAGAACATTACCAGCGAGGGTCTAGATGGGTTAGGTTAGGTTATATTACGATATAGACGTATATAATGTTCCCACCAAGAAGTAGCGGCCGCCCCGCCAGGAATGTTGGAAAATACTACATCCGAGATGTTAGGTTCCCTTAGGTTAGGATATATAACGTTATAGACGTATATAATGTCCCCACGGAGAAGTACGGGCCGACACGACCGGGATTTTGTAAAACATTATCAGCGAGGGTCTAGATGGATTAGGTTAGGTTATATTACGTTATAGACGTAAATAATGTTCCCACCGAGAAGTGGGGCCGACCCGCCAGGAATGTTGTGAAATACTACATTCGAGATGTTAGGTTGCCTTTGGTTAGGATATATATCGTTATAGACGTATATAATGTCCGCACCGAGACGTACGGGACGACACGACCGGGATTCTGTAAAACATTACAAGCGAGGCTCTAGATGGGTTAGGTTAAGTTATACTTCGTTATAAACGTATATAATGTTCCCACCGAGAAGTGGGGCCTACCAGACAGGAATGTTGTGAAATACTACATCCGAGATGTTAGGTTCGCTTAGGTTAGGATATATAAAATTATAGACGTATATAATGTCCCCACGGAAAAGTACGGGCCGACACGACTGGGATTTTGTAAAACATTACCAGCGAGGGTCTAGATGGATTAGGTTAGGTTATATTACGTTATAGACGTAAATAATGTTCCCACCGAGAAGTAGCGGCCGCCCCGCCAGGAATGTTGGAAAATACTACATCCGAGATGTTAGGTTCGCTTAGGTTAATATATATAACGTTATAGACGTATATAATGTCCGCACCGAGACGTACGGGCCGACACGACAGGGATTCTGCAAAACATTACAAGCGAGGGGCTAGATGGGTTAGGTTAGGTTATATTACGATATAGACGTATATAATGTGCCCACCGAGAAGTAGGGGCCGACCCGCCAGGAATGTTGGAAAATATTACATCGGAGATGTTAAGTTGCCTTAGGTTAGGATATATAACGATATAGACGTATATAATGTCCCCACGGAGAAGTACGGGCCGACACGACCGGGATTTTGTAAAACATTACCAGCGAGGGTCTAGATGGGTTAGGTTTGGTTATATTACGATATAGACGTATATAATGTGCCCACCTAGAAGTAGGGGCCGACCCGCCAGGAATGTTGGAAAATACTACATCCGAGATGTTAGGTTGCCTTAGGTTAGGATATATAACGATATAGACGTATATAATGTCCCCACGGAGAAGTACGGGCCGACACGACCGAGATTTTGTAAAACATTACCAGCGAGGGTCTAGATGGATTAGGTTAGGTTATATTACGTTATAGACGTAAATAATGTTCCCACCGAGAAGTGGGACCGACCCGCCAGGAATGTTGTGAAATACTACATTCGAGATGTTAGGTTGCCTTTGGCTAGGATATAAAACGTTATAGACGTATATAATGTCCGCGCCGAGACGTACGGGACGACACGACCGGGATTCTGTAAAACATTACAAGCGAGGGTCTAGATGGGTTAGGTTAGGTTATACTTCGTTATAAACGTATATAATGTTCCCACCGAGAAGTGGGGCCGACCAGCCAGGAATGTTGTGAAATACTACATGCGTGATGTTAGGTACCCTTAGGTTAGGATATATAACGTTATAGACGTATATAATGTCCGCACGGAGACGTACGGGCCGACACGACCGGGATTCTGCAAAACATTACCAGCGAGGGTCTAGATGGATTAGGTTAGGTTATATTACGTTATAGACGTAAATAATGTTCCCACCGAGAAGTGGGACCGACCCGCCAGGAATGTTGTGAAATACTACATTCGAGATGTTAGGTTGCCTTCGGCTAGGATATAAAACGTTATAGACGTATATAATGTCCGCGCCGAGACGTACGGGACGACACGAGCGGGATTCTGTAAAACATTACAAGCGAGGGTCTAGATGGGTTAGGTTAGGTTATACTTCGTTATAAACGTATATAATGTTCCCACCGAGCAGTGGGGCCGACCAGCCAGGAATGTTGTGAAATACTACATCCGTGATGTTAGGTTCCCTTAGGTTAGGATATATAACGATATAGACGTATATAATGTCCCCACGGAGAAGTACAGGCCGACACGACCGGGATTTTGTAAAACATTACCAGCGAGTGTCTAGATGGATTAGGTTAGGTTATATTACGTTATAGACGTAAATAATGTTCCCACCGAGAAGTGGGGCCGGCCCGCCAGGAATGTTGTGAAATACTACATTCGAGATGTTAGGTTGCCTTTAGTTAGGATATAAAACGTTATAGACGTATATAATGTCCGCGCCGAGACGTACGGGACGACACGACCGGGATTCTGTAAAACATTACAAGCGGGGGTCTAGATGGGTTAGGTTAGGTTATACTTCGTTATAAACGTATATAATGTTCCCACCGAGAAGTGGGGCCGACCAGCCAGGAATGTTGTGAAATACTACATGCGAGATGTTAGGTACCCTTAGGTTAGGATATATAACGTTATAGACGTATATAATGTCCGCACCGAGACGTACGGGCCGACACGACCGGGATTCTGCAAAACATTACAAGCGAGGGGCTAGATGGGTTAGGTTAGGTTATACTACGTTATAAACGTATATAATTTTCCCACCGAGAAGTGGGGCCGACCAGCCAGGAATGTTGTGAAATGCTACATCCGTGATGTTAGGTTCCCTTAGGTTAGGATATATAACGTTATAGACGTATATAATGTCCGCACCGAGACGTACGAGACGACACGACCGGGATTTTGTAGAACATTACCAGCGAGGGTCTAGATGGGTTAGGTTAGGTTATATTACGATATAGACGTATATAATGTTCCCACCAAGAAGTAGCGGCCGCCCCGCCAGGAATGTTGGAAAATACTACATCCGAGATGTTAGGTTCCCTTAGGTTAGGATATATAACGTTATAGACGTATATAATGTCCCCACGGAGAAGTACGGGCCGACACGACCGGGATTTTGTAAAACATTATCAGCGAGGGTCTAGATGGATTAGGTTAGGTTATATTACGTTATAGACGTAAATAATGTTCCCACCGAGAAGTGGGGCCGACCCGCCAGGAATGTTGTGAAATACTACATTCGAGATGTTAGGTTGCCTTTGGTTAGGATATATATCGTTATAGACGTATATAATGTCCGCACCGAGACGTACGGGACGACACGACCGGGATTCTGTAAAACATTACAAGCGAGGCTCTAGATGGGTTAGGTTAAGTTATACTTCGTTATAAACGTATATAATGTTCCCACCGAGAAGTGGGGCCTACCAGACAGGAATGTTGTGAAATACTACATCCGAGATGTTAGGTTCGCTTAGGTTAGGATATATAAAATTATAGACGTATATAATGTCCCCACGGAAAAGTACGGGCCGACACGACTGGGATTTTGTAAAACATTACCAGCGAGGGTCTAGATGGATTAGGTTAGGTTATATTACGTTATAGACGTAAATAATGTTCCCACCGAGAAGTAGCGGCCGCCCCGCCAGGAATGTTGGAAAATACTACATCCGAGATGTTAGGTTCGCTTAGGTTAATATATATAACGTTATAGACGTATATAATGTCCGCACCGAGACGTACGGGCCGACACGACAGGGATTCTGCAAAACATTACAAGCGAGGGGCTAGATGGGTTAGGTTAGGTTATATTACGATATAGACGTATATAATGTGCCCACCGAGAAGTAGGGGCCGACCCGCCAGGAATGTTGGAAAATATTACATCGGAGATGTTAAGTTGCCTTAGGTTAGGATATATAACGATATAGACGTATATAATGTCCCCACGGAGAAGTACGGGCCGACACGACCGGGATTTTGTAAAACATTACCAGCGAGGGTCTAGATGGGTTAGGTTTGGTTATATTACGATATAGACGTATATAATGTGCCCACCTAGAAGTAGGGGCCGACCCGCCAGGAATGTTGGAAAATACTACATCCGAGATGTTAGGTTGCCTTAGGTTAGGATATATAACGATATAGACGTATATAATGTCCCCACGGAGAAGTACGGGCCGACACGACCGAGATTTTGTAAAACATTACCAGCGAGGGTCTAGATGGATTAGGTTAGGTTATATTACGTTATAGACGTAAATAATGTTCCCACCGAGAAGTGGGACCGACCCGCCAGGAATGTTGTGAAATACTACATTCGAGATGTTAGGTTGCCTTTGGCTAGGATATAAAACGTTATAGACGTATATAATGTCCGCGCCGAGACGTACGGGACGACACGACCGGGATTCTGTAAAACATTACAAGCGAGGGTCTAGATGGGTTAGGTTAGGTTATACTTCGTTATAAACGTATATAATGTTCCCACCGAGAAGTGGGGCCGACCAGCCAGGAATGTTGTGAAATACTACATGCGTGATGTTAGGTACCCTTAGGTTAGGATATATAACGTTATAGACGTATATAATGTCCGCACGGAGACGTACGGGCCGACACGACCGGGATTCTGCAAAACATTACCAGCGAGGGTCTAGATGGATTAGGTTAGGTTATATTACGTTATAGACGTAAATAATGTTCCCACCGAGAAGTGGGACCGACCCGCCAGGAATGTTGTGAAATACTACATTCGAGATGTTAGGTTGCCTTCGGCTAGGATATAAAACGTTATAGACGTATATAATGTCCGCGCCGAGACGTACGGGACGACACGAGCGGGATTCTGTAAAACATTACAAGCGAGGGTCTAGATGGGTTAGGTTAGGTTATACTTCGTTATAAACGTATATAATGTTCCCACCGAGCAGTGGGGCCGACCAGCCAGGAATGTTGTGAAATACTACATCCGTGATGTTAGGTTCCCTTAGGTTAGGATATATAACGTTATAGACGTATATAATGCCCCCACGGAGAAGTACGGGCCGACACGACCGGGATTTTGTAAAACATTACCAGCGAGGGTCTAGATGGATTAGGTTAGGTTATATTACGTTATAGACGTAAATAATGTTCCCACCGAGAAGTGGGGCCGACCCGCCAGGAATGTTGTGAAATACTACATTCGAGATGTTAGGTTGCCTTTGGTTAGGATATATAACGTTATAGACGTATATAACGCCCGCACCGAGACGTACGAGACGACACGACCGGGATTCTGTAAAACATTACCAGCGAGGGTCTAGATGGGTTAGGTTAGGTTATATTACGATATAGACGTATATAATGTGCCCACCGAGAAGTAGGGACTGATCCGCCAGGAATGTTGGAAAATACTACATCCGAGATGTTAAGTTGCCTTAGGTTAGGATATATAAAATTATAGACGTATATAATGTCCCCACGGAGAAGTACGGGCCGACACGACCGGGATTTTGTAAAACATTACCAGCGAGGGTCTAGATGGGTTAGGTTTGGTTATATTACGATATAGACGTATATAATGTGTCCACCTAGAAGTAGGGGCCGACCCGCCAGGAATGTTGGAAAATACTACATCCGAGATGTTAGGTTGCCTTAGGTTAGGATATATAACGATATAGACGTGTATAATGTCCGCACCGAGACGTACGAGACGACACGACCGGGATTTTGTAGAACATTACCAGCGAGGGTCTAGATGGGTTAGGTTAGGTTATATTACGATATAGACGTATATAATGTTCCCACCAAGAAGTAGCGGCCGCCCCGCCAGGAATGTTGGAAAATACTACATCCGAGATGTTAGGTTCCCTTAGGTTAGGATATATAACGTTATAGACGTATATAATGTCCCCACGGAGAAGTACGGGCCGACACGACCGGGATTTTGTAAAACATTACCAGCGAGGGTCTAGATGGATTAGGTTAGGTTATATTACGTTATAGATGTAAATAATGTTCCCACCGAGAAGTGGGGCCGACCCGCCAGGAATGTTGTGAAATACTACATTCGAGATGTTAGGTTGCCTTTGGTTAGGATATATAACGTTATAGACGTATATAATGTCCGCACCGAGACGTACGGGCCGACACGACAGGGATTCTGCAAAACATTACAAGCGAGGGGCTAGATGGGTTAGGTTAGGTTATATTACGATATAGACGTATATAATGTGCCCACCGAGAAGTAGGGGCCGACCCGCCAGGAATGTTGGAAAATACTACATCGGAGATGTTAGGTTCCCTTAGGTTAGGATATATAACGTTATAGACGTATATAATGTCCCCACGGAGAAGTACGGGCCGACACGACCGGGATTTTGTAAAACATTACCAGCGAGGGTCTAGATGGGTTAGGTTTGGTTATATTACGATATAGACGTATATAATGTGCCCACCTAGAAGTAGGGGCCGACCCGCCAGGAATGTTGGAAAATACTACATCCGAGATGTTAGGTTGCCTTAGGTTAGGATATATAACGATATAGACGTATATAATGTCCCCACGGAGAAGTACGGGCCGACACGACCGAGATTTTGTAAAACATTACCAGCGAGGGTCTAGATGGATTAGGTTAGGTTATATTACGTTATAGACGTAAATAATGTTCCCACCGAGAAGTGGGACCGACCCGCCAGGAATGTTGTGAAATACTACATTCGAGATGTTAGGTTGCCTTTGGCTAGGATATAAAACGTTATAGACGTATATAATGTCCGCGCCGAGACGTACGGGACGACACGAGCGGGATTCTGTAAAACATTACAAGCGAGGGTCTAGATGGGTTAGGTTAGGTTATACTTCGTTATAAACGTATATAATGTTCCCACCGAGCAGTGGGGCCGACCAGCCAGGAATGTTGTGAAATACTACATCCGTGATGTTAGGTTCCCTTAGGTTAGGATATATAACGTTATAGACGTATATAATGTCCCCACGGAGAAGTACGGGCCGACACGACCGGGATTTTGTAAAACATTACCAGCGAGGGTCTAGATGGATTAGGTTAGGTTATATTACGTTATAGACGTAAATAATGTTCCCACCGAGAAGTGGGGCCGACCCGCCAGGAATGTTGTGAAATACTACATTCGAGATGTTAGGTTGCCTTTGGTTAGGATATATAACGTTATAGACGTATATAACGCCCGCACCGAGACGTACGAGACGACACGACCGGGATTCTGTAAAACATTACCAGCGAGGGTCTAGATGGGTTAGGTTAGGTTATATTACGATATAGACGTATATAATGTGCCCACCGAGAAGTAGGGACTGATCCGCCAGGAATGTTGGAAAATACTACATCCGAGATGTTAAGTTGCCTTAGGTTAGGATATATAAAATTATAGACGTATATAATGTCCCCACGGAGAAGTACGGGCCGACACGACCGGGATTTTGTAAAACATTACCAGCGAGGGTCTAAATGGGTTAGGTTTGGTTATATTACGATATAGACGTATATAATGTGTCCACCTAGAAGTAGGGGCCGACCCGCCAGGAATGTTGGAAAATACTACATCCGAGATGTTAGGTTGCCTTAGGTTAGGATATATAACGATATAGACGTGTATAATGTCCGCACCGAGACGTACGAGACGACACGACCGGGATTTTGTAGAACATTACCAGCGAGGGTCTAGATGGGTTAGGTTAGGTTATATTACGATATAGACGTATATAATGTTCCCACCAAGAAGTAGCGGCCGCCCCGCCAGGAATGTTGGAAAATACTACATCCGAGATGTTAGGTTCCCTTAGGTTAGGATATATAACTTTATAGACGTATATAATGTCCCCACGGAGAAGTACGGGCCGACACGACCGGGATTTTGTAAAACATTACCAGCGAGGGTCTAGATGGATTAGGTTAGGTTATATTACGTTATAGATGTAAATAATGTTCCCACCGAGAAGTGGGGCCGACCCGCCAGGAATGTTGTGAAATACTACATTCGAGATGTTAGGTTGCCTTTTGTTAGGATATATAACGTTATAGACGTATATAATGTCCGCACCGAGACGTACGGGCCGACACGACAGGGATTCTGCAAAACATTACAAGCGAGGGGCTAGATGGGTTAGGTTAGGTTATATTACGATATAGACGTATATAATGTGCCCACCGAGAAGTAGGGGCCGACCCGCCAGGAATGTTGGAAAATACTACATCGGAGATGTTAGGTTCCCTTAGGTTAGGATATATAACGTTATAGACGTATATAATGTCCCCACGGAGAAGTACGGGCCGACACGACCGGGATTTTGTAAAACATTACCAGCGAGGGTCTAGATGGGTTAGGTTTGGTTATATTACGATATAGACGTATATAATGTGTCCACCTAGAAGTAGGGGCCGACCCGCCAGGAATGTTGGAAAATACTACATCCGAGATGTTAGGTTGCCTTAGGTTAGGATATATAACGATATAGACGTGTATAATGTCCCCACGGAGAAGTACGGGCCGACACGACCGGGATTTTGTAAAACATTACCAGCGAGGGTCTAGATGGATTAGGTTAGGTTATATTGCGTTATAGACGTAAATAATGTTCCCACAGAGAAGTGGGACCGACCCGCCAGGAATGTTGTGAAATACTACATTCGAGATGTTAGGTTGCCTTTGGCTAGGATATAAAACGTTATAGACGTATATAATGTCCGCGCCGAGACGTACGGGACGACACGAGCGGGATTCTGTAAAACATTACAAGCGAGGGTCTAGATGGGTTAGGTTAGGTTATACTTCGTTATAAACGTATATAATGTTCCCACCGAGCAGTGGGGCCGACCAGCCAGGAATGTTGTGAAATACTACATCCGTGATGTTAGGTTCCCTTAGGTTAGGATATATAACGTTATAGACGTATATAATGTCCCCACGGAGAAGTACGGGCCGACACGACCGGGATTTTGTAAAACATTACCAGCGAGGGTCTAGATGGATTAGGTTAGGTTATATTACGTTATAGACGTAGATAATGTTCCCACCGAGAAGTGGGGCCGACCCGCCAGGAATGTTGTGAAATACTACATTCGAGATGTTAGGTTGCCTTTGGTTAGGATATATAACGTTATAGACGTATATAACGCCCGCACCGAGACGTACGGGACGACACGTCCGGGATTCTGTAAAACATTACAAGCGAGGGTCTAGATGGGTTAGATTAGGTTATACTTCGTTATAAACGTATATAATGTTCCCACCGAGAAGTGGGGCCGACCAGCCAGGAATGTTGTGAAATACTACATGCGAGATGTTAGGTACCCTTAGGTTAGGATATATAACGTTATAGACGTATATAATGTCCGCACCGAGACGTACGGGCCGACACGACCGGGATTCTGCAAAACATTACAAGCGAGGGGCTAGATGGGTTAGGTTAGGTGATACTACGTTATAAACGTATATAATTTTCCCACCGAGAAGTGGGGCCGACCAGCCACGAATGTTGTGAAATACTACATCCCTGATGTTAGGTTCCCTTAGGTTAGGATATATAACGTTATAGACGTATATAATGTCCGCACCGAGACGTACGAGACGACACGACCGGGATTTTGTAGAACATTACCAGCGAGGGTCTAGATGGGTTAGGTTAGGTTATATTACGATATAGACGTATATAATGTTCCCACCAAGAAGTAGCGGCCGCCCCGCCAGGAATGTTGGAAAATACTACATCCGAGATGTTAGGTTCCCTTAGGTTAGGATATATAACGTTATAGACGTATATAATGTCCCCACGGAGAAGTACGGGCCGACACGACCGGGATTTTGTAAAACATTACCAGCGAGGGTCTAGATGGATTAGGTTAGGTTATATTACGTTATAGATGTAAATAATGTTCCCACCGAGAAGTGGGGCCGACCCGCCAGGAATGTTGTGAAATACTACATTCGAGATGTTAGGTTGCCTTTGGTTAGGATATATAACGTTATAGACGTATATAATGTCCGCACCGAGACGTACGGGCCGACACGACAGGGATTCTGCAAAACATTACAAGCGAGGGGCTAGATGGGTTAGGTTAGGTTATATTACGATATAGACGTATATAATGTGCCCACCGAGAAGTAGGGGCCGACCCGCCAGGAATGTTGGAAAATACTACATCGGAGATGTTAGGTTCCCTTAGGTTAGGATATATAACGTTATAGACGTATATAATGTCCCCACGGAGAAGTACGGGCCGACACGACCGGGATTTTGTAAAACATTACCAGCGAGGGTCTAGATGGGTTAGGTTTGGTTATATTACGATATAGACGTATATAATGTGCCCACCTAGAAGTAGGGGCCGACCCGCCAGGAATGTTGGAAAATACTACATCCGAGATGTTAGGTTGCCTTAGGTTAGGATATATAACGATATAGACGTATATAATGTCCCCACGGAGAAGTACGGGCCGACACGTCCGGGATTTTGTAAAACATTACCAGCGAGGGTCTAGATGGATTAGGTTAGGTTATATTACGTTATAGACGTAAATAATGTTCCCACCGAGAAGTGGGACCGACCCGCCAGGAATGTTGTGAAATACTACATTCGAGATGTTAGGTTGCCTTTGGCTAGGATATAAAACGTTATAGACGTATATAATGTCCGCGCCGAGACGTACGGGACGACACGACCGGGATTCTGTAAAACATTACAAGCGAGGGTCTAGATGGGTTAGGTTAGGTTATACTTCGTTATAAACGTATATAATGTTCCCACCGAGAAGTGGGGCCGACCAGCCAGGAATGTTGTGAAATACTACATGCGAGATGTTAGGTACCCTTAGGTTAGGATATATAACGTTATAGACGTATATAATGTCCGCACGGAGACGTACGGGCCGACACGACCGGGATTCTGCAAAACATTACAAGCGAGGGGCTAGATGGGTTAGGTTAGGTTATACTACGTTATAAACGTATATAATTTTCCCACCGAGAAGTGGGGCCGATCAGCCAGGAATGTTGTGAAATACTACATCCGTGATGTTAGGTTCCCTTAGGTTAGGATATATAACGTTATAGACGTATATAATGTCCCCACGGAGAAGTACGGGCCGACACGACCGGGATTTTGTAAAACATTACCAGCGAGGGTCTAGATGGGTTAGGTTTGGTTATATTACGATATAGACGTATATAATGTGCCCACCTAGAAGTAGGGGCCGACACGCCAGGAATGTTGGAAAATACTACATCCGAGATGTTAGGTTGCCTTAGGTTAGGATATATAACGATATAGACGTGTATAATGTCCCCACGGAGAAGTACGGGCCGACACGACCGGGATTTTGTAAAACATTACCAGCGAGGGTCTAGATGGATTAGGTTAGGTTATATTACGTTATAGACGTAGATAATGTTCCCACCGAGAAGTGGGGCCGACCCGCCAGGAATGTTGTGAAATACTACATTCGAGATGTTAGGTTGCCATTGGTTAGGATATATAACGTTATAGACGTATATAATGCCCGCACCGAGACGTACGGGACGACACGACCGGGATTCTGTAAAACATTACAAGCGAGGGTCTAGATGGGTTAGGTTAGGTTATACTTCGTTATAAACGTATATAATGTTCCCACCGAGAAGTGGGGCCGACCAGCCAGGAATGTTGTGAAATACTACATGCGAGATGTTAGGTACCCTTAGGTTAGGATATATAACGTTATAGACGTATATAATGTCCGCACCGAGACGTACGGGCTGACACGACCGGGATTCTGCAAAACATTACAAGCGAGGGGCTAGATGGGTTAGGTTAGGTGATACTACGTTATAAACGTATATAATTTTCCCACCGAGAAGTGGGGCCGACCAGCCAGGAATGTTGTGAAATACTACATCCCTGATGTTAGGTTCCCTTAGGTTAGGATATATAACGTTATAGACGTATATAATATCCGCACCGAGACGTACGAGACGACACGACCGGGATTTTGTAGAACATTACCAGCGAGGGTCTAGATGGGTTAGGTTAGGTTATATTACGATATAGACGTATATAATGTTCCCACCAAGAAGTAGCGGCCGCCCCGCCAGGAATGTTGGAAAATACTACATCCGAGATGTTAGGTTCCCTTAGGTTAGGATATATAACGTTATAGACGTATATAATGTCCCCACGGAGAAGTACGGGCCGACACGACCGGGATTTTGTAAAACATTACCAGCGAGGGTCTAGATGGATTAGGTTAGGTTATATTACGTTATAGATGTAAATAATGTTCCCACCGAGAAGTGGGGCCGACCCGCCAGGAATGTTGTGAAATACTACATTCGAGATGTTAGGTTGCCTTTGGTTAGGATATATAACGTTATAGACGTATATAATGTCCGCACCGAGACGTACGGGCCGACACGACAGGGATTCTGCAAAACATTACAAGCGAGGGGCTAGATGGGTTAGGTTAGGTTATATTACGATATAGACGTATATAATGTGCCCACCGAGAAGTAGGGGCCGACCCGCCAGGAATGTTGGAAAATACTACATCGGAGATGTTAGGTTCCCTTAGGTTAGGATATATAACGTTATAGACGTATATAATGTCCCCACGGAGAAGTTCGGGCCGACACGACCGGGATTTTGTAAAACATTACCAGCGAGGGTCTAGATGGGTTAGGTTTGGTTATATTACGATATAGACGTATATAATGTGCCCACCTAGAAGTAGGGGCCGACCCGCCAGGAATGTTGGAAAATACTACATCCGAGATGTTAGGTTGCCTTAGGTTAGGATATATAACGATATAGACGTGTATAATGTCCCCACGGAGAAGTACGGGCCGACACGACCGGGATTTTGTAAAACATTACCAGCGAGGGTCTAGATGGGTTAGGTTAGGTTATATTACGATATAGACGTATATAATGTTCCCACCAAGAAGTAGCGGCCGCCCCGCCAGGAATGTTGGAAAATACTACATCCGAGATGTTAGGTTCCCTTAGGTTAGGATATATAACGTTATAGACGTATATAATGTCCCCACGGAGAAGTACGGGCCGACACGACCGGGATTTTGTAAAACATTACCAGCGAGGGTCTAGATGGATTAGGTTAGGTTATATTACGTTATAGACGTAAATAATGTTCCCACCGAGAAGTGGGACCGACCCGCCAGGAATGTTGTGAAATACTACATTCGAGATGTTAGGTTGCCTTTGGTTAGGATATAAAACGTTATAGACGTATATAATGTCCGCGCCGAGACGTACGGGACGACACGAGCGGGATTCTGTAAAACATTACAAGCGAGGGTCTAGATGGGTTAGGTTAGGTTATACTTCGTTATAAACGTATATAATGTTCCCACCGAGAAGTGGGGCCGACCAGCCAGGAATGTTGTGAAATACTACATCCGTGATGTTAGCTTCCCTTAGGTTAGGATATATAACGTTATAGACGTATATAATGTCCCCACGGAGAAGTACGGGCCGACACGACCGGGATTTTGTAAAACATTACCAGCGAGGGTCTAGATGGATTAGGTTAGGTTATATTACGTTATAGACGTAGATAATGTTCCCACCGAGAAGTGGGGCCGACCCGCCAGGAATGTTGTGAAATACTACATTCGAGATGTTAGGTTGCCTTTGGTTAGGATATATAACCTTATAGACGTATATAATGCCCGCAGCGAGACGTACGGGACGACACGACCGGGATTCTGTAAAACATTACAAGCGAGGGTCTAGATGGGTTAGGTTAGGTTATACTTCGTTATAAACGTATATAATGTTCCCACCGAGAAGTGGGGCCGACCAGCCAGGAATGTTGTGAAATACTACATGCGAGATGTTAGGTACCCTTAGGTTAGGATATATAACGTTATAGACGTATATAATGCCCGCACCGAGACGTACGGGCCGACACGACCGGGATTCTGCAAAACATTACAAGCGAGGGGCTAGATGGGTTAGGTTAGGTGATACTACGTTATAAACGTATATAATTTTCCCACCGAGAAGTGGGGCCGACCAGCCAGGAATGTTGTGAAATACTACATCCCTGATGTTAATTTCCCTTAGGTTAGGATATATAACGTTATAGACGTATATAATGTCCGCACCGAGACGTACGAGAAGACACGACCGGGATTTTGTAGAACATTACCAGCGAGGGTCTAGATGGGTTAGGTTAGGTTATATTACGATATAGACGTATATAATGTTCCCACCAAGAAGTAGCGGCCGCCCCGCCAGGAATGTTGGAAAATACTACATCCGAGATGTTAGGTTCCCTTAGGTTAGGATATATAACGTTATAGACGTATATAATGTCCCCACGGAGAAGTACGGGCCGACACGACCGGGATTTTGTAAAACATTACCAGCGAGGGTCTAGATGGATTAGGTTAGGTTATATTACGTTATAGACGTATATAATGTTCCCACCGAGAAGTGGGGCCGACCAGCCAGGAATGTTGTGAAATACTACATCCGAGATGTTAGGTTCGCTTAGGTTAGCATATATAACGTTATAGACGTATATAATGTCCGCACCGAGACGTACGGGCCGACACGACAGGGATTCTGCAAAACATTACAAGCGAGGGGCTAGATGGGTTAGGTTAGGTTATATTACGATACAGACGTATATAATGTGGCCCACCGAGAAGTAGGGGCCGACCCGCCAGAAATGTTGGAAAATACTACATCGGAGCTGTTAAGTTGCCTTACGTTAGGATATATAACGATATAGACATATATAATGTCCCCACGGAAAAGTACGGGCCGACAAGACTGGGATATTGTAAAACATAACCAGCGAGGGTCTAGATGGATTAGGTTAGGTTATATTACGTTATAGACGTAAATAATGTTCCCACCGAGAAGTGGAGCCGACCAGCCAGGAATGTTGTGAAATACTACATCCGAGATATTAGGTTCGCTTAGGTTAGCATATATAACGTTATAGACGTATATAATGTCCGCACCGAGACGTACGGGCCGACACGACAGGGATTCTGCAAAACATTACAAGCGAGGGGCTAGATGGGTTAGGTTGGGTTATATTACGATACAGACGTATATAATGTGGCCCACCGAGAAGTAGGGGCCGACCCGCCAGGAATGTTGGAAAATACTACATCGGAGCTGTTAAGTTGCCTCACGTTAGGATATATAACGATATAGACGTATATAATGTCCCCACGGAGAAGTACGGGCCGACACAACCGGGATTTTGTAAAACATTACCAGCGAGGGTCTAGATGGGTTAGGTTTGGTTATATTACGATATAGACGTATATAATGTGCCCACCGAGAAGTAGGGGCCGACCCGCCAGGAATGTTGGAAAATACTACATCCGAGATGTTAGGTTGCCTTAGGTTAGGATATATAACGATATAGACGTATATAATGTCCCCACGGAGAAGTACGGGCCGACACGACCGGGATTTTGTAAAACATTACCAGCGAGGGTCTAGATGGATTAGGTTAGGTTATATTACGTTATAAACGTATATAATGTTCCCACCGAGAAGTGGGGCCGACCAGCCAGGAATGTTGTGAAATACTACATCCGAGATGTTAGGTTCGCTTAGGTTAGCATATATAACGTTATAGACGTATATAATGTCCGCACCGAGACGTACGGGCCGACACGACAGGGATTCTGCAAAACATTACAAGCGAGGGGCTAGATGGGTTAGGTTAGGTTATATTACGATACAGACGTATATAATGTGCCAACCGAGAAGTAGGGGCCGACCCGCCAGGAATGTTGGAAAATACTACATCGGAGCTGTTAAGTTGCCTTACGTTAGGATATATAACGATATAGACGTATATAATGTCCCCACGGAGAAGTACGGGCCGACACGACCGGGATTTTGTAAAACATTACAAGCGAGGTGCTAGATGGGTTAGGTTAGGTTATACTACGTTATAAACGTATATAATTTTCCCACCGAGAAGTGGGGCCGACCAGCCAGGAATGTTGTGAAATACTACATCCGTGATGTTAGGTTCCCTTAGGTTAGGATATATAACGTTATAGACGTATACAATGTCCGCACCGAGACGTACGAGACGACACGACCGGGATTTTGTAGAACATTACCAGCGAGGGTCTAGATGGGTTAGGTTAGGTTATACTACGTTATAAACGTATATAATTTTCCCACCGAGAAGTGGGGCCGACCAGCCAGGAATGTTGTAAAATACTACATCCGTGATGTTAGGTTCCCTTAGGTTAGGATATATAACGTTATAGACGTATATAATGTCCGCACCGAGACGTACGATACGACACGACCGGGATTTTGTAGAACATTACCAGCGAGGGTCTAGATGGGTTAGGTTTGGTTATATTACGATATAGACGTATATAATGTGCCCACCTAGAAGTAGGGGCCGACCCGCCAGTTATGTTGGAAAATACTACATCCGAGATGTTAGGTTGCCTTAGGTTAGGATATATCACGATATAGACGTATATAATGTCCCCACGGAGAAGTACGGGCCGACACGACCGGGATTTTGTAAAACATTACCAGCGAGGGTCTAGATGGATTAGGTTAGGTTATATTACGTTATAGACGTAAATAATGTTCCCACCGAGAAGTGGGACCGACCCGCCAGGAATGTTGTGAAATACTACATTCGAGATGTTAGGTTGCCTTTGGCTAGGATATAAAACGTTATAGACGTATATAATGTCCGCGCCGAGACGTACGGGACGACACGACCGTGATTCTGTAAAACATTACAAGCGAGGGTCTAGATGGGTTAGGTTAGGTTATACTTCGTTATAAACGTATATAATGTTCCCACCGAGAAGTGGGGCCGACCAGCCAGGAATGTTGTGAAATACTACATGCGAGATGTTAGGTACCCTTAGGTTAGGATATATAACGTTATAGACGTATATAATGTCCGCACGGAGACGTACGGGCCGACACGACCGGGATTCTGCAAAACATTACAAGCGAGGGGCTAGATGGGTTAGGTTAGGTTATACTACGTTATAAACGTATATAATTTTCCCACCGAGAAGTGGGGCCGACCAGCCAGGAATGTTGTGAAATACTACATCCGTGATGTTAGATTCCCTTAGGTTAGGATATATAACGTTATAGACGTATATAATGTCCCCACGGAGAAGTACGGGCCGACACGACCGGGATTTTGTAAAACATTACCAGCGAGGGTCTAGATGGGTTAGGTTTGGTTATATTACGATATAGACGTATATAATGTGCCCACCTAGAAGTAGGGGCCGACCCGCCAGGAATGTTGGAAAATACTACATCCGAGATGTTAGGTTGCCTTAGGTTAGGATATATAACGATATAGACGTATATAATGTCCCCACGGAGAAGTACGGGCCGACACGACCGGGATTTTGTAAAACATTACCAGCGAGGGTCTAGATGGATTAGGTTAGGTTATATTACGTTATAGACGTAAATAATGTTCCCACCGAGAAGTGGGACCGACCCGCCAGGAATGTTGTGAAATACTACATTCGAGATGTTAGGTTGCCTTTGGCTAGGATATAAAACGTTATAGACGTATATAATGTCCGCGCCGAGACGTACGGGACGACACGACCGGGATTCTGTAAAACATTACAAGCGAGGGTCTAGATGGGTTAGGTTAGGTTATACTTCGTTATAAACGTATATAATGTTCCCACCGAGAAGTGGGGCCGACCAGCCAGGAATGTTGTGAAATACTACATTCGAGATGTTAGGTTGCCTTTGGTTAGGATATATAACGTTATAGACGTATATAATGTCCCCACGGAGAAGTACGGGCCGACACGACCTGGATTTTGTAAAACATTACCAGCGAGGGTCTAGATGGATTAGGTTAGGTTATATTACGTTATAGACGTAAATAATGTTCCCACCGAGAAGTGGAGCCGACCCGCCAGGAATGTTGTGAAATACTACATTCGAGATGTCAGGTTGCCTTTGGTTAGGATATGAAACGTTATAGACGTATATAATGTCCGTGCCGAGACGTACGGGACGACACGACCGGGATTCTGTAAAACATTACAAGCGAGGGTCTAGATGGGTTAGGTTAGGTTATACTTCGTTATAAACGTATATAAGGTTCCCACCGAGAAGTGGGGCCGACCAGCCAGGAATGTTGTGAAATACTACATGCGAGATGTTAGGTACCCTTAGGTTAGGATATATAACGTTATAGACGTATATAATGTCCGCACCGAGACGTACGGGCCGACACGACCGGGATTCTGCAAAACATTACAAGCGAGGTGCTGGATGGGTTAGGTTAGGTTATACTACGTTATAAACGTATATAATTTTCCCACCGAGAAGTGGGGCCGACCAGCCAGGAATGTTGTGAAATACTACATCCGTGATGTTAGGTTCCCTTAGGTTAGGATATATAACGTTATAGACGTATACAATGTCCGCACCGAGACGTACGAGACGACACGACCGGGATTTTGTAGAACATTACCAGCGAGGGTCTAGATGGGTTAGGTTAGGTTATACTACGTTATAAACGTAAATAATGTTCCCACCGAGAAGTGGGGCCGACCCGCCAGGAATGTTGTAAAATACTACATCCGTGATGTTAGGTTCCCTTAGGTTAGGATATATAACGTTATAGACGTATATAATGTCCGCACCGAGACGTACGAGACGACACGACCGGGATTTTGTAGAACATTACCAGCGAGGGTCTAGATGGGTTAGGTTTGGTTATATTACGATATAGACGTATATAATGTGCCCACCTAGAAGTAGGGGCCGACCCGCCAGGTATGTTGGAAAATACTACATCCGAGATGTTAGGTTGCCTTAGGTTAGGATATATCACGATATAGACGTATATAATGTCCCCACGGAGAAGTACGGGCCGACACGACCGGGATTTTGTAAAACATTACCAGCGAGGGTCTAGATGGATTAGGTTAGGTTATATTACGTTATAGACGTAAATAATGTTCCCACCGAGAAGTGGGACCGACCCGCCAGGAATGTTGTGAAATACTACATTCGAGATGTGAGGTTGCCTTTGGCTAGGATATAAAACGTTATAGACGTATATAATGTCCGGGCCGAGACGTACGGGACGACACGACCGTGATTCTGTAAAACATTACAAGCGAGGGTCTAGATGGGTTAGGTTAGGTTATACTACGTTATAAACGTATATAATTTTCCCACCGAGAAGTGGGGCCGACCAGCCAGGAATGTTGTGAAATACTACAGCCGTGATGTTAGGTTCCCTTAGGTTAGGATATATAACGTTATAGACGTATATAATGTCCCCACGGAGAAGTACGGGCCGACACGACCGGGATTTTGTAAAACATTACCAGCGAGGGTCTAGATGGATTAGGTTAGGTTATATTACGTTATAGACGTAGATAATGTTCCCACCGAGAAGTGGGGCCGACCCGCCAGGAATGTTGTGAAATACTACATTCGAGATGTTAGGTTGCCTTTGGTTAGGATATATAACGTAATAGACGTATATAATGCCCGCACCGAGACGTACGGGACGACACGACCGGGATTGTGTAAAACATTACAAGCGAGGGTCTAGATGGGTTAGGTTAAGTTATACTTCGTTATAAACGTATATAATGTTCCAACCGAGAAGTGGGGCCGACCAGCCAGGAATGTTGTGAAATACTACATCCGAGATGTTAGGTTCGCTTAGGTTAGGATATATAACGTTATAGACGTATATAATGTCCGCACCGAGACGTACGGGCCGACACGACCGGGATTCTGCAAAACATTACAAGCGAGGGGCTAGATGGGTTAGGTTAGGTTATACTACGTTATAAACGTATATAATTTTCCCACCGAGATGTGGTGCCGACCAGCCACGAATGTTGTGAAATACTACATCCGTGATGTTAGGTTCCCTTAGGTTAGGATATATAACGTTATAGACGTATATAATGTCCGCACCGAGACGTACGAGACGACACGACCGGGATTCTGTAAAACATTACCAGCGAGGGTCTAGATGGGTTAGGTTAGGTTATAT
Organism: Xylocopa violacea; assembly: GCA_963969225.1. NCBI lineage: Eukaryota > Metazoa > Arthropoda > Insecta > Hymenoptera > Apidae > Xylocopa > Xylocopa violacea. The sequence goes on along the minus strand of CAXAJV010000732.1, from coordinate 1,993,504 downwards.
TACGATATAGACGTATATAATGTGCCCACCGAGAAGTAGGGACTGACCCGCCAGGAATGTTGGAAAATACTACATCCGAGATGTTAAGTTGCCTTAGGTTAGGATATATAAAATTATAGACATATATAATGTCCCCACGGAAAAGTACGGGCCGACAAGACTGGGATTTTGCAAAACATAACCAGCGAGGGGCTAGATGGGTTAGGTTAGGTTATATTACGTTATAAACGTATATAATGTTCCCACCGAAAAGTGGGGCCGACCAGCCAGGAATGTTGTGAAATACTACATCCGAGATGTTAGGTTCGCTTAGGTTAGCATATATAACGTTATAGACGTATATAATGTCCGCACCGAGACGTACGGGCCGACACGACAGGGATTCTGCAAAACATTACAAGCGAGGGGCTAGATGGGTTAGGTTAGGTTATATTACGATACAGACGTATATAATGTGGCCCACCGAGAAGTAGGGGCCGACCCGCCAGGAATGTTGGAAAATACTACATCGGAGCTGTTAAGTTGCCTTACGTTAGGATATATAACGATATAGACGTATATAATGTCCCCACGGAGAAGTACGGGCCGACACAACCGGGATTTTGTAAAACATTACCAACGAGGGTCTAGATGGGTTAGGTTTGGTTATATTACGATATAGACGTATATATTGTGCCCACCGAGAAGTAGGGGCCGACCCGCCAGGAATGTTGGAAAATACTACATCCGAGATGTTAGGTTGCCTTAGGTTAGGATATATAACGATATAGACGTATATAATGTCCCCACGGAGAAGTACGGGCCGACACGACCGGGATTTTGTAAAACATTACCAGCGAGGGTCTAGATGGATTAGGTTAGGTTATATTACGTTATAGACGTAAATAATGTTCCCACCGAGAAGTGGAGCCGACCCGCCAGGAATGTTGTGAAATACTACATTCGAGATGTCAGGTTGCCTTTGGTTAGGATATGAAACGTTATAGACGTATATAATGTCCGTGCCGAGACGTACGGGACGACACGACCGGGATTCTGTAAAACATTACAAGCGAGGGTCTAGATGGGTTAGGTTAGGTTATACTTCGTTATAAACGTATATAAGGTTCCCACCGAGAAGTGGGGCCGACCAGCCAGGAATGTTGTGAAATACTACATGCGAGATGTTAGGTACCCTTAGGTTAGGATATATAACGTTATAGACGTATATAATGTCCGCACCGAGACGTACGGGCCGACACGACCGGGATTCTGCAAAACATTACAAGCGAGGTGCTAGATGGGTTAGGTTAGGTTATACTACGTTATAAACGTATATAATTTTCCCACCGAGAAGTGGGGCCGACCAGCCAGGAATGTTGTGAAATACTGCATCCGTGATGTTAGGTTCCCTTAGGTTAGGATATATAACGTTATAGACGTATACAATGTCCGCACCGAGACGTACGAGACGACACGACCGGGATTTTGTAGAACATTACCAGCGAGGGTCTAGATGGGTTAGGTTAGGTTATACTACGTTATAAACGTATATAATTTTCCCACCGAGAAGTGGGGCCGACCAGCCAGGAATGTTGTAAAATACTACATCCGTGATGTTAGGTTCCCTTAGGTTAGGATATATAACGTTATAGACGTATATAATGTCCGCACCGAGACGTACGAGACGACACGACCGGGATTTTGTAGAACATTACCAGCGAGGGTCTAGATGGGTTAGGTTTGGTTATATTACGATATAGACGTATATAATGTGCCCACCTAGAAGTAGGGGCCGACCCGCCAGGTATGTTGGAAAATACTACATCCGAGATGTTAGGTTGCCTTAGGTTAGGATATATCACGATATAGACGTATATAATGTCCCCACGGAGAAGTACGGGCCGACACGACCGGGATTTTGTAAAACATTACCAGCGAGGGTCTAGATGGATTAGGTTAGGTTATATTACGTTATAGACGTAAATAATGTTCCCACCGAGAAGTGGGACCGACCCGCCAGGAATGTTGTGAAATACTACATTCGAGATGTTAGGTTGCCTTTGGCTAGGATATAAAACGTTATAGACGTATATAATGTCCGCGCCGAGACGTACGGGACGACACGACCGTGATTCTGTAAAACATTACAAGCGAGGGTCTAGATGGGTTAGGTTAGGTTATACTTCGTTATAAACGTATATAATGTTCCCACCGAGAAGTGGGGCCGACCAGCCAGGAATGTTGTGAAATACTACATGCGAGATGTTAGGTACCCTTAGGTTAGGATATATAACGTTATAGACGTATATAATGTCCGCACGGAGACGTACGGGCCGACACGACCGGGATTCTGCAAAACATTACAAGCGAGGGGCTAGATGGGTTAGGTTAGGTTATACTACGTTATAAACGTATATAATTTTCCCACCGAGAAGTGGGGCCGACCAGCCAGGAATGTTGTGAAATACTACATCCGTGATGTTAGGTTCCCTTAGGTTAGGATATATAACGTTATAGACGTATATAATGTCCCCACGGAGAAGTACGGGCCGACACGACCGGGATTTTGTAAAACATTACCAGCGAGGGTCTAGATGGGTTAGGTTTGGTTATATTACGATATAGACGTATATAATGTGCCCACCTAGAAGTAGGGGCCGACCCGCCAGGAATGTTGGAAAATACTACATCCGAGATGTTAGGTTGCCTTAGGTTAGGATATATAACGATATAGACGTATATAATGTCCCCACGGAGAAGTACGGGCCGACACGACCGGGATTTTGTAAAACATTACCAGCGAGGGTCTAGATGGATTAGGTTAGGTTATATTACGTTATAGACGTAAATAATGTTCCCACCGAGAAGTGGGACCGACCCGCCAGGAATGTTGTGAAATACTACATTCGAGATGTTAGGTTGCCTTTGGCTAGGATATAAAACGTTATAGACGTATATAATGTCCGCGCCGAGACGTACGGGACGACACGACCGGGATTCTGTAAAACATTACAAGCGAGGGTCTAGATGGGTTAGGTTAGGTTATACTTCGTTATAAACGTATATAATGTTCCCACCGAGAAGTGGGACGACCAGCCAGGAATGTTGTGAAATACTACATCCGTAATGTTAGGTTCCCTTAGGTTAGGATATATAACGTTATAGACGTATATAATGTCCCCACGGAGAAGTACGGGCCGACACGACCGGGATTTTGTAAAACATTACCAGCGAGGGTCTAGATGGATTAGGTTAGGTTATATTACGTTATAGACGTAGATAATGTTCCCACCGAGAAGTGGGGCCGACCCGCCAGGAATGTTGTGAAATACTACATTCGAGATGTTAGGTTGCCTTTGGTTAGGATATATAACGTAATAGACGTATATAATGCCCGCACCGAGACGTACGGGACGACACGACCGGGATTGTGTAAAACATTACAAGCGAGGGTCTAGATGGGTTAGGTTAAGTTATACTTCGTTATAAACGTATATAATGTTCCAACCGAGAAGTGGGGCCGACCAGCCAGGAATGTTGTGAAATACTACATCCGAGATGTTAGGTTCGCTTAGGTTAGGATATATAACGTTATAGACGTATATAATGTCCGCACCGAGACGTACGGGCCGACACGACCGGGATTCTGCAAAACATTACAAGCGAGGGGCTAGATGGGTTAGGTTAGGTTATACTACGTTATAAACGTATATAATTTTCCCACCGAGATGTGGTGCCGACCAGCCACGAATGTTGTGAAATACTACATCCGTGATGTTAGGTTCCCTTAGGTTAGGATATATTACGTTATAGACGTATATAATGTCCGCACCGAGACGTACGAGACGACACGACCGGGATTCTGTAAAACATTACCAGCGAGGGTCTAGATGGGTTAGGTTAGGTTATATTACGATATAGACGTATATAATGTGCCCACCGAGAAGTAGGGACTGATCCGCCAGGAATGTTGGAAAATACTACATCCGCGATGTTAAGTTGCCTTAGGTTAGGATATATAAAATTATAGACATATATAATGTCCCCACGGAAAAGTACGGGCCGACAAGACTGGGATTTTGTAAAACATAACCAGCGAGGGGCTAGAAGGGTTAGGTTAGGTTATATTACGTTATAAACGTATATAATGTTCCCACCGAAAAGTGGGGCCGACCAGCCAGGAATGTTGTGAAATACTACATCCGAGATGTTAGGTTCGCTTAGGTTAGCATATATAACGTTATAGACGTATATAATGTCCGCACCGAGACGTACGGGCCGACACGACAGGGATTCTGCAAAACATTACAAGCGAGGGGCTAGATGGGTTAGGTTAGGTTATATTACGATACAGACGTATATAATGTGGCCCACCGAGAAGTAGGGGCCGACCCGCCAGGAATGTTGGAAAATACTACATCGGAGCTGTTAAGTTGCCTTACGTTAGGATATATAACGATATAGACGTATATAATGTCCCCACGGAGAAGTACGGGCCGACACGACCGGGATTTTGTAAAACATTACCAGCGAGGGTCTAGATGGGTTAGGTTTGGTTATATTACGATATAGACGTATATAATGTGCCCACCGAGAAGTAGGGGCCGACCCGCCAGGAATGTTGGAAAATACTACATCCGAGATGTTAGGTTGCCTTAGGTTAGGATATATAACGATATAGACGTATATAATGTCCCCACGGAGAAGTACGGGCCGACACGACCGGGATTTTGTAAAACATTACCAGCGAGGGTCTAGATGGATTAGGTTAGGTTATATTACGTTATAGACGTAAATAATGTTCCCACCGAGAAGTGGAGCCGACCCGCCAGGAATGTTGTGAAATACTACATTCGAGATGTTAGGTTGCCTTTGGTTAGGATATGAAACGTTATAGACGTATATAATGTCCGCGCCGAGACGTACGGGACGACACGACCGGGATTCTGTAAAACATTACAAGCGAGGGTCTAGATGGGTTAGGTTAGGTTATACTTCGTTATAAACGTATATAAGGTTCCCACCGAGAAGTGGGGCCGACCAGCCAGGAATGTTGTGAAATACTACATGCGAGATGTTAGGTACCCTTAGGTTAGGATATATAACGTTATAGACGTATATAATGTCCGCACCGAGACGTACGGGCCGACACGACCGGGATTCTGCAAAACATTACAAGCGAGGTGCTAGATGGGTTAGGTTAGGTTATGCTACGTTATAAACGTATATAATTTTCCCACCGAGAAGTGGGGCCGACCAGCCAGGAATGTTGTGAAATACTACATCCGTGATGTTAGGTTCCCTTAGGTTAGGATATATAACGTTATAGACGTATATAATGTCCGCACCGAGACGTACGAGACGACACGACCGGGACTTTGTAGAACATTACCAGCGAGGGTCTAGATGGGTTAGGTTAGGTTATACTACGTTATAAACGTATATAATTTTCCCACCGAGAAGTGGGGCCGACCAGCCAGGAATGTTGTGAAATACTACATCCGTGACGTTAGGTTCCCTTAGGTTAGGATATATAACGTTATAGACGTATATAATGTCCGCACCGAGACGTACGAGACGACACGACCGGGATTTTGTAGAACATTACCAGCGAGGGTCTAGATGGGTTAGGTTAGGTTATATTACGATATAGACGTATATAATGTTCCCACCAAGAAGTAGCGGCCGCCCCGCCAGGAATGTTGGAAAATACTACATCCGAGATGTTAGGTTCCCTTAGGTTAGGATATATAACGTTATAGACGTATATAATGTCCCCACGGAGAAGTACGGGCCGACACGACCGGGATTTTGTAAAACATTACCAGCGAGGGTCTAGATGGATTAGGTTAGGTTATATTACGTTATAGACGTAAATAATGTTCCCACCGAGAAGTGGGGCCGACCCGCAAGGAATGTTGTGAAATACTACATTCGAGATGTTAGGTTGCCTTTGGTTAGGATATATAACGTTATAGACGTATATAATGTCCGCACCGAGACGTACGGGCCGACACGACCGGGATTCTGCAAAACATTACAAGCGAGGGGCTAGATGGGTTAGGTTAGGTTATATTACGATATAGACGTATATAATGTGCCCACCGAGAAGTAGGGGCCGCCCCGCCAGGAATGTTGGAAAATACTACATCCGAGATGTTAGGTTCCCTTAGGTTAGGATATATAACGTTATAGACGTATATAATGTCCCCACGGAGAAGTACGGGCCGACACGACCGGGATTTTGTAAAACATTACCAGCGAGGGTATAGATGGATTAGGTTAGGTTATATTACGTTATAGAAGTAAATAATGTTCCCACCGAGAAGTGGGACCGACCCGCCAGGAATGTTGTGAAATACTACATTCGAGATGTTAGGTTGCCTTTGGCTAGGATATAAAACGTTATAGACGTATATAATGTCCGCGCCGAGACGTACGGGACGACACGACCGGGATTCTGTAAAACATTACAAGCGAGGGTCTAGATGGGTTAGGTTAGGTTATACTTCGTTATAAACGTATATAATGTTCCCACCGAGAAGTGGGGCCGACCAGCCAGGAATGTTGTGAAATACTACATCCGTGATGTTAGGTTCCCTTAGGTTAGGATATATAACGTTATAGACGTATATAATGTCCCCACGGAGAAGTACGGGCCGACACGACCGGGATTTTGTAAAACATTACCAGCGAGGGTCTAGATGGGTTAGGTTTGGTTATATTACGATATAGACGTATATAATGTGCCCACCTAGAACTAGGGGCCGACCCGCCAGGAATGTTGGAAAATACTACATCCGAGATGTTAGGTTGCCTTAGGTTAGGATATATAACGATATAGACGTATATAATGTCCCCACGGAGAAGTACGGGCCGACACGACCGGGATTTTGTAAAACATTACCAGCGAGGGTCTAGATGGGTTAGGTTAGGTTATATTACGATATAGACGTATATAATGTGCCCACCGAGAAGTAGGGACTGACCCGCCAGGAATGTTGGAAAATACTACATCCGAGATGTTAAGTTGCCTTAGGTTAGGATATATAAAATTATAGACATATATAATGTCCCCACGGAAAAGTACGGGCCGACAAGACTGGGATTTTGTAAAACATAACCAGCGAGGGGCTAGAAGGGTTAGGTTAGGTTATATTACGTTATAAACGTATATAATGTTCCCACCGAAAAGTGGGGCCGACCAGCCAGGAATGTTGTGAAATACTACATCCGAGATGTTAGGTTCGCTTAGGTTAGCATATATAACGTTATAGACGTATATAATGTCCGCACCGAGACGTACGGGCCGACACGACAGGGATTCTGCAAAACATTACAAGCGAGGGGCTAGATGGGTTAGGTTAGGTTATATTACGATACAGACGTATATAATGTGGCCCACCGAGAAGTAGGGGCCGACCCGCCAGGAATGTTGGAAAATACTACATCGGAGCTGTTAAGTTGCCTTACGTTAGGATATATAACGATATAGACGTATATAATGTCCCCACGGAGAAGTACGGGCCGACACGACCGGGATTTTGTAAAACATTACCAGCGAGGGTCTAGATGGGTTAGGTTTGGTTATATTACGATATAGACGTATATAATGTGCCCACCGAGAAGTAGGGGCCGACCCGCCAGGAATGTTGGAAAATACTACATCCGAGATGTTAGGTTGCCTTAGGTTAGGATATATAACGATATAGACGTATATAATGTCCCCACGGAGAAGTACGGGCCGACACGACCGGGATTTTGTAAAACATTACCAGCGAGGGTCTAGATGGATTAGGTTAGGTTATATTACGTTATAGACGTAAATAATGTTCCCACCGAGAAGTGGAGCCGACCCGCCAGGAATGTTGTGAAATACTACATTCGAGATGTTAGGTTGCCTTTGGTTAGGATATGAAACGTTATAGACGTATATAATGTCCGCGCCGAGACGTACGGGACGACACGACCGGGATTCTGTAAAACATTACAAGCGAGGGTCTAGATGGGTTAGGTTAGGTTATACTTCGTTATAAACGTATATAAGGTTCCCACCGAGAAGTGGGGCCGACCAGCCAGGAATGTTGTGAAATACTACATGCGAGATGTTAGGTACCCTTAGGTTAGGATATATAACGTTATAGACGTATATAATGTCCGCACCGAGACGTACGGGCCGACACGACCGGGATTCTGCAAAACATTACAAGCGAGGTGCTAGATGGGTTAGGTTAGGTTATGCTACGTTATAAACGTATATAATTTTCCCACCGAGAAGTGGGGCCGACCAGCCAGGAATGTTGTGAAATACTACATCCGTGATGTTAGGTTCCCTTAGGTTAGGATATATAACGTTATAGACGTATATAATGTCCGCACCGAGACGTACGAGACGACACGACCGGGACTTTGTAGAACATTACCAGCGAGGGTCTAGATGGGTTAGGTTAGGTTATACTACGTTATAAACGTATATAATTTTCCCACCGAGAAGTGGGGCCGACCAGCCAGGAATGTTGTGAAATACTACATCCGTGACGTTAGGTTCCCTTAGGTTAGGATATATAACGTTATAGACGTATATAATGTCCGCACCGAGACGTACGAGACGACACGACCGGGATTTTGTAGAACATTACCAGCGAGGGTCTAGATGGGTTAGGTTAGGTTATATTACGATATAGACGTATATAATGTTCCCACCAAGAAGTAGCGGCCGCCCCGCCAGGAATGTTGGAAAATACTACATCCGAGATGTTAGGTTCCCTTAGGTTAGGATATATAACGTTATAGACGTATATAATGTCCCCACGGAGAAGTACGGGCCGACACGACCGGGATTTTGTAAAACATTACCAGCGAGGGTCTAGATGGATTAGGTTAGGTTATATTACGTTATAGACGTAAATAATGTTCCCACCGAGAAGTGGGGCCGACCCGCAAGGAATGTTGTGAAATACTACATTCGAGATGTTAGGTTGCCTTTGGTTAGGATATATAACGTTATAGACGTATATAATGTCCGCACCGAGACGTACGGGACGACACGACCGGGATTCTGTAAAACATTACAAGCGAGGCTCTAGATGGGTTAAGTTAAGTTATACTTAGTTATAAACGTATATAATGTTCCCACCGAGAAGTGGGGCCGACCAGCCAGGAAAGTTGTGAAATACTACATCCGAGATGTTAGGTTCGCTTAGGTTAGGATATATAACGTTATAGACGTATATAATGTCCGCACCGAGACGTACGGGCCGACACGACCGGGATTCTGCAAAACATTACAAGCGAGGGGCTAGATGGGTTAGGTTAGGTTATATTACGATATAGACGTATATAATGTGCCCACCGAGAAGTAGGGGCCGCCCCGCCAGGAATGTTGGAAAATACTACATCCGAGTTGTTAGGTTCCCTTAGGTTAGGATATATAACGTTATAGACGTATATAATGTCCCCACGGAGAAGTACGGGCCGACACGACCGGGATTTTGTAAAACATTACCAGCGAGGGTATAGATGGATTAGGTTAGGTTATATTACGTTATAGAAGTAAATAATGTTCCCACCGAGAAGTGGGACCGACCCGCCAGGAATGTTGTGAAATACTACATTCGAGATGTTAGGTTGCCTTTGGCTAGGATATAAAACGTTATAGACGTATATAATGTCCGCGCCGAGACGTACGGGACGACACGACCGGGATTCTGTAAAACATTACAAGCGAGGGTCTAGATGGGTTAGGTTAGGTTATACTTCGTTATAAACGTATATAATGTTCCCACCGAGAAGTGGGGCCGACCAGCCAGGAATGTTGTGAAATACTACATCCGTGATGTTAGGTTCCCTTAGGTTAGGATATATAACGTTATAGACGTATATAATGTCCGCACCGAGACGTACGGGACGACACGACCGGGATTCTGTAAAACATTACAAGCGAGGGTCTAGATGGGTTAGGTTAGGTTATACTTCGTTATAAACGTATATAATGTTCCCACCGAGAAGTGGGGCCGACCCGCCAGGAATGTTGTGAAATACTACATTCGAGATGTTAGGTTGCCTTTGGTTAGGATATATAACGTAATAGACGTATATAATGCCCGCACCGAGACGTACGGGACGACACGACCGGGATTCTGTAAAACATTACAAGCGAGGGTCTAGATGGGTTAGGTTAGGTTATACTTCGTTATAAACGTATATAATGTTCCCACCGAGAAGTGGGGCCGACCAGCCAGGAATGTTGTGAAATACTACATCCGTGATGTTAGGTTCCCTTAGGTTAGGATATATAACGTTATAGACGTATATAATGTCCCCACGGAGAAGTACGGGCCCACACGACCGGGATTTTGTAAAACATTACCAGCGAGGGTCTAGATGGATTAGGTTAGGTTATATTACGTTATAGACGTAGATAATGTTCCCACCGAGAAGTGGGGCTGACCCGCCAGGAATGTTGTGAAATACTACATTCGAGATGTTAGGTTGCCTTTGGTTAGGATATATAACGTAATAGACGTATATAATGCCCGCACCGAGACGTACGGGACGACACGACCGGGATTGTGTAAAACATTACAAGCGAGGGTCTAGATGGGTTAGGTTAGGTTATGCTACGTTATAAACGTATATAATTTTCCCACCGAGAAGTGGGGCCGACCAGCCAGGAATGTTGTGAAATACTACATCCGTGACGTTAGGTTCCCTTAGGTTAGGATATATAACGTTATAGACGTATATAATGTCCGCACCGAGACGTACGAGACGACACGACCGGGATTTTGTAGAACATTACCAGCGAGGGTCTAGATGGGTTAGGTTAGGTTATATTACGATATAGACGTATATAATGTTCCCACCAAGAAGTAGCGGCCGCCCCGCCAGGAATGTTGGAAAATACTACATCCGAGATGTTAGGTTCCCTTAGGTTAGGATATATAACGTTATAGACGTATATAATGTCCCCACGGAGAAGTACGGGCCGACACGACCGGGATTTTGTAAAACATTACCAGCGAGGGTATAGATGGATTAGGTTAGGTTATATTACGTTATAGAAGTAAATAATGTTCCCACCGAGAAGTGGGACCGACCCGCCAGGAATGTTGTGAAATACTACATTCGAGATGTTAGGTTGCCTTTGGCTAGGATATAAAACGTTATAGACGTATATAATGTCCGCGCCGAGACGTACGGGACGACACGACCGGGATTCTGTAAAACATTACAAGCGAGGGTCTAGATGGGTTAGGTTAGGTTATACTTCGTTATAAACGTATATAATGTTCCCACCGAGAAGTGGGGCCGACCAGCCAGGAATGTTGTGAAATACTACATCCGTGATGTTAGGTTCCCTTAGGTTAGGATATATAACGTTATAGACGTATATAATGTCCCCACGGAGAAGTACGGGCCGACACGACCGGGATTTTGTAAAACATTACCAGCGAGGGTCTAGATGGATTAGGTTAGGTTATATTACGTTATAGACGTAGATAATGTTCCCACCGAGAAGTGGGGCCGACCCGCCAGGAATGTTGTGAAATACTACATTCGAGATGTTAGGTTGCCTTTGGTTAGGATATATAACGTAATAGACGTATATAATGCCCGCACCGAGACGTACGGGACGACACGACCGGGATTGTGTAAAACATTACAAGCGAGGGTCTAGATGGGTTAGGTTAAGTTATACTTCGTTATAAACGTATATAATGTTCCAACCGAGAAGTGGGGCCGACCAGCCAGGAATGTTGTGAAATACTACATCCGAGATGTTAGGTTCGCTTAGGTTAGGATATATAACGTTATAGACGTATATAATGTCCGCACCGAGACGTACGGGCCGACACGACCGGGATTCTGCAAAACATTACAAGCGAGGGGCTAGATGGGTTAGGTTAGGTTATACTACGTTATAAACGTATATAATTTTCCCACCGAGATGTGGTGCCGACCAGCCACGAATGTTGTGAAATACTACATCCGTGATGTTAGGTTCCCTTAGGTTAGGATATATTACGTTATAGACGTATATAATGTCCGCACCGAGACGTACGAGACGACACGACCGGGATTCTGTAAAACATTACCAGCGAGGGTCTAGATGGGTTAGGTTAGGTTATATTACGATATAGACGTATATAATGTGCCCACCGAGAAGTAGGGACTGACCCGCCAGGAATGTTGGAAAATACTACATCCGAGATGTTAAGTTGCCTTAGGTTAGGATATATAAAATTATAGACATATATAATGTCCCCACGGAAAAGTACGGGCCGACAAGACTGGGATTTTGTAAAACATAACCAGCGAGGGGCTAGATGGGTTAGGTTAGGTTATATTACGTTATAAACGTATATAATGTTCCCACCGAGAAGTGGGGCCGACCAGCCAGGAATGTTGTGAAATACTACATCCGAGATGTTAGGTTCGCTTAGGTTAGCATATATAACGTTATAGACGTATATAATGTCCGCACCGAGACGTACGGGCCGACACGACAGGGATTCTGCAAAACATTACAAGCGAGGGGCTAGATGGGTTAGGTTAGGTTATATTACGATACAGACGTATATAATGTGCCAACCGAGAAGTAGGGGCCGACCCGCCAGGAATGTTGGAAAATACTACATCGGAGCTGTTAAGTTGCCTTACGTTAGGATATATAACGATATAGACGTATATAATGTCCCCACGGAGAAGTACGGGCCGACACGACCGGGATTTTGTAAAACATTACCAGCGAGGGTCTAGATGGGTTAGGTTTGGTTATATTACGATATAGACGTATATAATGTGCCCACCGAGAAGTAGGGGCCGACCCGCCAGGAATGTTGGAAAATACTACATCCGAGATGTTAGGTTGCCTTAGGTTAGGATATATAACGATATAGACGTATATAATGTCCCCACGGAGAAGTACGGGCCGACACGACCGGGATTTTGTAAAACATTACCAGCGAGGGTCTAGATGGATTAGGTTAGGTTATATTACGTTATAGACGTAAATAATGTTCCCACCGAGAAGTGGAGCCGACCCGCCAGGAATGTTGTGAAATACTACATTCGAGATGTTAGGTTGCCTTTGGTTAGGATATGAAACGTTATAGACGTATATAATGTCCGCGCCGAGACGTACGGGACGACACGACCGGGATTCTGTAAAACATTACAAGCGAGGGTCTAGATGGGTTAGGTTAGGTTATACTTCGTTATAAACGTATATAAGGTTCCCACCGAGAAGTGGGGCCGACCAGCCAGGAATGTTGTGAAATACTACATGCGAGATGTTAGGTACCCTTAGGTTAGGATATATAACGTTATAGACGTATATAATGTCCGCACCGAGACGTACGGGCCGACACGACCGGGATTCTGCAAAACATTACAAGCGAGGTGCTAGATGGGTTAGGTTAGGTTATGCTACGTTATAAACGTATATAATTTTCCCACCGAGAAGTGGGGCCGACCAGCCAGGAATGTTGTGAAATACTACATCCGTGACGTTAGGTTCCCTTAGGTTAGGATATATAACGTTATAGACGTATATAATGTCCGCACCGAGACGTACGAGACGACACGACCGGGATTTTGTAGAACATTACCAGCGAGGGTCTAGATGGGTTAGGTTAGGTTATATTACGATATAGACGTATATAATGTTCCCACCAAGAAGTAGCGGCCGCCCCGCCAGGAATATTGGAAAATACTACATCCGAGATGTTAGGTTCCCTTAGGTTAGGATATATAACGTTATAGACGTATATAATGTCCCCACGGTGAAGTACGGGCCGACACGACCGGGATTTTGTAAAACATTACCAGCGAGGGTCTAGATGGATTAGGATAGGTTATATTACGTTATAGACGTAAATAATGTTCCCACCGAGAAGTGGGGCCGACCCGCAAGGAATGTTGTGAAATACTACATTCGAGATGTTAGGTTGCCTTTGGTTAGGATATATAACGTTATAGACGTATATAATGTCCGCACCGAGACGTACGGGACGACACGACCGGGATTCTGTAAAACATTACAAGCGAGGCTCTAGATGGGTTAGGTTAAGTTATACTTAGTTATAAACGTATATAATGTTCCCACCGAGAAGTGGGGCCGACCAGCCAGGAATGTTGTGAAATACTACATCCGAGATGTTAGGTTCGCTTAGGTTAGGATATATAACGTTATAGACGTATATAATGTCCGCACCGAGACGTACGGGCCGACACGACCGGGATTCTGCAAAACATTACAAGCGAGGGGCTAGATGGGTTAGGTTAGGTTATATTACGATATAGACGTATATAATGTGCCCACCGAGAAGTAGGGGCCGCCCCGCCAGGAATGTTGGAAAATACTACATCCGAGATGTTAGGTTCCCTTAGGTTAGGATATATAACGTTATAGACGTATATAATGTCCCCACGGAGAAGTACGGGCCGACACGACCGGGATATTGTAAAACATTACCAGCGAGGGTATAGATGGATTAGGTTAGGTTATATTACGTTATAGAAGTAAATAATGTTCCCACCGAGAAGTGGGACCGACCCGCCAGGAATGTTGTGAAATACTACATTCGAGATGTTAGGTTGCCTTTGGCTAGGATATAAAACGTTATAGACGTATATAATGTCCGCGCCGAGACGTACGGGACGACACGACCGGGATTCTGTAAAACATTACAAGCGAGGGTCTAGATGGGTTAGGTTAGGTTATACTTCGTTATAAACGTATATAATGTTCCCACCGAGAAGTGGGGCCGACCAGCCAGGAATGTTGTGAAATACTACATCCGTGATGTTAGGTTCCCTTAGGTTAGGATATATAACGTTATAGACGTATATAATGTCCCCACGGAGAAGTACGGGCCGACACGACCGGGATTTTGTAAAACATTACCAGCGAGGGTCTAGATGGATTAGGTTAGGTTATATTACGTTATAGACGTAGATAATGTTCCCACCGAGAAGTGGGGCCGACCCGCCAGGAATGTTGTGAAATACTACATTCGAGATGTTAGGTTGCCTTTGGTTAGGATATATAACGTAATAGACGTATATAATGCCCGCACCGAGACGTACGGGACGACACGACCGGGATTGTGTAAAACATTACAAGCGAGGGTCTAGATGGGTTAGGTTAAGTTATACTTCGTTATAAACGTATATAATGTTCCAACCGAGATGTGGGGCCGACCAGCCACGAATGTTGTGAAATACTACATCCGTGATGTTAGGTTCCCTTAGGTTAGGATATATTACGTTATAGACGTATATAATGTCCGCACCGAGACGTACGAGACGACACGACCGCGATTCTGTAAAACATTACCAGCGAGGGTCTAGATGGGTTAGGTTAGGTTATATTACGATATAGACATATATAATGTGCCCACCGAGAAGTAGGGACTGACCCGCCAGGAATGTTGGAAAATACTACATCCGAGATGTTAAGTTGCCTTAGGTTAGGATATATAAAATTATAGACATATATAATGTCCCCACGGAAAAGTACGGGCCGACAAGACTGGGATTTTGTAAAACATAACCAGCGAGGGGCTAGATGGGTTAGGTTAGGTTATATTACGTTATAAACGTATATAATGTTCCCACCGAGAAGTGGGGCCGACCAGCCAGGAATGTTGTGAAATACTACATCCGAGATGTTAGGTTCGCTTAGGTTAGCATATATAACGTTATAGACGTATATAATGTCCGCACCGAGACGTACGGGCCGACACGACAGGGATTCTGCAAAACATTACAAGCGAGGGGCTAGATGGGTTAGGTTAGGTTATATTACGATACAGACGTATATAATGTGCCCACCGAGAAGTAGGGGCCGACCCGCCAGGAATGTTGGAAAATACTACATCGGAGCTGTTAAGTTGCCTTACGTTAGGATATATAACGATATAGACGTATATAATGTCCCCACGGAGAAGTACGGGCCGACACGACCGGGATTTTGTAAAACATTACCAGCGAGGGTCTAGATGGGTTACGTTTGGTTATATTACGATATAGACGTATATAATGTGCCCACCGAGAAGTAGGGGCCGACCCGCCAGGAATGTTGGAAAATACTACATCCGAGATGTTAGGTTGCCTTAGGTTAGGATATATAACGATATAGACGTATATAATGTCCCCACGGAGAAGTACGGGCCGACACGACCGGGATTTTGTAAAACATTACCAGCGAGGGTCTAGATGGATTAGGTTAGGTTATATTACGTTGTAGACGTAAATAATGTTCCCACCGAGAAGTGGAGCCGACCCGCCAGGAATGTTGTGAAATACTACATCCGTGATGTTAGGTTCCCTTAGGTTAGGATATATAACGTTATAGACGTATATAATGTCCGCACCGAGACGTACGAGACGACACGACCGGGATTTTGTAGAACATTACCAGCGAGGGTCTAGATGGGTTAGGTTAGGTTATACTACGTTATAAACGTATATAATTTTCCCACCGAGAAGTGGGGCCGACCAGCCAGGAATGTTATGAAATACTACATCCGTGACGTTAGGTTCCCTTAGGTTAGGATATATAACGTTATAGACGTATATAATGTCCGCACCGAGACGTACGAGACGACACGACCGGGATTCTGCAAAACATTACAAGCGAGGGGCTAGATGGGTTAGGTTAGGTTATATTACGATACAGACGTATATAATGTGCCCACCGAGAAGTAGGGGCCGACCCGCCAGGAATGTTGGAAAATACTACATCGGAGCTGTTAAGTTGCCTTACGTTAGGATATATAACGATATAGACGTATATAATGTCCCCACGGAGAAGTACGGGCCGACACGACCGGGATTTTGTAAAACATTACCAGCGAGGGTCTAGATGGGTTAGGTTTGGTTATATTACGATATAGACGTATATAATGTGCCCACCGAGAAGTAGGGGCCGACCCGCCAGGAATGTTGGAAAATACTACATCCGAGATGTTAGGTTGCCTTAGGTTAGGATATATAACGATATAGACGTATATAATGTCCCCACGGAGAAGTACGGGCCGACACGACCGGGATTTTGTAAAACATTACCAGCGAGGGTCTAGATGGATTAGGTTAGGTTATATTACGTTATAGACGTAAATAATGTTCCCACCGAGAAGTCGGACCGACCCGCCAGGAATGTTGTGAAATACTACATTCGAGATGTTAGGTTGCCTTTGGCTAGGATATAAAACGTTATAGACGTATATAATGTCCGCGCCGAGACGTACGGGACGACACGACCGGGATTCTGTAAAACATTACAAGCGAGGGTCTAGATGGGTTAGGTTAGGTTATACTTCGTTATAAACGTATATAAGGTTCCCACCGAGAAGTGGGGCCGACCAGCCAGGAATATTGTGAAATACTACATGCGAGATGTTAGGTACCCTTAGGTTAGGATATATAACGTTATAGACGTATATAATGTCCGCACCGAGACGTACGGGCCGACACGACCGGGATTCTGCAAAACATTACAAGCGAGGTGCTAGATGGGTTAGGTTAGGTTATGCTACGTTATAAACGTATATAATTTTCCCACCGAGAAGTGGGGCCGACCAGCCAGGAATGTTGTGAAATACTACATCCGTGAGGTTAGGTTCCCTTAGGTTAGGATATATAACGTTATAGACGTATATAATGTCCGCACCGAGACGTACGAGACGACACGACCGGGATTTTGTAGAACATTACCAGCGAGGGTCTAGATGGGTTAGGTTAGGTTATACTACGTTATAAACGTATATAATTTTCCCACCGAGAAGTGGGGCCGACCAGCCAGGAATGTTGTGAAATACTACATCCGTGACGTTAGGTTCCCTTAGGTTAGGATATATAACGTTATAGACGTATATAATGTCCGCACCGAGACGTACGAGACGACACGACCGGGATTTTGTAGAACATTACCAGCGAGGGTCTAGATGGGTTAGGTTAGGTTATATTACGATATAGACGTATATAATGTTCCCACCAAGAAGTAGCGGCCGCCCCGCCAGGAATGTTGGAAAATACTACATCCGAGATGTTAGGTTCCCTTAGGTTAGGATATATAACGTTATAGACGTATATAATGTCCCCACGGAGAAGTACGGGCCGACACGACCGGGATTTTGTAAAACATTACCAGCGAGGGTCTAGATGGATTAGGTTAGGTTATATTACGTTATAGACGTAAATAATGTTCCCACCGAGAAGTGGGGCCGACCCGCAAGGAATGTTGTGAAATACTACATTCGAGATGTTAGGTTGCCTTTGGTTAGGATATATAACGTTATAGACGTATATAATGTCCGCACCGAGACGTACGGGACGACACGAACGGGATTCTGTAAAACATTACAAGCGAGGCTCTAGATGGGTTAGGTTAAGTTATACTTAGTTATAAACGTATATAATGTTCCCACCGAGAAGTGGGGCCGACCAGCCAGGAATGTTGTGAAATACTACATCCGAGATGTTAGGTTCGCTTAGGTTAGGATATATAACGTTATAGACGTATATAATGTCCGCACCGAGACGTACGGGCCGACACGACCGGGATTCTGCAAAACATTACAAGCGAGGGTCTAGATGGGTTAGGTTTGGTTATATTACGATATAGACGTATATAATGTGCCCACCGAGAAGTAGGGGCCGCCCCGCCAGGAATGTTGGAAAATACTACATCCGAGATGTTAGGTTCCCTTAGGTTAGGATATATAACGTTATAGACGTATATAATGTCCCCACGGAGAAGTACGGGCCGACAAGACCGGGATTTTGTAAAACATTACCAGCGAGGGTATAGATGGATTAGGTTAGGTTATATTACGTTATAGAAGTAAATAATGTTCCCACCGAGAAGAGGGACCGACCCGCCAGGAATGTTGGAAAATACTACATCCGAGATGTTAAGTTGCCTTAGGTTAGGATATATAAAATTATAGACATATATAATGTCCCCACGGAAAAGTACGGGCCGACAAGACTGGGATTTTGTAAAACATAACCAGCGAGGGGCTAGATGGGTTAGGTTAGGTTATATTACGTTATAAACGTATATAATGTTCCCACCGAGAAGTGGGGCCGACCAGCCAGGAATGTTGTGAAATACTACATCCGAGATGTTAGGTTCGCTTAGGTTAGCATATATAACGTTATAGACGTATATAATGTCCGCACCGAGACGTACGGGCCGACACGACAGGGATTCTGCAAAACATTACAAGCGAGGGGCTAGATGGGTTAGGTTAGGTTATATTACGATACAGACGTATATAATGTGCCCACCGAGAAGTAGGGGCCGACCCGCCAGGAATGTTGGAAAATACTACATCCGAGATGTTAGGTTGCCTTAGGTTAGGATATATAACGATATAGACGTATATAATGTCCCCACGGAGAAGTACGGGCCGACACGACCGGGATTTTGTAAAACATTACCAGCGAGGGTATAGATGGATTAGGTTAGGTTATATTACGTTATAGAAGTAAATAATGTTCCCACCGAGAAGTGGGACCGACCCGCCAGGAATGTTGTGAAATACTACATTCGAGATGTTAGGTTGCCTTTGGCTAGGATATAAAACGTTATAGACGTATATAATGTCCGCGCCGAGACGTACGGGACGACACGACCGGGATTCTGTAAAACATTACAAGCGAGGGTCTAGATGGGTTAGGTTAGGTTATACTTCGTTATAAACGTATATAATGTTCCCACCGAGAAGTGGGGCCGACCAGCCAGGAATGTTGTGAAATACTACATCCGTGATGTTAGGTTCCCTTAGGTTAGGATATATAACGTTATAGACGTATATAATGTCCCCACGGAGAAGTACGGGCCGACACGACCGGGATTTTGTAAAACATTACCAGCGAGGGTCTAGATGGATTAGGTTAGGTTATATTACGTTATAGACGTAGATAATGTTCCCACCGAGAAGTGGGGCCGACCCGCCAGGAATGTTGTGAAATACTACATTCGAGATGTTAGGTTGCCTTTGGTTAGGATATATAACGTAATAGACGTATATAATGCCCGCACCGAGACGTACGGGACGACACGACCGGGATTGTGTAAAACATTACAAGCGAGGGTCTAGATGGGTTAGGTTAAGTTATACTTCGTTATAAACGTATATAATGTTCCCACCGAGAAGTGGGGCCGACCAGCCAGGAATGTTGTGAAATACTACATCCGAGATGTTAGGTTCGCTTAGGTTAGGATATATAACGTTATAGACGTATATAATGTCCGCACCGAGACGTACGGGCCGACACGACCGGGATTCTGCAAAACATTACAAGCGAGGGGCTAGATGGGTTAGGTTAGGTTATACTACGTTATAAACTTATATAATTTTCCCACCGAGAAGTGGGGCCGACCAGCCACGAATGTTGTGAAATACTACATCCGTGATGTTAGGTTCCCTTAGGTTAGGATATATAACGTAATAGACGTATATAATGTCCGCACCGAGACGTACGAGACGACACGACCGGGATTCTGTAAAACATTACCAGCGAGGGACTAGATGGGTTAGGTTAGGTTATATTACGATATAGACGTATATAATGTGCCCACCGAGAAGTAGGGACTGACCCGCCAGGAATGTTGGAAAATACTACATCCGAGATGTTAAGTTGCCTTAGGTTAGGATATATAAAATTATAGACGTATATAATGTCCCCATGGAAAAGTACGGGCCGACAAGACTGGGATTTTGTAAAACATAACCAGCGAGGGGCTAGATGGGTTAGGTTAGGTTATATTACGTTATAAACGTATATAATGTTCCCACCGAGAAGTCGGGCCGACCAGCCAGGAATGTTGTGAAATACTACATCCGAGATGTTAGGTTCGCTTAGGTTAGTATATATAACGTTATAGACGTATATAATGTCCGCACCGAGACGTACGGGCCGACACGACAGGGATTCTGCAAAACATTACAAGCGAGGGGCTAGATGGGTTAAGTTAGGTTATATTACGATATAGACGTATATAATGTGCCCACCGAGAAGTAGGGGCCGACCCGCCAGGAATGTTGGAAAATACTACATCGGAGCTGTTAAGTTGCCTTAGGTTAGGATATATAACGATATAGACGTATATAATGTCCCCACGGAGAAGTACGGGCCGACACGACCGGGATTTTGTAAAACATTACCAGCGAGGGTCTAGATGGGTTAGGTTTGGTTATATTACGATATAGACGTATATAATGTGCCCACCTAGAAGTAGGGGCCGACCCGCCAGGAATGTTGGAAAATACTACATCCGAGATGTTAGGTTGCCTTAGGTTAGGATATATAACGATATAGACGTATATAATGTCCCCACGGAGAAGTACGGGCCGACACGACCGGGATTTTGTAAAACATTACCAGCGAGGGTCTAGATGGATTAGGTTAGGTTATATTACGTTATAGACGTAAATAATGTTCCCACCGAGAAGTGGGACCGACCCGCCAGGAATGTTGTGAAATACTACATTCGAGATGTTAGGTTGCCTTTGGTTAGGATATAAAACGTTATAGACGTATATAATGTCCGCGCCGAGACGTACGGGACGACACGACCGGGATTCTGTAAAACATTACAAGCGAGGGTCTAGATGGGTTAGGTTAGGTTATACTTCTTTATAAACGTATATAATGTTCCCACCGAGAAGTGGGGCCGACCAGCCAGGATTGTTGTGCGATACTACATGCGAGATGTTAGGTACCCTTAGGTTAGGATATATAACGTTATAGACGTATATAATGTCCGCACGGAGACGTACGGGCCGACACGACCGGGATTCTGCAAAACATTACAAGCGAGTGGCTAGATGGGTTAGGTTAGGTTATACTACGTTATAAACGTATATAATTTTCCCACCGAGAAGTGGGGCCGACCAGCCAGGAATGTTGTGAAATACTACATCCGTGATGTTAGGTTCCCTTAGGTTAGGATATATAACGTTATAGACGTATATAATGTCCGCACCGAGACGTACGAGACGACACGACCGGGATTCTGTAAAACATTACCAGCGAGAGACTAGATGGGTTAGGTTAGGTTATATTACGATATAGACGTATATAATGTGCCCACCGAGAAGTAGGGACTGACCCGCCAGGAATGTTGGAAAATACTACATCCGAGATGTTAAGTTGCCTTAGGTTAGGATATATAAAATTATAGACGTATATAATGTCCCCACGGAAAAGTACGGGCCGACAAGACCGGGATTCTGTAAAACATTACCAGCGAGGGACTAGATGGGTTAGGTTAGGTTATATTACGATATAGACGTATATAATGTGCCCACCGAGAAGTAGGGACTGACCCGCCAGGAATGTTGGAAAATACTACATCCGAGATGTTAAGTTGCCTTAGGTTAGGATATATAAAATTATAGACGTATATAATGTCCCCACGGAAAAGTACGGGCCGACAAGACTGGGATTTTGTAAAACATAACCAGCGAGGGGCTAGATGGGTTAGGTTAGGTTATATTACGTTATAAACGTATATAATGTTCCCACCGAGAAGTCGGGCCGACCAGCCAGCAATGTTGTGAAATACTACATCCGAGATGTTAGGTTCGCTTAGGTTAGTATATATAACGTTATAGACGTATATAATGTCCGCACCGAGACGTACGGGCCGACACGACAGGGATTCTGCAAAACATTACAAGCGAGGGGCTAGATGGGTTAAGTTAGGTTATATTACGATATAGACGTATATAATGTGCCCACCGAGAAGTAGGGGCCGACCCGCCAGGAATGTTGGAAAATACTACATCGGAGCTGTTAAGTTGCCTTAGGTTAGGATATATAACGATATAGACGTATATAATGTCCCCACGGAGAAGTATGGGCCGACACGACCGGGATTTTGTAAAACATTACCAGCGAGGGTCTAGATGGGTTAGGTTTGGTTATATTACGATATAGACGTATATAATGTGCCCACCTAGAAGTAGGGGCCGACCCGCCAGGAATGTTGGAAAATACTACATCCGAGATGTTAGGTTGCCTTAGGTTAGGATATATAACGATATAGACGTATATAATGTCCCCACGGAGAAGTACGGGCCGACACGACCGGGATTTTGTAAAACATTACCAGCGAGGGTCTAGATGGATTAGGTTAGGTTATATTACGTTATAGACGTAAATAATGTTCCCACCGAGAAGTGGGACCGACCCGCCAGGAATGTTGTGAAATACTACATTCGAGATGTTAGGTTGCCTTTGGTTAGGATATAAAACGTTATAGACGTATATAATGTCCGCGCCGAGACGTACGGGACGACACGACCGGGATTCTGTAAAACATTACAAGCGAGGGTCTAGATGGGTTAGGTTAGGTTATACTTCTTTATAAACGTATATAATGTTCCCACCGAGAAGTGGGGCCGACCAGCCAGGATTGTTGTGCGATACTACATGCGAGATGTTAGGTACCCTTAGGTTAGGATATATAACGTTATAGACGTATATAATGTCCGCACGGAGACGTACGGGCCGACACGACCGGGATTCTGCAAAACATTACAAGCGAGTGGCTAGATGGGTTAGGTTAGGTTATACTACGTTATAAACGTATATAATTTTCCCACCGAGAAGTGGGGCCGACCAGCCAGGAATGTTGTGAAATACTACATCCGTGATGTTAGGTTCCCTTAGGTTAGGATATATAACGTTATAGACGTATATAATGTCCGCACCGAGACGTACGAGACGACACGACCGGGATTCTGTAAAACATTACCAGCGAGAGACTAGATGGGTTAGGTTAGGTTATATTACGATATAGACGTATATAATGTGCCCACCGAGAAGTAGGGACTGACCCGCCAGGAATGTTGGAAAATACTACATCCGAGATGTTAGGTTGCCTTAGGTTAGGATATATATCGATATAGACGTATATAATGTCCCCACGGAGAAGTACGGGCCGACACGACCGGGATTTTGTAAAACATTACCAGCGAGGGTCTAGATGGGTTAGGTTTGGTTATATTACGATATAGACGTATATAATGTGCCCACCTAGAAGTAGGGGCCGACCCGCCAGGAATGTTGGAAAATACTACATCCGAGATGTTAGGTTGCCTTAGGTTAGGATATATAACGATATAGACGTATATAATGTCCCCACGGAGAAGTACGGGCCGACACGACCGGGATTTTGTAAAACATTACCAGCGAGGGTCTAGATGGGTTAGGTTTGGTTATATTACGATATAGATGTATATAATGTGCCCACCTAGAAGTAGGGGCCGACCCGCCAGGAATGTTGGAAAATACTACATCCGAGATGTTAGGTTGCCTTAGGTTAGGATATATAACGATATAGACGTATATAATGTCCCCACGGAGAAGTACGGGCCGACACGACCGGGATTTTGTAAAACATTACCAGCGAGGGTCTAGATGGATTAGGTTAGGTTATATTACGTTGTAGACGTAAATAATGTTCCCACCGAGAAGTGGAGCCGACCCGCCAGGAATGTTGTGAAATACTACATTCGAGATGTTAGGTTGCCTTTGGTTAGGATATAAAACGTTATAGACGTATATAATGTCCGCGCCGAGACGTACGGGACGACACGACCGGGATTCTGTAAAACATTACAAGCGAGGGTCTAGATGGGTTAGGTTAGGTTATACTTCGTTATAAACGTATATAATGTTCCCACCGAGAAGTGGGGCCGACCAGCCAGGAATGTTGTGAAATACTACATGCGAGATGTTAGGTACCCTTAGGTTAGGATATATAACGTTATAGACGTATATAATGTCCGCACGGAGACGTACGGGCCGACACGACCGGGATTCTGCAAAACATTACAAGCGAGTGGCTAGATGGGTTAGGTTAGGTTATACTACGTTATAAACGTATATAATTTTCCCACCGAGAAGTGGGGCCGACCAGCCAGGAATGTTGTGAAATACTACATCCGTGATGTTAGGTTCCCTTAGGTTAGGATATATAACGTTATAGACGTATATAATGTCCGCACCGAGACGTACGAGACGACACGACCGGGATTTTGTAGAACATTACCAGCGAGGGTCTAGATGGGTTAGGTTAGGTTATATTACGATATAGACGTATATAATGTTCCCACCAAGAAGTAGCGGCCGCCCCGCCAGGAATGTTGGAAAATACTACATCCGAGATGTTAGGTTCCCTTAGGTTAGGATATATAACTTTATAGACGTATATAATGTCCCCACGGAGAAGTACGGGCCGACACGACCGGGATTTTGTAAAACATTACCAGCGAGGGTCTAGATGGGTTAGGTTAGGTTATATTACGTTATAGACGTGAATAATGTTCCCGCCGAGAAGTGGGGCCGACCCGCCAGGAATGTTGGAAAATACTACATTCGAGATATTAGGTTGCCTTAGGTTAGGATATATAACGTTATAGACGTATATAATGTCCGCACCGAGACGTACGGGACGACACGACCGGGATTCTGCAAAACATTACAAGCGAGGGTCTAGATGGGTTAGGTTAGGTTATATTACGATATAGACGTATATAATGTGCCCACCGAGAAGTAGGGGCCGACCCGCCAGGAATGTTGGAAAATACTACATCCGAGATGTTAAGTTGCCTTAGGTTAGGATATATAAAATTATAGACGTATATAATGTCCCCACGGAAAAGTACGGGCCGACACGACCGGGATTTTGTAAAACATTACCAGCGAGGGTCTAGATGGGTTAGGTTAGGTTATATTACGTTATAGACGTGAATAATGTTCCCGCCGAGAAGTGGGGCCGACCCGCCAGGAATGTTGGAAAATACTACATCCGAGATGTTAGGTTCCCTTAGGTTAGGATATATAACGTTATAGACGTATATAATGTCCGCGCCGAGACGTACGGGACGACACGACCGGGATTTTGTAAAACATTACCAGCGAGGTGATAGATGGATTAGGTTAGGTTATATTACGTTATAGACGTAAATAATGTTCCCACCGAGAAGTGCGGCCGACCCGCCAGGAATGTTGTGAAATACTACATTCGAGATATTAGGTTGCCTTTGGTTAGGATATATAACGTTATAGACGTATATAATGTCCGCACCGAGACGTACGGGACGACACGACCGGGATTCTGCAAAACATTACAAGCGAGGGTCTAGATGGGTTAGGTTAGGTTATATTACGATATAGACGTATATAATGTGCCCGCCGAGAAGTGGGGCCGACCCGCCAGGAATGTTGGAAAATACTACATCCGAGATGTTAGGTTGCCTTAGGTTAGGATATATAACGATATAGACGTATATAATGTCCCCACGGAGAAGTACGGGCCGACACGACCGGGATTTTGTAAAACATTACAAGCGAGGGTCTAGATGGATTAGGTTAGGTTATATTACGTTATAGACGTAAATAATGTTCCCACCGAAGTGTGGGGCCGACCCGCCAGGAATGTTGGAAAATACTACATCCGAGATGTTTAGTTGCCTTTGGTTAGGATATATAACGTTATAGACGTATATAATGTCCGCACCGAGACGTACGAGACGACACGACCGGGATTCTGTAAAACATTACCAGCGAGGGTCTAGATTGGTTACGTTTGGTTATATTACGATATAGACGTATATAATGTTCCCACCGAGAAGTGGGGCCGACCAGACAGGAATGTTGTGAAATACTACATCCGAGATGTTAGGTTCCCTTAGGTTAGGATATATAACGTTATAGACGTATATAATGTCCGCACCGAGACGTACGAGACGACACGACCGGGATTTTGTAGAACATTACCAGCGAGGGTCTAGATGGGTTAGGTTAGGTTATATTACGATATAGACGTATATAATGTGCCCACCGAGAAGTAGGGGCCGACCCGCCAGGAATGTTGGAAAATACTACATCGGAGATGTTAAGGTGCCCTAGGTTAGGATATATAACGATATAGACGTATATAATGTCCCCACGGAGAAGTACGGGCCGACACGACCGGGATTTTGTAAAAAATTACCAGCGAGGGTATAGATGGGTTAGGTTTGGTTATATTACGATATAGACGTATATAATGTTCCCGCCAAGAAGTAGCGGCCGCCCCGCCAGGAATGTTGGAAAATACTACATCCGAGATGTTAGGTTCCCTTAGGTTAGGATATATAACATTATAGACGTATATAATGTCCCCACGGAGAAGTACGGGCCGACACGACCGGGATTTTGTAAAACATTACCAGCGAGGGTCTAGATGGGTTAGGTTAGGTTATATTACGTTATAGACGTGAATAATGTTCCCGCCGAGAAGTGGGGCCGACCCGCCAGGAATGTTGGAAAATACTACATCCGAGATGTTAGGTTCCCTTAGGTTAGGATATATAACGTTATAGACGTATATAATGTCCCCATGGAGAAGTACGGGCCGACACGACCGGGATTTTGTAAAACATTACCAGCGAGGTGCTAGATGGATTAGGTTAGGTTATATTACGTTGTAGACGTAAATAATGTTCCCACCGAGAAGTGCGGCCGACCCGCCAGGAATGTTGTGAAATACTACATTCGAGATATTAGGTTGCCTTTGGTTAGGATATATAACGTTATAGACGTATATAATGTCCGCACCGAGACGTACGGGACGACACGACCGGGATTCTGCAAAACATTACAAGCGAGGGTCTAGATGGGTTAGGTTAGGTTATATTACGATATAGACGTATATAATGTGCCCACCGAGAAGTAGGGGCCGACCCGCCAGGAATGTTGGAAAATACTACATCGGAGATGTTAAGTTGCCTTAGGTTAGGATATATAACGATATAGACGTATATAATGTCCCCACGGAGAAGTACGGGCCGACACGACCGGGATTTTGTAAAACATTACCAGCGAGGGTCTAGATGGGTTAGGTTTGGTTATATTACGTTATAGACGTAAATAATGTTCCCACCGAGAAGTGGGGCCGACCAGCCAGGAATGTTGTGAAATACTACATGCGAGATGTTAGGTACCCTTGGGTTAGGATATATAACGTTATAGACGTATATAATGTCCGCACGGAGACGTACGGGCCGACACGACCGGGATTCTGCAAAACATTACAAGCGAGGGGCTAGATGGGTTAGGTTAGGTTATACTACGTTATAAACGTATATAATTTTCCCACCGAGAAGTGGGGCCGACAAGCCAGGAATGTTGTGAAATACTACATCCGTGATGTTAGGTTCCCTTAGGTTAGGATATATAACGTTATAGACGTATATAATGTCCGCACCGAGACGTACGAGACGACACGACCGGGATTTTGTAGAACATTACCAGCGAGGGTCTAGATGGGTTAGGTTAGGTTATATTACGATATAGACGTATATAATGTTCCCACCAAGAAGTAGCGGCCGCCCCGCCAGGAATGTTGGAAAATACTACATCCGAGATGTTAGGTTCCCTTAGGTTAGGATATATAACGTTATAGACGTATATAATGTCCCCACGGAGAAGTACGGGCCGACACGACCGGGATTTTGTAAAACATTACCAGCGAGGGTCTAGATGGGTTAGGTTAGGTTATATTACGTTATAGACGTGAATAATGTTCCCGCCGAGAAGTGGGGCCGACCCGCCAGGAATGTTGGAAAATACTACATCCGAGATGTTAGGTTCCCTTAGGTTAGGATATATAACGTTATAGACGTATATAATGTCCCAACGGAGAAGTACGGGCCGACACGACCGGGATTTTGTAAAACATTACCAGCGAGGGTCTAGATGGGTTAGGTTTGGTTATATTACGTTATAGACGTAAATAATGTTCCCACCGAGAAGTGGGGCCGACCAGCCAGGAATGTTGTGAAATACTACATGCGAGATGTTAGGTACCCTTGGGTTAGGATATATAACGTTATAGACGTATATAATGTCCGCACGGAGACGTACGGGCCGACACGACCGGGATTCTGCAAAACATTACAAGCGAGGGGCTAGATGGGTTAGGTTAGGTTATACTACGTTATAAACGTATATAATTTTCCCACCGAGAAGTGGGGCCGACAAGCCAGGAATGTTGTGAAATACTACATCCGTGATGTTAGGTTCCCTTAGGTTAGGATATATAACGTTATAGACGTATATAATGTCCGCACCGAGACGTACGAGACGACACGACCGGGATTTTGTAGAACATTACCAGCGAGGGTCTAGATGGGTTAGGTTAGGTTATATTACGATATAGACGTATATAATGTTCCCACCAAGAAGTAGCGGCCGCCCCGCCAGGAATGTTGGAAAATACTACATCCGAGATGTTAGGTTCCCTTAGGTTAGGATATATAACGTTATAGACGTATATAATGTCCCCACGGAGAAGTACGGGCCGACACGACCAGGATTTTGTAAAACATTACCAGCGAGGGTCTAGATGGATTAGGTTAGGTTATATTACGTTATAGACGTGAATAATGTTCCGGCCGAGAAGTGGGGCCGACCCGCCAGGAATGTTGGAAAATACTACATCCGAGATGTTAGGTTGCCTTAGGTTAGGATATATAACGATATAGACGTATATAATGTCCCCACGGAGAAGTACGGGCCGACACGACCGGGATTTTGTAAAACATTACCAGCGAGGGTCTAGATGGATTAGGTTAGGTTATATTACGTTATAGACGTAAATAATGTTCCCGCCGAGAAGTGGGACCGACCCGCCAGGAATGTTGTGAAATACTACATTCGAGATGTTAGGTTGCCTTTGGTTAGGATATAAAACGTTATAGACGTATATAATGTCCGCGCCGAGACGTACGGGACGACACGACCGGGATTCTGTAAAACATTACAAGCGAGGGTCTAGATGGGTTAGGTTAGGTTATACTTCGTTATAAACGTATATAATGTTCCCACCGAGAAGTGGGGCCGACCAGCCAGGAATGTTGTGAAATACTACATGCGAGATGTTAGGTACCCTTAGGTTAGGATATATAACGTTATAGACGTATATAATGTCCGGACGGAGACGTACGGGCCGACACGACCGGGATTCTGCAAAACATTACAAGCGAGTGGCTAGATGGGTTAGGTTAGGTTATACTACGATATAGACGTATATAATGTTCCCACCAAGAAGTAGCGGCCGCCCCGCCAGGAATGTTGGAAAATACTACATCCGAGATGTTAGGTTCCCTTAGGTTAGGATATATAACTTTATAGACGTATATAATGTCCCCACGGAGAAGTACGGGCCGACACGACCGGGATTTTGTAAAACATTACCAGCGAGGGTCTAGATGGGTTAGGTTAGGTTATATTACGTTATAGACGTGAATAATGTTCCCGCCGATAAGTGGGGCCGACCCGCCTGGAATGTTGGAAAATACTACATCCGAGATGTTAGGTTCCCTTAGGTTAGGATGTATAACGTTATAGACGTATATAATGTCCCCACGGAGAAGTACGGGCCGACACGACCGGGATTTTGTAAAACATTACCAGCGAGGTTCTAGATGGATTAGGTTAGGTTATATTACGTTATAGACGTAAATAATGTTCCCACCGAGAAGTGGGGCCGACCCGCCAGGAATGTTGTGAAATACTACATCCGAGATGTTAGGTTCCCCTAGGTTAGGATATATAACGTTATAGACGTATATAATGTCCGCACCGAGACGTACGAGACGACACGACCGGGATTCTGTAAAACATTGCCAGCGAGGGTCTAGATGGGTTAGGTTAGGTTATATTACGATATAGACGTATATAATGTGCCCACCGAGAAGTAGGGGCCGACCCGCCAGGAATGTTGGAAAATACTACAATCGAGATGTTAAGTTGCCTTAGGTTAGGATATATAAAATTATAGACTTATAAGATGTCCCCACGGAAAAGTACGGCCCGACATGACCGGGATTTTGGAAAACATTACAAGCGAGGGTCTAGATGGATTAGGTTAGGTTATATTACGTTATAGACGTAAATAATGTTCCCACCGAGAAGTGGGACCGACCCGCCAGGAATGTTGTGAAATACTACATTCGAGATGTTAGGTTGCCTTTGGTTAGGATACAAAACGTTATAGACGTATATAATGTCCGCGGCGAGACGTACGGGACGACACGACCGGGATTCTGTAAAACACTACAAGCGAGGGTCTAGATGGGTTAGGTTAGGTTATACTTCGTTATAAACGTATATAATGTTCCCACCGAGAAGTGGGGCCGACCAGCCAGGAATGTTGTGAAATACTACATGCGAGATGTTAGGTACCCTTAGGTTAGGATATATAACGTTATAGACGTATATAATGTCCGCACGGAGACGTACGGGCCGACACGACCGGGATTCTGCAAAACATTACAAGCGAGTGGCTAGATGGGTTAGGTTAGGTTATACTACGTTATAAACGTATATAATTTTCCCACCGAGAAGTGGGGCCGACCAGCCAGGAATGTTGTGAAATACTACATCCGTGATGTTAGGTTCCCTTAGGTTAGGATATATAACGTTATAGACGTATATAATGTCCGCACCGAGACGTACGAGACGACACGACCGGGATTTTGTAGAACATTACCAGCGAGGGTCTAGATGGGTTAGGTTAGGTTATATTACGATATAGACGTATATAATGTTCCCACCAAGAAGTAGCGGCCGCCCCGCCAGGAATGTTGGAAAATACTACATCCGAGATGTTAGGTTCCCTTAGGTTAGGATATATAACTTTATAGACGTATATAATGTCCCCACGGAGAAGTACGGGCCGACACGACCGGGATTTTGTAAAACATTACCAGCGAGGGTCTAGATGGGTTAGGTTAGGTTATATTACGTTATAGACGTGAATAATGTTCCCGCCGAGAAGTGGGGCCGACCCGCCAGGAATGTTGGAAAATACTACATTCGAGATATTAGGTTGCCTTTGGTTAGGATATATAACGTTATAGACGTATATAATGTCCGCACCGAGAAGTACGGGACGACACGACCGGGATTCTGCAAAACATTACAAGCGAGGGTCTAGATGGGTTAGGTTAGGTTATATTACGATATAGACGTATATAATGTGCCCACCGAGAAGTAGGGGCCGACCCGCCAGGAATGTTGGAAAATACTACATCGGAGATGTTAAGTTGCCTTAGGTTAGGATATATAACGATATAGACGTATATAATGTCACCACGGAGACGTACGGGCCGACACGACCGGGATTTTGTAAAACATTACCAGCGAGGGTCTAGATGGGTTAGGTTTGGTTATATTACGATATAGACGTAAATAATGTGCCCACCGAGAAGTAGGGGCCGACCCGCCAGGAATGTTGGAAAATACTACATCCGAGATGTTAGGTTGCCTTAGGTTAGGATATATAACGATATAGACGTATATAATGTCCCCACGGAGAAGTACGGGCCGACACGACCGGGATTTTGTAAAACATTACAAGCGAGGGTCTAGATGGATTAGGTTAGGTTATATTACGTTATAGACGTAAATAATGTTCCCACCGAGAAGTGGGGCCGACCAGCCAGGAATGTTGTGAAATACTACATGCCAGATGTTAGGTACCCTTGGGTTAGGATATATAACGTTATAGACGTATATAATGTCCGCACGGAGACGTACGGGCCGACACGACCGGGATTCTGCAAAACATTACAAGCGAGGGTCTAGATGGGTTAGGTTAGGTTATATTACGATATAGACGTATATTATGTGCCCACCGAGAAGTAGGGGCCGACCCGCCAGGAATGTTGGAAAATACTACATCGGAGATGTTAAGTTGCCTTAGGTTAGGATATATAACGTTATAGACGTATATAATGTCCGCACCGAGACGTACGAGACGACACGACCGGGATTCTGTAAAACATTACCAGCGAGGGTCTAGATTGGTTAGGTTAGGTTATATTACGATATAGACGTATATAATGTTCCCACCGAGAAGTGGGGCCGACCAGACAGGAATGTTGTGAAATACTACATCCGAGATGTTAGGTTCCCTTAGGTTAGGATATATAACGTTGTAGACGTATATAATGTCCGCACCGAGACGTACGAGACGACACGACCGGGATTTTGTAGAACATTACCAGCGAGGGTCTAGATGGGTTAGGTTAGGTTATATTACGATATAGACGTATATTATGTGCCCACCGAGAAGTAGGGGCCGACCCGCCAGGAATGTTGGAAAATACTACATCGGAGATGTTAAGTTGCCTTAGGTTAGGATATATAACGTTATAGACGTATATAATGTCCGCACCGAGACGTACGAGACGACACGACCGGGATTCTGTAAAACATTACCAGCGAGGGTCTAGATTGGTTAGGTTAGGTTATATTACGATATAGACGTATATAATGTTCCCACCGAGAAGTGGGGCCGACCAGACAGGAATGTTGTGAAATACTACATCCGAGATGTTAGGTTCCCTTAGGTTAGGATATATAACGTTGTAGACGTATATAATGTCCGCACCGAGACGTACGAGACGACACGACCGGGATTTTGTAGAACATTACCAGCGAGGGTCTAGATGGGTTAGGTTAGGTTATATTACGATATAGACGTATATAATGTGCCCACCGAGAAGTAGGGGCCGACCCGCCAGGAATGTTGGAAAATACTACATCGGAGATGTTAAGGTGCCTTAGGTTAGGATATATAACGATATAGACGTATATAATGTCCCCACGGAGAAGTACGGGCCGACACGACCGGGATTTTGTAAAACATTACCAGCGAGGGTATAGATGGGTTAGGTTTGGTTATTAGACGATATAGACGTAAATAATGTGCCCACCGAGAAGTAGGGGCCGACCCGCCAGGAATGTTGGAAAATACTACATCCGAGATGTTAGGTTGCCTTAGGTTAGGATATATAACGATATAGACGTATATAATGTCCCCACGGAGAAGTACGGGCCGACACGACCGGGATTTTGTAAAACATTACAAGCGAGGGTCTAGATGGATTAGGTTAGGTTATATTACGTTATAGACGTAAATAATGTTCCCACCGAGAAGTGGGGCCGACCCGCCAGGAATGTTGTGAAATACTACATTCGAGATGTTAGGTTGCCTTTGGTTAGGATATAAAACGTTATAGACGTATATAATGTCCGCGCCGAGACGTACGGGCCGACACGACCGGGATTCTGCAAAACATTACAAGCGAGTGGCTAGATGGGTTAGGTTAGGTTATACTACGTTATAAACGTATATAATTTTCCCACCGAGAAGTGGGGCCGACCAGCCAGGAATGTTGTGAAATACTACATCCGTGATGTTAGGTTACCTTAGGTTAGGATATATAACGTTATAGACGTATATAATGTCCCCACGGAGAAGTACGGGCCGACACGACCGGGATTTTGTAAAACATTACCAGCGAGGGTCTAGATGGATTAGGTTAGGTTATATTACGTTATAGACGTATTTAATGTTCCCACCGAGAGGTGGGGCCGACCTGCCAGGAATGTTGTGAAATACTATATCCGAGATGTTAAGTTGCCTTAGGTTAGGATATATAACGTTATAGACGTATATAATGTCCGCACCGAGACGTACGAGACGACACGACCGGGATTCTGTAAAACATTACCAGCGAGGGTCTAGATTGGTTAGGTTAGGTTATATTACGATATAGACGTAAATAATGTTCCCACCGAGAAGTGGGACCGACCCGCCAGGAATGTTGTGAAATACTACATTCAAGATGTTAGGTTGCCTTTGGTTAGGATACAAAACGTTATAGACGTATATAATGTCCGCGGCGAGACGTACGGGACGACACGACCGGGATTCTGCAAAACATTACAAGCGAGTGGCTAGATGGGTTAGGTTAGGTTATACTACGTTATAAACGTATATAATTTTCCCACCGAGAAGTGGGGCCGACCAGCCAGGAATGTTGTGAAATACTACATCCGTGATGTTAGGTTCCCTTAGGTTAGGATATATAACGTTATAGACGTATATAATGTCCGCACCGAGACGTACGAGACGACACGACCGGGATTTTGTAGAACATTACCAGCGAGGGTCTAGATGGGTTAGGTTAGGTTATATTACGATATAGACGTATATAATGTTCCCACCAAGAAGTAGCGGCCGCCCCGCCAGGAATGTTGGAAAATACTACATCCGAGATGTTAGGTTCCCTTAGGTTAGGATATATAACTTTATAGACGTATATAATGTCCCCACGGAGAAGTACGGGCCGACACGACCGGGATTTTGTAAAACATTACCAGCGAGGGTCTAGATGGGTTAGGTTAGGTTATATTACGTTATAGACGTGAATAATGTTCCCGCCGAGAAGTGGGGCCGACCCGCCAGGAATGTTGGAAAATACTACATCCGAGATGTTAGGTTCCCTTAGGTTAGGATATATAACGTTATAGACGTATATAATGTCCCCACGGAGAAGTACGGGCCGACACGACCGGGATTTTGTAAAACATTACCAGCGAGGTTCTAGATGGATTAGGTTAGGTTATATTACGTTATAGACGTAAATAATGTTCCCACCGCGAAGTGCGGCCGACCCGCCAGGAATGTTGTGAAATACTACATTCGAGATATTAGGTTGCCTTTGGTTAGGATATATAACGTTATAGACGTATATAATGTCCGCACCGAGAAGTACGGGACGACACGACCGGGATTCTGCAAAACATTACAAGCGAGGGTCTAGATGGGTTAGGTTAGGTTATATTACGATATAGACGTATATAATGTGCCCACCGAGAAGTAGGGGCCGACCCGCCAGGAATGTTGGAAAATACTACATCGGAGATGTTAAGTTGCCTTAGGTTAGGATATATAACGATATAGACGTATATAATGTCACCACGGAGAAGTACGGGCCGACACGACCGGGATTTTGTAAAACATTACCAGCGAGGGTCTAGATGGGTTAGGTTTGGTTATATTACGATATAGACGTAAATAATGTGCCCACCGAGAAGTAGGGGCCGACCCGCCAGGAATGTTGGAAAATACTACATCCGAGATGTTAGGTTGCCTTAGGTTAGGATATATAACGATATAGACGTATATAATGTCCCCACGGAGAAGTACGGGCCGACACGACCGGGATTTTGTAAAACATTACAAGCGAGGGTCTAGATGGATTAGGTTAGGTTATATTACATTATAGACGTAAATAATGTTCCCACCGAGAAGTGGGGCCGACCAGCCAGGAATGTTGTGAAATACTACATGCCAGATGTTAGGTACCCTTGGGTTAGGATATATAATGTTATAGACGTATATAATGTCCGCACGGAGACGTACGGGCCGACACGACCGGGATTCTGCAAAACATTACAAGCGAGGGTCTAGATGGGTTAGGTTAGGTTATATTACGATATAGACGTATATTATGTGCCCACCGAGAAGTAGGGGCCGACCCGCCAGGAATGTTGGAAAATACTACATCGGAGATGTTAAGTTGCCTTAGGTTAGGATATATAACGTTATAGACGTATATAATGTCCGCACCGAGACGTACGAGACGACACGACCGGGATTCTGTAAAACATTACCAGCGAGGGTCTAGATTGGTTAGGTTAGGTTATATTACGATATAGACGTATATAATGTTCCCACCGAGAAGTGGGGCCGACCAGACAGGAATGTTGTGAAATACTACATCCGAGATGTTAGGTTCCCTTAGGTTAGGATATATAACGTTGTAGACGTATATAATGTCCGCACCGAGACGTACGAGACGACACGACCGGGATTTTGTAGAACATTACCAGCGAGGGTCTAGATGGGTTAGGTTAGGTTATATTACGATATAGACGTATATAATGTGCCCACCGAGAAGTAGGGGCCGACCCGCCAGGAATGTTGGAAAATACTACATCGGAGATGTTAAGTTGCCTTAGGTTAGGATATATAACGATATAGACGTATATAATGTCACCACGGAGACGTACGGGCCGACACGACCGGGATTTTGTAAAACATTACCAGCGAGGGTCTAGATGGGTTAGGTTTGGTTATATTACGATATAGACGTAAATAATGTGCCCACCGAGAAGTAGGGGCCGACCCGCCAGGAATGTTGGAAAATACTACATCCGAGATGTTAGGTTGCCTTAGGTTAGGATATATAGCGATATAGACGTATATAATGTCCCCACGGAGAAGTACGGGCCGACACGACCGGGATTTTGTAAAACATTACAAGCGAGGGTCTAGATGGATTAGGTTAGGTTATATTACGTTATAGACGTAAATAATGTTCCCACCGAGAAGTGGGGCCGACCAGCCAGGAATGTTGTGAAATACTACATGCCAGATGTTAGGTACCCTTGGGTTAGGATATATAACGTTATAGACGTATATAATGTCCGCACGGAGACGTACGGGCCGACACGACCGGGATTCTGCAAAACATTACAAGCGAGGGTCTAGATGGGTTAGGTTAGGTTATATTACGATATAGACGTATATTATGTGCCCACCGAGAAGTAGGGGCCGACCCGCCAGGAATGTTGGAAAATACTACATCGGAGATGTTAAGTTGCCTTAGGTTAGGATATATAACGTTATAGACGTATATAATGTCCGCACCGAGACGTACGAGACGACACGACCGGGATTCTGTAAAACATTACCAGCGAGGGTCTAGATTGGTTAGGTTAGGTTATATTACGATATAGACGTATATAATGTTCCCACCGAGAAGTGGGGCCGACCAGACAGGAATGTTGTGAAATACTACATCCGAGATGTTAGGTTCCCTTAGGTTAGGATATATAACGTTGTAGACGTATATAATGTCCGCACCGAGACGTACGAGACGACACGACCGGGATTTTGTAGAACATTACCAGCGAGGGTCTAGATGGGTTAGGTTAGGTTATATTACGATATAGACGTATATAATGTGCCCACCGAGAAGTAGGGGCCGACCCGCCAGGAATGTTGGAAAATACTGCATCGGAGATGTTAAGGTGCCTTAGGTTAGGATATATAACGATATAGACGTATATAATGTCCCCACGGAGAAGTACGGGCCGACACGACCGGGATTTTGTAAAACATTACCAGCGAGGGTATAGATGGGTTAGGTTTGGTTATTAGACGATATAGACGTAAATAATGTGCCCACCGAGAAGTAGGGGCCGACCCGCCAGGAATGTTGGAAAATACTACATCCGAGATGTTAGGTTGCCTTAGGTTAGGATATATAACGATATAGACGTATATAATGTCCCCACGGAGAAGTACGGGCCGACACGACCGGGATTTTGTAAAACATTACCAGCGAGGGTCTAGATGGACTAGGTTAGGTTATATTACGTTATAGACGTAAATAATGTTCCCACCGAGAAGTGGGGCCGACCCGCCAGGAATGTTGTGAAATACTACATTCGAGATGTTAGGTTGCCTTTGGTTAGGATATAAAACGTTATAGACGTATATAATGTCCGCGCCGAGACGTACGGGCCGACACGACCGGGATTCTGCAAAACATTACAAGCGAGAGGCTAGATGGGTTAGGTTAGGTTATACTACGTTATAAACGTATATAATTTTCCCACCGAGAAGTGGGGCCGACCAGCCAGGAATGTTGTGAAATACTACATCCGCGATGTTAGGTTACCTTAGGTTAGGATATATAACGTTATAGACGTATATAATGTCCCCACGGAGAAGTACGGGCCGACACGACCGGGATTTTGTAAAACATTACCAGCGAGGGTCTAGATGGATTAGGTTAGGTTATATTACGTTATAGACGTATTTAATGTTCCCACCGAGAGGTGGGGCCGACCTGCCAGGAATGTTGTGAAATACTATATCCGA
The DNA here is from genome assembly GCA_963969225.1 of Xylocopa violacea. Lineage (NCBI taxonomy): Eukaryota > Metazoa > Arthropoda > Insecta > Hymenoptera > Apidae > Xylocopa > Xylocopa violacea. Next base: position 1,954,695 of record CAXAJV010000732.1, on the reverse strand, counting down.
GATGTTAGGTTCCCTTAGGTTAAGATATATAACGTTATAGACGTAAATAATGTCCCCACCGAGAAGTACGGGCCGACACGACCGGCATTTTGTAAAACATTACCAGCGAGGGTCTAGCTGGGTTAGGTTAGGTTATATTACGATATAGACGTATATAATGTTCCCACCGAGAAGTAGCGGCCGCCCCGCCAGGAATGTTGGAAAATACTACATCCGAGATGTTAGGTTCCCTTAGGTTAGGATGTATAACGTTATAGACGTATATAATGTCCCCACGGAGAAGTACGGGCCGACACGACCGGGATTTTGTAAAACATTACCAGCGAGGTTCTAGATGGATTAGGTTAGGTTATATTACGTTATAGACGTAAATAATGTTCCCACTGAGAAGTGCGGCCGACCCGCCAGGAATGTTGGAAAATACTACATCCGAGATGTTAGGTTGCCTTTGGTTAGGATATATAACGTTATAGACGTATATAATGTCCGCACCGAGACGTACGGGCCGACACGACCGGGATTCTGCAAAACATTACAAGCGAGGGTCTAGATGGGTTAGGTTAGGTTATATTACGATATAGACGTATATTATGTGCCCACCGAGAAGTAGGGGCCGACCCGCCAGGAATGTTGGAAAATACTACATCGGAGATGTTAAGTTGCCTTAGGTTAGGATATATAACGTTATAGACGTATATAATGTCCGCACCGAGACGTACGAGACGACACGACCGGGATTCTGTAAAACATTACCAGCGAGGGTCTAGATTGGTTAGGTTAGGTTATATTACGATATAGACGTAAATAATGTTCCCACCGAGAAGTGGGACCGACCCGCCAGGAATGTTGTGAAATACTACATTCGAGATGTTAGGTTGCCTTTGGTTAGGATACAAAACGTTATAGACGTATATAATGTCCGCGGCGAGACGTACGGGACGACACGACCGGGATTCTGTAAAACACTACAAGCGAGGGTCTAGATGGGTTAGGTTAGGTTATACTTCGTTATAAACGTATATAATGTTCCCACCGAGAAGTGGGGCCGACCAGCCAGGAATGTTGTGAAATACTACATGCGAGATGTTAGGTACCCTTAGGTTAGGATATATAACGTTATAGACGTATATAATGTCCGCACGGAGACGTACGGGCCGACACGACCGGGATTCTGCAAAACATTACAAGCGAGTGGCTAGATGGGTTAGGTTAGGTTATATTACGATATAGACGTATATAATGTGCCCACCGAGAAGTAGGGGCCGACCCGCCAGGAATGTTGGAAAATACTACATCGGAGATGTTAAGGTGCCTTAGGTTAGGATATATAACGATATAGACGTATATAATGTCCCCACGGAGAAGTACGGGCCGACACGACCGGGATTTTGTAAAACATTACCAGCGAGGGTATAGATGGGTTAGGTTTGGTTATTAGACGATATAGACGTAAATAATGTGCCCACCGAGAAGTAGGGGCCGACCCGCCAGGAATGTTGGAAAATACTACATCCGAGATGTTAGGTTGCCTTAGGTTAGGATATATAACGATATAGACGTATATAATGTCCCCACGGAGAAGTACGGGCCGACACGACCGGGATTTTGTAAAACATTACCAGCGAGGGTCTAGATGGATTAGGTTAGGTTATATTACGTTATAGACGTAAATAATGTTCCCACCGAGAAGTGGGGCCGACCCGCCAGGAATGTTGTGAAATACTACATTCGAGATGTTAGGTTGCCTTTGGTTAGGATATAAAACGTTATAGACGTATATAATGTCCGCGCCGAGACGTACGGGCCGACACGACCGGGATTCTGCAAAACATTACAAGCGAGTGGCTAGATGGGTTAGGTTAGGTTATACTACGTTATAAACGTATATAATTTTCCCACCGAGAAGTGGGGCCGACCAGCCAGGAATGTTGTGAAATACTACATCCGTGATGTTAGGTTACCTTAGGTTAGGATATATAACGTTATAGACGTATATAATGTCCCCACGGAGAAGTACGGGCCGACACGACCGGGATTTTGTAAAACATTACCAGCGAGGGTCTAGATGGATTAGGTTAGGTTATATTACGTTATAGACGTATTTAATGTTCCCACCGAGAGGTGGGGCCGACCTGCCAGGAATGTTGTGAAATACTATATCCGAGATGTTAGGTTCCCTTAGGTTAAGATATATAACGTTATAGACGTAAATAATGTCCCCACCGAGAAGTACGGGCCGACACGACCGGCATTTTGTAAAACATTACCAGCGAGGGTCTAGCTGGGTTAGGTTAGGTTATATTACGATATAGACGTATATAATGTTCCCACCGAGAAGTAGCGGCCGCCCCGCCAGGAATGTTGGAAAATACTACATCCGAGATGTTAGGTTCCCTTAGGTTAGGATGTATAACGTTATAGACGTATATAATGTCCCCACGGAGAAGTACGGGCCGACACGACCGGGATTTTGTAAAACATTACCAGCGAGGTTCTAGATGGATTAGGTTAGGTTATATTACGTTATAGACGTAAATAATGTTCCCACTGAGGAGTGCGGCCGACCCGCCAGGAATGTTGGAAAATACTACATCCGAGATGTTAGGTTGCCTTTGGTTAGGATATATAACGTTATAGACGTATATAATGTCCGCACCGAGACGTACGGGCCGACACGACCGGGATTCTGCAAAACATTACAAGCGAGGGTCTAGATGGGTTAGGTTAGGTTATATTACGATATAGACGTATATTATGTGCCCACCGAGAAGTAGGGGCCGACCCGCCAGGAATGTTGGAAAATACTACATCGGAGATGTTAAGTTGCCTTAGGTTAGGATATATAACGTTATAGACGTATATAATGTCCGCACCGAGACGTACGAGACGACACGACCGGGATTCTGTAAAACATTACCAGCGAGGGTCTAGATTGGTTAGGTTAGGTTATATTACGATATAGACGTAAATAATGTTCCCACCGAGAAGTGGGACCGACCCGCCAGGAATGTTGTGAAATACTACATTCGAGATGTTAGGTTGCCTTTGGTTAGGATACAAAACGTTATAGACGTATATAATGTCCGCGGCGAGACGTACGGGACGACACGACCGGGATTCTGTAAAACACTACAAGCGAGGGTCTAGATGGGTTAGGTTAGGTTATACTTCGTTATAAACGTATATAATGTTCCCACCGAGAAGTGGGGCCGACCAGCCAGGAATGTTGTGAAATACTACATGCGAGATGTTAGGTACCCTTAGGTTAGGATATATAACGTTATAGACGTATATAATGTCCGCACGGAGACGTACGGGCCGACACGACCGGGATTCTGCAAAACATTACAAGCGAGTGGCTAGATGGGTTAGGTTAGGTTATACTACGTTATAAACGTATATAATTTTCCCACCGAGAAGTGGGGCCGACCAGCCAGGAATGTTGTGAAATACTACATCCGTGATGTTAGGTTCCCTTAGGTTAGGATATATAACGTTATAGACGTATATAATGTCCGCACCGAGACGTACGAGACGACACGACCGGGATTTTGTAGAACATTACCAGCGAGGGTCTAGATGGGTTAGGTTAGGTTATATTACGATATAGACGTATATAATGTTCCCACCAAGAAGTAGCGGCCGCCCCGCCAGGAATGTTGGAAAATACTACATCCGAGATGTTAGGTTCCCTTAGGTTAGGATATATAACTTTATAGACGTATATAATGTCCCCACGGAGAAGTACGTGCCGACACGACCGGGATTTTGTAAAACATTACCAGCGAGGGTCTAGATGGGTTAGGTTAGGTTATATTACGTTATAGACGTGAATAATGTTCCCGCCGAGAAGTGGGGCCGACCCGCCAGGAATGTTGGAAAATACTACATCCGAGATGTTAGGTTCCCTTAGGTTAGGATATATAACGTTATAGACGTATATAATGTCCCCACGGAGAAGTACGGGCCGACACGACCGGGATTTTGTAAAACATTACCAGCGAGGTTCTAGATGGATTAGGTTAGGTTATACTACGTTATAGACGTAAATAATGTTCCCACCGCGAAGTGCGGCCGACCCGCCAGGAATGTTGTGAAATACTACATTCGAGATATTAGGTTGCCTTTGGTTAGGATATATAACGTTATAGACGTATATAATGTCCGCACCGAGAAGTACGGGACGACACGACCGGGATTCTGCAAAACATTACAAGCGAGGGTCTAGATGGGTTAGGTTAGGTTATATTACGATATAGACGTATATAATGTGCCCACCGAGAAGTAGGGGCCGACCCGCCAGGAATGTTGGAAAATACTACATCGGAGATGTTAAGTTGCCTTAGGTTAGGATATATAACGATATAGACGTATATAATGTCACCACGGAGAAGTACGGGCCGACACGACCGGGATTTTGTAAAACATTACCAGCGAGGGTCTAGATGGGTTAGGTTTGGTTATATTACGATATAGACGTAAATAATGTGCCCACCGAGAAGTAGGGGCCGACCCGCCAGGAATGTTGGAAAATACTACATCCGAGATGTTAGGTTGCCTTAGGTTAGGATATATAACGATATAGACGTATATAATGTCCCCACGGAGAAGTACGGGCCGACACGACCGGGATTTTGTAAAACATTACAAGCGAGGGTCTAGATGGATTAGGTTAGGTTATATTACATTATAGACGTAAATAATGTTCCCACCGAGAAGTGGGGCCGACCAGCCAGGAATGTTGTGAAATACTACATGCCAGATGTTAGGTACCCTTGGGTTAGGATATATAATGTTATAGACGTATATAATGTCCGCACGGAGACGTACGGGCCGACACGACCGGGATTCTGCAAAACATTACAAGCGAGGGTCTAGATGGGTTAGGTTAGGTTATATTACGATATAGACGTATATTATGTGCCCACCGAGAAGTAGGGGCCGACCCGCCAGGAATGTTGGAAAATACTACATCGGAGATGTTAAGTTGCCTTAGGTTAGGATATATAACGTTATAGACGTATATAATGTCCGCACCGAGACGTACGAGACGACACGACCGGGATTCTGTAAAACATTACCAGCGAGGGTCTAGATTGGTTAGGTTAGGTTATATTACGATATAGACGTATATAATGTTCCCACCGAGAAGTGGGGCCGACCAGACAGGAATGTTGTGAAATACTACATCCGAGATGTTAGGTTCCCTTAGGTTAGGATATATAACGTTGTAGACGTATATAATGTCCGCACCGAGACGTACGAGACGACACGACCGGGATTTTGTAGAACATTACCAGCGAGGGTCTAGATGGGTTAGGTTAGGTTATATTACGATATAGACGTATATAATGTGCCCACCGAGAAGTAGGGGCCGACCCGCCAGGAATGTTGGAAAATACTACATCGGAGATGTTAAGGTGCCTTAGGTTAGGATATATAACGATATAGACGTATATAATGTCCCCACGGAGAAGTACGGGCCGACACGACCGGGATTTTGTAAAACATTACCAGCGAGGGTATAGATGGGTTAGGTTTGGTTATTAGACGATATAGACGTAAATAATGTGCCCACCGAGAAGTAGGGGCCGACCCGCCAGGAATGTTGGAAAATACTACATCCGAGATGTTAGGTTGCCTTAGGTTAGGATATATAACGATATAGACGTATATAATGTCCCCACGGAGAAGTACGGGCCGACACGACCGGGATTTTGTAAAACATTACCAGCGAGGGTCTAGATTGGTTAGGTTAGGTTATATTACGATATAGACGTATATAATGTTCCCACCGAGAAGTGGGGCCGACCAGACAGGAATGTTGTGAAATACTACATCCGAGATGTTAGGTTCCCTTAGGTTAGGATATATAACGTTGTAGACGTATATAATGTCCGCACCGAGACGTACGAGACGACACGACCGGGATTTTGTAGAACATTACCAGCGAGGGTCTAGATGGGTTAGGTTAGGTTATATTACGATATAGACGTATATAATGTGCCCACCGAGAAGTAGGGGCCGACCCGCCAGGAATGTTGGAAAATACTACATCGGAGATGTTAAGGTGCCTTAGGTTAGGATATATAACGATATAGACGTATATAATGTCCCCACGGAGAAGTACGGGCCGACACGACCGGGATTTTGTAAAACATTACCAGCGAGGGTATAGATGGGTTAGGTTTGGTTATTAGACGATATAGACGTAAATAATGTGCCCACCGAGAAGTAGGGGCTGACCCGCCAGGAATGTTGGAAAATACTACATCCGAGATGTTAGGTTGCCTTAGGTTAGGATATATAACGATATAGACGTATATAATGTCCCCACGGAGAAGTACGGGCCGACACGACCGGGATTTTGTAAAACATTACCAGCGAGGGTCTAGATGGATTAGGTTAGGTTATATTACGTTATAGACGTAAATAATGTTCCCACCGAGAAGTGGGGCCGACCCGCCAGGAATGTTGTGAAATACTACATTCGAGATGTTAGGTTGCCTTTGGTTAGGATATAAAACGTTATAGACGTATATAATGTCCGCGCCGAGACGTACGGGCCGACACGACCGGGATTCTGCAAAACATTACAAGCGAGTGGCTAGATGGGTTAGGTTAGGTTATACTACGTTATAAACGTATATAATTTTCCCACCGAGAAGTGGGGCCGACCAGCCAGGAATGTTGTGAAATACTACATCCGTGATGTTAGGTTACCTTAGGTTAGGATATATAACGTTATAGACGTATATAATGTCCGCACGGAGACGTACGGGCCGACACGACCGGGATTCTGCAAAACATTACAAGCGAGTGGCTAGATGGGTTACGTTAGGTTATACTACGTTATAAACGTATATAATTTTCCCACCGAGAAGTGGGGCCGACCAGCCAGGAATGTTGTGAAATACTACATCCGTGATGTTAGGTTCCCTTAGGTTAGGATATATAACGTTATAGACGTATATAATGTCCGCACCGAGACGTACGAGACGACACGACCGGGATTTTGTAGAACATTACCAGCGAGGGTCTAGATGGGTTAGGTTAGGTTATATTACGATATAGACGTATATAATGTTCCCACCAAGAAGTAGCGGCCGCCCCGCCAGGAATGTTGGAAAATACTACATCCGAGATGTTAGGTTCCCTTAGGTTAGGATATATAACTTTATAGACGTATATAATGTCCCCACGGAGAAGTACGGGCCGACACGACCGGGATTTTGTAAAATATTACCAGCGAGGGTCTAGATGGGTTAGGTTAGGTTATATTACGTTATAGACGTGAATAATGTTCCCGCCGAGAAGTGGGGCCGACCCGCCAGGAATGTTGGAAAATACTACATCCGAGATGTTAGGTTCCCTTAGGTTAGGATATATAACGTTATAGACGTATATAATGTCCCCACGGAGAAGTACGGGCCGACACGACCGGGATTTTGTAAAACATTACCAGCGAGGTTCTAGATGGATTAGGTTAGGTTATATTACGTTATAGACGTAAATAATGTTCCCACCGCGAAGTGCGGCCGACCCGCCAGGAATGTTGTGAAATACTACATTCGAGATATTAGGTTGCCTTTGGTTAGGATATATAACGTTATAGACGTATATAATGTCCGCACCGAGAAGTACGGGACGACACGACCGGGATTCTGCAAAACATTACAAGCGAGGGTCTAGATGGGTTAGGTTAGGTTATATTACGATATAGACGTATATAATGTGCCCACCGAGAAGTAGGGGCCGACCCGCCAGGAATGTTGGAAAATACTACATCGGAGATGTTAAGTTGCCTTAGGTTAGGATATATAACGATATAGACGTATATAATGTCACCACGGAGAAGTACGGGCCGACACGACCGGGATTTTGTAAAACATTACCAGCGAGGGTCTAGATGGGTTAGGTTTGGTTATATTACGATATAGACGTAAATAATGTGCCCACCGAGAAGTAGGGGCCGACCCGCCAGGAATGTTGGAAAATACTACATCCGAGATGTTAGGTTGCCTTAGGTTAGGATATATAACGATATAGACGTATATAATGTCCCCACGGAGAAGTACGGGCCGACACGACCGGGATTTTGTAAAACATTACAAGCGAGGGTCTAGATGGATTAGGTTAGGTTATATTACGTTATAGACGTAAATAATGTTCCTACCGAGAAGTGGGGCCGACCAGCCAGGAATGTTGTGAAATACTACATGCGAGGTGTTAGGTACCCTTGGGTTAGGATATATAACGTTATAGACGTATATAATGTCCGCACCGAGACGTACGAGACGACACGACCGGGATTTTGTAGAACATTACCAGCGAGGGTCTAGATGGGTTAGGTTAGGTTATATTACGATATAGACGTATATAATGTTCCCACCAAGAAGTAGCGGCCGCCCCGCCAGGAATGTTGGAAAATACTACATCCGAGATGTTAGGTTCCCTTAGGTTAGGATATATAACTTTATAGACGTATGTAATGTCCCCACGGAGAAGTACGGGCCGACACGACCGGGATTTTGTAAAACATTACCAGCGAGGGTCTAGATGGGTTAGGTTAGGTTATATTACGTTATAGACGTGAATAATGTTCCCGCCGAGAAGTGGGGCCGACCCGCCAGGAATGTTGGAAAATACTACATCCGAGATGTTAGGTTCCCTTAGGTTAGGATATATAACGTTATAGACGTATATAATGTCCCCACGGAGAAGTACGGGCCGACACGACCGGGATTTTGTAAAACATTACCAGCGAGGGTATAGATGGGTTAGGTTTGGTTATTAGACGATATAGACGTAAATAATGTGCCCACCGAGAAGTAGGGGCCGACCCGCCAGGAATGTTGGAAAATACTACATCCGAGATGTTAGGTTGCCTTAGGTTAGGATATATAACGATATAGACGTATATAATGTCCCCACGGAGAAGTACGGGCCGACACGACCGGGATTTTGTAAAACATTACCAGCGAGGGTCTAGATGGATTAGGTTAGGTTATATTACGTTATAGACGTAAATAATGTTCCCACCGAGAAGTGGGGCCGACCCGCCAGGAATGTTGTGAAATACTACATTCGAGATGTTAGGTTGCCTTTGGTTAGGATATAAAACGTTATAGACGTATATAATGTCCGCGCCGAGACGTACGGGCCGACACGACCGGGATTCTGCAAAACATTACAAGCGAGTGGCTAGATGGGTTAGGTTAGGTTATACTACGTTATAAACGTATATAATTTTCCCACCGAGAAGTGGGGCCGACCAGCCAGGAATGTTGTGAAATACTACATCCGTGATGTTAGGTTACCTTAGGTTAGGATATATAACGTTATAGACGTATATAATGTCCGCACGGAGACGTACGGGCCGACACGACCGGGATTCTGCAAAACATTACAAGCGAGTGGCTAGATGGGTTACGTTAGGTTATACTACGTTATAAACGTATATAATTTTCCCACCGAGAAGTGGGGCCGACCAGCCAGGAATGTTGTGAAATACTACATCCGTGATGTTAGGTTCCCTTAGGTTAGGATATATAACGTTATAGACGTATATAATGTCCGCACCGAGACGTACGAGACGACACGACCGGGATTTTGTAGAACATTACCAGCGAGGGTCTAGATGGGTTAGGTTAGGTTATATTACGATATAGACGTATATAATGTTCCCACCAAGAAGTAGCGGCCGCCCCGCCAGGAATGTTGGAAAATACTACATCCGAGATGTTAGGTTCCCTTAGGTTAGGATATATAACTTTATAGACGTATATAATGTCCCCACGGAGAAGTACGGGCCGACACGACCGGGATTTTGTAAAACATTACCAGCGAGGGTCTAGATGGGTTAGGTTAGGTTATATTACGTTATAGACGTGAATAATGTTCCCGCCGAGAAGTGGGGCCGACCCGCCAGGAATGTTGGAAAATACTACATCCGAGATGTTAGGTTCCCTTAGGTTAGGATATATAACGTTATAGACGTATATAATGTCCCCACGGAGAAGTACGGGCCGACACGACCGGGATTTTGTAAAACATTACCAGCGAGGTTCTAGATGGATTAGGTTAGGTTATATTACGTTATAGACGTAAATAATGTTCCCACCGCGAAGTGCGGCCGACCCGCCAGGAATGTTGTGAAATACTACATTCGAGATATTAGGTTGCCTTTGGTTAGGATATATGACGTTATAGACGTATATAATGTCCGCACCGAGAAGTACGGGACGACACGACCGGGATTCTGCAAAACATTACAAGCGAGGGTCTAGATGGGTTAGGTTAGGTTATATTACGATATAGACGTATATAATGTGCCCACCGAGAAGTAGGGGCCGACCCGCCAGGAATGTTGGAAAATACTACATCGGAGATGTTAAGTTGCCTTAGGTTAGGATATATAACGATATAGACGTATATAATGTCACCACGGAGAAGTACGGGCCGACACGACCGGGATTTTGTTAAACATTACCAGCGAGGGTCTAGATGGGTTAGGTTTGGTTATATTACGATATAGACGTAAATAATGTGCCCACCGAGAAGTAGGGGCCGACCCGCCAGGAATGTTGGAAAATACTACATCCGAGATGTTAGGTTGCCTTAGGTTAGGATATATAACGATATAGACGTATATAATGTCCCCACGGAGAAGTACGGGCCGACACGACCGGGATTTTGTAAAACATTACAAGCGAGGGTCTAGATGGATTAGGTTAGGTTATATTACGTTATAGACGTAAATAATGTTCCTACCGAGAAGTGGGGCCGACCAGCCAGGAATGTTGTGAAATACTACATGCGAGGTGTTAGGTACCCTTGGGTTAGGATATATAACGTTATAGACGTATATAATGTCCGCACCGAGACGTACGAGACGACACGACCGGGATTTTGTAGAACATTACCAGCGAGGGTCTAGATGGGTTAGGTTAGGTTATATTACGATATAGACGTATATAATGTTCCCACCAAGAAGTAGCGGCCGCCCCGCCAGGAATGTTGGAAAATACTACATCCGAGATGTTAGGTTCCCTTAGGTTAGGATATATAACTTTATAGACGTATGTAATGTCCCCACGGAGAAGTACGGGCCGACACGACCGGGATTTTGTAAAACATTACCAGCGAGGGTCTAGATGGGTTAGGTTAGGTTATATTACGTTATAGACGTGAATAATGTTCCCGCCGAGAAGTGGGGCCGACCCGCCAGGAATGTTGGAAAATACTACATCCGAGATGTTAGGTTCCCTTAGGTTAGGATATATAACGTTATAGACGTATATAATGTCCCCACGGAGAAGTACGGGCCGACACGACCGGGATTTTGTAAAACATTACCAGCGAGGTTCTAGATGGATTAGGTTAGGTTATATTACGTTATAGACGTAAATAATGTGCCCACCGAGAAGTAGGGGCCGACCCGCCAGGAATGTTGGAAAATACTACATCCGAGATGTTAGGTTGCCTTAGGTTAGGATATATAACGATATAGACGTATATAATGTCCCCACGGAGAAGTACGGGCCGACACGACCGGGATTTTGTAAAACATTACCAGCGAGGGTCTAGATGGATTAGGTTAGGTTATATTACGTTATAGACGTAAATAATGTTCCCACCGAGAAGTGGGGCCGACCCGCCAGGAATGTTGTGAAATACTACATTCGAGATGTTAGGTTGCCTTTGGTTAGGGTATAAAACGTTATAGACGTATATAATGTCCGCGCCGAGACGTACGGGCCGACACGACCGGGATTCTGCAAAACATTACAAGCGAGTGGCTAGATGGGTTAGGTTAGGTTATACTACGTTATAAACGTATATAATTTTCCCACCGAGAAGTGGGGCCGACCAGCCAGGAATGTTGTGAAATACTACATCCGTGATGTTAGGTTACCTTAGGTTAGGATATATAACGTTATAGACGTATATAATGTCCGCACCGAGACGTACGGGCCGACACGACCGGGATTCTGTAAAACATTGCCAGCGAGGGTCTAGATGGGTTAGGTTAGGTTATATTACGATATAGACGTATATAATGTGCCCACCGAGAAGTAGGGGCCGACCCGCCAGGAATGTTGGAAAATACTACAATCGAGATGTTAAGTTGCCTTAGGTTAGGATATATAAAATTATAGACCTATAAAATGTCCCCACGGAAAAGTACGGCCCGACATGACCGGGACTTTGGAAAACATTACAAGCGAGGGTCTAGATGGGTTAGTTTAGGTTATATTACGATATAGACGTATATAATGTGCCCACCGAGAAGTAGGGTCCGACCCGCCAGGAATGTTGCAAAATACTACATCCGAGATGTTAAGTTGCCTTAGGTTAGGATATATAAAGTTATAGACGTAAATAATGTCCCCCCCGAGAAGTACGAGCCGACACGACCGGGATTTTGTAAAACATTACCAGCGAGGGTCTAGATGGGTTAGGTTAGGTTATATTACGATATAGACGTATATAATGTGCCCACCGAGAAGTAGGGGCCGACCCGCCAGGAATGTTGGAAAATACTACATCGGAGATGTTAAGTTGCCTTAGGTTAGGATATATAACGATATAGACGTATATAATGTCCCCACAGAGAAGTACGGGCCGACACGACTGGGATTTTGTAAAACATTACCAGCGAGGGTCTAGATGGATTAGGTTAGGTTATATTACGTTATAGACATAAATAATGTTCCCACCGAGAAGTGGGGCCGACCCGCCAGGAATGTTGGAAAATACTACATCCGAGATGTTAAGTTGCCTTAGGTTAGGATATATAAAATTATAGACGTATATAATGTACCCACGGAAAAGTACGGGCCGACACGACTGGGATTTTGTAAAACATAACCAGCGAGGGGCTAGATGGGTTAGGTTAGGTTATATTACGATATAGACGTATATAATGTGCCCACCGAGAAGTAGGGACTGACCCGCCAGGAATGTTGGAAAATACTACATCCGAGATGTTAAGTTGCCTTAGGTTAGGATATATAAAATTATAGACGTATATAATGTCCCCACGGAAAAGTACGGGCCGACACGACTGGGATTTTGTAAAACATTACCAGCGAGGGGCTAGATGGGTTAGGTTAGGTTATATTACGATATAGACGTATATAATGTTCCCACCGAGAAGTAGGGGCCGACCCGCCAGATATGTTGGAAAATACTACATTCGATATGTTATGTTGCCTTAGGTTAGGATATATAAAATTATAGACGTATATAATGTCCCCACGGAAAAGTACCGGCCGACACGACCGGGATTTTGTAAAACATTAACAGCGAGGGTCTAGATGGGTTGGGTTAGGTTATATTACGATATAGAAGTATATATTGTGCCCACCGAGAAGTAGGGTCCGACCCGCCAAGACTGTTGGAAAAGACTACATCCGAGAGGTTAAGTTGCCTTAGGTTAGGATATATAAAGTTATAGACGTATATAATGTCCGCACCGAGACGTACGGGACGACACGACCGGGATTCTGTAAAACATTCCCAGCTGGGGGCTAGATGGGTTAGGTTAGGTTATATTACGTTGTAGACGTATATAATGTTCCCACCGAGAATTGGCGCCGCCCCGCCAGGAATGTTGTGAACTACTACATCCGAGATGTTAGGTTCCCTTAGGTTAGGATATATAAAGTTATAGACGTAAATAATGTCCCCACCGAGAAGTACGAGCCGACACGACCGGGATTTTGTAAAACATTACCAGCGAGGGTCTAGATGGGTTAGGTTAGGTTATATTACGATATAGACGTATATAATGTGCCCACCGAGAAGTAGGGGCCGACCCGCCAGGAATGTTGGAAAATACTACATCCGAGATGTTAGGTTGCCTTAGGTTAGGATATATAACGATATAGACGTATATAATGTCCCCACGGAGAAGTACGGGCCGACACGACCGGGATTTTGTAAAACATTACCTGCGAGGGTCTAGATGGGTTAGGTTAGTTTATATTACGATATAGACGTATGTAATGTGCCCACCGAGAAGTAGGGGCCGACCCGCCAGGAATGTTGGAAAATACTACATCCGAGCTGTTAGTTTGCCTTAGGTTAGGATATATAACGATATAGACGTATATAATGTCCCCACAGAGAAGTACGGGCCGACACGACTGGGATTTTGTAAAACATTACCAGCGAGGGTCTAGATGGATTAGGTTAGGTTATATTACGTTATAGACGTAAATAATGTTCCCACCGAGAAGTGGGGCCGACCCGCCAGGAATGTTGTGAAATACTACATTCGAGATGTTAGGTTGCCTTTGGTTAGGATATATAACGTTATAGACGTATATAATGTCCGCACCGAGGCGTACGAGACGACACGACCGGTATTCTGTAAAACATTACCAGCGAGAGTCTAGATGGGTTAGGTTAGGTTATATTACGTCATAGACGTAAATAATGTTCTCACCGAGAAGTGGGGCCGACCCGCCAGGAATGTTGTGAAGTACTACATTCGAGATGTTAGGTTGCCTTAGGTTAGGATATATAACTTTATAGACGTATATAATGTCCGGCTTCGAGACGTACGGCAAGACACGAACGGGATTCTGTGAAACATTACAAGCGAGGGTGTAGGTGGCTTAGGTTAGGTTATATTACGTTACAGACGTATATAATGTGCCCACCGAGAAGTAGGGGCCGACCCGCCAGGAATGTTGTGAAATACTACATCCGAGATGTTAGGTTCCCTTAGGTTAGGATATATAACGTTATAGACGTATATAATATCCGCACCGAGACGTACGAGACGACACGACCGGGATTATGTAAAACATTACCAGCGAGGGTCTAGATGGGTTAGGTTAGGTTATATTACGATATAGACGTATATAATGTGCCCACCGAGAAGTAGGGGCCGACCCGCCAGGAATGTTGTGAAATACTACATCCGAGATGTTAGGTTCCCTCAGGTTAGGATATATAACGTTATAGACGTATATAATGTCCGCACCGAGACGTACGAGACGACACGATCGGGATTCTGTAAAACATTACCAGCGAGGGTCTAGATGGGTTAGGTTAGGTTATATTACGATATAGACGTATATAATGTGCCCACCGAGAAGTAGGGTCCGACCCGCCAAGACTGTTGGAAAATACTACATCCGAGAGGTTAAGTTGCCTTAGGTTAGGATATATAACGTTATAGACGTATATAATGTCCGCACCGAGACGTACGCGACGACTCGACCGGGATTCTGTAAAACATTACCAGCGAGGGTCTAGATGGGTTAGGTTAGGTTATATTACGTTACAGACGTATATAATGTGCCCACCGAGAAGTAGGGGCCGACCCGCCAGGAATGTTGGAAAATACTACATCCGAGATGTTAGGTTCCCTTAGGTTAGGATATATAACGTTATAGACGTATATAATATCCGCACCGAGACGTACGAGACGACACGACCGGGATTCTGTAAAACATTACCAGCGAGGGTCTAGATGGGTTAGGTTAGGTTATATTACGATATAGACGTATATAATGTGCCCACCGAGAAGTAGGGGCCGACCCGCCAGGAATGTTGTGAAATACTACATCCGAGATGTTAGGTTCCCTTAGGTTAGGATATATAACGTTATAGACGTAAATCATGTCCCCACCGAGAAGTACGAGCCGACACGACCGGGATTTTGTAAAACATTACCAGCGAGGGTCTAGATGGGTTAGGTTAGGTTATATTACGATATAGACGTATATAATGTGCCCACCGAGAAGTAGGGGCCGACCCGCCAGGAATGCTGTGAAATACTACATCCGAGATGTTAGGTTGCCTTAGGTTAGGATATATAAAATTATAGACGTATAAAATGTCCCCACGGAAAAGTACGGCCCGACATGACCGGGATTCTGTAAAACATTACCAGCGAGGGTCTAGATGGGTTAGGTTAGGTTATATTACGATATAGACGTATATAATGTGCCCACCTAGAAGTAGGGGCCGACCCGCCAGGAATGTTGGAAAATACTACATCGGAGATGTTAAGTTGCCTTAGGTTAGGATATATAACGATATAGACGTATATAATGTCCCCACGGAGAAGTACGGGAGGACACGACCGGGATTTTGTAAAACATTACCTGCGAGGGTCTAGATGGGTTAGGTTAGGTTATATTACGTTATAGACGTAAATAATGTTCCCACCGAGAAGTGGGGCCGACCCGCCAGGAATGTTGTGAAATACTACATTCGAGATGTTAGGTTGCCTTTGGTTAGGGTATATAACGTTATAGACGTATATAATGTCCGCACCGAGACGTACGGGACGACACGACCGGGATTCTGTAAAACATTACAAGCGAGGGTCTAGATGGGTTAGGTTAGGTTATACTTCGTTATAAACGTATATAATGTTCCCACCGAGAAGTGGGGCCGACCAGCCAGGAATGTTGTGAAATACTACATCCGAGATGTTAGGTTGCCTTAGGTTAGGATATATAACGTTATAGACGTATATAATGTCCGCACCGAGACGTACGGGACGACACGACCGGGATTCTGTAAAACATTACCAGCGAGGGTCTAGATGGGTTAGGTTAGGTTATATTACGTTATAGACGTAAATAATTTTCCCACCGAGAAGTGGGGCCGACCAGACAGGAATGTTGTGAAATACTACATCCGAGATGTTAGGTTCCCTTAGGTTAGGATATATAACGTTATAGACGTATATAATGTCCGCACCGATACGTACGAGACGACACGACCGGGATTCTGTAAAACATTACCAGCGAGGGTCTAGATGGGTTAGGTTAGGTTATATTACGTTATAGACGTAAATAATGTTCCCACCGAGAAGTGGGGCCGACCCGCCAGGAATGTTGTGAAATACTACATCGGAGATGTTAAGTTGCCTTAGGTTAGGATATATAACGATATAGACGTATATAATGTCCCCACGGACAAGTACGGGCCGACACGACCGGGATTTTGTAAAACATTACCTGCGAGGGTCTAGATGGGTTAGGTTAGGTTATATTACGTTGTAGACGTAAATAATGTTCCCACCGAGAAGTGGGGCCGACCCGCCAGGAATGTTGTGAAATACTACATTCGAGATGTTAGGTTGCCTTTGGTTAGGATATATAACGTTATAGACGTATATAATGTCCGCACCGAGACGTACGGGACGACACGACCGGGATTCTGTAAAACATTACAAGCGAGGGTCTAGATGGGTTAGGTTAGGTTATACTTCGTTATAAACGTATATAATGTTCCCACCGAGAAGTGGGGCCGACCAGCCAGGAATGTTGTGAAATACTACATCCGAGATGTTAGGTTGCCTTAGGTTAGGATATATAACGTTATAGACGTATATAATGTCCGCACCGAGACGTACGGGCCGACACGACCGGGATTCTGCAAAACATTACAAGCGAGGGGCTAGATGGGTTAGGTTAGGTTATACTACGTTATAAACGTATATAATGTTCCCACCGAGAAGTGGGGCCGACCAGCCAGATATGTTGTGAAATACTACATCCGTGAAGTTAGGTTCCCTTAGGTTAGGATATATAACGTTACAGACGTATATAATGTCCCCACCGGGACGTACGGGACGACGCGACCGGGATTCTGTAAAACATTACCAGCGAGGGGCTAGATGGGTTAGGTTAGGTTATATTACGTTATAAACGTATATAATGTTCCCACCGAGAAGTGGGGCCGACCCGCCAGGAATGTTGTGAAACACTACATTCGAGATGTTAGGTTGCCTTTGGTTAGGATATATAACGTTATAGAAGTATATAATGTCCGCACCGAGACGTACGGGACGACACGACCGGGATTCTGTAAAACATTACCAGCGAGGGTCTAGATGGGTTAGGTTAGGTTATATTACGTTATAGACGTAAATAATTTTCCCACCGAGAAGTGGGGCCGACCAGACAGGAATGTTGTGAAATACTACATCCGAGATGTTAGGTTCCCTTAGGTTAGGATATATAACGTTATAGACGTATATAATGTCCGCACCGAGACGTACGAGACGACACGACCGGGATTCTGTAAAACATTACCAGCGAGGGTCTAGATGGGTTAGGTTAGGTTATATTACGTTATAGACGTAAATAATGTTCCCACCGAGAGGTGGGGCCGACCCGCCAGGAATGTTGTGAAATACTACATTCGAGATGTTAAGTTGCCTTAGGTTAGGATATATAAAATTATAGACGTATATAATGTCCCCACGGAAAAGTACGGGCCGACACGACTGTGATTTTGTAAAACATTACCAGCGAGGGGCTAGATGGGTTAGATTAGGTTATATTATGTTATAAACGTATATAATGTTCCCACCGAGAAGTGGGGCCGACCCGCCAGGAATGTTGTGAAATACTACATCCGAGATGTTAGGTTCCCCTAGGTTAGGATATATAACGTTATAGACGTATATAATGTCCGCACCGAGACGTACGAGACGACACGACCGGGATTATGTAAAACATTACCAGCGACGGTCTAGATGGGTTAGGTTAGGTTATATTACGATATAGACGTATATAATGTGCCCACCGAGAAGTAGGGGCCGACCCGCCAGGAATGTTGTGAAATACTACATCCGAGATGTTAGGTTCCCTTAGGTTAAGATATATAACGTTATAGACGTATATAATATCCGCACCGAGACGTACGAGACGACACGACCGGGATTTTGTAAAACATTACCAGCGAGGTTCTAGATGGGTTAGGGTAGGTTATATTACGATATAGACGTATATAATGTGCCCACCGAGAAGTAGGGACTGACCCGCCAGGAATGTTGGAAAATACTACATCCGAGATGTTAAGTTGCCTTAGGTTAGGATATATAAAATTATAGACGTATATAATGTCCACACGGAAAAGTACGGGCCGACACGACTGGGATTTTGTAAAACATAACCAGCGAGGGGCTAGATGGGTTAGGTTAGGTTATATTACGTTATAAACGTATATAATGTTCCCACCGAGAAGTGGGACCGACCCGCCAAGAATGTTGTGAAACACTACATTCGAGATGTTAGGTTGCCTTTGGTTAGGTTATATAACGTTATAGACGTATATAATGTCCGCACCGAGACGTACGGGACGACACGACCGGGATTCTGTAAAACATTACCAGCGAGGGTCTAGATGGGTTAGGTTAGGTTATATTACGTTATAGACGTAAATAATTTTCCCACCGAGAAGTGGGGCCGACCCGCCAGGAATGTTGTGAAATACTACATTCGAGATGTTAGGTTGCCTTTGGTTAGGATATATAACGTTATAGACGTATATAATGTCCGCACCGAGACGTACGAGACGACACGACCGGGATTCTGTAAAACATTACCAGCGAGGGTCTAGATGGGTTAGGTTAGGTTATATCACCATATAGACGTATATAATGTGCCCACCGAGAAGTAGGGGCCGACCCGCCAGGAATGTTGGAAAATACTACAATCGAGATGTTAAGTTGCCTTAGGTTAGGATATATAAAATTAGAGACGTATAAAATGTCCCCACGGAAAAGTACGGCCCGACATGACCGGGATTTTGGAAAACATTACAAGCGAGGGTCTAGATGGGTTAGTTTAGGTTATATTACGATATAGACGTATATAATGTACCCACCGAGAAGTAGGGTCCGACCCGCCAGGAATGTTCGAAAATACTACATCCGAGATGTTAAGTTGCCTTTGGTTAGGATATATAACGTTATAGACGTATATAATGTCCGCACCGAGACGTACGGTACGACACGACCGGGATTCTGTAAAACATTACAAGCGAGCGGCTAGATGGGTTAGGTTAGGTTATATTACGTTATAAACGTATATAATGTTCCCACCGAGAAGTGGGGCCGACCAGCCAGGAATGTTGTTAAATACTACATCCGAGATGTTAGGTTCCCTTAGGTTAGGATATATAAAGTTATAGACGTATATAATGCCCCACAGAGAAGTACGGGCCGACAGGACCGGGATTTTGTAAAACATTACCAGCGAGGGTCTAGATGGGTTAGGTTAGGTTATATTACGATATAGACGTATATAATGTGCCCACCGAGAAGTAGGGTCCGACCCGCCAAGACTGTTGGAAAATACTACATCCGAGAGGTTAAGTTGGCTTAGGTTAGGATATATAACGTTATAGACGTACATAATGTCCGCACCGAGAAGTACGGGCCGACACGACCGGGATTTTGTAAAACATTACCAGCGAGGGTCTAGATGGGTTAGGTTAGGTTATATTACGATATAGACGTATATAATGTGCCCACCGAGAAGTAGTCGCCGACCTGCCAGGAATGTTGTGAAATACAACATCCGAAATGTTAGGTTCCCTTAGGTTAGGATATATAACGTTATAGACGTAAATAATGTCCGCACCGAGACGTACGAGACGACACGACCGGGATTCTGTAAAACATTACAAGCGAGGGGCTAGATGGGTTATGTTAGGTTATACTACGTTATAAACGTATATAATGTTCCCACCGAGAAGTGGGGCCGACCAGCCAGGAATTTTGTGAAATACTACATCCGAGATGTTAGGTTCCCTTAGGTTAGGATATATAACGTTATAGACGTATATAATGTCCGCACCGAGACGTACGAGACGACACGACCGGGATTCTGTAAAACATTACCAGCGAGGGTCTAGATGGGTTGGGTTAGGTTATATTACGATATAGACGTATATAATGTGCCCACCGAGAAGTAGGGGCCGACCCGCCAGGAATGTTGGAAAATACTACATCGGAGATGTTAAGTTGCCTTAAGTCAGGATATATAACGATATAGACGTATATAATGTCCCCACGGAGAAGTACGGGCCGACACGACCGGGATTTTGTAAAACATTACCAGCGAGGGTCTAGATTGGTTAGGTTAGGTTATATCACGATATAGACGTATATAATGTGCCCACCGAGAAGTAGGGGCCGACCCGCCAGGAATGTTGGAAAATACTACAATCGAGATGTTAAGTTGCCTTAGGTTAGGATATATAAAATTATAGACGTATAAAATGTCCCCACGGAAAAGTACGGCCCGACATGACCGGGATTTTGGAAAACATTACAAGCGAGGGTCTAGATGGGTTAGTTTAGGTTATATTACGATATAGACGTATATAATGTACCCACCGAGAAGTAGGGTCCGACCCGCCAGGAATGTTCGAAAATACTACATCCGAGATGTTAAGTTGCCTTAGGTTAGGATATATAACGTTACAGACGTATATAATGTCCCCACCGGGACGTACGGGACGACACGACCGGGATTCTGTAAAACATTACAAGCGAGGGGCTGGATGGGTTAGGTTAGGTTATATTACGTTATAAATGTATATAATGTTCCCACCGAGAAGTGGGGCCGACCAGCCAGGAATGTTGTGAAATACTACATCCGAGATGATAGGTTCCCTTAGGTTAGGATATATAACGTTATAGACGTAAATAATGTCCCCACCGAGAAGTACGGGCCGACATGACCGGGATTTTGTAAAACATTACCAGCGAGGGTCTAGATGGGTTAGGTTAGGTTATATTACGATATAGACGTATATAATGTGCCCACCGAGAAGTAGGGTCCGACCCGCCAAGACTGTTGGAAAATACTACATCCGAGAGGTTAAGTTGCCTTAGGTTAGGATATATAACGTTATAGACGTATATAATGTCCGCACCGAGACGTACGGGACGACACGACCGGGATTCTGTAAAACATTACCAGCGAGGTTCTAGATGGGTTAGGTTAGGTTATATTACGATATAGACGTATATAATATGCCCACCGAGAAGTAGGGGCCGACCCGCCAGGAATGTTCGAAAATACTACATCCGAGATGTTAAGTTGCCTTTGGTTAGGATATATAACGTTGTAGACGTATATAATGTCCGCACCGAGACGTACGGTACGACACGACCGGGATTCTGTAAAACATTACAAGCGAGCGGCTATATGGGTTAGGTTAGGTTATATTACGTTATAAACGTATATAATGTTCCCACCGAGAAGTGGGGCCGACCAGCCAGGAATGTTGTTAAATACTACATCCGAGATGTTAGGTTCCCTTAGGTTAGGATATATAAAGTTATAGACGTATATAATGCCCCACCGAGAAGTACGGGCCGACAGGACCGGGATTTTGTAAAACATTACCAGCGAGGGTCTAGATGGGTTAGGTTAGGTTATATTACGATATAGACGTATATAATGTGCCCACCGAGAAGTAGGGGCCGACCCGCCAGATATGTTGGAAAATACTACATTCGAGATGTTATGTTGCCTTAGGTTAGGATATATAAAATTATGGACGTATATAATGTCCCCACGGAAAAGTACGGGCCGACACGACCGGGATTTTGTAAAACATTAACAGCGAGGGTCTAGATGGGTTGGGTTAGGTTATATTACGATATAGAAGTATATATTGTGCCCACCGAGAAGCAGGGTCCGACCCGCCAAGACTGTTGGAAAATACTACATCCGAGAGGTTAAGTTGCCTTAGGTTAGGATATATAAAGTTATAGACGTATATAATGTCCGCACCGAGACGTAGGGGACGACACGACCGGGATTCTGTAAAACATTCCCAGCTGGGGGCTAGATGGGTTAGGTTAGGTTATATTACGTTGTAGACGTATATAATGTTCCCACCGAGAATTGGCGCCGCCCCGCCAGGAATGTTGTGAACTACTACATCCCAGATGTTAGGTTCCCTTAGGTTAGGATATATAAAGTTATAGACGTAAATAATGTCCCCACCGAGAAGTACGAGCCGACACGACCGGGATTTTGTAAAACATTACCAGCGTGGGTCTAGATGGGTTAGGTTAGGTTATATTACGATATAGACGTATATAATGTGCCCACCGAGAAGTAGGGGCCGACCCGCCAGGAATGTTGGAAAATACTACATCCGAGATGTTAGGTTGCCTTAGGTTAGGATATATAACGATATAGACGTATATAATGTCCCCACGGAGAAGTACGGGCCGACACGACCGGGATTTTGTAAAACATTACCAGCGAGGGTCTAGATGGACTAGGTTAGGTTATATTACGTTATAGACGTAAATAATGTTCCCACCGAGAAGTGGGGCCGACCCGCCAGGAATGTTGTGAAATACTACATTCGAGATGTTAGGTTGCCTTTGGTTAGGATATATAACGTTGTAGACGTATATAATGTCCGCACCGAGGCGTACGAGACGACACGACCGGGATTCTGTAAAACATTACCAGCGAGGGTCTAGATGGGTTAGGTTAGGTTATATTACGTCATAGACGTAAATAATGTTCCCACCGAGAAGTGGGCCCGACCCGCCAGGAATGTTGTGAAGTACTACATTCGAGATGTTAGGTTGCCTTAGGTTAGGATATATAACTTTATAGACGTATATAATGTCCGGCTTCGAGACGTACGGGAAGACACGAACGGGATTCTGTGAAACATTACAAGCGAGGGTGTAGGTGGCTTAGGTTAGGTTATATTACGTTACAGACGTATATAATGTGCCCACCGAGAAGTAGGGGCCGACCCGCCAGGAATGGTGTGAAATACTACATCCGAGATGTTAGGTTCCCTTAGGTTAGGATATATAACGTTATAGACGTATATAATGTCCGCACCGAGACGTACGAGACGACACGACCGGGATTCTGTAAAACATTACCAGCGAGGGTCTAGATGGGTTAGGTTAGTTTATATTACGTCATAGACGTAAATAATGTTCCCACCGAGAAGTGGGCCCGACCCGCCAGGAATGTTGTGAAGTACTACATTCGAGATGTTAGGTTGCCTTAGGTTAGGATATATAACTTTATAGACGTATATAATGTCCGGCTTCGAGACGTACGGGAAGACACGAACGGGATTCTGTGAAACATTACAAGCGAGGGTGTAGGTGGCTTAGGTTAGGTTATATTACGTTACAGACGTATATAATGTGCCCACCGAGAAGTAGGGGCCGACCCGCCAGGAATGTTGTGAAATACTACATCCGAGATGTTAGGTTCCCTTAGGTTAGGATATATAACGTTATAGACGTATATAATGTCCGCACCGAGACGTACGAGACGACACGACCGGGATTCTGTAAAACATTAGCAGCGATGGTCTAGATGGGTTAGGTTAGGTTATATTACGATATAGACGTATATAATGTGCCCACCTAGAAGTAGGGGCCGACCCGCCAGGAATGTTGTAAAATACTACATCGGAGATGTTAAGTTGCCTTAGGTTAGGATATATAACGATATAGACGTATATAGTGTCCGCACCGAGACGTACGGGCCGACACGACCGGGATTCTGCAAAACATTACAAGCGAGGGGCTAGATGGGTTAGGTTAGGTTATACTACGTTATAAACGTATATAATGTTCCCACCGAGAAGTGGGGCCGACCAGCCAGATATGTTGTGAAATACTACATCCGTGAAGTTAGGTTCCCTTAGGTTAGGATATATAACGTTACAGACGTATATAATGTCCCCACCGGGACGTACGGGACGACGCGACCGGGATTCTGTAAAACATTACCAGCGAGGGGCTAGATGGGTTAGGTTAGGTTATATTACGTGATAAACGTATATAATGTTCCCACCGAGAAGTGGGGCCGACCCGCCAGGAATGTTGTGAAACACTACATTCGAGATGTTAGGTTGCCTTTGGTTAGGATATATAACGTTATAGAAGTATATAATGTCCGCACCGAGACGTACGGGACGACACGACCGGGATTCTGTAAAACATTACCAGCGAGGGTCTAGATGGGTTAGGTTAGGTTATATTACGTTATAGACGTAAATAATTTTCCCACCGAGAAGTGGGGCCGACCAGACAGGAATGTTGTGAAATACTACATCCGAGATGTTAGGTTCCCTTAGGTTAGGATATATAACGTTATAGACGTATATAATGTCCGCACCGAGACGTACGAGACGACACGACCGGGATTCTGTAAAACATTACCAGCGAGGGTCTAGATGGGTTAGGTTAGGTTATATTACGTTATAGACGTAAATAATGTTCCCACCGAGAAGTGGGGCCGACCCGCCAGGAATGTTGTGAAATACTACATTCGAGATGTTAAGTTGCCTTAGGTTAGGATATATAAAATTATAGACGTATATAATGTCCCCACGGAAAAGTACGGGCCGACACGACTGTGATTTTGTAAAACATTACCAGCGAGGGGCTAGATGGGTTAGATTAGGTTATATTATGTTATAAACGTATATAATGTTCCCACCGAGAAGTGGGGCCGACCCGCCAGGAATGTTGTGAAATACTACATCCGAGATGTTAGGTTCCCCTAGGTTAGGATATATAACGTTATAGACGTATATAATGTCCGCACCGAGACGTACGAGACGACACGACCGGGATTATGTAAAACATTACCAGCGAGGGTCTAGATGGGTTAGGTTAGGTTATATTACGATATAGACGTATATAATGTGCCCACCGAGAAGTAGGGGCCGACCCGCCAGGAATGTTGTGAAATACTACATCCGAGATGTTAGGTTCCCTTAGGTTAAGATATATAACGTTATAGACGTATATAATATCCGCACCGAGACGTACGAGACGACACGACCGGGATTTTGTAAAACATTACCAGCGAGGTTCTAGATGGGTTAGGGTAGGTTATATTACGATATAGACGTATATAATGTGCCCACCGAGAAGTAGGGACTGACCCGCCAGGAATGTTGGAAAATACTACATCCGAGATGTTAAGTTGCCTTAGGTTAGGATATATAAAATTATAGACGTATATAATGTCCACACGGAAAAGTACGGGCCGACACGACTGGGATTTTGTAAAACATAACCAGCGAGGGGCTAGATGGGTTAGGTTAGGTTATATTACGTTATAAACGTATATAATGTTCCCACCGAGAAGTGGGACCGACCCGCCAAGAATGTTGTGAAACACTACATTCGAGATGTTAGGTTGCCTTTGGTTAGGTTATATAACGTTATAGACGTATATAATGTCCGCACCGAGACGTACGAGACGACACGACCGGGATTCTGTAAAACATTACCAGCGAGGGTCTAGATGGGTTAGGTTAGGTTATATCACGATATAGACGTATATAATGTGCCCACCGAGAAGTAGGGGCCGACCCGCCAGGAATGTTGGAAAATACTACAATCGAGATGTTAAGTTGCCTTAGGTTAGGATATATAAAATTATAGACGTATAAAATGTCCCCACGGAAAAGTACGGCCCGACATGACCGGGATTTTGGAAAACATTACAAGCGAGGGTCTAGATGGGTTAGTTTAGGTTATATTACGATATAGACGTATATAATGTACCCACCGAGAAGTAGGGTCCGACCCGCCAGGAATGTTCGAAAATACTACATCCGAGATGTTAAGTTGCCTCTGGTTAGGATATATAACGTTATAGACGTATATAATGTCCGCACCGAGACGTACGGTACGACACGACCGGGATTCTGTAAAACATTACAAGCGAGCGGCTAGATGGGTTAGGTTAGGTTATATTACGTTATAAACGTATATAATGTTCCCACCGAGAAGTGGGGCCGACCAGCCAGGAATGTTGTTAAATACTACATCCGAGATGTTAGGTTCCCTTAGGTTAGGATATATAAAGTTATAGACGTATATAATGCCCCACCGAGAAGTACGGGCCGACAGGACCGGGATTTTGTAAAACATTACCAGCGAGGGTCTAGATGGGTTAGGTTAGGTTATATTACGATATAGACGTATATAATGTGCCCACCGAGAAGTAGGGTCCGACCCGCCAAGACTGTTGGAAAATACTACATCCGAGAGGTTAAGTTGGCTTAGGTTAGGATATATAACGTTATAGACGTACATAATGTCCGCACCGAGAAGTACGGGCCGACACAACCGGGATTTTGTAAAACATTACCAGCGAGGGTCTAGATGGGTTAGGTTAGGTTATATTACGATATAGACGTATATAATGTGCCCACCGAGAAGTAGTCGCCGACCTGCCAGGAATGTTGTGAAATACAACATCCGAAATGTTAGGTTCCCTTAGGTTAGGATATATAACGTTATAGACGTAAATAATGTCCGCACCGAGACGTACGAGACGACACGACCGGGATTCTGTAAAACATTACAAGCGAGGGGCTAGATGGGTTATGTTAGGTTATACTACGTTATAAACGTATATAATGTTCCCACCGAGAAGTGGGGCCGACCAGCCAGGAATTTTGTGAAATACTACATCCGAGATGTTAGGTTCCCTTAGGTTAGGATATATAACGTTATAGACGTATATAATGT
Organism: Xylocopa violacea; assembly: GCA_963969225.1. Lineage (NCBI taxonomy): Eukaryota > Metazoa > Arthropoda > Insecta > Hymenoptera > Apidae > Xylocopa > Xylocopa violacea. Next base: position 1,927,364 of record CAXAJV010000732.1, on the reverse strand, counting down.
CCGCACCGAGACGTACGAGACGACACGACCGGGATTCTGTAAAACATTACCAGCGAGGGTCTAGATGGGTTGGGTTAGGTTATATTACGATATAGACGTATATAATGTGCCCACCGAGAAGTAGGGGCCGACCCGCCAGGAATGTTGGAAAATACTACATCGGAGATGTTAAGTTGCCTTAAGTCAGGATATATAACGATATAGACGTATATAATGTCCCCACGGAGAAGTACGGGCCGACACGACCGGGATTTTGTAAAACATTACCAGCGAGGGTCTAGATGGGTTAGGTTAGGTTATATTACGATATAGACGTATATAATGTGCCCACCGAGAAGTAGGGGCCGAGCCGCCAGGAATGTTGGAAAATACTACATTCGAGATGTCAAGTTGCCTTAGGTTAGGATATAAAAAATTATAGACGTATATAATGTCCCCACGGAAAAGTACGGGCCGACACGACCGGGATTTTGTAAAACATTAACAGCGAGGGTCTAGATGGGTTAGGTTAGGTTATATTACGATATAGACGTATATAATGTGCCCACCGAGAAGTAGGGTCCGACCCGCCAAGACTGTTGGAAAATACTACATCCGAGAGGTTAAGTTGCCTTAGGTTAGGATATATAACGTTATAGACGTATATAATGTCCGCACCGAGACGTACGGGACGACACGACCGGGATTCTGTAAAACATTACCAGCGAGGTTCTAGATGGGTTAGGTTAGGTTATATTACGATATAGACGCATATAATGTGCCCACCGAGAAGTAGGGGCCGACCCGCCAGGAATGTTGTGAAATACTACATCCGAGATGTTAGGTTCCCTTAGGTTAGGATATATAACGTTATAGACGTATATAATGTCCGCACCGAGACGTACGAGACGACACGACCGGGATTCTGTAAAACATTACCAGCGAGGGTCTAGATGGGTTAGGTTAGGTTATATCACGATATAGACGTATATAATGTGCCCACCGAGAAGTAGGGGTCGACCCGCCAGGAATGTTGGAAAATACTACAATCGAGATGTTAAGTTGCCTTAGGTTAGGATATATAAAATTATAGACGTATAAAATGTCCCCACGGAAAAGTACGGCCCGACATGACCGGGATTTTGGAAAACATTACAAGCGAGGGTCTAGATGGGTTAGTTTAGGTTATATTACGATATAGACGTATATAATGTACCCACCGAGAAGTAGGGTCCGACCCGCCAGGAATGTTCGAAAATACTACATCCGAGATGTTAAGTTGCCTTAGGTTAGGATATATAACGTTACAGACGTATATAATGTCCCCACCGGGACGTACGGGACGACACGACCGGGATTCTGTAAAACATTACAAGCGAGGGGCTAGATGGGTTAGGTTAGGTTATATTACGTTATAAATGTATATAATGTTCCCACCGAGAAGTGGGGCCGACCAGCCAGGAATGTTGTGAAATACTACATCCGAGATGATAGGTTCCCTTAGGTTAGGATATATAACGTTATAGACGTAAATAATGTCCCCACCGAGAAGTACGGGCCGACACGACCGGGATTTTGTAAAACATTACCAGCGAGGGTCTAGATGGGTTAGGTTAGGTTATATTACGATATAGACGTATATAATGTGCCCACCGAGAAGTAGGGTCCGACCCGCCAAGACTGTTGGAAAATACTACATCCGGGAGGTTAAGTTGCCTTAGGTTAGGATATATAACGTTATAGACGTATATAATGTCCGCACCGAGACGTACGGGACGACACGACCGGGATTCTGTAAAACATTACCAGCGAGGTTCTAGATGGGTTAGGTTAGGTTATATTACGATATAGACGTATATAATATGCCCACCGAGAAGTAGGGGCCGACCCGCCAGGAATGTTCGAAAATACTACATCCGAGATGTTAAGTTGCCTTTGGTTAGGATATATAACGTTGTAGACGTATATAATGTCCGCACCGAGACGTACGGTACGACACGACCGGGATTCTGTAAAACATTACAAGCGAGCGGCTATATGGGTTAGGTTAGGTTATATTACGTTATAAACGTATATAATGTTCCCACCGAGAAGTGGGGCCGACCAGCCAGGAATGTTGTTAAATACTACATCCGAGATGTTAGGTTCCCTTAGGTTAGGATATATAAAGTTATAGACGTATATAATGCCCCACCGAGAAGTACGGGCCGACAGGACCGGGATTTTGTAAAACATTACCAGCGAGGGTCTAGATGGGTTAGGTTAGGTTATATTACGATATAGACGTATATAATGTGCCCACCGAGAAGTAGGGGCCGACCCGCCAGGAATGTTGGAAAATACTACATCCGAGATGTTAGGTTGCCTTAGGTTAGGATATATAACGATATAGACGTATATAATGTCCCCACGGAGAAGTACGGGCCGACACGACCGGGATTTTGTAAAACATTACCTGCGAGGTTCTAGATGGGTTAGGTTAGGTTATATTACGTTATAGACGTAAATAATGTTCCCACCGAGAAGTGGGGCCGACCCGCCAGGAATGTTGTGAAATACTACATTCGAGATGTCAAGTTGCCTTAGGTTAGGATATAAAAAATTATAGACGTATATAATGTCCCCACGGAAAAGTACGGGCCGACACGACCGGGATTTTGTAAAACATTAACAGCGAGGGTCTAGATGGGTTAGGTTAGGTTATATTACGATATAGACGTATATAATGTGCCCACCGAGAAGTAGGGTCCGACCCGCCAAGACTGTTGGAAAATACTACATCCGAGAGGTTAAGTTGCCTTAGGTTAGGGTATATAACGTTATAGACGTATATAATGTCCGCACCGAGACGTACGGGACGACACGACCGGGATTCTGTAAAACATTACCAGCGAGGTTCTAGATGGGTTAGGTTAGGTTATATTACGATATAGACGCATATAATGTGCCCACCGAGAAGTAGGGGCCGACCCGCCAGGAATGTTGTGAAATACTACATCCGAGATGTTAGGTTCCCTTAGGTTAGGATATATAACGTTATAGACGTATATAATGTCCGCACCGAGACGTACGAGACGACACGACCGGGATTCTGTAAAACATTACCAGCGAGGGTCTAGATGGGTTAGGTTAGGTTATATCACGATATAGACGTATATAATGTGCCCACCGAGAAGTAGGGGCCGACCCGCCAGGAATGTTGGAAAATACTACAATCGAGATGTTAAGTTGCCTTAGGTTAGGATATATAAAATTATAGACGTATAAAATGTCCCCACGGAAAAGTACGGCCCGACATGACCGGGATTTTGGAAAACATTACAAGCGAGGGTCTAGATGGGTTAGTTTAGGTTATATTACGATATAGACGTATATAATGTACCCACCGAGAAGTAGGGTCCGACCCGCCAGGAATGTTCGAAAATACTACATCCGAGATGTTAAGTTGCCTTAGGTTAGGATATATAACGTTACAGACGTATATAATGTCCCCACCGGGACGTACGGGACGACACGACCGGGATTCTGTAAAACATTACAAGCGAGGGGCTAGATGGGTTAGGTTAGGTTATATTACGTTATAAATGTATATAATGTTCCCACCGAGAAGTGGGGCCGACCAGCCAGGAATGTTGTGAAATACTACATCCGAGCTGATAGGTTCCCTTAGGTTAGGATATATAACGTTATAGACGTAAATAATGTCCCCACCGAGAAGTACGGGCCGACACGACCGGGATTTTGTAAAACATTACCAGCGAGGGTCTAGATGGGTTAGGTTAGGTTATATTACGATATAGACGTATATAATGTGCCCACCGAGAAGTAGGGTCCGACCCGCCAAGACTGTTGGAAAATACTACATCCGAGAGGTTAAGTTGCCTTAGGTTAGGATATATAACGTTATAGACGTATATAATGTCCGCACCGAGACGTACGGGACGACACGACCGGGATTCTGTAAAACATTACCAGCGAGGTTCTAGATGGGTTAGGTTAGGTTATATTACGATATAGACGTATATAATATGCCCACCGAGAAGTAGGGGCCGACCCGCCAGGAATGTTCGAAAATACTACATCCGAGATGTTAAGTTGCCTTTGGTTAGGATATATAACGTTGTAGACGTATATAATGTCCGCACCGAGACGTACGGTACGACACGACCGGGATTCTGTAAAACATTACAAGCGAGCGGCTATATGGGTTAGGTTAGGTTATATTACGTTATAAACGTATATAATGTTCCCACCGAGAAGTGGGGCCGACCAGCCAGGAATGTTGTTAAATACTACATCCGAGATGTTAGGTTCCCTTAGGTTAGGATATATAAAGTTATAGACGTATATAATGCCCCACCGAGAAGTACGGGCCGACAGGACCGGGATTTTGTAAAACATTACCAGCGAGGGTCTAGATGGGTTAGGTTAGGTTATATTACGATATAGACGTATATAATGTGCCCACCGAGAAGTAGGGGCCGACCCGCCAGGAATGTTGGAAAATACTACATCCGAGATGTTAGGTTGCCTTAGGTTAGGATATATAACGATATAGACGTATATAATGTCCCCAAGGAGAAGTACGGGCCGACACGACCGGGATTTTGTAAAACATTACCTGCGAGGTTCTAGATGGGTTAGGTTAGGTTATATTACGTTATAGACGTAAATAATGTTCCCACCGAGAAGTGGGGCCGACCCGCCAGGAATGTTGTGAAATACTACATTCGAGATGTCAAGTTGCCTTAGGTTAGGATATAAAAAATTATAGACGTATATAATGTCCCCACGGAAAAGTACGGGCCGACACGACCGGGATTTTGTAAAACATTAACAACGAGGGTCTAGATGGGTTAGGTTAGGTTATATTACGATATAGACGTATATAATGTGCCCACCGAGAAGTAGGGTCCGACCCGCCAAGACTGTTGGAAAATACTACATCCGAGAGGTTAAGTTGCCTTAGGTTAGGATATATAACGTTATAGACGTATATAATGTCCGCACCGAGACGTACGGGACGACACGACCGGGATTCTGTAAAACATTACCAGCGAGGTTCTAGATGGGTTAGGTTAGGTTATATTACGATATAGACGCATATAATGTGCCCACCGAGAAGTAGGGGCCGACCCGCCAGGAATGTTGTGAAATACTACATCCGAGATGTTAGGTTCCCTTAGGTTAGGATATATAACGTTATAGACGTATATAATGTCCGCACCGAGACGTACGAGACGACACGACCGGGATTCTGTAAAACATTACCAGCGAGGGTCTAGATGGGTTAGGTTAGGTTATATCACGATATAGACGTATATAATGTGCCGACCGAGAAGTAGGGGCCGACCCGCCAGGAATGTTGGAAAATACTACAATCGAGATGTTAAGTTGCCTTAGGTTAGGATATATAAAATTATAGACGTATAAAATGTCCCCACGGAAAAGTACGGCCCGACATGACCCGGATTTTGGAAAACATTACAAGCGAGGGTCTAGATGGGTTAGTTTAGGTTATATTACGATATAGACGTATATAATGTACCCACCGAGAAGTAGGGTCCGACCCGCCAGGAATGTTCGAAAATACTACATCCGAGATGTTAAGTTGCCTTAGGTTAGGATATATAACGTTACAGACGTATATAATGTCCCCACCGGGACGTACGGGACGACACGACCGGGATTCTGTAAAACATTACAAGCGAGGGGCTAGATGGGTTAGGTTAGGTTATATTACGTTATAAATGTATATAATGTTCCCACCGAGAAGTGGGGCCGACCAGCCAGGAATGTTGTGAAATACTACATCCGAGTTGATAGGTTCCCTTAGGTTAGGATATATAACGTTATAGACGTAAATAATGTCCCCACCGAGAAGTACGGGCCGACACGACCGGGATTTTGTAAAACATTACCAGCGAGGGTCTAGATGGGTTAGGTTAGGTTATATTACGATATAGACGTATATAATGTGCCCACCGAGAAGTAGGGTCCGACCCGCCAAGACTGTTGGAAAATACTACATCCGAGAGGTTAAGTTGCCTTAGGTTAGGATATATAACGTTATAGACGTATATAATGTCCGCACCGAGACGTACGGGACGACACGACCGGGATTCTGTAAAACATTACCAGCGAGGTTCTAGATGGGTTAGGTTAGGTTATATTACGATATAGACGTATATAATATGCCCACCGAGAAGTAGGGGCCGACCCGCCAGGAATGTTCGAAAATACTACATCCGAGATGTTAAGTTGCCTTTGGTTAGGATATATAACGTTGTAGACGTATATAATGTCCGCACCGAGACGTACGGTACGACACGACCGGGATTCTGTAAAACATTACAAGCGAGCGGCTATATGGGTTAGGTTAGGTTATATTACGTTATAAACGTATATAATGTTCCCACCGAGAAGTGGGGCCGACCAGCCAGGAATGTTGTTAAATACTACATCCGAGATGTTAGGTTCCCTTAGGTTAGGATATATAAAGTTATAGACGTATATAATGCCCCACCGAGAAGTACGGGCCGACAGGACCGGGATTTTGTAAAACATTACCAGCGAGGGTCTAGATGGGTTAGGTTAGGTTATATTACGATATAGACGTATATAATGTGCCCACCGAGAAGTAGGGGCCGACCCGCCAGGAATGTTGGAAAATACTACATCCGAGATGTTAGGTTGCCTTAGGTTAGGATATATAACGATATAGACGTATATAATGTCCCCAAGGAGAAGTACGGGCCGACACGACCGGGATTTTGTAAAACATTACCTGCGAGGTTCTAGATGGGTTAGGTTAGGTTATATTACGTTATAGACGTAAATAATGTTCCCACCGAGAAGTGGGGCCGACCCGCCAGGAATGTTGTGAAATACTACATTCGAGATGTCAAGTTGCCTTAGGTTAGGATATAAAAAATTATAGACGTATATAATGTCCCCACGGAAAAGTACGGGCCGACACGACCGGGATTTTGTAAAACATTAACAGCGAGGGTCTAGATGGGTTAGGTTAGGTTATATTACGATATAGACGTATATAATGTGCCCACCGAGAAGTAGGGTCCGACCCGCCAAGACTGTTGGAAAATACTACATCCGAGAGGTTAAGTTGCCTTAGGTTAGGATATATAACGTTATAGACGTATATAATGTCCGCACCGAGACGTACGGGACGACACGACCGGGATTCTGTAAAACATTACCAGCGAGGTTCTAGATGGGTTAGGTTAGGTTATATTACGATATAGACGCATATAATGTGCCCACCGAGAAGTAGGGGCCGACCCGCCAGGAATGTTGTGAAATACTACATCCGAGATGTTAGGTTCCCTTAGGTTAGGATATATAACGTTATAGACGTATATAATGTCCGCACCGAGACGTACGAGACGACACGACCGGGATTCTGTAAAACATTACCAGCGAGGGTCTAGATGGGTTAGGTTAGGTTATATCACGATATAGACGTATATAATGTGCCCACCGAGAAGTAGGGGCCGACCCGCCAGGAATGTTGGAAAATACTACAATCGAGATGTTAAGTTGCCTTAGGTTAGGATATATAAAATTATAGACGTATAAAATGTCCCCACGGAAAAGTACGGCCCGACATGACCGGGATTTTGGAAAACATTACAAGCGAGGGTCTAGATGGGTTAGTTTAGGTTATATTACGATATAGACGTATATAATGTACCCACCGAGAAGTAGGGTCCGACCCGCCAGGAATGTTCGAAAATACTACATCCGAGATGTTAAGTTGCCTTAGGTTAGGATATATAACGTTACAGACGTATATAATGTCCCCACCGGGACGTACGGGACGACACGACCGGGATTCTGTAAAACATTACAAGCGAGGGGCTAGATGGGTTAGGTTAGGTTATATTACGTTATAAATGTATATAATGTTCCCACCGAGAAGTGGGGCCGACCAGCCAGGAATGTTGTGAAATACTACATCCGAGTTGATAGGTTCCCTTAGGTTAGGATATATAACGTTATAGACGTAAATAATGTCCCCACCGAGAAGTACGGGCCGACACGACCGGGATTTTGTAAAACATTACCAGCGAGGGTCTAGATGGGTTAGGTTAGGTTATATTACGATATAGACGTATATAATGTGCCCACCGAGAAGTAGGGTCCGACCCGCCAAGACTGTTGGAAAATACTACATCCGAGAGGTTAAGTTGCCTTAGGTTAGGATATATAACGTTATAGACGTATATAATGTCCGCACCGAGACGTACGGGACGACACGACCGGGATTCTGTAAAACATTACCAGCGAGGTTCTAGATGGGTTAGGTTAGGTTATATTACGATATAGACGTATATAATATGCCCACCGAGAAGTAGGGGCCGACCCGCCAGGAATGTTCGAAAATACTACATCCGAGATGTTAAGTTGCCTTTGGTTAGGATATATAACGTTGTAGACGTATATAATGTCCGCACCGAGACGTACGGTACGACACGACCGGGATTCTGTAAAACATTACAAGCGAGCGGCTATATGGGTTAGGTTAGGTTATATTACGTTATAAACGTATATAATGTTCCCACCGAGAAGTGGGGCCGACCAGCCAGGAATGTTGTTAAATACTACATCCGAGATGTTAGGTTCCCTTAGGTTAGGATATATAAAGTTATAGACGTATATAATGTCCGCACCGAGACGTACGGGACGACACGACCGGGATTCTGTAAAACATTACAAGCGAGGGTCTAGATGGGTTAGGTTAGGTTATACTTCGTTATAAACGTATATAATGTTCCCACCGAGAAGTGGGGCCGACCAGCCAGGAATGTTGTAAAATACTACATCCGAGATGTTAGGTTCCCTTAGGTTAGGATATATAACGTTATAGACGTATATAATGTCCGCACCGAGACGTACGGGCCGGCACGACCGGGATTCTGTAAAACATTACAAGCGAGCGGCTAGATGGGTTAGGTTAGGTTATATTACGTTATAAACGTATATAATGTTCCCACCGAGAAGTGGGGCCGACCAGCCAGGAATGTTGTTAAATACTACATCCGAGATGTTAGGTTCCCTTAGGTTAGGATATATAAAGTTATAGACGTATATAATGCCCCACCGAGAAGTACGGGCCGACAGGACCGGGATTTTGTAAAACATTACCAGCGAGGGTCTAGATGGGTTAGGTTAGGTTATACTTCGTTATAAACGTATATAATGTTCCCACCGAGACGTGGGGCCGACCAGCCAGGAATGTTGTAAAATACTACATCCGAGATGTTAGGTTCCCTTAGGTTAGGATATATAACGTTATAGACGTATATAATGTCCGCACCGAGACGTACGGGCCGACACGACCGGGATTCTGTAAAACATTACCAGCGAGGGGCTAGATGGGTTAGGTTAGGTTATATTATGTTATAAACGTATATAATGTTCCCACCGAGAAGTGGGGCCGACCCGCCAGGAATGTTGTGAAATACTACATTCGAGATGTTAGGTTGCCTTTGGTTAGGATATATAACGTTATAGATGTATATAATGTCCGCACCGAGACGTACGGGACGACACGAACGGGATTCTGTAAAACATTACAAGCGAGGGTCTAGATGGGTTAGTTTAGGTTCTACTTCGTTATAAACGTATATAATGTTCCCACCGAGAAGTGGGGCCGACCAGCCACGAATGTTGTGAAATACTACATCCGAGATGTTAGGTTGCCTTAGGTTAGGATATATAACGTTATAGACGTATATAATGTCCGCACCGAGACGTACGGGCCGACACGACCGGGATTCTGCAAAATATTACAAGCGAGGGGCTAGATGGGTTAGGTTAGGTTATACTACGTTATAAACGTATATAATGTTCCCACCGAGAAGTGGGGCCGACCAGCCAGGAATGTTGTGAAATACTACATCCGTGAAGTTAGGTTCCCTTAGGTTAGGATATATAACGTTACAGACGTATATAATGTCCCCACCGGGACGTACGGGACGACACGACCGGGATTCTGTAAAACATTACAAGCGAGGGGCTAGATGGGTTAGGTTAGGTTATATTACGTTATAAATGTATATAATGTTCCCACCGAGAAGTGGGGCCGACCAGCCAGGAATGTTGTGAAATACTACATCCGAGATGATAGGTTCCCTTAGGTTAGGATATATAACGTTATAGACGTAAATAATGTCCCCACCGAGAAGTACGGGCCGACACGACCGGGATTTTGTAAAACATTACCAGCGAGGGTCTAGGTGGGTTAGGTTAGGTTATATTACGATATAGACGTACATAATGTTCCCACCGAGAAGTAGCGGCCGCCCCGCCAGGGATGTTGGAAAATACTACATCCGAGATGTTAGGTTGCCTTAGGTTAGGATATATAACGATATAGACGTATATAATGTCCGCACCGAGACCTACGAGACGACACGACCGGGATTCTGTAAAACATTACCAGCGAGCGTCTAGATGGGTTAGGTTAGGTTATATTACGATATAGACGTATATAATGTGCCCACCGAGAAGTAGGGACTGACCCGCCAGGAATGTTGGAAAATACTACATCCGAGATGTTAAGTTGCCTTAGGTTATGATATATAAAATTATAGACGTATATAATGTCCACACGGAAAAGTACGGGCCGACACGACTGGGATTTTGTAAAACATAACCAGCGAGGGGCTAGATGGGTTAGGTTAGGTTATATTACGTTATAAAGGTATATAATGTTCCCACCGAGAAGTGGGGCAGACCCGCCAGGAATGTTGTGAAATACTACATCCGAGATGTTAGGTTCCCCTAGGTTAGGATATATAACGTTATAGACGTAAATAATGTCCCCACCGAGAAGTACGGGCCGACACGACCGGGATTTTGTAAAACATTACCAGCGAGGGTCTAGGTGGGTTAGGTTAGGTTATATTACGATATAGACGTACATAATGTTCCCACCGAGAAGTAGCGGCCGCCCCGCCAGGGATGTTGGAAAATACTACATCCGAGATGTTAGGTTGCCTTAGGTTAGGATATATAACGATATAGACGTATATAATGTCCGCACCGAGACCTACGAGACGACACGACCGGGATTCTGTAAAACATTACCAGCGAGCGTCTAGATGGGTTAGGTTAGGTTATATTACGATATAGACGTATATAATGTGCCCACCGAGAAGTAGGGACTGACCCGCCAGGAATGTTGGAAAATACTACATCCGAGATGTTAAGTTGCCTTAGGTTATGATATATAAAATTATAGACGTATATAATGTCCACACGGAAAAGTACGGGCCGACACGACTGGGATTTTGTAAAACATAACCAGCGAGGGGCTAGATGGGTTAGGTTAGGTTATATTACGTTATAAAGGTATATAATGTTCCCACCGAGAAGTGGGGCAGACCCGCCAGGAATGTTGTGAAATACTACATCCGAGATGTTAGGTTCCCCTAGGTTAGGATATATAACGTTATAGACGTATATAATGTCCGCACCGAGACGTACGAGACGACACGACCGGGATTCTGTAAAACATTACCAGCGAGGGTCTAGATGGGTTAGGTTAGGTTATATTACGATATAGACGTATATAATGTGCCCACCGAGAAGTAGGGGCCGACCCGCCAGGAATGTTGGAAAATACTACATTCGAGATGTTAAGTTGCCTTAGGTTAGGATTTAAAAAATTATAGACGTATATAATGTCCCCACGGAAAAGTACGGGCCGACACGACCGGGATTTTGTAAAACATTAACAGCGAGGGTCTAGATGGGTTAGGTTAGGTTATATTACGATATAGACGTATATAATGTGCCCACCGAGAAGTAGGGTCCGACCCGCCAAGACTGTTGGAAAATACTACATCCGAGAGGTTAAGTTGCCTTAGGTTAGGATATATAACGTTATAGACGTATATAATGTACGCACCGAGACGTACGGGACGACACGACCGGGATTCTGTAAAACATTACCAGCGAGGTTCTAGATGGGTTAGGTTAGGTTATATTACGATACAGACGTATATAATGTGCCCACCGAGAAGTAGGGGCCGACCCGCCAGGAATGTTGTGAAATACTACATCCGAGATGTTAGGTTCCCTTAGGTTAGGATATATAACGTTATAGACGTATATAATGTCCGCACCGAGACGTACGGGCCGACACGACCGGGATTCTGTAAAACATTACCAGCGAGGGGCTAGATGGGTTAGGTTAGGTTATATTATGTTATAAACGTATATAATGTTCCCACCGAGAAGTGGGGCCGACCCGCCAGGAATGTTGTGAAATACTACATTCGAGATGTTAGGTTGCCTTTGGTTAGGATATATAACGTTATAGATGTATATAATGTCCGCACCGAGACGTACGGGACGACACGAACGGGATTCTGTAAAACATTACAAGCGAGGGTCTAGATGGGTTAGGTTAGGTTCTACTTCGTTATAAACGTATATAATGTTCCCACCGAGAAGTGGGGCCGACCAGCCAGGGATGTTGTGTAATACTACATCCGAGATGTTAGGTTGCCTTAGGTTAGGATATATAACGTTATAGACGTATATAATGTCCGCACCGAGACGTACGGGCCGACACGACCGGGATTCTGCAAAACATTACAAGCGAGGGGCTAGATGGGTTAGGTTAGGTTATACTACGTTATAAACGTATATAATGTTCCCACCGAGAAGTGGGGCCGACCAGCCAGGAATGTTGTGAAATACTACATCCGTGAAGTTAGGTTCCCTTAGGTTAGGATATATAACGTTACAGACGTATATAATGTCCCCACCGGGACGTACGGGACGACACAACCGGGATTCTGTAAAACATTACAAGCGAGGGGCTAGATGGGTTAGGTTAGGTTATATTACGTTATAAATGTATATAATGTTCCCACCGAGAAGTGGGGCCGACCAGCTAGGAATGTTGTGAAATACTACATCCGAGATGATAGGTTCCCTTAGGTTAGGATATATAACGTTATAGACGTAAATAATGTCCCCACCGAGAAGTACGGGCCGACACGACCGGGATTTTGTAAAACATTACCAGCGAGGGTCTAGGTGGGTTAGGTTAGGTTATATTACGATATAGACGTACATAATGTTCCCACCGAGAAGTAGCGGCCGCCCCGCCAGGGATGTTGGAAAATACTACATCCGAGATGTTAGGTTGCCTTAGGTTAGGATATATAACGATATAGACGTATATAATGTCCGCACCGAGACCTACGAGACGACACGACCGGGATTCTGTAAAACATTACCAGCGAGGGTCTAGATGGGTTAGGTTAGGTTATATTACGATATAGACGTATATAATGTGCCCACCGAGAAGTAGGGACTGATCCGCCAGGAATGTTGGAAAATACTACATCCGAGATGTTAAGTTGCCTTAGGTTAGGATATATAAAATTATAGACGTATATAATGTCCACACGGGAAAGTACGGGCCGACACGACTGGGATTTTGTAAAACATAACCAGCGAGGGGCTAGATGGGTTAGGTTAGGTTATATTACGTTATAAACGTATATAATGTTCCCACCGAGAAGTGGGGCCGACCCGCCAGGAATGTTGTGAAATACTACATCCGAGATGTTAGGTTCCCCTAGGTTAGGATATATAACGTTATAGACGTATATAATGTCCGCACCGAGACGTACGAGACGACACGACCGGGATTCTGTAAAACATTACAAGCGAGCGGCTAGATGGGTTAGGTTAGGTTATATTACGATATAGACGTATATAATGTGCCCACCGAGAAGTAGGGGCCGACCCGCCAGGAATGTTGGAAAATACTACATCCGAGATGTTAGGTTGCCTTAGGCTAGGATATATAACGATATAGACGTATATAATGTCCCCACGGAGAAGTACGGGCCGACACGACCGGGATTTTGTAAAACATTACCTGCGAGGTTCTAGATGGGTTAGGTTAGGTTATATTACGTTATAGACGTAAATAATGTTCCCACCGAGAAGTGGGGCCGACCCGCCAGGAATGTTGTGAAATACTACATTCGAGATGTTAGGTTGCCTTTGGTTAGGATATATAACGTTATAGACGTATATAATGTCCGCACCGAGACGTACGGGACGACACGACCGGGATTCTGTAAAACATTACAAGCGAGGGTCTAGATGGGTTAGGTTAGGTTATACTTCGTTATAAACGTATATAATGTTCCCACCGAGAAGTGGGGCCGACCAGCCAGGAATGTTGTAAAATACTACATCCGAGATGTTAGGTTCCCTTAGGTTAGGATATATAACGTTATAGACGTATATAATGTCCGCACCGAGACGTACGGGCCGACACGACCGGGATTCTGTAAAACATTACAAGCGAGGGGCTAGATGGGTTAGGTTAGGTTATACTACGTTATAAACGTATATAATGTTCCCACCGAGAAGTGGGGCCGACCAGCCAGGAATGTTGTGAAATACTACATCCGTGAAGTTAGGTTCCCTTAGGTTAGGATATATAACGTTACAGACGTATATAATGTCCCCACCGGGACGTACGGGACGACACGACCGGGATTCTGTAAAACATTACAAGCGAGGGGCTAGATGTGTTAGGTTAGGTTATATTACGTTATAAATGTATATAATGTTCCCACCGAGAAGTGGGGCCGACCAGCCAGGAATGTTGTGAAATACTACATCCGAGATGATAGGTTCCCTTAGGTTAGGATATATAACGTTATAGACGTAAATAATGTCCCCACCGAGAAGTACGGGCCGACACGACCGGGATTTTGTAAAACATTACCAGCGAGGGTCTAGGTGGGTTAGGTTAGGTTATATTACGATATAGACGTACATAATGTTCCCACCGAGAAGTAGCGGCCGCCCCGCCAGGGATGTTGGAAAATACTACATCCGAGATGTTAGGTTGCCTTAGGTTAGGATATATAACGATATAGACGTATATAATGTCCGCACCGAGACCTACGAGACGACACGAACGGGATTCTGTAAAACATTACCAGCGAGGGTCTAGATGGGTTAGGTTAGGTTATATTACGATATAGACGTATATAATGTGCCCACCGAGAAGTAGGGACTGACCCGCCAGGAATGTTGGAAAATACTACATCCGAGATGTTAAGTTGCCTTAGGTTAGGATATATAAAATTATAGACGTATATAATGTCCACACGGAAAAGTACGGGCCGACACGACTGGGATTTTGTAAAACATAACCAGCGATGGGCTAGATGGGTTAGGTTAGGTTATATTACGTTATAAACGTATATAATGTTCCCACCGAGAAGTGGGGCCGACCCGCCAGGAATGTTGTGAAATACTACATCCGAGATGTTAGGTTCCCCTAGGTTAGGATATATAACGTTATAGACGTATATAATGCCCGCACCGAGACGTACGAGACGACACGACCGGGATTCTGTAAAACATTACCAGCGAGGGTCTAGATGGGTTAGGTTAGGTTATATTACGATATAGACGTATATAATGTGCCCACCGAGAAGTAGGGGCCGACCCGCCAGGAATGTTGGAAAATACTACATTCGAGATGTTAAGTTGCCTTAGGTTAGGATATAAAAAATTATAGACGTATATAATGTCCCCACGGAAAAGTACGGGCCGACACGACCGGGATTTTGTAAAACATTAACAGCGAGGGTCTAGATGGGTTAGGTTAGGTTATATTACGATATAGACGTATATAATGTGCCCACCGAGAAGTAGGGTCCGACCCGCCAAGACTGTTGGAAAATACTACATCCGAGAGGTTAAGTTGCCTTAGGTTAGGATATATAACGTTATAGACGTATATAATGTCCGCACCGAGACGTACGGGACGACACGACCGGGATTCTGTAAAACATTACCAGCGAGGTTCTAGATGGGTTAGGTTAGGTTATATTACGATATAGACGTATATAATGTGCCCACCGAGAAGTAGGGGCCGACCCGCCAGGAATGTTGTGAAATACTACATCCGAGATGTTAGGTTCCCTTAGGTTAGGATATATAACGTTATAGACGTATATAATGTCCGCACCGAGACGTACGAGACGACACGACCGGGATTCTGTAAAACATTACCAGCGAGGGTCTAGATGGGTTAGGTTAGGTTATATCACGATATAGACGTATATAATGTGCCCACCGAGAAGTAGGGGCCGACCCGCCAGGAATGTTGGAAAATACTACAATCGAGATGTTAAGTTGCCTTAGGTTAGGATATATAAAATTATAGACGTATAAAATGTCCCCACGGAAAAGTACGGCCCGACATGACCGGGATTTTGGAAAACATTACAAGCGAGGGTCTAGATGGGATAGTTTAGGTTATATTACGATATAGACGTATATAATGTACCCACCGAGAAGTAGGGTCCGACCCGCCAGGAATGTTCGAAAATACTACATCCGAGATGTTAAGTTGCCTTTGGTTAGGATATATAACGTTGTAGACGTATATAATGTCCGCACCGAGACGTACGGTACGACACGACCGGGATTCTGTAAAACATTACAAGCGAGCGGCTAGATGGGTTAGGTTATGTTATATTACGTTATAAACGTATATAATGTTCCCACCGAGAAGTGGGGCCGACCAGCCAGGAATGTTGTTAAATACTGCATCCGAGATGTTAGGTTCCCTTAGGTTAGGATATATAAAGTTATAGACGTATATAATGCCCCACCGAGAAGTACGGGCCGACAGGACCGGGATTTTGTAAAACATTACCAGCGAGGGTCTAGATGGGTTAGGTTAGGTTATATTACGATATAGACGTATATAATGTGCCCACCGAGAAGTAGGGGCCGACCCGCCAGGAATGTTGTAAAATACTGCATCCGAGATGTTAGGTTCCCTTAGGTTAGGATATGTAACGTTATAGACGTATATAATGTCCGCACCGAGACGTACGGGCCGACACGACCGGGATTCTGTAAAACATTACCAGGGAGGGGCTAGATGGGTTAGGTTAGGTTATATTTCGATATAGACGTATATAATGTGCCCACCGAGAAGTAGGGGCCGACCCGCCAGGAATGTTGTGAAATACTACATCCGAGATGTTAGGTTCCCTTAGGTTAGGATATATAACGTTATAGACGTATATAATGTCCGCACCGAGACGTACGAGACGACACGACCGGGATTCTGTAAAACATTACCAGCGAGGGTCTAGATGGGTTAGGTTAGGTTATATCACGATATAGACGTATATAATGTGCCCACCGAGAAGTAGGGGCCGACCCGCCAGGAATGTTGGAAAATACTACAATCGAGATGTTAAGTTGCCTTAGGTTAGGATGTATAAAATTATAGACGTATAAAATGTCCCCACGGAAAAGTACGGCCCGACATGACCGGGATTTTGGAAAACATTACAAGCGAGGGTCTAGATGGGTTAGTTTAGGTTATATTACGATATAGACGTATATAATGTACCCACCGAGAAGTAGGGTCCGACCCGCCAGGAATGTTCGAAAATACTACATCCGAGATGTTAAGTTGCCTTTGGTTAGGATATATAACGTTATAGACGTATATAATGTCCGCACCGAGACGTACGGTACGACACGACCGGGATTCTGTAAAACATTACAAGCGAGCGGCTAGATGGGTTAGGTTAGGTTATATTACGTTATAAACGTATATAATGTTCCCACCGAGAAGTGGGGCCGACCAGCCAGGAATGTTGTTAAATACTACATCCGAGATGTTAGGTTCCCTTAGGTTAGGATATATAAAGTTATAGACGTATATAATGCCCCACCGAGAAGTACGGGCCGACAGGACCGGGATTTTGTAAAACATTACCAGCGAGGGTCTAGATGGGTTAGGTTAGGTTATATTACGATATAGACGTATATAATGTGCCCACCGAGAAGTAGGGTCCGACCCGCCAAGACTGTTGGAAAATACTACATCCGAGAGGTTAAGTTGCCTTAGGTTAGGATATATAACGTTATAGACGTACATAATGTCCGCACCGAGAAGTACGGGCCGACACGACCGGGATTTTGTAAAACATTACCAGCGAGGGTCTAGATGGGTTAGGTTAGGTTATATTACGATATAGACGTATATAATGTGCCCACCGAGAAGTAGTCGCCGACTTGCCAGGAATGTTGTGAAATACAACATCCGAAATGTTAGGTTCCCTTAGGTTAGGATATATAACGTTATAGACGTAAATAATGTCCGCACCGAGACGTACGAGACGACACGACCGGGATTCTGTAAAACATTACAAGCGAGGGGCTAGATGGGTTATGTTAGGTTATACTACGTTATAAACGTATATAATGTTCCCACCGAGAAGTGGGGCCGACCAGCCAGGAATTTTGTGAAATACTACATCCGAGATGTTAGGTTCCCTTAGGTTAGGATATATAACGTTATAGACGTATATAATGTCCACACCGAGACGTACGGGACGACACGACCGGGATTCTGTAAAACATTACCAGCGAGGTTCTAGATGGGTTAGGTTAGGTTATATTACGATATAGACGCATATAATGTGCCCACCGAGAAGTAGGGGCCGACCCGCCAGGAATGTTGTGAAATACTACATCCGAGATGTTAGGTTCCCTTAGGTTAGGATATATAACGTTATAGACGTATATAATGTCCGCACCGAGACGTACGAGACGACACGACCGGGATTCTGTAAAACATTACCAGCGAGGGTCTAGATGGGTTAGGTTAGGTTATATCACGATATAGACGTATATAATGTGCCCACCGAGAAGTAGGGGCCGACCCGCCAGGAATGTTGGAAAATACTACAATCGAGATGTTAAGTTGCCTTAGGTTAGGATATATAAAATTAAAGACGTATAAAATGTCCCCACGGAAAAGTACGGCCCGACATGACCGGGATTTTGGAAAACATTACAAGCGAGGGTCTAGATGGGTTAGTTTAGGTTATATTACGATATAGACGTATATAATGTACCCACCGAGAAGTAGGGTCCGACCCGCCAGGAATGTTCGAAAATACTACATCCGAGATGTTAAGTTGCCTTAGGTTAGGATATATAACGTTACAGACGTATATAATGTCCCCACCGGGACGTACGGGACGACACGACCGGGATTCTGTAAAACATTACAAGCGAGGGGCTAGATGGGTTAGGTTAGGTTATATTACGTTATAAATGTATATAATGTTCCCACCGAGAAGTGGGGCCGACCAGCCAGGAATGTTGTGAAATACTACATCCGAGATGATAGGTTCCCTTAGGTTAGGATATATAACGTTATAGACGTAAATAATGTCCCCACCGAGAAGTACGGGCCGACACGACCGGGATTTTGTAAAACATTACCAGCGAGGGTCTAGATAGGTTAGGTTAGGTTATATTACGATATAGACGTATATAATGTGCCCACCGAGAAGTAGGGTCCGACCCGCCAAGACTGTTGGAAAATACTACATCCGAGAGGTTAAGTTGCCTTAGGTTAGGATATATAACGTTATAGACGTATATAATGTCCGCACCGAGACGTACGGGACGACACGACCGGGATTCTGTAAAACATTACCAGCGAGGTTCTAGATGGGTTAGGTTAGGTTATATTACGATATAGACGTATATAATGTGCCCACCGAGAAGTAGGGGCCGACCCGCCAGGAATGTTCGAAAATACTACATCCGAGATGTTAAGTTGCCTTTGGTTAGGATATATAACGTTGTAGACGTATATAATGTCCGCACCGAGACGTACGGTACGACACGACCGGGATTCTGTAAAACATTACAAGCGAGCGGCTATATGGGTTAGGTTAGGTTATATTACGTTATAAACGTATATAATGTTCCCACCGAGAAGTGGGGCCGACCAGCCAGGAATGTTGTTAAATACTACATCCGAGATGTTAGGTTCCCTTAGGTTAGGATATATAAAGTTATAGACGTATATAATGCCCCACCGAGAAGTACGGGCCGACAGGACCGGGATTTTGTAAAACATTACCAGCGAGGGTCTAGATGGGTTAGGTTAGGTTATATTACGATATAGACGTATATAATGTGCCCACCGAGAAGTAGGGGCCGACCCGCCAGGAATGTTGGAAAATACTACATCCGAGATGTTAGGTTGCCTTAGGTTAGGATATATAACGATATAGACGTATATAATGTCCCCACGGAGAAGTACGGGCCGACACGACCGGGATTTTGTAAAATATTACCTGCGAGGTTCTAGATGGGTTAGGTTAGGTTATATTACGTTATAGACGTAAATAATGTTCCCACCGAGAAGTGGGGCCGACCCGCCAGGAATGTTGTGAAATACTACATTCGAGATGTTAGGTTGCCTTTGGTTAGGATATATAACGTTATAGACGTATATAATGTCCGCACCGAGACGTACGGGACGACACGACCGGGATTCTGTAAAACATTACAAGCGAGGGTCTAGATGGGTTAGGTTAGGTTATACTTCGTTATAAACGTATATAATGTTCCCACCGAGAAGTGGGGCCGACCAGCCAGGAATGTTGTAAAATACTACATCCGAGATGTTAGGTTCCCTTAGGTTAGGATATATAACGTTATAGACGTATATAATGTCCGCACCGAGACGTACGGGCCGACACGACCGGGATTCTGTAAAACATTACAAGCGAGGGGCTAGGTGGGTTAGGTTAGGTTATATTACGTTATAAATGTATATAATGTTCCCACCGAGAAGTGGGGCCGACCGGCCAGGAATGTTGTGAAATACTACATCCGAGATGATAGGTTCCCTTAGGTTAGGATATATAACGTTATAGACGTAAATAATGTCCCCACCGAGAAGTACGGGCCGACACGACCGGGATTTTGTAAAACATTACCAGCGAGGGTCTAGGTGGTCTAGGTTAGGTTATATTACGATATAGACGTACATAATGTTCCCACCGAGAAGTAGCGGCCGCCCCGCCAGGGATGTTGGAAAATACAACATCCGAGATGTTAGGTTGCCTTAGGTTAGGATATATAACGATATAGACGTATATAATGTCCGCACGGAGACCTACGAGACGACACGACCGGGATTCTGTAAAACATTACCAGCGAGGGTCTAGATGGGTTAGGTTAGGTTATATTACGATATAGACGTATATAATGTGCCCACCGAGAAGTAGGGATTGACCCGCCAGGAATGTTGGAAAATACTACATCCGAGATGTTAAGTTGCCTTAGGTTAGGATATATAAAATTATAGACGTATATAATGTCCACACGGAAAAGTACGGGCCGACACGACTGGGATTTTGTAAAACATAACCAGCGAGGGGCTAGATGGGTTAGGTTAGGTTATATTACGTTATAAACGTATATAATGTTCCCACAGAGAAGTGGGGCCGACCCGCCAGGAATGTTGTGAAATACTACATCCGAGATGTTAGGTTCCCCTAGGTTAGGATATATAACGTTATAGACGTATATAATGTCCGCACCGAGACGTACGAGACGACACGACCGGGATTCTGTAAAACATTACAAGCGAGCGGCTAGATGGGTTAGGTTAGGTTATATTACGTTATAAACGTATATAATGTTCCCACCGAGAAGTGGGGCCGACCAGCCAGGAATGTTGTTAAATACAACATCCGAGATGTTAGGTTCCCTTAGGTTAGGATATATAAAGTTATAGACGTATATAATGCCCCACCGAGAAGTACGGGCCGACAGGACCGGGATTTTGTAAAACATTACCAGCGAGGGTCTAGATGGGTTAGGTTAGGTTATATTACGATATAGACGTATATAATGTGCCCACCGAGAAGTAGGGGCCGACCCGCCAGGAATGTTGGAAAATACTACATCCGAGATGTTAGGTTGCCTTAGGTTAGGATATATAACGATATAGACGTATATAATGTCCCCACGAAGAAGTACGGGCCGACACGACCGGGATTTTGTAAAACACTACCAGCGAGGGTCTAGGTGGGTTAGGTTAGGTTATATTACGATATAGACGTACATAATGTTCCCACCGAGAAGTAGGGATTGACCCGCCAGGAATGTTGGAAAATACTACATCCGAGATGTTAAGTTGCCTTAGGTTAGGATATATAAAATTATAGACGTATATAATGCCCCACCGAGAAGTACGGGCCGACAGGACCGGGATTTTGTAAAACATTACCAGCGAGGGTCTAGATGGGTTAGGTTAGGTTATATTACGATATAGACGTATATAATGTGCCCACCGAGAAGTAGGGGCCGACCCGCCAGGAATGTTGTAAAATACTGCATCCGAGATGTTAGGTTCCCTTAGGTTAGGATATGTAACGTTATAGACGTATATAATGTCCGCACCGAGACGTACGGGCCGACACGACCGGGATTCTGTAAAACATTACCAGGGAGGGGCTAGATGGGTTAGGTTAGGTTATATTTCGATATAGACGTATATAATGTGCCCACCGAGAAGTAGGGGCCGACCCGCCAGGAATGTTGTGAAATACTACATCCGAGATGTTAGGTTCCCTTAGGTTAGGATATATAACGTTATAGACGTATATAATGTCCGCACCGAGACGTACGAGACGACACGTCCGGGATTCTGTAAAACATTACCAGCGAGGGTCTAGATGGGTTAGGTTAGGTTATATCACGATATAGACGTATATAATGTGCCCACCGAGAAGTAGGGGCCGACCCGCCAGGAATGTTGGAAAATACTACAATCGAGATGTTAAGTTGCCTTAGGTTAGGATATATAAAATTATAGACGTATAAAATGTCCCCACGGAAAAGTACGGCCCGACATGACCGGGATTTTGGAAAACATTACAAGCGAGGGTCTAGATGGGATAGTTTAGGTTATATTACGATATAGACGTATATAATGTACCCACCGAGAAGTAGGGTCCGACCCGCCAGGAATGTTCGAAAATACTACATCCGAGATGTTAAGTTGCCTTTGGTTAGGATATATAACGTTGTAGACGTATATAATGTCCGCACCGAGACGTACGGTACGACACGACCGGGATTCTGTAAAACATTACAAGCGAGCGGCTAGATGGGTTAGGTTATGTTATATTACGTTATAAACGTATATAATGTTCCCACCGAGAAGTGGGGCCGACCAGCCAGGAATGTTGTTAAATACTGCATCCGAGATGTTAGGTTCCCTTAGGTTAGGATATATAAAGTTATAGACGTATATAATGCCCCACCGAGAAGTACGGGCCGACAGGACCGGGATTTTGTAAAACATTACCAGCGAGGGTCTAGATGGGTTAGGTTAGGTTATATTACGATATAGACGTATATAATGTGCCCACCGAGAAGTAGGGGCCGACCCGCCAGGAATGTTGTAAAATACTGCATCCGAGATGTTAGGTTCCCTTAGGTTAGGATATGTAACGTTATAGACGTATATAATGTCCGCACCGAGACGTACGGGCCGACACGACCGGGATTCTGTAAAACATTACCAGGGAGGGGCTAGATGGGTTAGGTTAGGTTATATTTCGATATAGACGTATATAATGTGCCCACCGAGAAGTAGGGGCCGACCCGCCAGGAATGTTGTGAAATACTACATCCGAGATGTTAGGTTCCCTTAGGTTAGGATATATAACGTTATAGACGTATATAATGTCCGCACCGAGACGTACGAGACGACACGACCGGGATTCTGTAAAACATTACCAGCGAGGGTCTAGATGGGTTAGGTTAGGTTATATCACGATATAGACGTATATAATGTGCCCACCGAGAAGTAGGGGCCGACCCGCCAGGAATGTTGGAAAATACTACAATCGAGATGTTAAGTTGCCTTAGGTTAGGATGTATAAAATTATAGACGTATAAAATGTCCCCACGGAAAAGTACGGCCCGACATGACCGGGATTTTGGAAAACATTACAAGCGAGGGTCTAGATGGGTTAGTTTAGGTTATATTACGATATAGACGTATATAATGTACCCACCGAGAAGTAGGGTCCGACCCGCCAGGAATGTTCGAAAATACTACATCCGAGATGTTAAGTTGCCTTTGGTTAGGATATATAACGTTATAGACGTATATAATGTCCGCACCGAGACGTACGGTACGACACGACCGGGATTCTGTAAAACATTACAAGCGAGCGGCTAGATGGGTTAGGTTAGGTTATATTACGTTATAAACGTATATAATGTTCCCACCGAGAAGTGGGGCCGACCAGCCAGGAATGTTGTTAAATACTACATCCGAGATGTTAGGTTCCCTTAGGTTAGGATATATAAAGTTATAGACGTATATAATGCCCCACCGAGAAGTACGGGCCGACAGGACCGGGATTTTGTAAAACATTACCAGCGAGGGTCTAGATGGGTTAGGTTAGGTTATATTACGATATAGACGTATATAATGTGCCCACCGAGAAGTAGGGTCCGACCCGCCAAGACTGTTGGAAAATACTACATCCGAGAGGTTAAGTTGCCTTAGGTTAGGATATATAACGTTATAGACGTACATAATGTCCGCACCGAGAAGTACGGGCCGACACGACCGGGATTTTGTAAAACATTACCAGCGAGGGTCTAGATGGGTTAGGTTAGGTTATATTACGATATAGACGTATATAATGTGCCCACCGAGAAGTAGTCGCCGACTTGCCAGGAATGTTGTGAAATACAACATCCGAAATGTTAGGTTCCCTTAGGTTAGGATATATAACGTTATAGACGTAAATAATGTCCGCACCGAGACGTACGAGACGACACGACCGGGATTCTGTAAAACATTACAAGCGAGGGGCTAGATGGGTTATGTTAGGTTATACTACGTTATAAACGTATATAATGTTCCCACCGAGAAGTGGGGCCGACCAGCCAGGAATTTTGTGAAATACTACATCCGAGATGTTAGGTTCCCTTAGGTTAGGATATATAACGTTATAGACGTATATAATGTCCACACCGAGACGTACGGGACGACACGACCGGGATTCTGTAAAACATTACCAGCGAGGTTCTAGATGGGTTAGGTTAGGTTATATTACGATATAGACGCATATAATGTGCCCACCGAGAAGTAGGGGCCGACCCGCCAGGAATGTTGTGAAATACTACATCCGAGATGTTAGGTTCCCTTAGGTTAGGATATATAACGTTATAGACGTATATAATGTCCGCACCGAGACGTACGAGACGACACGACCGGGATTCTGTAAAACATTACCAGCGAGGGTCTAGATGGGTTAGGTTAGGTTATATCACGATATAGACGTATATAATGTGCCCACCGAGAAGTAGGGGCCGACCCGCCAGGAATGTTGGAAAATACTACAATCGAGATGTTAAGTTGCCTTAGGTTAGGATATATAAAATTAAAGACGTATAAAATGTCCCCACGGAAAAGTACGGCCCGACATGACCGGGATTTTGGAAAACATTACAAGCGAGGGTCTAGATGGGTTAGTTTAGGTTATATTACGATATAGACGTATATAATGTACCCACCGAGAAGTAGGGTCCGACCCGCCAGGAATGTTCGAAAATACTACATCCGAGATGTTAAGTTGCCTTAGGTTAGGATATATAACGTTACAGACGTATATAATGTCCCCACCGGGACGTACGGGACGACACGACCGGGATTCTGTAAAACATTACAAGCGAGGGGCTAGATGGGTTAGGTTAGGTTATATTACGTTATAAATGTATATAATGTTCCCACCGAGAAGTGGGGCCGACCAGCCAGGAATGTTGTGAAATACTACATCCGAGATGATAGGTTCCCTTAGGTTAGGATATATAACGTTATAGACGTAAATAATGTCCCCACCGAGAAGTACGGGCCGACACGACCGGGATTTTGTAAAACATTACCAGCGAGGGTCTAGATAGGTTAGGTTAGGTTATATTACGATATAGACGTATATAATGTGCCCACCGAGAAGTAGGGTCCGACCCGCCAAGACTGTTGGAAAATACTACATCCGAGAGGTTAAGTTGCCTTAGGTTAGGATATATAACGTTATAGACGTATATAATGTCCGCACCGAGACGTACGGGACGACACGACCGGGATTCTGTAAAACATTACCAGCGAGGTTCTAGATGGGTTAGGTTAGGTTATATTACGATATAGACGTATATAATGTGCCCACCGAGAAGTAGGGGCCGACCCGCCAGGAATGTTCGAAAATACTACATCCGAGATGTTAAGTTGCCTTTGGTTAGGATATATAACGTTGTAGACGTATATAATGTCCGCACCGAGACGTACGGTACGACACGACCGGGATTCTGTAAAACATTACAAGCGAGCGGCTATATGGGTTAGGTTAGGTTATATTACGTTATAAACGTATATAATGTTCCCACCGAGAAGTGGGGCCGACCAGCCAGGAATGTTGTTAAATACTACATCCGAGATGTTAGGTTCCCTTAGGTTAGGATATATAAAGTTATAGACGTATATAATGCCCCACCGAGAAGTACGGGCCGACAGGACCGGGATTTTGTAAAACATTACCAGCGAGGGTCTAGATGGGTTAGGTTAGGTTATATTACGATATAGACGTATATAATGTGCCCACCGAGAAGTAGGGGCCGACCCGCCAGGAATGTTGGAAAATACTACATCCGAGATGTTAGGTTGCCTTAGGTTAGGATATATAACGATATAGACGTATATAATGTCCCCACGGAGAAGTACGGGCCGACACGACCGGGATTTTGTAAAATATTACCTGCGAGGTTCTAGATGGGTTAGGTTAGGTTATATTACGTTATAGACGTAAATAATGTTCCCACCGAGAAGTGGGGCCGACCCGCCAGGAATGTTGTGAAATACTACATTCGAGATGTTAGGTTGCCTTTGGTTAGGATATATAACGTTATAGACGTATATAATGTCCGCACCGAGACGTACGGGACGACACGACCGGGATTCTGTAAAACATTACAAGCGAGGGTCTAGATGGGTTAGGTTAGGTTATACTTCGTTATAAACGTATATAATGTTCCCACCGAGAAGTGGGGCCGACCAGCCAGGAATGTTGTAAAATACTACATCCGAGATGTTAGGTTCCCTTAGGTTAGGATATATAACGTTATAGACGTATATAATGTCCGCACCGAGACGTACGGGCCGACACGACCGGGATTCTGTAAAACATTACAAGCGAGGGGCTAGGTGGGTTAGGTTAGGTTATATTACGTTATAAATGTATATAATGTTCCCACCGAGAAGTGGGGCCGACCGGCCAGGAATGTTGTGAAATACTACATCCGAGATGATAGGTTCCCTTAGGTTAGGATATATAACGTTATAGACGTAAATAATGTCCCCACCGAGAAGTACGGGCCGACACGACCGGGATTTTGTAAAACATTACCAGCGAGGGTCTAGGTGGTCTAGGTTAGGTTATATTACGATATAGACGTACATAATGTTCCCACCGAGAAGTAGCGGCCGCCCCGCCAGGGATGTTGGAAAATACAACATCCGAGATGTTAGGTTGCCTTAGGTTAGGATATATAACGATATAGACGTATATAATGTCCGCACCGAGACCTACGAGACGACACGACCGGGATTCTGTAAAACATTACCAGCGAGGTTCTAGATGGGTTAGGTTAGGTTATATTACGATATAGACGTATATAATGTGCCCACCGAGAAGTAGGGATTGACCCGCCAGGAATGTTGGAAAATACTACATCCGAGATGTTAAGTTGCCTTAGGTTAGGATATATAAAATTATAGACGTATATAATGTCCACACGGAAAAGTACGGGCCGACACGACTGGGATTTTGTAAAACATAACCAGCGAGGGGCTAGATGGGTTAGGTTAGGTTATATTACGTTATAAACGTATATAATGTTCCCACAGAGAAGTGGGGCCGACCCGCCAGGAATGTTGTGAAATACTACATCCGAGATGTTAGGTTCCCCTAGGTTAGGATATATAACGTTATAGACGTATATAATGTCCGCACCGAGACGTACGAGACGACACGACCGGGATTCTGTAAAACATTACAAGCGAGCGGCTAGATGGGTTAGGTTAGGTTATATTACGTTATAAACGTATATAATGTTCCCACCGAGAAGTGGGGCCGACCAGCCAGGAATGTTGTTAAATACAACATCCGAGATGTTAGGTTCCCTTAGGTTAGGATATATAAAGTTATAGACGTATATAATGCCCCACCGAGAAGTACGGGCCGACAGGACCGGGATTTTGTAAAACATTACCAGCGAGGGTCTAGATGGGTTAGGTTAGGTTATATTACGATATAGACGTATATAATGTGCCCACCGAGAAGTAGGGGCCGACCCGCCAGGAATGTTGGAAAATACTACATCCGAGATGTTAGGTTGCCTTAGGTTAGGATATATAACGATATAGACGTATATAATGTCCCCACGAAGAAGTACGGGCCGACACGACCGGGATTTTGTAAAACACTACCAGCGAGGGTCTAGGTGGGTTAGGTTAGGTTATATTACGATATAGACGTACATAATGTTCCCACCGAGAAGTAGGGATTGACCCGCCAGGAATGTTGGAAAATACTACATCCGAGATGTTAAGTTGCCTTAGGTTAGGATATATAAAATTATAGACGTATATAATGTCCACACGGAAAAGTACGGGCCGACACGACTGGGATTTTGTAAAACATAACCAGCGAGGGGCTAGATGGGTTAGGTTAGGTTATATTACGTTATAAACGTATATAATGTTCCCACAGAGAAGTGGGGCCGACCCGCCAGGAATGTTGTGAAATACTACATCCGAGATGTTAGGTTCCCCCAGGTTAGGATATATAACGTTATAGACGTATATAATGTCCGCACCGAGACGTACGAGACGACACGACCGGGATTCTGTAAAACATTACAAGCGAGCGGCTAGATGGGTTAGGTTAGGTTATATTACGTTATAAACGTATATAATGTTCCCACCGAGAAGTGGGGCCGACCAGCCAGGAATGTTGTTAAATACTACATCCGAGATGTTAGGTTCCCTTAGATTAGGATATATAAAGTTATAGACGTATATAATGCCCCACCGAGAAGTACGGGCCGACAGGACCGGGATTTTGTAAAACATTACCAGCGAGGGTCTAGATGGGTTAGGTTAGGTTATACTTCGTTATAAACGTATATAATGTTCCCACCGAGACGTGGGGCCGACCAGCCAGGAATGTTGTAAAATACTACATCCGAGATGTTAGGTTCCCTTAGGTTAGGATATATAACGTTATAGACGTATATAATGTCCGCACCGAGACGTACGGGCCGACACGACCGGGATTCTGTAAAACATTACAAGCGAGGGGCTAGGTGGGTTAGGTTAGGTTATATTACGTTATAAATGTATATAATGTTCCCACCGAGAAGTGGGGCCGACCGGCCAGGAATGTTGTGAAATACTACATCCGAGATGATAGGTTCCCTTAGGTTAGGATATATAACGTTATAGACGTAAATAATGTCCCCACCGAGAAGTACGGGCCGACACGACCGGGATTTTGTAAAACATTACCAGCGAGGGTCTAGGTGGTCTAGGTTAGGTTATATTACGATATAGACGTACATAATGTTCCCACCGAGAAGTAGCGGCCGCCCCGCCAGGGATGTTGGAAAATACAACATCCGAGATGTTAGGTTGCCTTAGGTTAGGATATATAACGATATAGACGTATATAATGTCCGCACCGAGACCTACGAGACGACACGACCGGGATTCTGTAAAACATTACCAGCGAGGTTCTAGATGGGTTAGGTTAGGTTATATTACGATATAGACGTATATAATGTGCCCACCGAGAAGTAGGGATTGACCCGCCAGGAATGTTGGAAAATACTACATCCGAGATGTTAAGTTGCCTTAGGTTAGGATATATAAAATTATAGACGTATATAATGTCCACACGGAAAAGTACGGGCCGACACGACTGGGATTTTGTAAAACATAACCAGCGAGGGGCTAGATGGGTTAGGTTAGGTTATATTACGTTATAAACGTATATAATGTTCCCACAGAGAAGTGGGGCCGACCCGCCAGGAATGTTGTGAAATACTACATCCGAGATGTTAGGTTCCCCTAGGTTAGGATATATAACGTTATAGACGTATATAATGTCCGCACCGAGACGTACGAGACGACACGACCGGGATTCTGTAAAACATTACAAGCGAGCGGCTAGATGGGTTAGGTTAGGTTATATTACGTTATAAACGTATATAATGTTCCCACCGAGAAGTGGGGCCGACCAGCCAGGAATGTTGTTAAATACAACATCCGAGATGTTAGGTTCCCTTAGGTTAGGATATATAAAGTTATAGACGTATATAATGCCCCACCGAGAAGTACGGGCCGACAGGACCGGGATTTTGTAAAACATTACCAGCGAGGGTCTAGATGGGTTAGGTTAGGTTATATTACGATATAGACGTATATAATGTGCCCACCGAGAAGTAGGGGCCGACCCGCCAGGAATGTTGGAAAATACTACATCCGAGATGTTAGGTTGCCTTAGGTTAGGATATATAACGATATAGACGTATATAATGTCCCCACGAAGAAGTACGGGCCGACACGACCGGGATTTTGTAAAACACTACCAGCGAGGGTCTAGGTGGGTTAGGTTAGGTTATATTACGATATAGACGTACATAATGTTCCCACCGAGAAGTAGGGATTGACCCGCCAGGAATGTTGGAAAATACTACATCCGAGATGTTAAGTTGCCTTAGGTTAGGATATATAAAATTATAGACGTATATAATGTCCACACGGAAAAGTACGGGCCGACACGACTGGGATTTTGTAAAACATAACCAGCGAGGGGCTAGATGGGTTAGGTTAGGTTATATTACGTTATAAACGTATATAATGTTCCCACAGAGAAGTGGGGCCGACCCGCCAGGAATGTTGTGAAATACTACATCCGAGATGTTAGGTTCCCCCAGGTTAGGATATATAACGTTATAGACGTATATAATGTCCGCACCGAGACGTACGAGACGACACGACCGGGATTCTGTAAAACATTACAAGCGAGCGGCTAGATGGGTTAGGTTAGGTTATATTACGTTATAAACGTATATAATGTTCCCACCGAGAAGTGGGGCCGACCAGCCAGGAATGTTGTTAAATACTACATCCGAGATGTTAGGTTCCCTTAGATTAGGATATATAAAGTTATAGACGTATATAATGCCCCACCGAGAAGTACGGGCCGACAGGACCGGGATTTTGTAAAACATTACCAGCGAGGGTCTAGATGGGTTAGGTTAGGTTATACTTCGTTATAAACGTATATAATGTTCCCACCGAGACGTGGGGCCGACCAGCCAGGAATGTTGTAAAATACTACATCCGAGATGTTAGGTTCCCTTAGGTTAGGATATATAACGTTATAGACGTATATAATGTCCGCACCGAGACGTACGGGCCGACACGACCGGGATTCTGTAAAACATTACCAGCGAGGGGCTAGATGGGTTAGGTTAGGTTATATTATGTTATAAACGTATATAATGTTCCCACCGAGAAGTGGGGCCGACCCGCCAGGAATGTTGTGAAATACTACATTCGAGATGTTAGGTTGCCTTTGGTTAGGATATATAACGTTATAGATGTATATAATGTCCGCACCGGGACGTACGGGACGACACGAACGGGATTCTGTAAAACATTACAAGCGAGGGTCTAGATGGGTTAGGTTAGGTTCTACTTCGTTATAAACGTATATAATGTTCCCACCGAGAAGTGGGGCCGACCAGCCAGGAATGTTGTGAAATACTACATCCGAGATGTTAGGTTGCCTTAGGTTAGGATATATAACGTTATAGACGTATATAATGTCCGCACCGAGACGTACGGGCCGACAGGACCGGGATTCTGCAAAACATTACAAGCGAGGGGCTAGATGGGTTAGGTTAGGTTATACTACGTTATAAACGTATATAATGTTCCCGCCGAGAAGTGGGGCCGACCAGCCAGGAATGTTGTGAAATACTACATCCGTGAAGTTAGGTTCCCTTAGGTTAGGATATATAACGTTACAGACGTATATAATGTCCCCACCGGGACGTACGGGACGACACGACCGGGATTCTGTAAAACATTACAAGCGAGGGGCTAGATGGGTTAGGTTAGGTTATATTACGTTATAAATGTATATAATGTTCCCACCGAGAAGTGGGGCCGACCAGCCAGGAATGTTGTGAAATACTACATCCGAGATGATAGGTTCCCTTAGGTTAGGATATATAACGTTATAGACGTAAATAATGTCCCCACCGAGAAGTACGGGCCGACACGACCGGGATTTTGTAAAACATTACCAGCGAGGGTCTAGGTGGGTTAGGTTAGGTTATATTACGATATAGACGTACATAATGTTCCCACCGAGAAGTAGCGGCCGCCCCGCCAGGGATGTTGGAAAATACTACATCCGAGATGTTAGGTTGCCTTAGGTTAGGATATATAACGATATAGACGTATATAATGTCCGCACCGAGACCTACGAGACGACACGAACGGGATTCTGTAAAACATTACCAGCGAGGGTCTAGATGGGTTAGGTTAGGTTATATTACGATATAGACGTATATAATGTGCCCACCGAGAAGTAGGGACTGACCCGCCAGGAATGTTGGAAAATACTACATCCGAGATGTTAAGTTGCCTTAGGTTAGGATATATAAAATTATAGACGTATATAATGTCCACACGGAAAAGTACGGGCCGACACGACTGGGATTTTGTAAAACATAACCAGCGAGGGGCTAGATGGGTTAGGTTAGGTTATATTACGTTATAAACGTATATAATGTTCCCACCGAGAAGTGGGGCCGACCCGCCAGGAATGTTGTGAAATACTACATCCGAGATGTTAGGTTCCCCTAGGTTAGGATATATATCGTTATAGACGTATATAATGTCCGCACCGAGACGTACGAGACGACACGACCGGGATTCTGTAAAACATTACCAGCGAGGGTCTAGATGGGTTAGGTTAGGTTATATTACGATATAGACGTATATAATGTGCCCACCGAGAAGTAGGGGCCGACCCGCCAGGAATGTTGGAAAATACTACATTCGAGATGTTAAGTTGCCTTAGGTTAGGATATAAAAAATTATAGACGTATATAATGTCCCCACGGAAAAGTACGGGCCGACACGACCGGGATTTTGTAAAACATTAACAGCGAGGGTCTAGATGGGTTAGGTTAGGTTATATTACGATATAGACGTATATAATGTGCCCACCGAGAAGTAGGGTCCGACCCGCCAAGACTGTTGGAAAATACTACATCCGAGAGGTTAAGTTGCCTTAGGTTAGGATATATAACGTTATAGACGTATATAATGTCCGCACCGAGACGTACGGGACGACACGACCGGGATTCTGTAAAACATTACCAGCGAGGTTCTAGATGGGTTAGGTTAGGTTATATTACGATATAGACGTATATAATGTGCCCACCGAGAAGTAGGGGCCGACCCGCCAGAAATGTTGTGAAATACTACATCCGAGATGTTAGGTTCCCTTAGGTTAGGATATATAACGTTATAGACGTATATAATGTCCGCACCGAGACGTACGAGACGACACGACCGGGATTCTGTAAAACATTACCAGCGAGGGTCTAGATGGGTTAGGTTAGGTTATATCACGATATAGACGTATATAATGTGCCCACCGAGAAGTAGGGGCCGACCCGCCAGGAATGTTGGAAAATACTACAATCGAGATGTTAAGTTGCCTTAGGTTAGGATATATAAAATTATAGACGTATAAAATGTCCCCACGGAAAAGTACGGGCCGACACGACCGGGATTTTGTAAAACATTAACAGCGAGGGTCTAGATGGGTTAGGTTAGGTTATATTACGATATAGACGTATATAATGTGCCCACCGAGAAGTAGGGTCCGACCCGCCAAGACTGTTGGAAAATACTACATCCGAGAGGTTAAGTTGCCTTAGGTTAGGATATATAACGTTATAGACGTATATAATGTCCGCACCGAGACGTGCGGGACGACACGACCGGGATTCTGTAAAACATTACCAGCGAGGTTCTAGATGGGTTAGGTTAGGTTATATTACGATATAGACGTATATAATGTGCCCACCGAGAAGTAGGGGCCGACCCGCCAGGAATGTTGTGAAATACTACATCCGAGATGTTAGGTTCCCTTAGGTTAGGATATATAACGTTATAGACGTATATAATGTCCGCACCGAGACGTACGAGACGACACGACCGGGATTCTGTAAAACATTACCAGCGAGGGTCTAGATGGGTTAGGTTAGGTTATATCACGATATAGACGTATATAATGTGCCCACCGAGAAGTAGGGGCCGACCCGCCAGGAATGTTGGAAAATACTACAATCGAGATGTTAAGTTGCCTTAGGTTAGGATATATAAAATTATAGACGTATAAAATGTCCCCACGGAAAAGTACGGCCCGACATGACCGGGATTTTGGAAAACATTACAAGCGAGGGTCTAGATGGGTTAGTTTAGGTTATATTACGATATAGACGTATATAATGTACCCACCGAGAAGTAGGGTCCGACCCGCCAGGAATGTTCGAAAATACTACATCCGAGATGTTAAGTTGCCTTTGGTTAGGATATATAACGTTGTAGACGTATATAATGTCCGCACCGAGACGTACGGTACGACACGACCGGGATTCTGTAAAACATTACAAGCGAGCGGCTAGATGGGTTAGGTTAGGTTATATTACGTTATAAACGTATATAATGTTCCCACCGAGAAGTGGGGCCGACCAGCCAGGAATGTTGTTAAATACTGCATCCGAGATGTTAGGTTCCCTTAGGTTAGGATATATAAAGTTATAGACGTATATAATGCCCCACCGAGAAGTACGGGCCGACAGGACCGGGATTTTGTAAAACATTACCAGCGAGGGTCTAGATGGGTTAGGTTAGGTTATATTACGATATAGACGTATATAATGTGCCCACCGAGAAGTAGGGGCCGACCCGCCAGGAATGTTGGAAAATACTACATCCGAGATGTTAGGTTGCCTTAGGCTAGGATATATAACGATATAGACGTATATAATGTCCCCACGGAGAAGTACGGGCCGACACGACCGGGATTTTGTAAAACATTACCTGCGAGGTTCTAGATGGGTTAGGTTAGGTTATATTACGTTATAGACGTAAATAATGTTCCCACCGAGAAGTGGGGCCGACCCGCCAGGAATGTTGTGAAATACTACATTCGAGATGTTAGGTTGCCTTTGGTTAGGATATATAACGTTATAGACGTATATAATGTCCGCACCGAGACGTACGGGACGACACGACCGGGATTCTGTAAAACATTACAAGCGAGGGTCTAGATGGGTTAGGTTAGGTTATACTTCGTTATAAACGTATATAATGTTCCCACCGAGAAGTGGGGCCGACCAGCCAGGAATGTTGTAAAATACTACATCCGAGATGTTAGGTTCCCTTAGGTTAGGATATATAACGTTATAGACGTATATAATGTCCGCACCGAGACGTACGGGCCGACACGACCGGGATTCTGTAAAACATTACCAGCGAGGGGCTAGATGGGTTAGGTTAGGTTATATTATGTTATAAACGTATATAATGTTCCCACCGAGAAGTGGGGCCGACCCGCCAGGAATGTTGTGAAATACTACATTCGAGATGTTAGGCTGCCTTTGGTTAGGATATATAACGTTATAGATGTATATAATGTCCGCACCGAGACGTACGGGACGACACGAACGGAATTCTGTAAAACATTACAAGCGAGGGTCTAGATGGGTTAGGTTAGGTTCTACTTCGTTATAAACGTATATAATGTTCCCACCGAGAAGTGGGGCCGACCAGCCAGGAATGTTGTGAAATACTACATCCGAGATGTTAGGTTCCCTTAGGTTAGGATATATAACGTTATAGACGTAAATAATGTCCCCACCGAGAAGTACGGGCCGACACGACCGGGATTTTGTAAAACATTACCAGCGAGGGTCTAGGTGGGTTAGGTTAGGTTATATTACGATATAGACGTACATAATGTTCCCACCGAGAAGTAGCGGCCGCCCCGCCAGGGATGTTGGAAAATACTACATCCGAGATGTTAGGTTGCCTTAGGTTAGGATATATAACGATATAGACGTATATAATGTCCGCACCGAGACCTACGAGACGACACGAACGGGATTCTGTAAAACATTACCAGCGAGGGTCTAGATGGGTTAGCTTAGGTTATATTACGATATAGACGTATATAATGTGCCCACCGAGAAGTAGGGACTGACCCGCCAGGAATGTTGGAAAATACTACATCCGAGATGTTAAGTTGCCTTAGGTTAGGATATATAAAATTATAGACGTATATAATGTCCACACGGAAAAGTACGGGCCGACACGACTGGGATTTTGTAAAACATAACCAGCGAGGGGCTAGATGGGTTAGGTTAGGTTATATTACGTTATAAACGTATATAATGTTCCCACCGAGAAGTGGGGCCGACCCGCCAGGAATGTTGTGAAATACTACATCCGAGATGTTAGGTTCCCCTAGGTTAGGATATATAACGTTATAGACGTATATAATGTCCGCACCGAGACGTACGAGACGACACGACCGGGATTCTGTAAAACATTACCAGCGAGGGTCTAGATGGGTTAGGTTAGGTTATATTACGATATAGACGTATATAATGTGCCCACCGAGAAGTAGGGGCCGACCCGCCAGGAATGTTGGAAAATACTACATTCGAGATGTTAAGTTGCCTTAGGTTAGGATATAAAAAATTATAGACGTATATAATGTCCCCACGGAAAAGTACGGGCCGACACGACCGGGATTTTGTAAAACATTAACAGCGAGGGTCTAGATGGGTTAGGTTAGGTTATATTACGATATAGACGTACATAATGTGCCCACCGAGAAGTAGGGTCCGACCCGCCAAGACTGTTGGAAAATACTACATCCGAGAGGTTAAGTTGCCTTAGGTTAGGATATATAACGTTATAGACGTATATAATGTCCGCACCGAGACGTGCGGGACGACACGACCGGGATTCTGTAAAACATTACCAGCGAGGTTCTAGATGGGTTAGGTTAGGTTATATTACGATATAGACGTATATAATGTGCCCACCGAGAAGTAGGGGCCGACCCGCCAGGAATGTTGTGAAATACTACATCCGAGATGTTAGGTTCCCTTAGGTTAGGATATATAACGTTATGGACGTATATAATGTCCGCACCGAGACGTACGAGACGACACGACCGGGATTCTGTAAAACATTACCAGCGAGGGTCTAGATGGGTTAGGTTAGGTTATATCACGATATAGACGTATATAATGTGCCCACCGAGAAGTAGGGGCCGACCCGCCAGGAATGTTGGAAAATACTACAATCGAGATGTTAAGTTGCCTTAGGTTAGGATATATAAAATTATAGACGTATAAAATGTCCCCACGGAAAAGTACGGCCCGACATGACCGGGATTTTGGAAAACATTACAAGCGAGGGTCTAGATGGGTTAGTTTAGGTTATATTACGATATAGACGTATATAATGTACCCACCGAGAAGTAGGGTCCGACCCGCCAGGAATGTTCGAAAATACTACATCCGAGATGTTAAGTTGCCTTTGGTTAGGATATATAACGTTGTAGACGTATATAATGTCCGCACCGAGAAGTACGGTACGACACGACCGGGATTCTGTAAAACATTACAAGCGAGCGGCTAGATGGGTTAGGTTAGGTTATATTACGTTATAAACGTATATAATGTTCCCACCGAGAAGTGGGGCCGACCAGCCAGGAATGTTGTTAAATACTGCATCCGAGATGTTAGGTTCCCTTAGGTTAGGATATATAAAGTTATAGACGTATATAATGCCCCACCGAGAAGTACGGGCCGACAGGACCGGGATTTTGTAAAACATTACCAGCGAGGGTCTAGATGGGTTAGGTTAGGTTATATTACGATATAGACGTATATAATGTGCCCACCGAGAAGTAGGGTCCGACCCGCCAGGAATGTTCGAAAATACTACATCCGAGATGTTAAGTTGCCTTTGGTTAGGATATATAACGTTGTAGACGTATATAATGTCCGCACCGAGACGTACGGTACGACACGACCGGGATTCTGTAAAACATTACAAGCGAGCGGCTAGATGGGTTAGGTTAGGTTATATTACGTTATAAACGTATATAATGTTCCCACCGAGAAGTGGGGCCGACCAGCCAGGAATGTTGTTAAATACTGCATCCGAGATGTTAGGTTCCCTTAGGTTAGGATATATAAAGTTATAGACGTATATAATGCCCCACCGAGAAGTACGGGCCGACAGGACCGGGATTTTGTAAAACATTACCAGCGAGGGTCTAGATGGGTTAGGTTAGGTTATATTACGATATAGACGTATATAATGTGCCCACCGAGAAGTAGGGGCCGACCCGCCAGGAATGTTGGAAAATACTACATCCGAGATGTTAGGTTGCCTTAGGCTAGGATATATAACGATATAGACGTATATAATGTCCCCACGGAGAAGTACGGGCCGACACGACCGGGATTTTGTAAAACATTACCTGCGAGGTTCTAGATGGGTTAGGTTAGGTTATATTACGTTATAGACGTAAATAATGTTCCCACCGAGAAGTGGGGCCGACCCGCCAGGAATGTTGTGAAATACTACATTCGAGATGTTAGGTTGCCTTTGGTTAGGATATATAACGTTATAGACGTATATAATGTCCGCACCGAGACGTACGGGACGACACGACCGGGATTCTGTAAAACATTACAAGCGAGGGTCTAGATGGGTTAGGTTAGGTTATACTTCGTTATAAACGTATATAATGTTCCCACCGAGAAGTGGGGCCGACCAGCCAGGAATGTTGTAAAATACTACATCCGAGATGTTAGGTTCCCTTAGGTTAGGATATATAACGTTATAGACGTATATAATGTCCGCACCGAGACGTACGGGCCGACACGACCGGGATTCTGTAAAACATTACCAGCGAGGGGCTAGATGGGTTAGGTTAGGTTATATTATGTTATAAACGTATATAATGTTCCCACCGAGAAGTGGGGCCGACCCGCCAGGAATGTTGTGAAATACTACATTCGAGATGTTAGGCTGCCTTTGGTTAGGATATATAACGTTATAGATGTATATAATGTCCGCACCGAGACGTACGGGACGACACGAACGGAATTCTGTAAAACATTACAAGCGAGGGTCTAGATGGGTTAGGTTAGGTTCTACTTCGTTATAAACGTATATAATGTTCCCACCGAGAAGTGGGGCCGACCAGCCAGGAATGTTGTGAAATACTACATCCGAGATGTTAGGTTGCCTTAGGTTAGGATATATAACGTTATAGACGTATATAATGTCCGCACCGAGACGTACGGGCCGACAGGACCGGGATTCTGCAAAACATTACAAGCGAGGGGCTAGATGGGTTAGGTTAGGTTATACTACGTTATAAACGTATATAATGTTCCCACCGAGAAGTGGGGCCGACCAGCCAGGAATGTTGTGAAATACTACATCCGTGAAGTTAGGTTCCCTTAGGTTAGGATATATAACGTTACAGACGTATATAATGTCCCCACCGGGACGTACGGGACGACACGACCGGGATTCTGTAAAACATTACAAGCGAGGGGCTAGATGGGTTAGGTTAGGTTATATTACGTTATAAATGTATATAATGTTCCCACCGAGAAGTGGGGCCGACCAGCCAGGAATGTTGTGAAATACTACATCCGAGATGATAGGTTCCCTTAGGTTAGGATATATAACGTTATAGACGTAAATAATGTCCCCACCGAGAAGTACGGGCCGACACGACCGGGATTTTGTAAAACATTACCAGCGAGGGTCTAGGTGGGTTAGGTTAGGTTATATTACGATATAGACGTACATAATGTTCCCACCGAGAAGTAGCGGCCGCCCCGCCAGGGATGTTGGAAAATACTACATCCGAGATGTTAGGTTGCCTTAGGTTAGGATATATAACGATATAGACGTATATAATGTCCGCACCGAGACCTACGAGACGACACGGACGGGATTCTGTAAAACATTACCAGCGAGGGTCTAGATGGGTTAGCTTAGGTTATATTACGATATAGACGTATATAATGTGCCCACCGAGAAGTAGGGACTGACCCGCCAGGAATGTTGGAAAATACTACATCCGAGATGTTAAGTTGCCTTAGGTTAGGATATATAAAATTATAGACGTATATAATGTCCACACGGAAAAGTACGGGCCGACACGACTGGGATTTTGTAAAACATAACCAGCGAGGGGCTAGATGGGTTAGGTTAGGTTATATTACGTTATAAACGTATATAATGTTCCCACCGAGAAGTGGGGCCGACCCGCCAGGAATGTTGTGAAATACTACATCCGAGATGTTAGGTTCCCCTAGGTTAGGATATATAACGTTATAGACGTATATAATGTCCGCACCGAGACGTACGAGACGACACGACCGGGATTCTGTAAAACATTACCAGCGAGGGTCTAGATGGGTTAGGTTAGGTTATATTACGATATAGACGTATATAATGTGCCCACCGAGAAGTAGGGGCCGACCCGCCAGGAATGTTGGAAAATACTACATTCGAGATGTTAAGTTGCCTTAGGTTAGGATATAAAAAATTATAGACGTATATAATGTCCCCACGGAAAAGTACGGGCCGACACGACCGGGATTTTGTAAAACATTAACAGCGAGGGTCTAGATGGGTTAGGTTAGGTTATATTACGATATAGACGTATATAATGTGCCCACCGAGAAGTAGGGTCCGACCCGCCAAGACTGTTGGAAAATACTACATCCGAGAGGTTAAGTTGCCTTAGGTTAGGATATATAACGTTATAGACGTATATAATGTCCGCACCGAGACGTGCGGGACGACACGACCGGGATTCTGTAAAACATTACCAGCGAGGTTCTAGATGGGTTAGGTTAGGTTATATTACGATATAGACGTATATAATGTGCCCACCGAGAAGTAGGGGCCGACCCGCCAGGAATGTTGTGAAATACTACATCCGAGATGTTAGGTTCCCTTAGGTTAGGATATATAACGTTATGGACGTATATAATGTCCGCACCGAGACGTACGAGACGACACGACCGGGATTCTGTAAAACATTACCAGCGAGGGTCTAGATGGGTTAGGTTAGGTTATATCACGATATAGACGTATATAATGTGCCCACCGAGAAGTAGGGGCCGACCCGCCAGGAATGTTGGAAAATACTACAATCGAGATGTTAAGTTGCCTTAGGTTAGGATATATAAAATTATAGACGTATAAAATGTCCCCACGGAAAAGTACGGCCCGACATGACCGGGATTTTGGAAAACATTACAAGCGAGGGTCTAGATGGGTTAGTTTAGGTTATATTACGATATAGACGTATATAATGTACCCACCGAGAAGTAGGGTCCGACCCGCCAGGAATGTTCGAAAATACTACATCCGAGATGTTAAGTTGCCTTTGGTTAGGATATATAACGTTGTAGACGTATATAATGTCCGCACCGAGACGTACGGTACGACACGACCGGGATTCTGTAAAACATTACAAGCGAGCGGCTAGATGGGTTAGGTTAGGTTATATTACGTTATAAACGTATATAATGTTCCCACCGAGAAGTGGGGCCGACCAGCCAGGAATGTTGTTAAATACTGCATCCGAGATGTTAGGTTCCCTTAGGTTAGGATATATAAAGTTATAGACGTATATAATGCCCCACCGAGAAGTACGGGCCGACAGGACCGGGATTTTGTAAAACATTACCAGCGAGGGTCTAGATGGGTTAGGTTAGGTTATATTACGATATAGACGTATATAATGTGCCCACCGAGAAGTAGGGGCCGACCCGCCAGGAATGTTGGAAAATACTACATCCGAGATGTTAGGTTGCCTTAGGCTAGGATATATAACGATATAGACGTATATAATGTCCCCACGGAGAAGTACGGGCCGACACGACCGGGATTTTGTAAAACATTACCTGCGAGGTTCTAGATGGGTTAGGTTAGGTTATATTACGTTATAGACGTAAATAATGTTCCCACCGAGAAGTGGGGCCGACCCGCCAGGAATGTTGTGAAATACTACATTCGAGATGTTAGGTTGCCTTTGGTTAGGATATATAACGTTATAGACGTATATAATGTCCGCACCGAGACGTACGGGACGACACGACCGGGATTCTGTAA
Organism: Xylocopa violacea; assembly: GCA_963969225.1. Classification (NCBI taxonomy): domain Eukaryota; kingdom Metazoa; phylum Arthropoda; class Insecta; order Hymenoptera; family Apidae; genus Xylocopa; species Xylocopa violacea. The sequence goes on along the minus strand of CAXAJV010000732.1, from coordinate 1,885,108 downwards.
AACATTACAAGCGAGGGTCTAGATGGGTTAGGTTAGGTTATACTTCGTTATAAACGTATATAATGTTCCCACCGAGAAGTGGGGCCGACCAGCCAGGAATGTTGTAAAATACTACATCCGAGATGTTAGGTTCCCTTAGGTTAGGATATATAACGTTATAGACGTATATAATGTCCGCACCGAGACGTACGGGCCGACACGACCGGGATTCTGTAAAACATTACCAGCGAGGTGCTAGATGGGTTAGGTTAGGTTATATTATGTTATAAACGTATATAATGTTCCCACCGAGAAGTGGGGCCGACCCGCCAGGAATGTTGTGAAATACTACATTCGAGATGTTAGGCTGCCTTTGGTTAGGATATATAACGTTATAGATGTATATAATGTCCGCACCGAGACGTACGGGACGACACGAACGGAATTCTGTAAAACATTACAAGCGAGGGTCTAGATGGGTTAGGTTAGGTTCTACTTCGTTATAAACGTATATAATGTTCCCACCGAGAAGTGGGGCCGACCAGCCAGGAATGTTGTGAAATACTACATCCGAGATGTTAGGTTGCCTTAGGTTAGGATATATAACGTTATAGACGTATATAATGTCCGCACCGAGACGTACGGGCCGACAGGACCGGGATTCTGCAAAACATTACAAGCGAGGGGCTAGATGGGTTAGGTTAGGTTATACTACGTTATAAACGTATATAATGTTCCCACCGAGAAGTGGGGCCGACCAGCCAGGAATGTTGTGAAATACTACATCCGTGAAGTTAGGTTCCCTTAGGTAAGGATATATAACGTTACAGACGTATATAATGTCCCCACCGGGACGTACGGGACGACACGACCGGGATTCTGTAAAACATTACAAGCGAGGGGCTAGATGGGTTAGGTTAGGTTATATTACGTTATAAATGTATATAATGTTCCCACCGAGAAGTGGGGCCGACCAGCCAGGAATGTTGTGAAATACTACATCCGAGATGATAGGTTCCCTTAGGTTAGGATATATAACGTTATAGACGTAAATAATGTCCCCACCGAGAAGTACGGGCCGACACGACCGGGATTTTGTAAAACATTACCAGCGAGGGTCTAGGTGGGTTAGGTTAGGTTATATTACGATATAGACGTACATAATGTTCCCACCGAGAAGTAGCGGCCGCCCCGCCAGGGATGTTGGAAAATACTACATCCGAGATGTTAGGTTGCCTTAGGTTAGGATATATAACGATATAGACGTATATAATGTCCGCACCGAGACCTACGAGACGACACGAACGGGATTCTGTAAAACATTACCAGCGAGGGTCTAGATGGGTTAGGTTAGGTTATATTACGATATAGACGTATATAATGTGCCCACCGAGAAGTAGGGACTGACCCGCCAGGAATGTTGGAAAATACTACATCCGAGATGTTAAGTTGCCTTAGGTTAGGATATATAAAATTATAGACGTATATAATGTCCACACGGAAAAGTACGGGCCGACACGACTGGGATTTTGTAAAACATAACCAGCGAGGGGCTAGATGGGTTAGGTTAGGTTATATTACGTTATAAACGTATATAATGTTCCCACCGAGAAGTGGGGCCGACACGCCAGGAATGTTGTGAAATACTACATCCGAGATGTTAGGTTCCCCTAGGTTAGGATATATAACGTTATAGACGTATATAATGTCCGCACCGAGACGTACGAGACGACACGACCGGGATTCTGTAAAACATTACCAGCGAGGGTCTAGATGGGTTAGGTTAGGTTATATTACGATATAGACGTATATAATGTGCCCACCGAGAAGTAGGGGCCGACCCGCCAGGAATGTTGGAAAATACTACATTCGAGATGTTAAGTTGCCTTAGGTTAGGATATAAAAAATTATAGACGTATATAATGTCCCCACGGAAAAGTACGGGCCGACACGACCGGGATTTTGTAAAACATTAACAGCGAGCGTCTAGATGGGTTAGGTTAGGTTATATTACGATATAGACGTATATAATGTGCCCACCGAGAAGTAGGGTCCGACCCGCCAAGACTGTTGGAAAATACTACATCCGAGAGGTTAAGTTGCCTTAGGTTAGGATATATAACGTTATAGACGTATATAATGTCCGCACCGAGACGTACGGGACGACACGACCGGGATTCTGTAAAACATTACCAGCGAGGTTCTAGATGGGTTAGGTTAGGTTATATTACGATATAGACGTATATAATGTGCCCACCGAGAAGTAGGGGCCGACCCGCCAGGAATGTTGTGAAATACTACATCCGAGATGTTAGGTTCCCTTAGGTTAGGATATATAACGTTATAGACGTATATAATGTCCGCACCGAGACGTACGAGACGACACGACCGGGATTCTGTAAAACATTACCAGCGAGGGTCTAGATGGGTTAGGTTAGGTTATATCACGATATAGACGTATATAATGTGCCCACCGAGAAGTAGGGGCCGACCCGCCAGGAATGTTGGAAAATACTACAATCGAGATGTTAAGTTGCCTTAGGTTAGGATATATAAAATTATAGACGTATAAAATGTCCCCACGGAAAAGTACGGCCCGACATGACCGGGATTTTGGAAAACATTACAAGCGAGGGTCTAGATGGGTTAGTTTAGGTTATATTACGATATAGACGTATATAATGTACCCACCGAGAAGTAGGGTCCGACCCGCCAGGAATGTTCGAAAATACTACATCCGAGATGTTAAGTTGCCTTTGGTTAGGATATATAACGTTGTAGACGTATATAATGTCCGCACCGAGACGTACGGTACGACACGACCGGGATTCTGTAAAACATTACAAGCGAGCGGCTAGATGGGTTAGGTTAGGTTATATTACGTTATAAACGTATATAATGTTCCCACCGAGAAGTGGGGCCGACCAGCCAGGAATGTTGTTAAATACTGCATCCGAGATGTTAGGTTCCCTTAGGTTAGGATATATAAAGTTATAGACGTATATAATGCCCCACCGAGAAGTACGGGCCGACAGGACCGGGATTTTGTAAAACATTACCAGCGAGGGTCTAGATGGGTTAGGTTAGGTTATATTACGATATAGACGTATATAATGTGCCCACCGAGAAGTAGGGTCCGACCCGCCAAGACTGTTGGAAAATACTACATCCGAGAGGTTAAGTTGCCTTAGGTTAGGATATATAACGTTATAGACGTATATAATGTCCGCACCGAGAAGTACGGGCCGACACGACCGGGATTTTGTAAAACATTACCAGCGAGGGTCTAGATGGGTTAGGTTAGGTTATATTACGATATAGACGTATATAATGTGCCCACCGAGAAGTAGTCGCCGACCTGCCAGGAATGTTGTGAAATACAACATCCGAAATGTTAGGTTCCCTTAGGTTAGGATATATAACGTTATAGACGTAAATAATGTCCGCACCGAGACGTACGAGACGACACGACCGGGATTCTGTAAAACATTACAAGCGAGGGGCTAGATGGGTTATGTTAGGTTATACTACGTTATAAACGTATATAATGTTCCCACCGAGAAGTGGGGCCGACCAGCCAGGAATTTTGTGAAATACTACATCCGAGATGTTAGGTTCCCTTAGGTTAGGATATATAACGTTACAGACGTATATAATGTCCCCACCGGGACGTACGGGACGACACGACCGGGATTCTGTAAAACATTACAAGCGAGGGGCTAGATGGGTTAGGTTAGGTTATATTACGTTATAAATGTATATAATGTTCCCACCGAGAAGTGGGGCCGACCAGCCAGGAATGTTGTGAAATACTACATCCGAGATGTTATGTTGCCTTAGGTTAGGATATATAACGTTATAGACGTATATAATGTCCGCACCGAGACGTACGGGCCGACACGACCGGGATTCTGCAAAACATTACAAGCGAGGGGCTAGATGGGTTAGGTTAGGTTATACTACGTTATAAACGTATATAATGTTCCCACCGAGAAGTGGGGCCGACCAGCCAGGAATGTTGTGAAATACTACATCCGTGAAGTTAGGTTCCCTTAGGTTAGGATATATAACGTTACAGACGTATATAATGTCCCCACCGGGACGTACGGGACGACACGACCGGGATTCTGTAAAACATTACAAGCGAGGGGCTAGATGGGTTAGGTTAGGTTATATTACGTTATAAATGTATATAATGTTCCCACCGAGAAGTGGGGCCGACCAGCCAGGAATGTTGTGAAATACTACATCCGAGATCATAGGTTCCCTTAGGTTAGGATATATAACGTTATAGACGTAAATAATGTCCCCACCGAGAAGTACGGGCCGACACGACCGGGATTTTGTAAAACATTACCAGCGAGGGTCTAGGTGGGTTAGGTTAGGTTATATTACGATATAGACGTATATAATGTGCCCACCGAGAAGTAGGGACTGACCCGCCAGGAATGTTGGAAAATACTACATCCGAGATGTTAAGTTGCCTTAGGTTAGGATATATAAAATTATAGACGTATATAATGTCCACACGGAAAAGTACGGGCCGACACGACTGGGATTTTGTAAAACATAACCAGCGAGGGGCTAGATGGGTTAGGTTAGGTTATACTACGTTATAAACGTATATAATGTTCCCACCGAGAAGTGGGGCCGACCCGCCAGGAATGTTGTGAAATACTACATCCGAGATGTTAGGTTCCCCTAGGTTAGGATATATAACGTTATAGACGTATATAATGTCCGCACCGAGACGTACGAGACGACACGACCGGGATTCTATAAAACATTACCAGCGAGGGTCTAGATGGGTTAGGTTAGGTTATATTACAATATAGACGTATATAATGTGCCCACCGAGAAGTAGGGGCCGACCCGCCAGGAATGTTGGAAAATACTACATTCGAGATGTTAAGTTGCCTTAGGTTAGGATATAAAAAATTATAGACGTATATAATGTCCCCACGGAAAAGTACGGGCCGTCACGACCGGGATTTTGTAAAACATTAACAGCGAGGGTCTAGATGGGTTAGGTTAGGTTATATTACGATATAGACGTATATAATGTGCCCACCGAGAAGTAGGGTCCGACCCGCCAAGACTGTTGGAAAATACTACATCCGAGAGGTTAAGTTGCCTTAGGTTAGGATATATAACGTTATAGACGTATATAATGTCCGCACCGAGACGTACGGGACGACACGACCGGGATTCTGTAAAACATTACCAGCGAGGTTCTAGATGGGTTAGGTTAGGTTATATTACGATATAGACGTATATAATGTGCCCACCGAGAAGTAGGGGCCGACCCGCCAGGAATGTTGTGAAATACTACATCCGAGATGTTAGGTTCCCTTAGGTTAGGATATATAACGTTATAGACGTATATAATGTCCGCACCGAGACGTACGAGACGACACGACCGGGATTCTGTAAAACATTACCAGCGAGGGTCTAGATGGGTTAGGTTAGGTTATATCACGATATAGACGTATATAATGTGCCCACCGAGAAGTAGGGGCCGACCCGCCAGGAATGTTGGAAAATACTACAATCGAGATGTTAAGTTGCCTTAGGTTAGGATATATAAAATTATAGACGTATAAAATGTCCCCACGGAAAAGTACGGCCCGACATGACCGGGATTTTGGAAAACATTACAAGCGAGGGTCTAGATGGGTTAGTTTAGGTTATATTACGTCATAGACGTAAATAATGTTCCCACCGAGAAGTGGGGCCGACCCGCCAGGAATGTTGTGAAATACTACATTCGAGATGTTAGGTTGCCTTAGGTTAGGATATATAAATTTATAGACGTATATAATGTCCGGCTTCGTGACGTACGGCAAGACACGAACGGGATTCTGTGAAACATTACAAGCGAGGGTGTAGGTGGCTTAGGTTAGGTTATATTACGTTACAGATGTATATAATGTGCCCACCGAGTAGTAGGGGCCGACCCGCCAGGAATGTTGTGAAATACTACATCCGAGATGTTAGGTTCCCTTAGGTTAGGATATATAACGTTATAGACGTATATAATATCCGCACCGAGACGTACGAGACGACACGACCGGGATTCTGTAAAACATTACCAGCGAGGGTCTAGATGGGTTAGGTTAGGTTATATTACGATATAGACGTATATAATGTGCCCACCGAGAAGTAGGGGCCGACCCGCCAGGAATGTTGTGAAATACTACATCCGAGATGTTAGGTTTCCTTAGGTTAGGATATATAACGTTACAGACGTATATAATGTCCGCACCGGGACGTACGGGACGACGCGACCGGGATTCTGTAAAACATTACAAGCGAGGGGCTAGATGGGTTAGGTTAGGTTATATTACGTTGTAAACGTATATAATGTTCCCACCGAGAAGTGGGGCCGACCAGCCAGGAATGTTGTGAAATACTACATCCGAGATGATAGGTTCCCTTAGGTTAGGATATATAACGTTATAGACGTAAATAATGTCCCCACCGAGAAGTACGGGCCGACACGACCGGGATTTTGTAAAACATTACCAGCGAGGGTCTAGGTGGGTTAGGTTAGGTTATATTACGATATAGACGTATATAATGTTCCCACCGAGAAGTAGCGGCCGCCCCGCCAGGGATGTTGGAAAATACTACATCCGAGATGTTAGGTTGCCTTAGGTTAGGATATATAACGATATAGACGTATATAATGTCCGCACCGAGACCTACGAGACGACACGACCGGGATTCTGTAAAACATTACCAGCGAGGGTCTAGATGGGTTAGGGTAGGTTATATTACGATATAGACGTATATAATGTGCCCACCGAGAAGTAGGGCCTGACCCGCCAGGAATGTTGGAAAATACTACATCCGAGATGTTAAGTTGCCTTAGGTTAGGATATATAAAATTATAGACGTATATAATGTCCACACGGAAAAGTACAGGCCGACACGACTGGGATTTTGTAAAACATAACCAGCGAGGGGCTAGATGGGTTAGGTTAGGTTATATTACGTTATAAACGTATATAATGTTCCCACCGAGAAGTGGGGCCGACCCGCCAAGAATGTTGTGAAACACTGCATTCGAGATGTTATGTTGCCTTAGGTTAGGATATATAAAATTATAGACGTATATAATGTCCCCACGGAAAAGTACGGGCCGACACGACCGGGATTTTGTAAAACATTAACAGCGAGGGTCTAGATGGGTTGGGTTAGGTTATATTACGATATAGAAGTATATATTGTACCCACCGAGAAGTAGGGTCCGACCAGCCAAGACTGTTGGAAAATACTACATCCGAGATGTTAGGTTGCCTTAGGTTAGGATATATAACGTTATAGACGTATATAATGTCCGCACCGAGACGTACGGGCCGACACGACCGGGATTCTGCAAAACATTACAAGCGAGGGGCTAGATGGGTTAGGTTAGGTTATACTACGTTATAAACGTATATAATGTTCCCACCGAGAAGTAGCGGCCGCCCCGCCAGGGATGTTGGAAAATACTACATCCGAGATGTTAGGTTGCCTTAGGTTAGGATATATAACGATATAGACGTATATAATGTCCGCACCGAGACCTACGAGACGACACGACCGGGATTCTGTAAAACATTACCAGCGAGGGTCTAGATGGGTTAGGTTAGGTTATATTACGATATAGACGTATATAATGTGCCCACCGAGAAGTAGGGGCCGACCCACCAGGAATGTTGGAAAATACTACATCCGAGATGTTAGGTTCCCTTAGGTTAGGATATATAACGTTATAGCCGTATATAATTTCCGCACCGAGACGTACGAGACGACACGACCGGGATTCTGTAAAACATTACCAGCGAGGGTCTAGATGGGTTAGGTTAGGTTATATTACGTTATAGACGTATATAATGTGCCCACCGAGAAGTAGGGGCCGAGACGCCAGGAATGTTGGAAAATACTACATCGGAGATGTTAAGTTGCCTTAGGTTAGAATATATAACGTTACAGACGTATATAATGACCGCACCGGGACGTACGGGACGACGCGACCGGGATTCTGTAAAACATTACAAGCGAGGGGCTAGATGGGTTAGGTTAGGTTATATTACGTTATAAACGTATATAATGTTCCCACCGAGAAGTGGGGCCGACCAGCCAGGAATGTTGTGAAATACTACATCCGAGATGATAGGTTCCCTTAGGTTAGGATATATAAGGTTATAGACATATATAATGTCCGCACCGAGACGTACGAGACGACACGACCGGGATTCTGTAAAACATTACCAGCGAGGGTCTAGATGGGTTAGGTTAGGTTATATTACGTCATAGACGTAAATAATGTTCCCACCGAGAAGTGGGGCCGACCCGCCAGGAATGTTGTAAAATACTACATTCGAGATGTTAGGTTGCCTTAGGTTAGGATATATAAATTTATAGACGTATATAATGTCCGGCTTCGTGACGTACGGCAAGACACGAACGGGATTCTGTGAAACATTACAAGCGAGGGTGTAGGTGGCTTAGGTTAGGTTATATTACGTTACAGATGTATATAATGTGCCCACCGAGTAGTAGGGGCCGACCCGCCAGGAATGTTGTGAAATACTACATCCGAGATGTTAGGTTCCCTTAGGTTAGGATATATAACGTTATAGACGTATATAATATCCGCACCGAGACGTACGAGACGACACGACCGGGATTCTGTAAAACATTACCAGCGAGGGTCTAGATGGGTTAGGTTAGGTTATATTACGTTATAGACGTATATAATGTGCCCACCGAGAAGTAGGGGCCGAGACGCCAGGAATGTTGGAAAATACTACATCGGAGATGTTAAGTTGCCTTAGGTTAGAATATATAACGTTACAGACGTATATAATGACCGCACCGGGACGTACGGGACGACGCGACCGGGATTCTGTAAAACATTACAAGCGAGGGGCTAGATGGGTTAGGTTAGGTTATATTACGTTATAAACGTATATAATGTTCCCACCGAGAAGTGGGGCCGACCAGCCAGGAATGTTGTGAAATACTACATCCGAGATGATAGGTTCCCTTAGGTTAGGATATATAAGGTTATAGACATATATAATGTCCGCACCGAGACGTACGAGACGACACGACCGGGATTCTGTAAAACATTACCAGCGAGGGTCTAGATGGGTTAGGTTAGGTTATATTACGTCATAGACGTAAATAATGTTCCCACCGAGAAGTGGGGCCGACCCGCCAGGAATGTTGTAAAATACTACATTCGAGATGTTAGGTTGCCTTAGGTTAGGATATATAAATTTATAGACGTATATAATGTCCGGCTTCGTGACGTACGGCAAGACACGAACGGGATTCTGTGAAACATTACAAGCGAGGGTGTAGGTGGCTTAGGTTAGGTTATATTACGTTACAGATGTATATAATGTGCCCACCGAGTAGTAGGGGCCGACCCGCCAGGAATGTTGTGAAATACTACATCCGAGATGTTAGGTTCCCTTAGGTTAGGATATATAACGTTATAGACGTATATAATATCCGCACCGAGACGTACGAGACGACACGACCGGGATTCTGTAAAACATTACCAGCGAGGGTCTAGATGGGTTAGGTTAGGTTATATTACGATATAGACGTATATAATGTGCCCACCGAGAAGTAGGGGCCGACCCGCCAGGAATGTTGTGAAATACTACATCCGAGATGTTAGGTTCCCTTAGGTTAGGATATATAACGTTACAGACGTATATGATGTCCGCACTGGGACGTACGGGACGACGCGACCGGGATTCTGTAAAACATTACAAGCGAGGGTCTAGATGGGTTAGGTTAGGTTATATTACGTTATAAACGTATACAATGTTCCCACCGAGAAGTGGGGCCCACCAGCCAGGAATGTTGGAAAATACTACATCCGAGATGTTAGGTTCCCTTAGGTTAGGATATATAACGTTATAGCCGTATATAATTTCCGCACCGAGACGTACGAGACGACACGACCGGGATTCTGTAAAACATTACCAGCGAGGGTCTAGATGGGTTAGGTTAGGTTATATTACGTTATAGACGTATATAATGTGCCCACCGAGAAGTAGGGGCCGAGCAGCCAGGAATGTTGGAAAATACTACATCGGAGATGTTAAGTTGCCTTAGGTTAGAATATATAACGTTATAGACGTATATAATATCCGCACCGAGACGTACGAATCGACACGACCGGGATTCTGTAAAACATTACCAGCGAGGGTCTAGATGGGTTAGGTTAGGTTATATTACGATATAGACGTATATAATGTGCCCACCGAGAAGTAGGGGCCGACCCGCCAGGAATGTTGTGAAATACTACATCCGAGATGTTAGGTTCCCTTAGGTTAGGATATATAACGTTATAGACGTATATAATGTCCGCACCGAGATGTACGAGACGACACGACAGGGATTCTGTAAAACATTACCAGCGAGGGTCTAGATGGGTTAGGTTAGGTTATATTACGATATAGACGTATATAATGTGCCCACCGGGAAGTAGGGTCCGACCCGCCAAGACTGTTGGAAAATACTACATCCGAGAGGTTAAGTTGCCTTAGGTTAGGATATATAACGTTATAGACGTAAATAATGTCCCCACCGAGAAGTACGGGCCGACACGACCGGGATTTTGTAAAACATTACCAGCGAGGGTCTAGATGGGTTAGGTTAGGTTATATTACGCTATAAACCTATATAATGTTCCCACCGAGAAGTGAGGCCGACCAGCCAGGATTGTTGTGAAATACTACATCCGAGATGTTAGGTTCCCTTAGGTTAGGATATATAAAGTTATAGACGTATATAATGTCCGCATCGAGACGTACGTGCCGATGCGACCGGGATTTTGTAAAACATTAACAGCGAGTGTCTAGATGGGTTAGGTTAGGTTATATTACGATATAGACGTATATAATGTGCCCACCGAGATGTAGGGTCCGACCCGCCAAGAATGTTGGAAAATACTACATCCGAGAGGTTAAGTTGCCTTTGGTTAGGGTATATAACGTCATAGACGTATATAATGTTCGCACCGAGACGTACGGGACGACACGACCGGGATTCTGTAAAACATTCCCAGCTAGGGGCTAGATGGGTTAGGTTAGGTTATATTACGTTATAGACGTATATAATGTGCCCACCGAGAAGTAGGGGCCGACCCGCCAGGAATGTTGGAAAATATTACATCGGAGATGTTAAGTTGCCTTAGGTTAGAATATATAACGTTATAGACGTATATAATATCCGCACCGAGACGTACGGGCCGACACGACCGGGATTCTGCAAAACATTACAAGCGAGGGGCTAGATGGGTTAGGTTAGGTTATACTACGTTATAAACGTATATAATGTTCCCACGGAGAAGTGGGGCAGACCAGCCAGGAATGTTGTGAAATACTACATACGTGAAGTTAGGTTCCCTTAGGTTAGGATACATAACGTTATGGACATATATAATGTCCGCACCGAGACATACGAGACGACACGACCGGGATTCTGTAAAACATTACCAGCGAGGGTCTAGATGGGTTAGGTTAGGTTATTTTACGATATAGACGTATATAATGTGCCCACCGAGAAGTAGGGGCCGACCCACCAGGAATGTTGGAAAATACTACATCCGAGATGTTAGGTTCCCTTAGGTTAGGATATATAACGTTAAAGCCGTATATAATTTCCGCACCGAGACGTACGAGACGACACGACCGGGATTCTGTAAAACATTACCAGCGAGGGTCTAGATGGGTTAGGTTAGGTTATATTACGATATAGACGTATATAATGTGCCCACCGAGAAGTGGGGGCCAACCCGCCAGGAATGTTGTGAAATACTACATCCGAGATGTTAGGTTCCCTTAGGTTAGGATATATAACGTTATAGACGTATATAATGTCCACACCGAGATGTACGAGACGACACGACCGGGATTCTGTAAAACATTACCAGCGAGGGTCTAGATGGGTTAGGTTAGGTTATATTACGATATAGACGTATATAATGTGCCCACCGGGAAGTAGGGGCCGACCCGCCAGGAATGTTGGAAAATACTACATCCGAGAAGTTAAGTTGCCTTAGGTTAGGATATATAACGTTATAGACGTATATAATGTCCGCACCGAGACGTACGGGACGACTCGACCGGGATTCTGTAAAACATTACCAGCGAGGGTCTAGATGGGTTAGGTTAGGTTATATTACGTTATAGACGTAAATAATGTTCCCACCGAGAAGAGGGGCAGACCCGCCAGGAATGTTTTGAAATACTACATTCGAGACGTTAGGTTGCCTTTGGTTAGGATATATAACGTTATAGACGTATATAATGTCCGCACCGAGACGTACGGGACGACACGTCCGGGATTCTGTAAAACATTACAAGCGAGGTGCTAGATGGGTTAGGTTAGGTTATACTACGTTATAAACGTATATAATGTTCCCACCGAGAAGTGGGGCCGACCCGCCAGGAATGTTGTGAAATACTACATCCGAGATGTTAGGTTGCCTTAGGTTAGGATATATAACGATATAGACGTATATAATGTCCGCACCGAGACCTACGAGACGACACGACCGGGATTCTGTAAAACATTACCAGCGAGGGTCTAGATGGGTTAGGTTAGGTTATATTACGATATAGACGTATATAATGTGCCCACCGAGAAGTAGGGACTGACCCGCCAGGAATGTTGGAAAATACTACATCCGAGATGTTAAGTTGCCTTAGCTTAGGATATATAAAATTATAGACGTATATAATGTCCACACGGAAAAGTACGGGCCGACACGACTGGGAATTTGGAAAACATAACCAGCGAGTGGCTAGATGGGTTAGGTTAGGTTATATTACGTTATAAACGTATATAATGTTCCCACCGAGAAGTTTGGCCGACCCGCCAGGAATGTTGTGAAACACTACATTCGAGATGTTAGGTTGCCTTTGGTTAGGATATATAACGTTATAGACGTATATAATGTCCGCACCGAGACGTACGGGACGACACGACCGGGATTCTGTAAAACGTTACAAGCGAGGGTCTAGATGGGTTAGGTTAGGTTATACTTCGTTATAAACGTATATAATGTTCCCACCGAGAAGTGGGGCCGACCAGCCAGGAATGTTGTGAAATACTACATCCGAGATGTTAGGTTCCCTTAGGTTAGGATATATAACGTTATAGACGTATATAATGTCCGCTCCGAGACGTACGGGCCGACACGACCGGGATTCTGCAAAACATTACAAGCGAGGGGCTAGATGGGTTAGGTTAGGTTATACTACGTTATAAACGTATATAATATTCCCACCGAAAAGTGGGGCCGACCAGCCAGGAATGTTGTGAAATACTACATCCGTGATGTTAGGTTCCCTTAGGTTAGGATATATAACGTTATAGACGTATATAATGTCCGCACCGAGACGTACGTGCCGATGCGACCGGGATTTTGTAAAACATTAACAGCGAGGGTCTAGATGGGTTATGTTAGGTTATATTACGATATAGACGTACATAATGTGCCCACCGAGAAGTAGGGGCCGACTCGCCAGGAATGTTGGAAAATACTACATCCGAGATGTTAGGTTCCCTTAGTTTAGGATATATAAATTTATGGACGTATATAAATTCCGCACCGAGACGTACAGGAAGACATGAACGGGATTCTGTGAAACATTACCAGCGAGGGTCTAGGTGGGTTAGGTTAGGTTATATTACGATATAGACGTATATAATGTTCCCACCGAGAAGTAGGGTCCGACCCGCCAGGAATGTTGGAAAATACTACATCCGAGATGTTAGGTTCCCTTAGGTTAGGATATATAACGATATAGACGCATATAATGTCCCCACGGAGAATTACGGGCCGACAGGACCGGGATTTTGTAAAACATTACCAGCGAGGGTCTAGATGGGTTAGGTTAGGTTATATTACGTTATAGACGTAAATAATGTTCCCACCGAGAAGTGGGGCCGACCCGCCAGGAATGTTGTGAAATACTACATCCGAGATGTTAGGTTCCCTTAGGTTAGGATATATAACGTTATAGACGTAAATAATGTCCCCACCGAGAAGTACGAGCCGACACGACCGGGATTTTGTAAAACATTACCTGCGAGGGTCTAGATGGGTTAGGTTAGGTTATATTACGATATAGACGTATGTAATGTGCCCACCGAGAAGTAGGGGCCGACCCGCCAGGAATGTTGGAAAATACTACATCGGAGATGTTAAGTTGCCTTAGGTTAGAATATATAACGTTATAGACGTATATAATATCCGCACCGAGACGTACGGGCCGACACGACCGGGATTCTGCAAAACATTACAAGCGAGGGGCTAGATGGGTTAGGTTAGGTTATACTACGTTATAAACGTATATAATGTTCCCACCGAGAAGTGGGGCCGACCAGCCAGGAATGTTGTGAAATACTACATCCGTGAAGTTAGGTTCCCTTAGGTTAGGATATATAACGATATAGACATATATAATGTCCGCACCGAGACGTACGTGCCGATGCGACCGGGATTTTGTAAAACATTAACAGCGAGGGTCTAGATGGGTTATGTTAGGTTATATTACGATATAGACGTATATAATGTGCCCACCGAGAAGTAGGGGCCGACTCGCCAGGAATGTTGGAAAATACTACATCCGAGATGTTAGGTTCCCTTAGTTTAGGATATATAAATTTATAGACGTATATAAAGTCCGCACCGAGACGTACAGGAAGACTTGAACGGGATTCTGTGAAACATTACCAGCGAGGGTCTAGGTGGGTTAGGTTAGGTTATATTACGATATAGACGTATATAATGTTCACACCGAGAAGTAGGGTCCGACCCGCCAGGAATGTTGGAAAATACTACATCCGAGATGTTAGGTTCCCTTAGGTTAGGATATATAACGATATAGACGCATATAATGTCCCCACGGAGAATTACGGGCCGACAGGACCGGGATTTTGTAAAACATTACCAGAGAGGGTCTAGATGGGTTAGGTTAGGTTATATTACGTTATAGACGTAAATAATGTTCCCACCGAGAAGTGGGGCCGACCCGCCAGGAATGTTGTGAAATACTACATCCGAGATGTTAGGTTCCCTTAGGTTAGGATATATAACGTTATAGACGTAAATAATGTCCCCAACGAGAAGTACGGGCCGACACGACCGGGATTTTGTAAAACATTACCAGCGAGGGTCTAGATGGGTTAGGTCAGGTTATATTACGATATAGACGTATATAATGTGCCCACCGAGAAGTAGGGGCCGACCTGCCAGGAATGTTGTGAAATACTACATCCGAGATGTTAGGTTGCCTTAGGTTAGGATATATAACGATATAGACGTATATAATGTCCGCACCGAGACCTACGAGACGACACGACCGGGATTCTGTAAAACATTACCAGCGAGGGTCTAGATGGGTTAGGTTAGGTTATATTACGATATAGACGTATATAATGTGCCCACCGAGAAGTAGGGACTGACCCGCCAGGAATGTTGGAAAATACTACATCCGAGATGTTAAGTTGCCTTAGCTTAGGATATATAAAATTATAGACGTATATAATGTCCACACGGAAAAGTACGGGCCGACACGACTGGGAATTTGGAAAACATAACCAGCGAGTGGCTAGATGGGTTAGGTTAGGTTATATTACGTTATAAACGTATATAATGTTCCCACCGAGAAGTTTGGCCGACCCGCCAGGAATGTTGTGAAACACTACATTCGAGATGTTAGGTTGCCTTTGGTTAGGATATATAACGTTATAGACGTATATAATGTCCGCACCGAGACGTACGGGACGACACGACCGGGATTCTGTAAAACGTTACAAGCGAGGGTCTAGATGGGTTAGGTTAGGTTATACTTCGTTATAAACGTATATAATGTTCCCACCGAGAAGTGGGGCCGACCAGCCAGGAATGTTGTGAAATACTACATCCGAGATGTTAGGTTCCCTTAGGTTAGGATATATAACGTTATAGACGTATATAATGTCCGCTCCGAGACGTACGGGCCGACACGACCGGGATTCTGCAAAACATTACAAGCGAGGGGCTAGATGGGTTAGGTTAGGTTATACTACGTTATAAACGTATATAATATTCCCACCGAAAAGTGGGGCCGACCAGCCAGGAATGTTGTGAAATACTACATCCGTGATGTTAGGTTCCCTTAGGTTAGGATATATAACGTTATAGACGTATATAATGTCCGCACCGAGACGTACGTGCCGATGCGACCGGGATTTTGTAAAACATTAACAGCGAGGGTCTAGATGGGTTATGTTAGGTTATATTACGATATAGACGTACATAATGTGCCCACCGAGAAGTAGGGGCCGACTCGCCAGGAATGTTGGAAAATACTACATCCGAGATGTTAGGTTCCCTTAGTTTAGGATATATAAATTTATAGACGTATATAAATTCCGCACCGAGACGTACAGGAAGACATGAACGGGATTCTGTGAAACATTACCAGCGAGGGTCTAGGTGGGTTAGGTTAGGTTATATTACGATATAGACGTATATAATGTTCCCACCGAGAAGTAGGGTCCGACCCGCCAGGAATGTTGGAAAATACTACATCCGAGATGTTAGGTTCCCTTAGGTTAGGATATATAACGATATAGACGCATATAATGTCCCCACGTAGAATTACGGGCCGACAGGACCGGGATTTTGTAAAACATTACCAGCGAGGGTCTAGATGGGTTAGGTTAGGTTATATTACGTTATAGACGTAAATAATGTTCCCACCGAGAAGTGGGGCCGACCCCCCAGGAATGTTGTGAAATACTACATCCGAGATGTTAGGTTCCCTTAGGTTAGGATATATAACGTTATAGACGTAAATAATGTCCCCACCGAGAAGTACGAGCCGACACGACCGGGATTTTGTAAAACATTACCTGCGAGGGTCTAGATGGGTTAGGTTAGGTTATATTACGATATAGACGTATGTAATGTGCCCACCGAGAAGTAGGGGCCGACCCGCCAGGAATGTTGGAAAATACTACATCGGAGATGTTAAGTTGCCTTAGGTTAGAATATATAACGTTATAGACGTATATAATATCCGCACCGAGACGTACGGGCCGACACGACCGGGATTCTGCAAAACATTACAAGCGAGGGGCTAGATGGGTTAGGTTAGGTTATACTACGTTATAAACGTATATAATGTTCCCACCGAGAAGTGGGGCCGACCAGCCAGGAATGTTGTGAAATACTACATCCGTGAAGTTAGGTTCCCTTAGGTTAGGATATATAACGATATAGACATATATAATGTCCGCACCGAGACGTACGTGCCGATGCGACCGGGATTTTGTAAAACATTAACAGCGAGGGTCTAGATGGGTTATGTTAGGTTATATTACGATATAGACGTATATAATGTGCCCACCGAGAAGTAGGGGCCGACTCGCCAGGAATGTTGGAAAATACTACATCCGAGATGTTAGGTTCCCTTAGTTTAGGATATATAAATTTATAGACGTATATAAAGTCCGCACCGAGACGTACAGGAAGACATGAACGGGATTCTGTGAAACATTACCAGCGAGGGTCTAGGTGGGTTAGGTTAGGTTATATTACGATATAGACGTATATAATGTTCCCACCGAGAAGTAGGGTCCGACCCGCCAGGAATGTTGGAAAATACTACATCCGAGATGTTAGGTTCCCTTAGGTTAGGATATATAACGATATAGACGCATATAATGTCCCCACGGAGAATTACGGGCCGACAGGACCGGGATTTTGTAAAACATTACCAGAGAGGGTCTAGATGGGTTAGGTTAGGTTATATTACGTTATAGACGTAAATAATGTTCCCACCGAGAAGTGGGGCCGACCCGCCAGGAATGTTGGAAAATACTACATCCGTGATGTTAGGTTCCCTTAGGTTAGGATATATAACGTTATAGCCGTATATAATTTCCGCACCGAGACGTACGAGACGACACGACCGGGATTCTGTAAAACATTACCAGCGAGGGTCTAGATGGGTTAGGTTAGGTTATATTACGATATAGACGTATATAATGTGCCCACCGAGAAGTAGGGGCCGCCCCGCAAGGAATGTTGGAAAACACTACATCCGAGATGTTAGGTTGCCTTAGGTTAGGATATATAACGATATAGACGTATATAATGTCCCCACGGAGAAGTACGGGCCGACACGACCGGGATTTTGTAAAACATTACCTGCGAGGGTCTAGATGGGTTAGGTTAGGTTATATTACGATATAGACGTATGTAATGTGCCCACCGAGAAGTAGGGGCCGACCCGCCAGGAATGTTGTGAAGTACTACATCCGAGATTTTAGGTTCCCTTAGGTTAGGATATATAACGTTATAGACGTAAATAATGTCCCCACCGAGAAGTACGGGCCGACACGACCGGGATTTTGTAAAACATTACCAGCGAGGGTCTAGATGGGTTAGGTCAGGTTATATTACGATATAGACGTATATAATGTGCCCACCGAGAAGTAGGGGCCGACCTGCGAGGAATGTTGTGAAATACTACATCCGAAATGTTAGGTTCCGTTAGGTTAGGATATATAACGTTATAGACGTATATAATGTCCGCACCGAGACGTACGGGACGACACGACCGGGATTCTGTAAAACATTCCCAGCTAGGGTCTAGATGGGTTAGGTTAGGTTATATTACGTTATAGACGTATATAATGTGCCCACCGAGAAGTAGGGGCCGACCCGCCAGGAATGTTGGAAAATACTACATCGGAGATGTTAAGTTGCCTTAGGTTAGAATATATAACGTTATAGACGTATATAATATCCGCACCGAGACGTAAGGGCCGACACGACCGGGATTCTGCAAAACATTACAAGCGAGGGGCTAGATGGGTTAGGTTAGGTTATACTACGTTATAAACGTATATAATGTTCCCACCGAGAAGTGGGGCCGACCAGCCAGGAATGTTGTGAAATACTACATCCGTGAAGTTAGGTTCCCTTAGGTTAGGATATATAACGATATAGACATATATAATGACCGCACCGAGACATACGAGACGACACGACCGGGATTCTGTAAAACATTACCAGCGAGGGTCTAGATGGGTTAGGTTAGGTTATTTTACGATATAGACGTATATAATGTGCCCACCGAGAAGTAGGGGCCGACCCACCAGGAATGTTGGAAAATACTACATCCGAGATGTTAGGTTCCCTTAGGTTAGGATATATAACGTTATAGCCGTATATAATTTCCGCACCGAGACGTACGAGACGACACGACCGGGATTCTGTAAAACATTACCAGCGAGGGTCTAGATGGGTTAGGTTAGGTTATATTACGTTATAGACGTATATAATGTGCCCACCGAGAAGTAGGGCCGAGCCGCCAGGAATGTTGGAAAATACTACATCGGAGATGTTAAGTTGCCTTAGGTTAGGATATATAACGTTATAGACGTATATAATATACGCACCGAGACGTACGAGATGACACGACCGGGATTCTGTAAAACATTACCAGCGAGGGTGTAGATGGGTTAGGTTAGGTTATATTACGATATAGACGTATATAATGTGCCCACCGAGAAGTAGGGGCCGACCCGCCAGGAATGTTGTGAAATACTACATCCGAGATGTTAGGTTCCCTTAGGTTAGGATATATAACGTTATAGACGTATATAATGTCCGCACCGAGATGTACGAGACGACACGACCGGGATTCTGTAAAACATTACCAGCGAGGTTCTAGATGGTTTAGGTTAGGTTATATTACGATATAGACGTATATAATGTGCCCACCGAGAAGTAGGGGCCGACTCGCCAGGAATGTTGGAAAATACTACATCCGAGATGTTAGGTTCCCTTAGTTTAGGATATATAAATTTATAGACGTATATAAAGTCCGCACCGAGACGTACAGGAAGA
Source organism: Xylocopa violacea (assembly GCA_963969225.1). Classification (NCBI taxonomy): domain Eukaryota; kingdom Metazoa; phylum Arthropoda; class Insecta; order Hymenoptera; family Apidae; genus Xylocopa; species Xylocopa violacea. The sequence goes on along the minus strand of CAXAJV010000732.1, from coordinate 1,865,199 downwards.
CATGAACGGGATTCTGTGAAACATTACCAGCGAGGGTCTAGGTGGGTTAGGTTAGGTTATATTACGATATAGACGTATATAATGTTCCCACCGAGAAGTAGGGTCCGACCCGCCAGGAATGTTGGAAAATACTACATCCGAGATGTTAGGTTCCCTTAGGTTAGGATATATAACGATATAGACGCATATAATGTCCCCACGGAGAATTACGGGCCGACAGGACCGGGATTTTGTAAAACATTACCAGAGAGGGTCTAGATGGGTTAGGTTAGGTTATATTACGTTATAGACGTAAATAATGTTCCCACCGAGAAGTGGGGCCGACCCGCCAGGAATGTTGTGAAATACTACATCCGAGATGTTAGGTTCCCTTAGGTTAGGATATATAACGTTATAGACGTAAATAATGTCCCCACCGAGAAGTACGGGCCGACACGACCGGGATTTTGTAAAACATTACCAGCGAGGGTCTAGATGGGTTAGGTCAGGTTATATTACGATATAGACGTATATAATGTGCCCACCGAGAAGTAGGGGCCGACCTGCCAGGAATGTTGTGAAATACTACATCCGAGATGTTAGGTTGCCTTAGGTTAGGATATATAACGATATAGACGTATATAATGTCCGCACCGAGACCTACGAGACGACACGACCGGGATTCTGTAAAACATTACCAGCGAGGGTCTAGATGGGTTAGGTTAGGTTATATTACGATATAGACGTATATAATGTGCCCACCGAGAAGTAGGGACTGACCCGCCAGGAATGTTGGAAAATACTACATCCGAGATGTTAAGTTGCCTTAGCTTAGGATATATAAAATTATAGACGTATATAATGTCCACACGGAAAAGTACGGGCCGACACGACTGGGAATTTGGAAAACATAACCAGCGAGTGGCTAGATGGGTTAGGTTAGGTTATATTACGTTATAAACGTATATAATGTTCCCACCGAGAAGTTTGGCCGACCCGCCAGGAATGTTGTGAAACACTACATTCGAGATGTTAGGTTGCCTTTGGTTAGGATATATAACGTTATAGACGTATATAATGTCCGCACCGAGACGTACGGGACGACACGACCGGGATTCTGTAAAACGTTACAAGCGAGGGTCTAGATGGGTTAGGTTAGGTTATACTTCGTTATAAACGTATATAATGTTCCCACCGAGAAGTGGGGCCGACCAGCCAGGAATGTTGTGAAATACTACATCCGAGATGTTAGGTTCCCTTAGGTTAGGATATATAACGTTATAGACGTATATAATGTCCGCTCCGAGACGTACGGGCCGACACGACCGGGATTCTGCAAAACATTACAAGCGAGGGGCTAGATGGGTTAGGTTAGGTTATACTACGTTATAAACGTATATAATATTCCCACCGAAAAGTGGGGCCGACCAGCCAGGAATGTTGTGAAATACTACATCCGTGATGTTAGGTTCCCTTAGGTTAGGATATATAACGTTATAGACGTATATAATGTCCGCACCGAGACGTACGTGCCGATGCGACCGGGATTTTGTAAAACATTAACAGCGAGGGTCTAGATGGGTTATGTTAGGTTATATTACGATATAGACGTACATAATGTGCCCACCGAGAAGTAGGGGCCGACTCGCCAGGAATGTTGGAAAATACTACATCCGAGATGTTAGGTTCCCTTAGTTTAGGATATATAAATTTATAGACGTATATAAATTCCGCACCGAGACGTACAGGAAGACATGAACGGGATTCTGTGAAACATTACCAGCGAGGGTCTAGGTGGGTTAGGTTAGGTTATATTACGATATAGACGTATATAATGTTCCCACCGAGAAGTAGGGTCCGACCCGCCAGGAATGTTGGAAAATACTACATCCGAGATGTTAGGTTCCCTTAGGTTAGGATATATAACGATATAGACGCATATAATGTCCCCACGTAGAATTACGGGCCGATAGGACCGGGATTTTGTAAAACATTACCAGCGAGGGTCTAGATGGGTTAGGTTAGGTTATATTACGTTATAGACGTAAATAATGTTCCCACCGAGAAGTGGGGCCGACCCCCCAGGAATGTTGTGAAATACTACATCCGAGATGTTAGGTTCCCTTAGGTTAGGATATATAACGTTATAGACGTAAATAATGTCCCCACCGAGAAGTACGAGCCGACACGACCGGGATTTTGTAAAACATTACCTGCGAGGGTCTAGATGGGTTAGGTTAGGTTATATTACGATATAGACGTATGTAATGTGCCCACCGAGAAGTAGGGGCCGACTCGCCAGGAATGTTGGAAAATACTACATCCGAGATGTTAGGTTCCCTTAGTTTAGGATATATAAATTTATAGACGTATATAAAGTCCGCACCGAGACGTACAGGAAGACATGAACGGGATTCTGTGAAACATTACCAGCGAGGGTCTAGGTGGGTTAGGTTAGGTTATATTACGATATAGACGTATATAATGTTCCCACCGAGAAGTAGGGTCCGACCCGCCAGGAATGTTGGAAAATACTACATCCGAGATGTTAGGTTCCCTTAGGTTAGGATATATAACGATATAGACGCATATAATGTCCCCACGGAGAATTACGGGCCGACAGGACCGGGATTTTGTAAAACATTACCAGAGAGGGTCTAGATGGGTTAGGTTAGGTTATATTACGTTATAGACGTAAATAATGTTCCCACCGAGAAGTGGGGCCGACCCGCCAGGAATGTTGGAAAATACTACATCCGTGATGTTAGGTTCCCTTAGGTTAGGATATATAACGTTATAGCCGTATATAATTTCCGCACCGAGACGTACGAGACGACACGACCGGGATTCTGTAAAACATTACCAGCGAGGGTCTAGATGGGTTAGGTTAGGTTATATTACGATATAGACGTATATAATGTGCCCACCGAGAAGTAGGGGCCGCCCCGCAAGGAATGTTGGAAAACACTACATCCGAGATGTTAGGTTGCCTTAGGTTAGGATATATAACGATATAGACGTATATAATGTCCCCACGGAGAAGTACGGGCCGACACGACCGGGATTTTGTAAAACATTACCTGCGAGGGTCTAGATGGGTTAGGTTAGGTTATATTACGATATAGACGTATGTAATGTGCCCACCGAGAAGTAGGGGCCGACCCGCCAGGAATGTTGTGAAGTACTACATCCGAGATTTTAGGTTCCCTTAGGTTAGGATATATAACGTTATAGACGTAAATAATGTCCCCACCGAGAAGTACGGGCCGACACGACCGGGATTTTGTAAAACATTACCAGCGAGGGTCTAGATGGGTTAGGTCAGGTTATATTACGATATAGACGTATATAATGTGCCCACCGAGAAGTAGGGGCCGACCTGCCAGGAATGTTGTGAAATACTACATCCGAAATGTTAGGTTCCGTTAGGTTAGGATATATAACGTTATAGACGTATATAATGTCCGCACCGAGACGTACGGGACGACACGACCGGGATTCTGTAAAACATTCCCAGCTAGGGTCTAGATGGGTTAGGTTAGGTTATATTACGTTATAGACGTATATAATGTGCCCACCGAGAAGTAGGGGCCGACCCGCCAGGAATGTTGGAAAATACTACATCGGAGATGTTAAGTTGCCTTAGGTTAGAATATATAACGTTATAGACGTATATAATATCCGCACCGAGACGTAAGGGCCGACACGACCGGGATTCTGCAAAACATTACAAGCGAGGGGCTAGATGGGTTAGGTTAGGTTATACTACGTTATAAACGTATATAATGTTCCCACCGAGAAGTGGGGCCGACCAGCCAGGAATGTTGTGAAATACTACATCCGTGAAGTTAGGTTCCCTTAGGTTAGGATATATAACGATATAGACATATATAATGACCGCACCGAGACATACGAGACGACACGACCGGGATTCTGTAAAACATTACCAGCGAGGGTCTAGATGGGTTAGGTTAGGTTATTTTACGATATAGACGTATATAATGTGCCCACCGAGAAGTAGGGGCCGACCCACCAGGAATGTTGGAAAATACTACATCCGAGATGTTAGGTTCCCTTAGGTTAGGATATATAACGTTATAGCCGTATATAATTTCCGCACCGAGACGTACGAGACGACACGACCGGGATTCTGTAAAACATTACCAGCGAGGGTCTAGATGGGTTAGGTTAGGTTATATTACGTTATAGACGTATATAATGTGCCCACCGAGAAGTAGGGCCGAGCCGCCAGGAATGTTGGAAAATACTACATGGGAGATGTTAAGTTGCCTTAGGTTAGGATATATAACGTTATAGACGTATATAATATACGCACCGAGACGTACGAGATGACACGACCGGGATTCTGTAAAACATTACCAGCGAGGGTGTAGATGGGTTAGGTTAGGTTATATTACGATATAGACGTATATAATGTGCCCACCGAGAAGTAGGGGCCGACCCGCCAGGAATGTTGTGAAATACTACATCCGAGATGTTAGGTTCCCTTAGGTTAGGATATATAACGTTATAGACGTATATAATGTCCGCACCGAGATGTACGAGACGACACGACCGGGATTCTGTAAAACATTACCAGCGAGGTTCTAGATGGTTTAGGTTAGGTTATATTACGATATAGACGTATATAATGTGCCCACCGAGAAGTAGGGTCCGACCCGCCAAGACTGTTGGAAAATACTACATCCGAGAGGTTAAGTTGCCTTAGGTTAGGATATATAACGTTATAGACGTATATAATGTCCGCACCGGGACGTACGGGACGACGCGACCGGGATTATGTAAAACATTACAAGCGAGGGGCTAGATGGGTTAGGTTAGGTTATATTACGTTATAAACGTATATAATGTTCCCACCGAGAAGTGGGGCCGACCAGCCAGGAATGTTGGAAAATACTACATCCGAGATGTTAAGTTGCCTTTGGTTAGGATATATAACGTTACAGACGTATATAATGTCCGCACCGGGACGTACGGGACGACGCGACCGGGATTATGTAAAACATTACAAGCGAGGGGCTAGATGGGTTAGGTTAGGTTATATTACGTTATAAACGTATATAATGTTCCCACCGAGAAGTGGGGCCGACCAGCCAGGAATGTTGTGAAATACTACATCCGAGATGATAGGTTCCCTTAGGTTAGGATATATAACGTTATAGACGTATATAATGTCCGCACCGAGACGTACGTGCCGATGCGACCGGGATTTTGTATAACATTAACAGCGAGGGTCTAGATGGGTTATGTTAGGTTATATTACGATATAGACGTATATAATGTGCCCACCGAGAAGTTGGGTCCGACTCGCCAGGAATGTTGGAAAATACTGCATCCGAGATGTTAGGTTCCCTTAGTTTAGGATATATAAATTTATAGACGTATATAAAGTCCGCACCGAGACGTACAGGAAGACATGAACGGGATTCTGTGAAACATTACCAGCGAGGGTCTAGGTGGGTTAGGTTAGGTTATATTACGATATAGACGTATATAATGTTCCCACCGAGAAGTAGGGTCCGACCCGCCAGGAATGTTGGAAAATACTACATCCGAGATGTTAGGTTCCCTTAGGTTAGGATATATAACGATATAGACGCATATAATGTCCCCACGGAGAATTACGGGCCGACAGGACCGGGATTTTGTAAAACATTACCAGCGAGGGTCTAGATGGGTTAGGTTAGGTTATATTACGTTATAGACGTAAATAATGTTCCCACCGAGAAGTGGGGCCGACCCGCCAGGAATGTTGTGAAATACTACATCCGAGATGTTAGGTTCCCTTAGGTTAGGATATATAACGTTATAGACGTATATAATGTCCGCACCGAGACGTACGAGACGACACGACCGGGATTCTGTGAAACATTACCAGCGCGAGTCTAGATGGGTTAGGTTAGGTTATATTACGATATAGACGTATATAATGTGCCCACCGAGAAGTAGGGGCCGACCCGCCAGGAATGTTGGAAAATACTACATCCGAGATGTTAAGTTGCCTTTGGTTAGGATATATAACGTTACAGACGTATATAATGTCCGCACCGGGACGTACGGGACGACGCGACCGGGATTATGTAAAACATTACAAGCGAGGGGCTAGATGGGTTAGGTTAGGTTATATTACGTTATAAACGTATATAATGTTCCCACCGAGAAGTAGGGGCCGACCCGCCAGGACTGTTGGAAAATACTACATCGGAGATGTTAAGTTGCCTTAGGTTAGAATACATAACGTTATAGACGTATATAATGTCCGCACCGAGACGTACGGGACGACACGACCGGGATTCTGTAAAACATTACCAGCGAGGGTCTAGATGGGTTAGGTTTGGTTATATTACGATATAGACGTATATAATGTTCCCACCGAGAAGTGGGGCCGACCAGCCAGGAATGTTGTGAAATACTACATCCGAGATGTTAGGTTCCCTTAGGTTAGGATATATAACGTTATAGACGTATATAATGTCCGCACCGAGACGTACGAGACGACACGACCGGGATTCTGTGAAACATTACCAGCGAGGGTCTAGATGGGTTAGGTTAGGTTATATTACGTTATAGACGTAAATAATGTTCCCACCGAGAAGTCGGGCCGACCCGCCAGGAATGTTGTGAAATACTACATCCGAGATGTTAGGTTCCCTTAGGTTAGGATATATAACGTTATAGACGTAAATAATGTCCCCACCGAGAAGTACGAGCCGACACGACCGGGATTTTGTAAAACATTACCAGCGAGGGTCTAGATGGGTTAGGTTAGGTTATATTACGATATAGACGTATATAATGTTCCCACCGAGAAGTAGCGGCCGCCCCGCCAGGGATGTTGGAAAATACTACATCCGAGATGTTAGGTTGCCTTAGGTTAGGATATATAACGTTACAGACGTATATAATGTCCGCACCGGGACGTACGGGACGACGCGACCGGGATTATGTAAAACATTACAAACGAGGGGCTAGATGGGTTAGGTTAGGTTATATTACGTTATAAACGTATATAATGTTCCCACCGAGAAGTGGGGCCGACTAGCCAGGAATGTTGTGAAATACTACATCCGAGATGATAGGTTCCCTTAGGTTAGGATATATAACGTTATAGACGTAAATAATGTCCCCACCGAGAAGTACGGGCCGACACGACCGGGATTTTGTAAAACATTACCAGCGAGGGTCTAGGTGGGTTAGGTGAGGTTATATTACGATATAGACGTATATAATGTTCCCACCGAGAAGTAGCGGCCGCCCCGCCAGGGATGTTGGAAAATACTACATCCGAGATGTTAGGTTGCCTTAGGTTAGGATATATAACGATATAGACGTATATAATGTCCGCACCGAGACCTACGAGACGACACGACCGGGATTCTGTAAAACATAACCAGTGAGGGTCTAGATGGGTTAGGTTAGGTTATATTACGATATAGACGTATATAATGTGCCCACCGAGAAGTAGGGACTCCCCCGCCAGGAATGTTGGAAAATACTACATCCGAGATGTTAAGTTGCCTTAGGTTAGGATATACAAAATTATAGACGTATATAATGTCCACACGGAAAAGTACGGGCCGACACGACTGGGATTTTGTAAAACATAACAAGCGAGGGGCTAGATGGGTTAGGTTAGGTTATATTACGATATAGGAGTATATAATGTGCCCACCGAGAAGTAGGGACTGACCCGCCAGGAATGTTGGAAAATACTACATCCGAGATGTTAAGTTGCCTTAGGTTAGGATATATAAAATTATAGACGTATATAATGTCCCCACCGAGAAGTACGAGCCGACACGACCGGGATTTTGTAAAACATTACCAGCGAGGGTCTAGATGGGTTAGGTTAGGTTATATTACGATATAGACGTATATAATGTGCCCACCGAGAAGTAGGGTCCGACCCGCCAAGACTGTTGGAAAATACTACATCCGAGAGGTTAAGTTGCCTTAGGTTAGGATATATAACGTTATAGACGTATATAATGTCCGAACCGAGACGTACGGGACGACACGGCCGGGATTCTGTAAAACATTACCAGCGAGGGTCCAGATGGGTTAGGTTTGGTTATATTACGATATAGACGTATATAATGTTCCCACCGAGAAGTGGGGCCGACCAGCCAGGAATGTTGTGAAATACTACATCCGAGATTTTAGGTTCCCTTAGGTTAGGATATATAACGTTATAGACGTATATAATGTCCGCACCGAGACGTACGAGACGACACGACCGGGATTCTGTGAAACATTACCAGCGAGGGCCTAGATGGGTTAGGTTAGGTTATATTACGATATAGACGTATATAATGTGCCCACCGAGAAATAGGGGCCGACCCGCCAGGAATGTTGGAAAATACTACATCCGAGATGTTAAGTTGCCTTTGGTTAGGATATATAACGTTACAGACGTATATAATGTCCGCACCGGGACGTACGGGACGACGCGACCGGGATTATGTAAAACATTACAGGCGAGGGGCTAGATGGGTTAGGTTAGGTTATATTACGTTATAAACGTATATAATGTTCCCACCGAGAAGTGGGGCCGACCAGCCAGGAATGTTGTGAAATACTACATCCGAGATGATAGGTTCCCTTAGGTTAGGATATATAACGTTATAGACGTAAATAATGTCCCCACCGAGAAGTACGGGCCGACACGACCGGGATTTTGTAAAACATTACCAGCGAGGGTCTAGATGGGTTAGGTTAGGTTATATTACGATATAGACGTATATAATGTGCCCACCAAGAAGTAGGGGCCGACCTGCCAGGAATGTTGTGAAATACTACATCCGAGAGGTTAAGTTGCCTTAGGGTAGGATATATAACGTTATAGACGTATATAATGTCCGCACCGGGACGTACGGGACGACACGACCGGGATTCTGTAAAACATTACCAGCGAGGGTCTAGATGGGTTAGGTTAGGTTATATTACGATATAGACGTATATAATGTGCCCACCGAGAAGTAGGGTCCGACCCGCCAAGACTGTTGGAAAATACTACATCCGAGAGGTTAAGTTGCCTTAGGTTAGGATATATAACGTTATAGACGTATATAATGTCCGCACCGAGACGTACGGGACGACACGACCGGGATTCTGTAAAACATTACCAGCGAGGGTCTAGATGGGTTAGGTTTGGTTATATTACGATATAGACGTATATAATGTTCCCACCGAGAAGTGGGGCCGACCAGACAGGAATGTTGTGAAATACTACATCCGAGATGTTAGGTTCCCTTAGGTTAGGATATATAACGTTATAGACGTATATAATGTCCGCACCGAGACGTACGAGACGACACGACCGGGATTCTGTGAAACATTACCAGCGAGGGTCTAGATGGGTTAGGTTAGGTTATATTACGATATAGACGTATATAATGTGCCTACCGAGAAGTAGGGGCCGATCCGCCAGGAATGTTGGAAAATACTACATCCGAGATGTTAAGTTGCCTTTGGTTAGGATATATAACGTTACAGACGTATATAATGTCCGCACCGGGACGTACGGGACGACGCGACCGGGATTATGTAAAACATTACAAGCGAGGGGCTAGATGGGTTAGGTTAGGCTATACTACGTTATAAACGTATATAATGTTCCCACCGAGAAGTGGGGCCGACTAGCCAGGAATGTTGTGAAATACTACATCCGAGATGTTAGGTTCCCTTAGGTTAGGATATATAACGTTATAGACGTATATAATGTCCGCACCGAGACGTACGTGCCGATGCGACCGGGATTTTGTAAAACATTAACAGCGAGGGTCTAGATGGGTTATGTTAGGTTATATTACGATATAGACGTATATAATGTGCCCACCGAGAAGTAGGGGCCGACTCGCCAGGAATGTTGGAAAATACTACATCCGAGATGTTAGGTTCCCTTAGTTTAGGATATATAAATTTATAGACGTATATAAAGTCCGCACCGAGACGTACAGGAAGACATGAACGGGATTCTGTGAAACATTACCAGCGAGGGTCTAGGTGGGTTAGGTTAGGTTATATTACGATATAGACGTATATAATGTTCCCACCGAGAAGTAGGGTCCGACCCGCCAGGAATGTTGGAAAATACTACATCCGAGATGTTAGGTTCCCTTAGGTTAGGATATATAACGATATAGACGCATATAATGTCCCCACGGAGAATTACGGGCCGACAGGACCGGGATTTTGTAAAACATTACCAGCGAGGGTCTAGATGGGTTAGGTTAGGTTATATTACGTTATAGACGTAAATAATGTTCCCACCGAGAAGTCGGGCCGACCCGCCAGGAATGTTGTGAAATACTACATCCGAGATGGTAGGTTCCCTTAGGTTAGGATATATAACGTTATAGACGTAAATAATGTCCCCACCGAGAAGTACGAGCCGACACGACCGGGATTTTGTAAAACATTACCAGCGAGGGTCTAGATGGGTTAGGTTAGGTTATATTACGATATAGACGTATATAATGTGCCCACCGAGAAGTAGGGTCCGACCCGCCAAGACTGTTGGAAAATACTACATCCGAGAGGTTAAGTTGCCTTAGGTTAGGATATATAACGTTATAGACGTATATAATGTCCGCACCGAGACGTACGGGACGACACGACCGGGATTCTGTAAAACATTACCAGCGAGGGTCTAGATGGGTTAGGTTTGGTTATATTACGATATAGACGTATATAATGTTCCCACCGAGAAGTGGGGCCGACCAGCCAGGAATGTTGTGAAATACTACATCCGAGATGTTAGGTTCCCTTAGGTTAGGATATATAACGTTATAGACGTATATAATGTCCGCACCGAGACGTACGAGACGACACGACCGGGATTCTGTGAAACATTACCAGCGAGGGTCTAGATGGGTTAGGTTAGGTTATATTACGATATAGACGTATATAATGTGCCCACCGAGAAGTAGGGGCCGACCCGCCAGGAATGTTGGAAAATACTACATCCGAGATGTTAAGTTGCCTTTGGTTAGGATATATAACGTTACAGACGTATATAATGTCCGCACCGGGACGTACGGGACGACGCGACCGGGATTATGTAAAACATTACAAGCGAGGGGCTAGATGGGTTAGGTTAGGTTATATTACGTTATAAACGTATATAATGTTCCCACCGAGAAGTGGGGCCGACTAGCCAGGAATGTTGTGAAATACTACATCCGAGATGATAGGTTCCCTTAGGTTAGGATATATAACGTTATAGACGTAAATAATGTCCCCACCGAGAAGTACGGGCCGACACGACCGGGATTTTGTAAAACATTACCAGCGAGGGTCTAGGTGGGTTAGGTGAGGTTATATTACGATATAGACGTATATAATGTTCCCACCGAGAAGTAGCGGCCGCCCCGCCAGGGATGTTGGAAAATACTACATCCGAGATGTTAGGTTGCCTTAGGTTAGGATATATAACGATATAGACGTATATAATGTCCGCACCGAGACCTACGAGACGACACGACCGGGATTCTGTAAAACATAACCAGTGAGGGTCTAGATGGGTTAGGTTAGGTTATATTACGATATAGACGTATATAATGTGCCCACCGAGAAGTAGGGGCTGACCCGCCAGGAATGTTGGAAAATACTACATCCGAGATGTTAAGTTGCCTTAGGTTAGGATATATAAAATTATAGACGTATATAATGTCCACACGGAAAAGTACGGGCCGACACGACTGGGATTTTGTAAAACATAACAAGCGAGGGGCTAGATGGGTTAGGTTAGGTTATATTACGATATAGGAGTATATAATGTGCCCACCGAGAAGTAGGGACTGACCCGCCAGGAATGTTGGAAAATACTACATCCGAGATGTTAAGTTGCCTTAGGTTAGGATATATAAAATTATAGACGTATATAATGTCCCCACGGAAAAGTACGGGCCGACACGACTGGGATTTTGTAAAACATAACCAGCGAGGGGCTAGATGGGTTAGGTTAGGTTATATTACGATATAGACGTATATAATGTTCCCACCGAGAAGTAGGGGCCGACCCGCCAGGAATGTTGGAAAATACTACATTCGAGATGTTATGTTGCCTTAGGTTAGGATATATAAAACTATAGACGTATATAATGTCCCCACGGAAAAGTACGGGACGACACGACCGGGACTTTGTAAAACATTAACAGCGAGGGTCTAGATGGGTTGGGTTAGGTTATATTACGATATAGAAGTATATATTGTGCCCACCGAGAAGTAGGGTCCGACCCGCCAAGACTGTTGGAAAATACTACATCCGAGAGGTTAAGTTGCCTTAGGTTAGGATATATAACGTTATATACGTATATAATGTCCGCACCGAGACGTACGGGACGACACGACCGGGATTCTGTAAAACATTCCCAGCTAGGGGCTAGATGGGTTAGGTTAGGTTATATTACGTTATAGACGTATATAATGTGCCCACCGAGAAGTAGGGGCCGACCCGCCAGGAATGTTGGGAAATACTACATCGGAGATGTTAAGTTGCCTTAGGTTAGAATATATAACGTTATAGACGTATGTAATATCCGCACCGAGACGTACGAGACAACACGACCGGGATTCTGTAACACATTACCAGCGAGGGTCTAGATGGGTTAGGTTAGGTTATTTTACGATATAGACGTATATAATGTGCCCACCGAGAAGTAGGGGCCGACCCACCAGGAATGTTGGAAAATACTACATCCGAGATGTTATGTTGCCTTAGGTTAGGATATATAAAATTATAGACGTATATAATGTCCCCACGGAAAAGTACGGGCCGACACGACCGGGATTTTGTAAAACATTACCAGCGAGGGTCTAGATGGGTTAGGTGAGGTTATATTACGATATAGACGTATGTAATGTGCCCACCGAGAAGTAGGGGCCGACCCGCCAGGAATGTTGTGAAGTACTACATCCGAGATTTTAGGTTCCCTTAGGTTAGGATATATAACGTTATAGACGTAAATAATGTCCCCACCGAGAAGTACGGGCCGACACGACCGGGATTTTGTAAAACATTACCAGCGAGGGTCTAGATGGGTTAGGTTAGGTTATATTACGATATAGACGTATATAATGTGCCCACCAAGAAGTAGGGGCGGACCTGCCAGGAATGTTGTGAAATACTACATCCGAAATGTTAGGTTCCCTTAGGTTAGGATATATAACGTTATAGACGTATATAATGTCCGCACCGAGACGTACGGGACGACACGACCGGGATTCTGTAAAACATTCCCAGCTAGGGGCTAGATGGGTTAGGTTAGGTTATATTACGTTATAGACGTATATAATGTGCCCACCGAGAAGTAGGGGCCGACCCGCCAGGAATGTTGGAAAATACTACATCCGAGATGTTAAGTTGCCTTTGGTTAGGATATATAACGTTACAGACGTATATAATGTCCGCACCGGGACGTACGGGACGACGCGACCGGGATTATGTAAAACATTACAAGCGAGGGGCTAGATGGGTTAGGTTAGGTTATATTACGTTATAAACGTATATAATGTTCCCACCGAGAAGTGGGGCCGACTAGCCAGGAATGTTGTGAAATACTACATCCGAGATGATAGGTTCCCTTAGGTTAGGATATATAACGTTATAGACGTAAATAATGTCCCCACCGAGAAGTACGGGCCGACACGACCGGGATTTTGTAAAACATTACCAGCGAGGGTCTAGGTGGGTTAGGTGAGGTTATATTACGATATAGACGTATATAATGTGCCCACCGAGAAGTAGGGACTGACCCGCCAGGAATGTTGGAAAATACTACATCCGAGATGTTAAGTTGCCTTAGGTTAGGATGTATAAAATTATAGACGTATATAATGTCCACACGGAAAAGTACGGTCCGACACGACTGGGATTTTGTAAAACATAACCAGCGAGGGGCTAGATGGGTTAGGTTAGGTTATATTACGTTATAAACGTATATAATGTTCCCACCGAGAAATGGGACCGACCAGCCAGGAATGTTGTGAAATACTACATCCGAGATGATAGGTTCCCTTAGGTTAGGATATATAACGTTATAGACGTAAATAATGTCCCCACCGAGAAGTACGGGCCGACACGACCGAGATTTTGTAAAACATTACCAGCGAGGGTCTAGGTGGGTTAGGTTAGGTTATATTACGATATAGACGTATATAATGTTCCCACCGAGAAGTAGCGGCCGCCCCGCCAGGGATGTTGGAAAATACTACATCCGAGATGTTAAGTTGCTTTAGGTTAGGATATATAAAATTATAAACGTATATAATGTCCCCACGGAAAAGTACGGGCCGACACGACTGGGATTCTGTAAAACATTACCAGCGAGGGTCTAGATGGGTTAGGTTAGGTTATATTACGATACAGACGTATATAATGTGCCCACCGAGAAGTAGGGACTGACCCGCCAGGAATGTTGGAAAATACTACATCCGAGATGTTAAGTTGCCTTAGGTTAGGATATATAAAATTATAGACGTATATAATGTCCACACGGAAAAGTACGGGCCGACACGACAGGGATTTTGTAAAACATAACCAGCGAGGGGCTAGATGGGTTAGGTTAGGTTATATTACGTTATAAACGTATATAATGTTCCCACCGAGAAGTGGGGCCGACCCGCCAGGAATGTTGTGAAACACTACATTCGAGATGTTAGGTTGCCTTTGGTTAGGATATATAACGTTATAGACGTATATAATGTGCGCACCGAGACGTACGGGACGACACGACCGGGATTCTGTAAAACGTTACAAGCGAGGGTCTAGATGGGTTAGGTTAGGTTATACTTCGTTATAAACGTATATAATGTTCCCACCGAGAAGTGGGGCCGACCAGCCAGGAATCTTGTGAAATACTACATCCGAGATGTTAGGTTCCCTTAGGTTAGGATATATAACGTTATAGACGTATATAATGTCCGCACCGAGACGTACGGGACGACACGAACGGGATTCTGTAAAACATTCCCAGCTGGGGACTAGATGGGTTAGGTTAGGTTATACTACGTTATAAACGTATATAATATTCCCACCGAGAAGTGGGCCCGACCAGCCAGGAATGTTGTGAAATACTACATCCGTGATGTTCGGTTCCCTTAGGTTAGGATATATAACGTTATAGACGTATATAATGTCCGCACCGGGACGTACAAGACGACATGACCGGGATTCTGTAAAACATTACCAGCGAGGGTCTAGATGGGTTAGGTTAGGTTATATTACGATATAGACGTATATAATGTGCCCACCGAGATGTAGGGACTGACCCGCCAGGAATGTTGGAAAATACTACATCCGAGATGTTAAGTTGCCTTAGGTTAGGATATATAAAATTATAGACGTATATAATGTCCACACGGAAAAGTACGGGCCGACACGACTGGGATTTTGTAAAACATAACAAGCGAGGGGCTAGATGGGTTAGGTTAGGTTATATTACGATATAGGAGTATATAATGTGCCCACCGAGAAGTAGGGACTGACCCGCCAGGAATGTTGGAAAATACTACATCCGAGATGTTAAGTTGCCTTAGGTTAGGATATATAAAATTATAGACGTATATAATGTCCCCACGGAAAAGTACGGGCCGACACGACTGGGATTTTGTAAAACATAACCAGCGAGGGGCTAGATGGGTTAGGTTAGGTTATATTACGATATAGACGTATATAATGTTCCCACCGAGAAGTAGGGGCCGACCCGCCAGGAATGTTGGAAAATACTACATTCGAGATGTTATGTTGCCTTAGGTTAGGATATATAAAACTATAGACGTATATAATGTCCCCACGGAAAAGTACGGGCCGACACGACCGGGACTTTGTAAAACATTAACAGCGAGGGTCTAGATGGGTTGGGTTAGGTTATATTACGATATAGAAGTATATATTGTGCCCACCGAGAAGTAGGGTCCGACCCGCCAAGACTGTTGGAAAATACTACATCCGAGAGGTTAAGTTGCCTTAGGTTAGGATATATAACGTTATATACGTATATAATGTCCGCACCGAGACGTACGGGACGACACGACCGGGATTCTGTAAAACATTCCCAGCTAGGGGCTAGATGGGTTAGGTTAGGTTATATTACGTTATAGACGTATATAATGTGCCCACCGAGAAGTAGGGGCCGACCCGCCAGGAATGTTGGGAAATACTACATCGGAGATGTTAAGTTGCCTTAGGTTAGAATATATAACGTTATAGACGTATGTAATATCCGCACCGAGACGTACGAGACGACACGACCGGGATTCTGTAACACATTACCAGCGAGGGTCTAGATGGGTTAGGTTAGGTTATTTTACGATATAGACGTATATAATGTGCCCACCAAGAAGTAGGGGCGGACCTGCCAGGAATGTTGTGAAATACTACATCCGAAATGTTAGGTTCCCTTAGGTTAGGATATATAACGTTATAGACGTATATAATGTCCGCACCGAGACGTACGGGACGACACGACCGGGATTCTGTAAAACATTCCCAGCTAGGGGCTAGATGGGTTAGGTTAGGTTATATTACGTTATAGACGTATATAATGTGCCCACCGAGAAGTAGGGGACGACCCGCCAGGAATGTTGGAAAATACTACATCGGAGATGTTAAGTTGCCTTAGGTTAGTATATATAACGTTATAGACGTATATAATATCCGCACCGAGACGTACGGGCCGACACGACCGGGATTCTGTAAAACATTACCAGCGAGGGTCTAGATGGGTTAGGTTAGGTTATATTACGTCATAGACGTAAATAATGTTCCCACCGAGAAGTGGGGCCGACCCGCCAGGAATGTTGTGAAATACTACATTCCAGATGTTAGGTTGCCTTAGGTTAGGATATATAACTTTATAGACGTATATAATGTCCGGCTTCGTGACGTACGGGAAGACACGAACGGGATTCTGTGAAACATTACAAGCGAGGGTGTAGGTGGCTTAGGTTAGGTTATATTACGTTACAGATGTATATAATGTGCCCACCGAGAAGTAGGGGCCGACCCGCCAGGAATGTTGTGAAATACTACATCCGAGATGTTAGGTTCCCTTAGGTTAGGATATATAACGTTATAGACGTATATAATATCCGCACCGAGACGTACGAGACGACACGACCGGGATTCTGTAAAACATTACCAGCGAGGGTCTAGATGGGTTAGGTTAGGTTATATTACGATATAGACGTATATAATGTGCCCACCGAGAAGTAGGGACTGACCCGCCAGGAATGTTGGAAAATACTACATCCGAGATGTTAAGTTGCCTTAGGTTAGGATGTATAAAATTATAGACGTATATAATGTCCACACGGAAAAGTACGGTCCGACACGACTGGGATTTTGTAAAACATAACCAGCGAGGGGCTAGATGGGTTAGGTTAGGTTATATTACGTTATAAACGTATATAATGTTCCCACCGAGAAATGGGACCGACCAGCCAGGAATGTTGTGAAATACTACATCCGAGATGATAGGTTCCCTTAGGTTAGGATATATAACGTTATAGACGTAAATAATGTCCCCACCGAGAAGTACGGGCCGACACGACCGAGATTTTGTAAAACATTACCAGCGAGGGTCTAGGTGGGTTAGGTTAGGTTATATTACGATATAGACGTATATAATGTTCCCACCGAGAAGTAGCGGCCGCCCCGCCAGGGATGTTGGAAAATACTACATCCGAGATGTTAAGTTGCTTTAGGTTAGGATATATAAAATTATAAACGTATATAATGTCCCCACGGAAAAGTACGGGCCGACACGACTGGGATTCTGTAAAACATTACCAGCGAGGGTCTAGATGGGTTAGGTTAGGTTATATTACGATACAGACGTATATAATGTGCCCACCGAGAAGTAGGGACTGACCCGCCAGGAATGTTGGAAAATACTACATCCGAGATGTTAAGTTGCCTTAGGTTAGGATATATAAAATTATAGACGTATATAATGTCCACACGGAAAAGTACGGGCCGACACGACAGGGATTTTGTAAAACATAACCAGCGAGGGGCTAGATGGGTTAGGTTAGGTTATATTACGTTATAAACGTATATAATGTTCCCACCGAGAAGTGGGGCCGACCCGCCAGGAATGTTGTGAAACACTACATTCGAGATGTTAGGTTGCCTTTGGTTAGGATATATAACGTTATAGACGTATATAATGTGCGCACCGAGACGTACGGGACGACACGACCGGGATTCTGTAAAACGTTACAAGCGAGGGTCTAGATGGGTTAGGTTAGGTTATACTTCGTTATAAACGTATATAATGTTCCCACCGAGAAGTGGGGCCGACCAGCCAGGAATCTTGTGAAATACTACATCCGAGATGTTAGGTTCCCTTAGGTTAGGATATATAACGTTATAGACGTATATAATGTCCGCACCGAGACGTACGGGACGACACGAACGGGATTCTGTAAAACATTCCCAGCTGGGGACTAGATGGGTTAGGTTAGGTTATACTACGTTATAAACGTATATAATATTCCCACCGAGAAGTGGGCCCGACCAGCCAGGAATGTTGTGAAATACTACATCCGTGATGTTCGGTTCCCTTAGGTTAGGATATATAACGTTATAGACGTATATAATGTCCGCACCGGGACGTACAAGACGACATGACCGGGATTCTGTAAAACATTACCAGCGAGGGTCTAGATGGGTTAGGTTAGGTTATATTACGATATAGACGTATATAATGTGCCCACCGAGATGTAGGGACTGACCCGCCAGGAATGTTGGAAAATACTACATCCGAGATGTTAAGTTGCCTTAGGTTATGATATATAAAATTATAGACGTATATAATGTCCCCACGGAAAAGTACGGGCCGACACGACCGGGATTTTGTAAAACATTAACAGCGAGTGTCTAGATGGGTTGGGTTAGGTTATATTACGATATAGAAGTATATATTGTGCCCACCGAGAAGTAGGGTCCGACCCGCCAAGACTGTTGGATAATACTACATCCGAGAGGTTAAGTTGCCTTAGGTTAGGATATATAACGTTATAGACGTATATAATGTCCGCACCGAGACGTACGGGACGACACGAACGGGATTCTGTAAAACATTCCCAGCTGGGGACTAGATGGGTTAGGTTAGGTTAAATTACGTTGTAGACGTATGTAATGTTCCCACCGAGAATTGGCGCCGCCCCGCCAGGAATGTTGTGAACTACTACATCCGAGATGTTAGGTTCCCTTAGGTTAGGATATATAACGTTATAGACGTAAATAATGTCCCCACCGAGAAGTACGAGCCGACACGACCGGGATTTTGTAAAACATTGCCAGCGAGGGTCTAGATGGGTTAGGTTAGGTTATATTACGTTATAGACGTATATAATGTGCCCACCGAGAAGTAGGGGCCGAGCAGCCAGGAATGTTGGAAAATACTACATCGGAGATGTTAAGTTGCCTTAGGTTAGAATATATAACGTTATAGACGTATATAATATCCGCACCGAGACGTACGAGACGACACGACCGGGATTCTGTAAAACATTACCAGCGAGGGTCTAGATGGGTTAGGTTAGGTTATTTTACGATATAGACGTATATAATGTGCCCACCGAGAAGTAGGGGCCGACCCACCAGGAATGTTGGAAAATACTACATCCGAATTGTTAGGTTCCCTTAGGTTAGGATATATAACGTTATAGCCGTATATAATTTCCGCACCGAGACGTACGAGACGACACGACCGGGATTCTGTAAAACATTACCAGCGAGGGTCTAGATGGGTTAGGTTAGGTTATATTACGTTATAGACGTATATAATGTGCCCACCGAGAAGTAGGGGCCGAGCAGCCAGGAATGTTGGAAAATACTACATCGGAGATGTTAAGTTGCCTTAGGTTAGAATATATAACGTTATAGACGTATATAATATCCGCACCGAGACGTACGAGACGACACGACCGGGATTCTGTAAAACATTACCAGCGAGGGTTTAGATGGGTTAGGTTAGGTTATATTACGATATAGACGTATATAATGTTCCCACCGAGAAGTGGGGCCGACCCGCCAGGAATGTTGTGAAATACTACGTCCGAGATGTTAGGTTCCCTTAGGTTAGGATATATAACGTTATAGACGTATATAATGTCCGCACCGAGACGTACGAGACGACACGACCGGGATTCTGTAAAACATTACCAGCGAGGGTCTAGATGGGATAGGTTAGGTTATATTACGTTATAGACGTAAATAATTTTCCCACCGAGAAGTGGGGCCGACCCGCCAGGAATGTTGTGAAATACTACATTCGAGATGTTAGGTTGCGTTTGGTTAGGATATATAACGTTATAGACGTATATAATGTCCGCACCGAGACGTACGGGACGACACGACCGGGATTCTGTCAAACATTACCAGCGAGGGTCTAAACGGGATAGGTTAGGTTATATTACGTTATAGACGTAAATAATTTTCCCACCGAGGAATGGGGCCGACCCGCCAGGAATGTTGTGAAATACTACATTCGAGATGTTAGGTTGCGTTTGGTTAGGATATATAACGTTATAGACGTATATAATATCCGCACCGAGACGTACGAGACGACACGACCGGAATTCTGTAAAACATTACCAGCGAGGGTCTAGATGGGTTAGGTTAGGTTATATTATGATATAGACGTATATAATGTGCCCACCGAGAAGTAGGGGCCGACCCGCCTGGAATGTTGGACAATACTACATCCGAGATGTTAAGTTGCCTTTGGTTAGGATATATAACGTTACAGACGTATATAATGTCCGCACCGGGATGTACGGGACGACGCGACCGGGATTCTGTAAAACATTACAAGCGAGGGGCTAGATGGGTTAGGTTAGGTTATATTACGTTATAAACGTATATAATGTTCCCACCGAGAAATGGGGCCGACCAGCCAGGAATGTTGTGAAATACTACATCCGAGATGATAGGTTCCCTTAGGTTAGGATATATAACGTTATACACGTAAATAATGTCCGCTCCGAGAAGTACGGGCCGACACGACCGAGATTTTGTAAAACATTACCAGCGAGGGTCTAGGTGGGTTAGGTTAGGTTATATTACGATATAGACGTATATAATGTTCCCACCGAGAAGTAGCGGCCGCCCCGCCAGGGATGTTGGAAAATACTACATCCGAGATGTTAAGTTGCCTTAGGTTAGGATATATAAAATTATAAACGTATATAATGTCCCCACGGAAAAGTACGGGCCGACACGACTGGGATTTTGTAAAACATAACCAGCGAGGGGCTAGATGGGTTAGGTTAGGTTATATTACGTTATAAACGTATATAATGTTCCCACCGAGAAGTGGGGCCGACCCGCCAGGAATGTTGTGAAACACTACATTCGAGATGTTAGGTTGCCTTTGGTTAGGATATATAACGTTATAGACGTATATAATGTCCGCACCGAGACGTACGGGACGACACGAACGGGATTCTGTAAAACATTCCCAGCTGGGGACTAGATGGGTTAGGTTAGGTTATACTACGTTATAAACGTATATAATATTCCCACCGAGAAGTGGGCCCGACCAGCCAGGAATGTTGTGAAATACTACATCCGTGATGTTCGGTTCCCTTAGGTTAGGATATATAACGTTATAGACGTAAATAATGTCCCCACCGAGACGTACGGGCCGACACGACCGAGATTTTGTAAAACATTACCAGCGAGGGTCTAGGTGGGTTAGGTTAGGTTATATTACGATATAGACGTATATAATGTTCCCACCGAGAAGTAGCGGCCGCCCCGCCAGGGATGTTGGAAAATACTACATCCGAGATGTTAAGTTGCTTTAGGTTAGGATATATAAAATTATAAACGTATATAATGTCCCCACGGAAAAGTACGGGCCGACACGACTGGGATTCTGTAAAACATTACCAGCGAGGGTCTAGATGGGTTAGGTTAGGTTATATTACGATACAGACGTATATAATGTGCCCACCGAGAAGTAGGGACTGACCCGCCAGGAATGTTGGAAAATACTACATCCGAGATGTTAAGTTGCCTTAGGTTAGGATATATAAAATTATAGACGTATATAATGTCCACACGGAAAAGTACGGGCCGACACGACTGGGATTTTGTAAAACATAACCAGCGAGGGGCTAGATGGGTTAGGTTAGGTTATATTACGTTATAAACGTATATAATGTTCCCACCGAGAAGTGGGGCCGACCCGCCAGGAATGTTGTGAAACACTACATTCGAGATGTTAGGTTGCCTTTGGTTAGGATATATAACGTTATAGACGTATATAATGTGCGCACCGAGACGTACGGGACGACACGACCGGGATTCTGTAAAACGTTACAAGCGAGGGTCTAGATGGGTTAGGTTAGGTTATACTTCGTTATAAACGTATATAATGTTCCCACCGAGAAGTGGGGCCGACCAGCCAGGAATCTTGTGAAATACTACATCCGAGATGTTAGGTTCCCTTAGGTTAGGATATATAACGTTATAGACGTATATAATGTCCGCACCGAGACGTACGGGACGACACGAACGGGATTCTGTAAAACATTCCCAGCTGGGGACTAGATGGGTTAGGTTAGGTTATACTACGTTATAAACGTATATAATATTCCCACCGAGAAGTGGGCCCGACCAGCCAGGAATGTTGTGAAATACTACATCCGTGATGTTCGGTTCCCTTAGGTTAGGATATATAACGTTATAGACGTATATAATGTCCGCACCGGGACGTACAAGACGACATGACCGGGATTCTGTAAAACATTACCAGCGAGGGTCTAGATGGGTTAGGTTAGGTTATATTACGATATAGACGTATATAATGTGCCCACCGAGATGTAGGGACTGACCCGCCAGGAATGTTGGAAAATACTACATCCGAGATGTTAAGTTGCCTTAGGTTATGATATATAAAATTATAGACGTATATAATGTCCCCACGGAAAAGTACGGGCCGACACGACCGGGATTTTGTAAAACATTAACAGCGAGTGTCTAGATGGGTTGGGTTAGGTTATATTACGATATAGAAGTATATATTGTGCCCACCGAGAAGTAGGGTCCGACCCGCCAAGTCTGTTGGATAATACTACATCCGAGAGGTTAAGTTGCCTTAGGTTAGGATATATAACGTTATAGACGTATATAATGTCCGCACCGAGACGTACGGGACGACACGAACGGGATTCTGTAAAACATTCCCAGCTGGGGACTAGATGGGTTAGGTTAGGTTAAATTACGTTGTAGACGTATGTAATGTTCCCACCGAGAATTGGCGCCGCCCCGCCAGGAATGTTGTGAACTACTACATCCGAGATGTTAGGTTCCCTTAGGTTAGGATATATAACGTTATAGACGTAAATAATGTCCCCACCGAGAAGTACGAGCCGACACGACCGGGATTTTGTAAAACATTGCCAGCGAGGGTCTAGATGGGTTAGGTTAGGTTATATTACGTTATAGACGTATATAATGTGCCCACCGAGAAGTAGGGGCCGAGCAGCCAGGAATGTTGGAAAATACTACATCGGAGATGTTAAGTTGCCTTAGGTTAGAATATATAACGTTATAGACGTATATAATATCCGCACCGAGACGTACGAGACGACACGACCGGGATTCTGTAAAACATTACCAGCGAGGGTCTAGATGGGTTAGGTTAGGTTATTTTACGATATAGACGTATATAATGTGCCCACCGAGAAGTAGGGGCCGACCCACCAGGAATGTTGGAAAATACTACATCCGAATTGTTAGGTTCCCTTAGGTTAGGATATATAACGTTATAGCCGTATATAATTTCCGCACCGAGACGTACGAGACGACACGACCGGGATTCTGTAAAACATTACCAGCGAGGGTCTAGATGGGTTAGGTTAGGTTATATTACGTTATAGACGTATATAATGTGCCCACCGAGAAGTAGGGGCCGAGCAGCCAGGAATGTTGGAAAATACTACATCGGAGATGTTAAGTTGCCTTAGGTTAGAATATATAACGTTATAGACGTATATAATATCCGCACCGAGACGTACGAGACGACACGACCGGGATTCTGTAAAACATTACCAGCGAGGGTTTAGATGGGTTAGGTTAGGTTATATTACGATATAGACGTATATAATGTTCCCACCGAGAAGTGGGGCCGACCCGCCAGGAATGTTGTGAAATACTACGTCCGAGATGTTAGGTTCCCTTAGGTTAGGATATATAACGTTATAGACGTATATAATGTCCGCACCGAGACGTACGAGACGACACGACCGGGATTCTGTAAAACATTACCAGCGAGGGTCTAGATGGGATAGGTTAGGTTATATTACGTTATAGACGTAAATAATTTTCCCACCGAGAAGTGGGGCCGACCCGCCAGGAATGTTGTGAAATACTACATTCGAGATGTTAGGTTGCGTTTGGTTAGGATATATAACGTTATAGACGTATATAATGTCCGCACCGAGACGTACGGGACGACACGACCGGGATTCTGTAAAACATTACCAGCGAGGGTCTAAACGGGATAGGTTAGGTTATATTACGTTATAGACGTAAATAATTTTCCCACCGAGGAATGGGGCCGACCCGCCAGGAATGTTGTGAAATACTACATTCGAGATGTTAGGTTGCGTTTGGTTAGGATATATAACGTTATAGACGTATATAATATCCGCACCGAGACGTACGAGACGACACGACCGGAATTCTGTAAAACATTACCAGCGAGGGTCTAGATGGGTTAGGTTAGGTTATATTATGATATAGACGTATATAATGTGCCCACCGAGAAGTAGGGGCCGACCCGCCAGGAATGTTGGACAATACTACATCCGAGATGTTAAGTTGCCTTTGGTTAGGATATATAACGTTACAGACGTATATAATGTCCGCACCGGGATGTACGGGACGACGCGACCGGGATTCTGTAAAACATTACAAGCGAGGGGCTAGATGGGTTAGGTTAGGTTATATTACGTTATAAACGTATATAATGTTCCCACCGAGAAATGGGGCCGACCAGCCAGGAATGTTGTGAAATACTACATCCGAGATGATAGGTTCCCTTAGGTTAGGATATATAACGTTATACACGTAAATAATGTCCGCTCCGAGAAGTACGGGCCGACACGACCGAGATTTTGTAAAACATTACCAGCGAGGGTCTAGGTGGGTTAGGTTAGGTTATATTACGATATAGACGTATATAATGTTCCCACCGAGAAGTAGCGGCCGCCCCGCCAGGGATGTTGGGAAATACTACATCCGAGATGTTAAGTTGCCTTAGGTTAGGATATATAAAATTATAAACGTATATAATGTCCCCACGGAAAAGTACGGGCCGACACGACTGGGATTCTGTAAAACATTACCAGCGAGGGTCTAGATGGGTTAGGTTAGGTTATATTACGATACAGACGTATATAATGTGCCCACCGAGAAGTAGGGACTGACCCGCCAGGAATGTTGGAAAATACTACATCCGAGATGTTAAGTTGCCTTAGGTTAGGATATATAAAATTATAGACGTATATAATGTCCACACGGAAAAGTACGGGCCGACACGACTGGGATTTTGTAAAACATAACCAGCGAGGGGCTAGATGGGTTAGGTTAGGTTATATTACGTTATAAACGTATATAATGTTCCCACCGAGAAGTGGGGCCGACCCGCCAGGAATGTTGTGAAACACTACATTCGAGATGTTAGGTTGCCTTTGGTTAGGATATATAACGTTATAGACGTATATAATGTGCGCACCGAGACGTACGGGACGACACGACCGGGATTCTGTAAAACGTTACAAGCGAGGGTCTAGATGGGTTAGGTTAGGTTATACTTCGTTATAAACGTATATAATGTTCCCACCGAGAAGTGGGGCCGACCAGCCAGGAATCTTGTGAAATACTACATCCGAGATGTTAGGTTCCCTTAGGTTAGGATATATAACGTTATAGACGTATATAATGTCCGCACCGAGACGTACGGGACGACACGAACGGGATTCTGTAAAAAATTCCCAGCTGGGGACTAGATGGGTTAGGTTAGGTTATACTACGTTATAAACGTATATAATATTCCCACCGAGAAGTGGGCCCGACCAGCCAGGAATGTTGTGAAATACTACATCCGTGATGTTCGGTTCCCTTAGGTTAGGATATATAACGTTATAGACGTATATAATGTCCGCACCGGGACGTACAAGACGACATGACCGGGATTCTGTAAAACATTACCAGCGAGGGTCTAGATGGGTTAGGTTAGGTTATATTACGATATAGACGTATATAATGTGCCCACCGAGATGTAGGGACTGACCCGCCAGGAATGTTGGAAAATACTACATCGGAGATGTTAAGTTGCCTTAGGTTAGAATATATAACGTTATAGACGTATATAATATCCGCACCGAGACGTACGAGACGACACGACCGGGATTTTGTAAAACATAACCAGCGAGGGGCTAGATGGGTTAGGTTAGGTTATATTACGATATAGACGTATATAATGTTCCCACCGAGAAGTAGGGGCCGACCCGCCAGGAATGTTGGAAAATACTACAATCGAGATGTTATGTTGCCTTAGGTTAGGATATATAAAATTATAGACGTATATAATGTCCCCACGGAAAAGTACGGGCCGACACGACCGGGATTTTGTAAAACATTAACAGCGAGGGTCTAGATGGGTTGGGTTAGGTTATATTACGATATAGAAGTATATATTATGCCCACCGAGAAGTAGGGTCCGACCCGCCAAGACTGTTGGATAATACTACATCCGAGAGGTTAAGTTGCCTTAGGTTAGGATATATAACGTTATAGACGTATATAATGTCCGCACCGAGACGTACGGGACGACACGACCGGGATTCTGTAAAACATTCCCAGCTGGGGACTAGATGGGTTAGGTTAGGTTATATTACGTTGTAGACGTATGTAATGTTCCCACCGAGAATTGGCGCCGCCCCGCCAGGAATGTTGTGAACTACTACATCCGAGATGTTAGGTTCCCTTAGGTTAGGATATATAACGTTATAGACGTAAATAATGTCCCCACCGAGAAGTACGAGCCGACACGACCGGGATTTTGTAAAACATTACCAGCGAGGGTCTAGATGGGTTAGGTTAGGTTATATTACGTTATAGACGTATATAATGTGCCCACCGAGAAGTAGGGGCCGACCCGCCAGGAATGTTGGAAAATACTACATCGGAGATGTTAAGTTGCCTTAGGTTAGAATATATAACGTTATAGACGTATATAATATCCGCACCGAGACGTACCAGACGACACGACCGGGATTCTGTAAAACATTACCAGCGAGGGTCTAGATGGGTTAGGTTAGGTTATTTTACGATATAGACGTATATAATGTTCCCACCGAGAAGTGGGGCCGACCCGCCAGGAATGTTGTGAAATACTACGTCCGAGATGTTAGGTTCCCTTAGGTTAGGATATATAACGTTATAGACGTATATAATGTCCGCACCGAGACGTACGAGACGACACGACCGGGATTCTGTAAAACATTACCAGCGAGGGTCTAGATGGGATAGGTTAGTTTATATTACGTTATAGACGTAAATAATTTTCCCACCGAGAAGTGGGGCCGACCCGCCAGGAATGTTGTGAAATACTACATTCGAGATGTTAGGTTGTGTTTGGTTAGGATATATAACGTTATAGACGTATATAATGTCCGCACCGAGACGTACGGGACGACACGACCGGGATTCTGTAAAACATTACCAGCGAGGGTCTAAACGGGATAGGTTAGGTTATATTACGTTATAGACGTAAATAATTTTCCCACCGAGGAATGGGGCCGACCCGCCAGGAATGTTGTGAAATACTACATTCGAGATGTTAGGTTGCGTTTGGTTAGGATATATAACGTTATAGACGTATATAATATCCGCACCGAGACGTACGAGACGACACGACCGGAATTCTGTAAAACATTACCAGCGAGGGTCTAGATGGGTTAGGTTAGGTTATATTACGATATAGACGTATATAATGTGCCCACCGAGAAGTAGGGGCCGACCCGCCAGGAATGTTGGACAATACTACATCCGAGATGTTAAGTTGCCTTTGGTTAGGATATATAACGTTACAGACGTATATAATGTCCGCACCGGGATGTACGGGACGACGCGACCGGGATTCTGTAAAACATTACAAGCGAGGGGCTAGATGGGTTAGGTTAGGTTATATTACGTTATAAACGTATATAATGTTCCCACCGAGAAATGGGGCCGACCAGCCAGGAATGTTGTGAAATACTACATCCGAGATGATAGGTTCCCTTAGGTTAGGATATATAACGTTATACACGTAAATAATGTCCGCTCCGAGAAGTACGGGCCGACACGACCGAGATTTTGTAAAACATTACCAGCGAGGGTCTAGGTGGGTTAGGTTAGGTTATATTACGATATAGACGTATATAATGTTCCCACCGAGAAGTAGCGGCCGCCCCGCCAGGGATGTTGGAAAATACTACATCCGAGATGTTAAGTTGCCTTAGGTTAGGATATATAAAATTATAAACGTATATAATGTCCCCACGGAAAAGTACGGGCCGACACGACTGGGATTCTGTAAAACATTACCAGCGAGGGTCTAGATGGGTTAGGTTAGGTTATATTACGATACAGACGTATATAATGTGCCCACCGAGAAGTAGGGACTGACCCGCCAGGAATGTTGGAAAATACTACATCCGAGATGTTAAGTTGCCTTAGGTTAGGATATATAAAATTATAGACGTATATAATGTCCACACGGAAAAGTACGGGCCGACACGACTGGGATTTTGTAAAACATAACCAGCGAGGGGCTAGATGGGTTAGGTTAGGTTATATTACGCTATAAACGTATATAACGTTCCCACCGAGAAGTGGGGCCGACCCGCCAGGAATGTTGTGAAACACCACATTCGAGATGTTAGGTTGCCTTTGGTTAGGATATATAACGTTATAGACGTATATAATGTGCGCACCGAGACGTACGGGACGACACGACCGGGATTCTGTAAAACGTTACAAGCGAGGGTCTAGATGGGTTAGGTTAGGTTATACTTCGTTATAAACGTATATAATGTTCCCACCGAGAAGTGGGGCCGACCAGCCAGGAATCTTGTGAAATACTACATCCGAGATGATAGGTTCCCTTAGGTTAGGATATATAACGTTATACACGTAAATAATGTCCGCTCCGAGAAGTACGGGCCGACACGACCGAGATTTTGTAAAACATTACCAGCGAGGGTCTAGGTGGGTTAGGTTAGGTTATATTACGATATAGACGTATATAATGTTCCCACCGAGAAGTAGCGGCCGCCCCGCCAGGGATGTTGGAAAATACTACATCCGAGATGTTAAGTTGCCTTAGGTTAGGATATATAAAATTATAAACGTATATAATGTCCCCACGGAAAAGTACGGGCCGACACGACTGGGATTCTGTAAAACATTACCAGCGAGGGTCTAGATGGGTTAGGTTAGGTTATATTACGATACAGACGTATATAATGTGCCCACCGAGAAGTAGGGACTGACCCGCCAGGAATGTTGGAAAATACTACATCCGAGATGTTAAGTTGCCTTAGGTTAGGATATATAAAATTATAGACGTATATAATGTCCACACGGAAAAGTACGGGCCGACACGACTGGGATTTTGTAAAACATAACCAGCGAGGGGCTAGATGGGTTAGGTTAGGTTATATTACGCTATAAACGTATATAATGTTCCCACCGAGAAGTGGGGCCGACCCGCCAGGAATGTTGTGAAACACCACATTCGAGATGTTAGGTTGCCTTTGGTTAGGATATATAACGTTATAGACGTATATAATGTGCGCACCGAGACGTACGGGACGACACGACCGGGATTCTGTAAAACGTTACAAGCGAGGGTCTAGATGGGTTAGGTTAGGTTATACTTCGTTATAAACGTATATAATGTTCCCACCGAGAAGTGGGGCCGACCAGCCAGGAATCTTGTGAAATACTACATCCGAGATGTTAGGTTCCCTTAGGTTAGGATATATAACGTTATAGACGTATATAATGTCCGCACCGCGACGTACGGGACGACACGAACGGGATTCTGTAAAACATTCCCAGCTGGGGACTAGATGGGTTAGGTTAGGTTATACTACGTTATAAACGTATATAATATTCCCACCGAGAAGTGGGCCCGACCAGCCAGGAATGTTGTGAAATACTACATCCGTGATGTTCGGTTCCCTTAGGTTAGGATATATAACGTTATAGACGTATATAATGTCCGCACCGGGACGTACAAGACGACATGACCGGGATTCTGTAAAACATTACCAGCGAGGGTCTAGATGGGTTAGGTTAGGTTATATTACGATATAGACGTATATAATGTGCCCACCGAGATGTAGGGACTGACCCGCCAGGAATGTTGGAAAATACTACATCCGAGATGTTAAGTTGCCTTAGGTTATAATATATAAAATTATAGACGTATATAATGTCCCCACGGAAAAGTACGGGCCGACACGACTGGGATTTTGTAAAACATAACCAGCGAGGGGCTAGATGGGTTAGGTTAGGTTATATTACGATATAGACGTATATAATGTGCCCACCGAGAAGTAGGGACTGACCCGCCAGGAATGTTGGAAAATACTACATCCGAGATGTTAAGTTGCCTTAGGTTAGGATATATAAAATTATAAACGTATATAATGTCCCCACGGAAAAGTACGGGCCGACACGACTGGGATTTTGTAAAACATAACCAGCGAGGGGCTAGATGGGTTAGGTTAGGTTATATTACGATATAGACGTATATAATGTTCCCACCGAGAAGTAGGGGCCGACCCGCCAGGAATGTTGGAAAATACTACATTCGAGATGTTATGTTGCCTTAGGTTAGGATATATGAAATTATAGACGTATATAATGTCCCCACGGAAAAGTACGGGCCGACACGACCGGGATTTTGTAAAACATTAACAGCGAGGGTCTAGATGGGTTGGGTTAGGTTATATTACGATATAGAAGTATATATTGTGCCCACCGAGAAGTAGGGTCCGACCCGCCAAGACTGTTGGATAATACTACATCCGAGAGGTTAAGTTGCCTTAGGTTAGGATATATAACGTTATAGACGTATATAATGTCCGCACCGAGACGTACGGGACGACACGAACGGGATTCTGTAAAACATTCCCAGCTGGGGACTAGATGGGTTAGGTTAGGTTATATTACGTTGTAGACGTATGTAATGTTCCCACCGAGAATTGGCGCCGCCCCGCCAGGAATGTTGTGAACTACTACATCCGAGATGTTAGGTTCCCTTAGGTTAGGATATATAACGTTATAGACGTAAATAATGTCCCCACCGAGAAGTACGAGCCGACACGACCGGGATTTTGTAAAACATTGCCAGCGAGGGTCTAGATGGGTTAGGTTAGGTTATATTACGTTATAGACGTATATAATGTGCCCACCGAGAAGTAGGGGCCGAGCAGCCAGGAATGTTGGAAAATACTACATCGGAGATGTTAAGTTGCCTTAGGTTAGAATATATAACGTTATAGACGTATATAATATCCGCACCGAGACGTACGAGACGACACGACCGGGATTCTGTAAAACATTACCAGCGAGGGTCTAGATGGGTTAGGTTAGGTTATATTACGATATAGACGTATATAATGTGCCCACCGAGAAGTAGGGGCCGACCCGCCAGGAATGTTGTGAAATACTACATCCGAGATGTTAGGTTCCCTTAGGTTAGGATATATAACGTTATAGACGTATATAATGTCCGCACCGAGATGTACGAGACGACACGACAGGGATTCTGTAAAACATTACCAGCGAGGGTCTAGATGGGTTAGGTTAGGTTATATTACGATATAGACGTATATAATGTGCCCACCGGGAAGTAGGGTCCGACCCGCCAAGACTGTTGGAAAATACTACATCCGAGAGGTTAAGTTGCCTTAGGTTAGGATATATAACGTTATAGACGTATATAATGTCCGCACCGAGAAGTACGGGCCGACACGACCGGGATTTTGTAAAACATTACCAGCGAGGGTTTAGATGGGTTAGGTTAGGTTATATTACGATATAGACGTATATAATGTTCCCACCGAGAAGTGGGGCCGACCCGCCAGGAATGTTGTGAAATACTACGTCCGAGATGTTAGGTTCCCTTAGGTTAGGATATATAACGTTATAGACGTATATAATGTCCGCACCGAGACGTACGAGACGACACGACCGGGATTCTGTAAAACATTACCAGCGAGGGTCTAGATGGGATAGGTTAGGTTATATTACGTTATAGACGTAAATAATTTTCCCACCGAGAAGTGGGGCCGACCCGCCAGGAATGTTGTGAAATACTACATTCGAGATGTTAGGTTGCGTTTGGTTAAGATATATAACGTTATAGACGTATATAATGTCCGCACCGAGACGTACGGGACGACACGACCGGGATTCTGTAAAACATTACCAGCGAGGGTCTAGATGGGATATGTTAGGTTATATTACGTTATAGACGTAAATAATTTTCCCACCGAGGAATGGGGCCGACCCGCCAGGAATGTTGTGAAATACTACATTCGAGATGTTAGGTTGCGTTTGGTTAGGATATATAACGTGATAGACGTATATAATATCCGCACCGAGACGTACGAGACGACACGACCGGAATTCTGTAAAACATTACCAGCGAGGGTCTAGATGGGTTAGGTTAGGTTATATTACGATATAGACGTATATAATGTGCCCACCGAGAAGTAGGTGCCGACCCGCCAGGAATGTTGGAAAATACTACATCCGAGATGTTAAGTTGCCTTTGGTTAGAATATATAACGTTACAGACGTATATAATGTCCGCACCGGGATGTACGGGACGACGCGACCGGGATTCTGTAAAACATTACCAGCGAGGGTCTAGATGGGTTAGGTTAGGTTATTTTACGATATAGACGTATATAATGTGCCCACCGAGAAGTAGGGGCCGACCCACCAGGAATGTTGGAAAATACTACATCCGAATTGTTAGGTTCCCTTAGGTTAGGATATATAACGTTATAGCCGTATATAATTTCCGCACCGAGACGTACGAGACGACACGACCGGGATTCTGTAAAACATTACCAGCGAGGGTCTAGATGGGTTAGGTTAGGTTATATTACGTTATAGACGTATATAATGTGCCCACCGAGAAGTAGGGGCCGAGCAGCCAGGAATGTTGGAAAATACTACATCGGAGATGTTAAGTTGCCTTAGGTTAGAATATATAACGTTATAGACGTATATAATATCCGCACCGAGACGTACGAGACGACACGACCGGGATTCTGTAAAACATTACCAGCGAGGGTTTAGATGGGTTAGGTTAGGTTATATTACGATATAGACGTATATAATGTTCCCACCGAGAAGTGGGGCCGACCCGCCAGGAATGTTGTGAAATACTACGTCCGAGATGTTAGGTTCCCTTAGGTTAGGATATATAAAATTATAAACGTATATAATGTCCCCACGGAAAAGTACGGGCCGACACGACTGGGATTCTGTAAAACATTACCAGCGAGGGTCTAGATGGGTTAGGTTAGGTTATATTACGATACAGACGTATATAATGTGCCCACCGAGAAGTAGGGACTGACCCGCCAGGAATGTTGGAAAATACTACATCCGAGATGTTAAGTTGCCTTAGGTTAGGATATATAAAATTATAGACGTATATAATGTCCACACGGAAAAGTACGGGCCGACACGACTGGGATTTTGTAAAACATAACCAGCGAGGGGCTAGATGGGTTAGGTTAGGTTATATTACGTTATAAACGTATATAATGTTCCCACCGAGAAGTGGGGCCGACCCGCCAGGAATGTTGTGAAACACCACATTCGAGATGTTAGGTTGCCTTTGGTTAGGATATATAACGTTATAGACGTATATAATGTGCGCACCGAGACGTACGGGACGACACGACCGGGATTCTGTAAAACGTTACAAGCGAGGGTCTAGATGGGTTAGGTTAGGTTATACTTCGTTATAAACGTATATAATGTTCCCACCGAGAAGTGGGGCCGACCAGCCAGGAATCTTGTGAAATACTACATCCGAGATGTTAGGTTCCCTTAGGTTAGGATATATAACGTTATAGACGTATATAATGTCCGCACCGCGACGTACGGGATGACACGAACGGGATTCTGTAAAACATTCCCAGCTGGGGACTAGATGGGTTAGGTTAGGTTATACTACGTTATAAACGTATATAATATTCCCACCGAGAAGTGGGCCCGACCAGCCAGGAATGTTGTGAAATACTACATCCGTGATGTTCGGTTCCCTTAGGTTAGGATATATAACGTTATAGACGTATATAATGTCCGCACCGGGACGTACAAGACGACATGACCGGGATTCTGTAAAACATTACCAGCGAGGGTCTAGATGGGTTAGGTTAGGTTATATTACGATATAGACGTATATAATGTGCCCACCGAGAAGTAGGGGCCGACCCGCCAGGAATGTTGGACAATACTACATCCGAGATGTTAAGTTGCCTTTGGTTAGGATATATAACGTTACAGACGTATATAATGTCCGCACCGGGATGTACGGGACGACGCGACCGGGATTCTGTAAAACATTACAAGCGAGGGGCTAGATGGGTTAGGTTAGGTTATATTACGTTATAAACGTATATAATGTTCCCACCGAGAAATGGGGCCGACCAGCCAGGAATGTTGTGAAATACTACATCCGAGATGATAGGTTCCCTTAGGTTAGGATATATAACGTTATACACGTAAATAATGTCCGCTGCGAGAAGTACGGGCCGACACGACCGAGATTTTGTAAAACATTACCAGCGAGGGTCTAGGTGGGTTAGGTTAGGTTATATTACGATATAGACGTATATAATGTTCCCACCGAGAAGTAGCGGCCGCCCCGCCAGGGATGTTGGAAAATACTACATCCGAGATGTTAAGTTGCCTTAGGTTAGGATATATAAAATTATAAACGTATATAATGTCCCCACGGAAAAGTACGGGCCGACACGACTGGGATTCTGTAAAACATTACCAGCGAGGGTCTAGATGGGTTAGGTTAGGTTATATTACGATACAGACGTATATAATGTGCCCACCGAGAAGTAGGGACTGACCCGCCAGGAATGTTGGAAAATACTACATCCGAGATGTTAAGTTGCCTTAGGTTAGGATATATAAAATTATAGACGTATATAATGTCCACACGGAAAAGTACGGGCCGACACGACTGGGATTTTGTAAAACATAACCAGCGAGGGGCTAGATGGGTTAGGTTAGGTTATATTACGTTATAAACGTATATAATGTTCCCACCGAGAAGTGGGGCCGACCCGCCAGGAATGTTGTGAAACACCACATTCGAGATGTTAGGTTGCCTTTGGTTAGGATATATAACGTTATAGACGTATATAATGTGCGCACCGAGACGTACGGGACGACACGACCGGGATTCTGTAAAACGTTACAAGCGAGGGTCTAGATGGGTTAGGTTAGGTTATACTTCGTTATAAACGTATATAATGTTCCCACCGAGAAGTGGGGCCGACCAGCCAGGAATCTTGTGAAATACTACATCCGAGATGTTAGGTTCCCTTAGGTTAGGATATATAACGTTATAGACGTATATAATGTCCGCACCGCGACGTACGGGACGACACGAACGGGATTCTGTAAAACATTCCCAGCTGGGGACTAGATGGGTTAGGTTAGGTTATACTACGTTATAAACGTATATAATATTCCCACCGAGAAGTGGGCCCGACCAGCCAGGAATGTTGTGAAATACTACATCCGTGATGTTCGGTTCCCTTAGGTTAGGATATATAACGTTATAGACGTATATAATGTCCGCACCGGGACGTACAAGACGACATGACCGGGATTCTGTAAAACATTACCAGCGAGGGTCTAGATGGGTTAGGTTAGGTTATATTACGATATAGACGTATATAATGTGCCCACCGAGATGTAGGGACTGACCCGCCAGGAATGTTGGAAAATACTACATCCGAGATGTTAAGTTGCCTTAGGTTATGATATATAAAATTATAGACGTATATAATGTCCCCACGGAAAAGTACGGGCCGACACGACTGGGATTTTGTAAAACATAACCAGCGAGGGGCTAGATGGGTTAGGTTAGGTTATATTACGATATAGACGTATATAATGTGCCCACCGAGAAGTAGGGACTGACCCGCCAGGAATGTTGGAAAATACTACATCCGAGATGTTAAGTTGCCTTAGGTTAGGATATATAAAATTATAAACGTATATAATGTCCAAACGGAAAAGTACGGGCCGACACGACTGGGATTTTGTAAAACATAACCAGCGAGGGGCTAGATGGGTTAGGTTAGGTTATATTACGATATAGACGTATATAATGTTCCCACCGAGAAGTAGGGGCCGACCCGCCAGGAATGTTGGAAAATACTACATTCGAGATGTTATGTTGCCTTAGGTTAGGATATATGAAATTATAGACGTATATAATGTCCCCACGGAAAAGTACGGGCCGACACGACCGGGATTTTGTAAAACATTAACAGCGAGGGTCTAGATGGGTTGGGTTAGGTTATATTACGATATAGAAGTATATATTGTGCCCACCGAGAAGTAGGGTCCGACCCGCCAAGACTGTTGGATAATACTACATCCGAGAGGTTAAGTTGCCTTAGGTTAGGATATATAACGTTATAGACGTATATAATGTCCGCACCGAGACGTACGGGACGACACGAACGGGATTCTGTAAAACATTCCCAGCTGGGGACTAGATGGGTTAGGTTAGGTTATATTACGTTGTAGACGTATGTAATGTTCCCACCGAGAATTGGCGCCGCCCCGCCAGGAATGTTGTGAACTACTACATCCGAGATGTTAGGTTCCCTTAGGTTAGGATATATAACGTTATAGACGTAAATAATGTCCCCACCGAGAAGTACGAGCCGACACGACCGGGATTTTGTAAAACATTGCCAGCGAGGGTCTAGATGGGTTAGGTTAGGTTATATTACGTTATAGACGTATATGATGTGCCCACCGAGAAGTAGGGGCCGACCCGCCAGGAATGTTGGAAAATACTACATCGGAGATGTTAAGTTGCCTTAGGTTAGAATATATAACGTTATAGACGTATATAATATCCGCACCGAGACGTGCGAGACGACACGACCGGGATTCTGTAAAACATTACCAGCGAGGGTCTAGATGGGTTAGGTTAGGTTATTTTACGATATAGACGTATATAATGTGCCCACCGAGAAGTAGGGGCCGACCCACCAGGAATGTTGGAAAATACTACATCCGAGATGTTAGGTTCCCTTAGGTTAGGATATATAACGTTATAGCCGTATATAATTTCCGCACCGAGACGTACGAGACGACACGACCGGGATTCTGTAAAACATTACCAGCGAGGGTCTAGATGGGTTAGGTTAGGTTATATTACGTTATAGACGTATATAATGTGCCCACCGAGATGTAGGGGCCGAGCAGCCAGGAATGTTGGAAAATACTACATCGGAGATGTTAAGTTGCCTTAGGTTAGAATATATAACGTTATAGACGTATATAATATCCGCACCTAGACGTACGAGACGACACGACCGGGATTCTGTAAAACATTACCAGCGAGGGTCTAGATGGGTTAGGTTAGGTTATATTACGATATAGACGTATATAATGTGCCCACCGAGAAGTAGGGGCCGACCCGCCAGGAATGTTGTGAAATACTACATCCGAGATGTTAGGTTCCCTTAGGTTAAGATATATAACGTTATAGACGTATATAATGTCCGCACCGAGATGTACGAGACGACACGACAGGGATTCTGTAAAACATTACCAGCGAGGGTCTAGATGGGTTAGGTTAGGTTATATTACGATATAGACGTATATAATGTGCCCACCGGGAAGTAGGGTCCGACCCGCCAAGACTGTTGGAAAATA
Organism: Xylocopa violacea; assembly: GCA_963969225.1. Classification (NCBI taxonomy): domain Eukaryota; kingdom Metazoa; phylum Arthropoda; class Insecta; order Hymenoptera; family Apidae; genus Xylocopa; species Xylocopa violacea. Next base: position 1,827,164 of record CAXAJV010000732.1, on the reverse strand, counting down.
CTACATCCGAGAGGTTAAGTTGCCTTAGGTTAGGATATATAACGTTATAGACGTATATAATGTCCGCACCGAGAAGTACGGGCCGACACGACCGGGATTTTGTAAAACATTACCAGCGAGGGTTTAGATGGGTTAGGTTAGGTTATATTACGATATAGACGTATATAATGTTCCCACCGAGAAGTGGGGCCGACCCGCCAGGAATGTTGTGAAATACTACGTCCGGGATGCTAGGTTCCCTTAGGTTAGGATATATAACGTTATAGACGTATATAATGTCCGCACCGAGACGTACGAGACGACACGACCGGGATTCTGTAAAACATTACCAGCGAGGGTCTAGATGGGATAGGTTAGGTTATATTACGTTATAGACGTAAATAATTTTCCCACCGAGACGTGGGGCCGACCCGCCAGGAATGTTGTGAAATACTGCATTCGAGATGTTAGGTTGCGTTTGGTTAAGATATATAACGTTATAGACGTATATAATGTCCGCACCGAGACGTACGGGACGACACGACCGGGATTCTGTAAAACGTTACAAGCGAGGGTCTAGATGGGTTAGGTTAGGTTATACTTCGTTATAAACGTATATAATGTTCCCACCGAGAAGTGGGGCCGACCAGCCAGGAATCTTGTGAAATACTACATCCGAGATGTTAGGTTCCCTTAGGTTAGGATATATAACGTTATAGACGTATATAATGTCCGCACCGAGACGTACGGGCCGACACGACCGGGATTCTGCAAAACATTACAAGCGAGGGGCTAGATGGGTTAGGTTAGGTTATACTACGTTATAAACGTATATAATATTCCCACCGGGAAGTGGGCCCGACCAGCCAGGAATGTTGTGAAATACTACATCCGTGATGTTCGGTTCCCTTAGGTTAGGATATATAACGTTATAGACGTATATAATGTCCGCACCGGGACGTACAAGACGACATGACCGGGATTCTGTAAAACATTACCAGCGAGGGTCTAGATGGGTTAGGTTAGGTTATATTACGATATAGACGTATATAATGTGCCCACCGAGATGTAGGGACTGACCCGCCAGGAATGTTGGAAAATACTACATCCGAGATGTTAAGTTGCCTTAGGTTATGATATATAAAATTATAGACGTATATAATGTCCCCACGGAAAAGTACGGGCCGACAAGACTGGGATTTTGTAAAACATAACCAGCGAGGGGCTAGATGGGTTAGGTTAGGTTATATTACGATATAGACGTATATAATGTGCCCACCGAGAAGTAGGGACTGACCCGCCAGGAATGTTGGAAAATACTACATCCGAGATGTTAAGTTGCCTTAGGTTAGGATATATAAAATTATAAACGTATATAATGTCCCCACGGAAAAGTACGGGCCGACACGACTGGGATTTTGTAAAACATAACCAGCGAGGGGCTAGATGGGTTAGGTTAGGTTATATTACGATATAGACGTATATAATGTTCCCACCGAGAAGTAGGGGCCGACCCGCCAGGAATGTTGGAAAATACTACATTCGAGATGTTATGTTGCCTTAGGTTAGGATATATGAAATTATAGACGTATATAATGTCCCCACGGAAAAGTACGGGCCGACACGACCGGGATTTTGTAAAACATTAACAGCGAGGGTCTAGATGGGTTGGGTTAGGTTATATTACGATATAGAAGTATATATTGTGCCCACCGAGAAGTAGGGTCCGACCCGCCAAGACTGTTGGATAATACTACATCCGAGAGGTTAAGTTGCCTTAGGTTAGGATATATAACGTTATAGACGTATATAATGTCCGCACCGAGACGTGCGAGACGACACGACCGGGATTCTGTAAAACATTACCAGCGAGGGTCTAGATGGGTTAGGTTAGGTTATTTTACGATATAGACGTATATAATGTGCCCACCGAGAAGTAGGGGCCGACCCACCAGGAATGTTGGAAAATACTACATCCGAGATGTTAGGTTCCCTTAGGTTAGGATATATAACGTTATAGCCGTATATAATTTCCGCACCGAGACGTACGAGACGACACGACCGGGATTCTGTAAAACATTACCAGCGAGGGTCTAGATGGGTTAGGTTAGGTTATATTACGTTATAGACGTATATAATGTGCCCACCGAGATGTAGGGGCCGAGCAGCCAGGAATGTTGGAAAATACTACATCGGAGATGTTAAGTTGCCTTAGGTTAGAATATATAACGTTATAGACGTATATAATATCCGCACCGAGACGTACGAGACGACACGACCGGGATTCTGTAAAACATTACCAGCGAGGGTCTAGATGGGTTAGGTTAGGTTATATTACGATATAGACGTATATAATGTGCCCACCGAGAAGTAGGGGCCGACCCGCCAGGAATGTTGTGAAATACTACATCCGAGATGTTAGGTTCCCTTAGGTTAGGATATATAACGTTATAGACGTATATAATGTCCGCACCGAGATGTACGAGACGACACGACAGGGATTCTGTAAAACATTACCAGCGAGGGTCTAGATGGGTTAGGTTAGGTTATATTACGATATAGACGTATATAATGTGCCCACCGGGAAGTAGGGTCCGACCCGCCAAGACTGTTGGAAAATACTACATCCGAGAGGTTAAGTTGCCTTAGGTTAGGATATATAACGTTATAGACGTATATAATGTCCGCACCGAGAAGTACGGGCCGACACGACCGGGATTTTGTAAAACATTACCAGCGAGGGTTTAGATGGGTTAGGTTAGGTTATATTACGGTATAGACGTATATAATGTTCCCACCGAGAAGTGGGGCCGACCCGCCAGGAATGTTGTGAAATACTACGTCCGGGATGCTAGGTTCCCTTAGGTTAGGATATATAACGTTATAGACGTATATAATGTCCGCACCGAGACGTACGAGACGACACGACCGGGATTCTGTAAAACATTACCAGCGAGGGTCTAGATGGGATAGGTTAGGTTATATTACGTTATAGACGTAAATAATTTTCCCACCGAGAAGTGGGGCCGACCCGCCAGGAATGTTGTGAAATACTACATTCGAGATGTTAGGTTGCGTTTGGTTAAGATATATAACGTTATAGACGTATATAATGTCCGCACCGAGACGTACGGGACGACACGACCGGGATTCTGTAAAACGTTACAAGCGAGGGTCTAGATGGGTTAGGTTAGGTTATACTTCGTTATAAACGTATATAATGTTCCCACCGAGAAGTGGGGCCGACCAGCCAGGAATCTTGTGAAATACTACATCCGAGATGTTAGGTTCCCTTAGGTTAGGATATATAACGTTATAGACGTATATAATGTCCGCACCGAGACGTACGGGCCGACACGACCGGGATTCTGCAAAACATTACAAGCGAGGGGCTAGATGGGTTAGGTTAGGTTATACTACGTTATAAACGTATATAATATTCCCACCGAGAAGTGGGCCCGACCAGCCAGGAATGTTGTGAAATACTACATCCGTGATGTTCGGTTCCCTTAGGTTAGGATATATAACGTTATAGACGTATATAATGTCCGCACCGGGACGTACAAGACGACATGACCGGGATTCTGTAAAACATTACCAGCGAGGGTCTAGATGGGTTAGGTTAGGTTATATTACGATATAGACGTATATAATGTGCCCACCGAGATGTAGGGACTGACCCGCCAGGAATGTTGGAAAATACTACATCCGAGATGTTAAGTTGCCTTAGGTTATGATATATAAAATTATAGACGTATATAATGTCCCCACGGAAAAGTACGGGCCGACAAGACTGGGATTTTGTAAAACATAACCAGCGAGGGGCTAAATGGGTTAGGTTAGGTTATATTACGATATAGACGTATATAATGTGCCCACCGAGAAGTAGGGACTGACCCGCCAGGAATGTTGGAAAATACTACATCCGAGATGTTAAGTTGCCTTAGGTTAGGATATATAAAATTATAAACGTATATACTTTCCCCACGGAAAAGTACGGGCCGACACGACTGGGATTTTGTAAAACATAACCAGCGAGGGGCTAGATGGGTTAGGTTAGGTTATATTACGATATAGACGTATATAATGTTCCCACCGAGAAGTAGGGGCCGACCCGCCAGGAATGTTGGAAAATACTACATTCGAGATGTTATGTTGCCTTAGGTTAGGATATATGAAATTATAGACGTATATAATGTCCCCACGGAAAAGTACGGGCCGACACGACCGGGATTTTGTAAAACATTAACAGCGAGGGTCTAGATGGGTTGGGTTAGGTTATATTACGATATAGAAGTATATATTGTGCCCACCGAGAAGTAGGGTCCGACCCGCCAAGACTGTTGGATAATACTACATCCGAGAGGTTAAGTTGCCTTAGGTTAGGATATATAACGTTATAGACGTATATAATGTCCGCACCGAGACGTACGGGACGACACGAACGGGATTCTGTAAAACATTCCCAGCTGGGGACTAGATGGGTTAGGTTAGGTTATATTACGTTGTAGACGTATGTAATGTTCCCACCGAGAATTGGCGCCGCCCCGCCAGGAATGTTGTGAACTACTACATCCGAGATGTTAGGTTCCCTTAGGTTAGGATATATAACGTTATAGACGTAAATAATGTCCCCACCGAGAAGTACGAGCCGACACGACCGGGATTTTGTAAAACATTGCCAGCGAGGGTCTAGATGGGTTAGGTTAGGTTATATTACGTTATAGACGTATATGATGTGCCCACCGAGAAGTAGGGGCCGACCCGCCAGGAATGTTGGAAAATACTACATCGGAGATGTTAAGTTGCCTTAGGTTAGAATATATAACGTTATAGACGTATATAATATCCGCACCGAGACGTGCGAGACGACACGACCGGGATTTTGTAAAACATTACCAGCGAGGGTTTAGATGGGTTAGGTTAGGTTATATTACGATATAGACGTATATAATGTTCCCACCGAGAAGTGGGGCCGACCCGCCAGGAATGTTGTGAAATACTACGTCCGGGATGTTAGGTTCCCTTAGGTTAGGATATATAACGTTATAGACGTATATAATGTCCGCACCGAGACGTACGAGACGACACGACCGGGATTCTGTAAAACATTACCAGCGAGGGTCTAGATGGGATAGGTTAGGTTATATTACGTTATAGACGTAAATAATTTTCCCACCGAGAAGTGGGGCCGACCCGCCAGGAATGTTGTGAAATACTACATGCGAGATGTTAGGTTGCGTTTGGTTAAGATATATAACGTTATAGACGTATATAATGTCCGCACCGAGACGTACGGGACGACACGACCGGGATTCTGTAAAACATTACCAGCGAGGGTCTAGATGGGATATGTTAGGTTATATGACGTTATAGACGTAAATAATTTTCCCACCGAGGAATGGGGCCGACCCGCCAGGAATGTTGTGAAATACTACATTCGAGATGTTAGGTTGCGTTTGGTTAGGATATATAACGTGATAGACGTATATAATATCCGCACCGAGACGTACGAGACTACACGACCGGAATTCTGTAAAACATTACCAGCGAGGGTCTAGATGGGTTAGGTTAGGTTATATTACGATATAGACGTATATAATGTGCCCACCGAGAAGTAGGTGCCGACCCGCCAGGAATGTTGGAAAATACTACATCCGAGATGTTAAGTTGCCTTTGGTTAGGATATATAACGTTACAGACGTATATAATGTCCGCACCGGGATGTACGGGACGACGCGACCGGGATTCTGTAAAACATTACAAGCGAGGGGCTAGATGGGTTAGTTTAGGTTATATTACGTTATAAACGTATATAATGTTCCCACCGAGAAATGGGGCCGACCAGCCAGGAATGTTGTGAAATACTACATCCGAGATGATAGGTTCCCTTAGGTTAGGATATATAACGTTATACACGTAAATAATGTCCGCTCCGAGAAGTACGGGCCGACACGACCGAGATTTTGTAAAACATTACCAGCGAGGGTCTAGGTGGGTTCGGTTAGGTTATATTACGATATAGACGTATATAATGTTCCCACCGAGAAGTAGCGGCCGCCCCGCCAGGGATGTTGGAAAATACTACATCCGAGATGTTAAGTTGCCTTAGGTTAGGATATATATAATTATAAACGTATATAATGTCCCCACGGAAAAGTACGGGCCGACACGACTGGGATTCTGTAAAACATTACCAGCGAGGGTCTAGATGGGTTAGGTTAGGTTATATTACGATACAGAAGTATATAATGTGCCCACCGAGAAGTAGGGACTGACCCGCCAGGAATGTTGGAAAATACTACATCCGAGATGTTAAGTTGCCTTAGGTTAGGATATATAAAATTATAAACGTATATAATGTCCCCACGGAAAAGTACGGGCCGACACGACTGGGATTTTGTAAAACATAACCAGCGAGGGGCTAGATGGGTTAGGTTAGGTTATATTACGATATAGACGTATATAATGTTCCCACCGAGAAGTAGGGGCCGACCCGCCAGGAATGTTGGAAAATACTACAATCGAGATGTTATGTTGCCTTAGGTTAGGATATATAAAATTATAGACGTATATAATGTCCCCACGGAAAAGTACGGGCCGACACGACCGGGATTTTTAAAACATTAACAGCGAGGGTCTAGATGGGTTGGGTTAGGTTATATTACGATATAGAAGTATATAATGTTCCCACCGAGAAGTAGGGGCCGACCCGCCAGGAATGTTGGAAAATACTACATTCGAGATGTTATGTTGCCTTAGGTTAGGATATATAACGTTATAGACGTATATAATTTCCGCACCGAGACGTACGAGACGACACGACCGGGATTCTGTAAAACATTACCAGCGAGGGTCTAGATGGGTTAGGTTAGGTTATATTACGTTATAGACGTATATAATGTGCAAACCGAGAAGTAGGGGCCGAGCAGCCAGGAATGTTGGAAAATACTACATCGGAGATGTTAAGTTGCCTTAGGTTAGAATATATAACGTTATAGACGTATATAATATCCGCACCGAGACGTACGAATCGACACGACCGGGATTCTGTAAAACATTACCAGCGAGGGTCTAGATGGGTTAGGTTAGGTTATATTACGATATAGACGTATATAATGTGCCCACCGAGAAGTAGGTGCCGACCCGCCAGGAATGTTGGAAAATACTACATCCGAGATGTTAAGTTGCCTTTGGTTAGGATATATAACGTTACAGACGTATATAATGTCCGCACCGGGATGTACGGGACGACGCGACCGGGATTCTGTAAAACATTACAAGCGAGGGGCTAGATGGGTTAGTTCAGGTTATATTACGTTATAAACGTATATAATGTTCCCACCGAGAAATGGGGCCGACCAGCCAGGAATGTTGTGAAATACTACATCCGAGATGATAGGTTCCCTTAGGTTAGGATATATAACGTTATACACGTAAATAATGTCCGCTCCGAGAAGTACGGGCCGACACGACCGAGATTTTGTAAAACATTACCAGCGAGGGTCTAGGTGGGTTCGGTTAGGTTATATTACGATATAGACGTATATAATGTTCCCACCGAGAAGTAGCGGCCGCCCCGCCAGGGATGTTGGAAAATACTACATCCGAGATGTTAAGTTGCCTTAGGTTAGGATATATATAATTATAAACGTATATAATGTCCCCACGGAAAAGTACGGGCCGACACGACTGGGATTCTGTAAAACATTACCAGCGAGGGTCTAGATGGGTTAGGTTAGGTTATATTACGATACAGAAGTATATAATGTGCCCACCGAGAAGTAGGGACTGACCCGCCAGGAATGTTGGAAAATACTACATCCGAGATGTTAAGTTGCCTTAGGTTAGGATATATAAAATTATAAACGTATATAATGTCCCCACGGAAAAGTACGGGCCGACACGACTGGGATTTTGTAAAACATAACCAGCGAGGGGCTAGATGGGTTAGGTTAGGTTATATTACGATATAGACGTATATAATGTTCCCACCGAGAAGTAGGGGCCGACCCGCCAGGAATGTTGGAAAATACTACAATCGAGATGTTATGTTGCCTTAGGTTAGGATATATAAAATTATAGACGTATATAATGTCCCCACGGAAAAGTACGGGCCGACACGACCGGGATTTTTAAAACATTAACAGCGAGGGTCTAGATGGGTTGGGTTAGGTTATATTACGATATAGAAGTATATAATGTTCCCACCGAGAAGTAGGGGCCGACCCGCCAGGAATGTTGGAAAATACTACATTCGAGATGTTATGTTGCCTTAGGTTAGGATATATAACGTTATAGACGTATATAATTTCCGCACCGAGACGTACGAGACGACACGACCGGGATTCTGTAAAACATTACCAGCGAGGGTCTAGATGGGTTAGGTTAGGTTATATTACGTTATAGACGTATATAATGTGCAAACCGAGAAGTAGGGGCCGAGCAGCCAGGAATGTTGGAAAATACTACATCGGAGATGTTAAGTTGCCTTAGGTTAGAATATATAACGTTATAGACGTATATAATATCCGCACCGAGACGTACGAATCGACACGACCGGGATTCTGTAAAACATTACCAGCGAGGGTCTAGATGGGTTAGGTTAGGTTATATTACGATATAGACGTATATAATGTGCCCACCGAGAAGTAGGGGCCGACCCGCCAGGAATGTTGTGAAATACTACATCCGAGATGTTAGGTTCCCTTAGGTTAGGATATATAACGTTATAGACGTATATAATGTCCGCACCGAGATGTACGAGACGACACGACAGGGATTCTGTAAAACATTACCAGCGAGGGTCTAGATGGGTTAGGTTAGGTTATTTTACGATATAGACGTATATAATGTGCCCACCGAGAAGTAGGGGCCGACCCACCAGGAATGTTGGAAAATACTACATCCGAGATGTTAAGTTGCCTTAGGTTAGGATATATAACGTTATAGCCGTATATAATTTCCGCACCGAGACGTACGAGACGACACGACCGGGATTCTGTAAAACATTACCAGCGAGGGTCTAGATGGGTTAGGTTAGGTTATATTACGTTATAGGCGTATATAATGTGCCCACCGAGAAGTAGGGGCCGAGCAGCCAGGAATGTTGGAAAATACTACATCGGAGATGTTAAGTTGCCTTAGGTTAGAATATATAACGTTATAGACGTATATAATATCCGCACCGAGACGTACGAATCGACACGACCGGGATTCTGTAAAACATTACCAGCGAGGGTCTAGATGGGTTAGGTTAGGTTATATTACGATATAGACGTATATAATGTGCCCACCGAGAAGTAGGGGCCGACCCGCCAGGAATGTTGTGAAATACTACATCCGAGATGTTAGGTTCCCTTAGGTTAGGATATATAACGTTATAGACGTATATAATGTCCGCACCGAGATGTACGAGACGACACGACAGGGATTCTGTAAAACATTACCAGCGAGGGTCTAGATGGGTTAGGTTAGGTTATATTACGATATAGACGTATATAATGTGCCCACCAGGAAGTAGGGTCCGACCCGCCAAGACTGTTGGAAAATACTACATCCGAGAGGTTAAGTTGCCTTAGGTTAGGATATATAACGTTATAGACGTATATAATGTCCGCACCGAGAAGTACGGGCCGACACGACCGGGATTTTGTAAAACATTACCAGCGAGGGTTTAGATGGGTTAGGTTAGGTTATATTACGATATAGACGTATATAATGTGCCCACCGAGAAGTAGGGGCCGACCTGCCAGGAATGTTGTGAAATACAACATCCGAAATGTTAGGTTCCCTTAGGTTAGGATATATAACGTTATAGACGTAAATAATGTCCCCACCGAGAAGTACGGGCCGACACGACGGGGATTTTGTAAAACATTACCAGCGAGGGTCTAGATGGGTTAGGTTAGGTTATATTACGCTATAAACCTATATAATGTTCCCACCGAGAAGTGAGGCCGACCAGCCAGGATTGTTGTGAAATACTACATCCGAGATGTTAGGTTCCCTTAGGTTAGGATATATAAAGTTATAGACGTATATAATGTCCGCACCGAGACATACGAGACGACACGACCGGGATTCTGTAAAACATTACCAGCGAGGGTCTAGATGGGTTAGGTTAGGTTATTTTACGATATAGACGTATATAATGTGCCCACCGAGAAGTAGGGGCCGACCCACCAGGAATGTTGGAAAATACTACATCCGAGATGTTAAGTTGCCTTAGGTTAGGATATATAACGTTATAGACGTATATAATGTCCGCACCGAGACGTACGGGACGACTCGACCGGGATTCTGTAAAACATTACCAGCGAGGGTCTAGATGGGTTAGGTTAGGTTATATTACGATATAGACGTATATAATGTGCCCACCGAGAAGTGGGGGCCAACCCGCCAGGAATGTTGTGAAATACTACATCCGAGATGTTAGGTTCCCTTAGGTTAGGATATATAAAATTATAGACGTATATAATGTCCCCACGGAAAAGTACGGGCCGACACGACCGGGATTTTGTAAAACATTAACAGCGAGGGTCTAGATGGGTTGGGTTAGGTTATATTACGATATAGAAGTATATATTGTGCCCACCGAGAAGTAGGGTCCGACCCGCCAAGACTGTTGGATAATACTACAACCGAGAGGTTAAGTTGCCTTAGGTTAGGATATATAACGTTATAGACGTATATAATGTCCGCACCGAGACGTACGGGACGACACGACCGGGATTCTGTAAAACATTCCCAGCTGGGGACTAGATGGGTTAGGTTAGGTTATATTACGTTGTAGACGTATGTAATGTTCCCACCGAGAATTGGCGCCGCCCCGCCAGGAATGTTGTGAACTACTACATCCGAGATGTTAGGTTCCCTTAGGTTAGGATATATAACGTTACAGACGTAAATAATGTCCCCACCGAGAAGTACGAGCCGACACGACCGGGATTTTGTAAAACATTACCACCGAGGGTCTAGATGGGTTAGGTTAGGTTATAATACGTTATAGACGTATATAATGTGCCCACCGAGAAGTAGGGGCCGACCCGCCAGGAATGTTGGAAAATACTACATCGGAGATGTTAAGTTGCCTTAGGTTAGAATATATAACGTTATAGACGTATATAATATCCGCACCGAGACGTACGAGACGACACGACCGGGATTCTGTAAAACATTACCAGCGAGGGTCTAGATGGGTTAGGTTAGGTTATTTTACGATATAGACGTATATAATGTGCCCACCGAGAAGTAGGGGCCGACCCACCAGGAATGTTGGAAAATACTACATCCGAGATGTTAAGTTGCCTTAGGTTAGGATATATAACGTTATAGACGTATATAATGTCCGCACCGAGACGTACGGGACGACTCGACCGGGATTCTGTAAAACATTACCAGCGAGGGTCTAGATGGGTTAGGTTAGGTTATATTACGATATAGACGTATATAATGTGCCCACCGAGAAGTGGGGGCCAACCCGCCAGGAATGTTGTGAAATACTACATCCGAGATGTTAGGTTCCCTTAGGTTAGGATATATAACGTTATGGACGTATATAATGTCCACACCGAGATGTACGAGACGACACGACCGGGATTCTGTAAAACATTACCAGCGAGGGTCTAGATGGGTTAGGTTAGGTTATATTACGATATAGACGTATATAATGTGCCCACCGGGAAGTAGGGGCCGACCCGCCAGGAATGTTGGAAAATACTGCATCCGAGAGGTTAAGTTGCCTTAGGTTAGGATATATAACGTTATAGACGTATATAATGTCCGCACCGAGACGTACGGGACGACTCGACCGGGATTCTGTAAAACATTACCAGCGAGGGTCTAGATGGGTTAGGTTAGGTTATATTACGTTATAGACGTAAATAATGTTCCCACCGAGAAGTTTGGCCGACCCGCCAGGAATGTTGTGAAACACTACATTCGAGATGTTAGGTTGCCTTTGGTTAGGATATATAACGTTATAGACGTATATAATGTCCGCACCGAGACGTACGGGACGACACGACCGGGATTCTGTAAAACGTTACAAGCGAGGGTCTAGATGGGTTAGGTTAGGTTATACTTCGTTATAAACGTATATAATGTTCCCACCGAGAAGTGGGGCCGACCAGCCAGGAATGTTGTGAAATACTACATCCGAGATGATAGGTTCCCTTAGGTTAGGATATATAACGTTATACACGTAAATAATGTCCGCTCCGAGAAGTACGGGCCGACACGACCGAGATTTTGTAAAACATTACCAGCGAGGGTCTAGGTGGGTTAGGTTAGGTTATATTACGATATATACGTATATAATGTTCCCACCGAGAAGTAGCGGCCGCCCCGCCAGGGATGTTGGAAAATACTACATCCGAGATGTTAAGTTGCCTTAGGTTAGGATATATAAAATTATAAACGTATATAATGTCCCCACGGAAAAGTACGGGCCGACACGACTGGGATTCTGTAAAACATTACCAGCGAGGGTCTAGATGGGTTAGGTTAGGTTATATTACGATACAGACGTATATAATGTGCCCACCGAGAAGTAGGGACTGACCCGCCAGGAATGTTGGAAAATACTACATCCGAGATGTTAAGTTGCCTTAGGTTATGATATATAAAATTATAGACGTATATAATGTCCCCACGGAAAAGTACGGGCCGACACGACTGGGATTTTGTAAAACATAACCAGCGAGGGGCTAGATGGGTTAGGTTAGGTTATATTACGATATAGACGTATATAATGTGCCCACCGAGAAGTAGGGACTGACCCGCCAGGAATGTTGGAAAATACTACATCCGAGATGTTAAGTTGCCTTAGGTTAGGATATATAAAATTATAAACGTATATAATGTCCCCACGGAAAAGTACGGGCCGACACGACTGGGATTTTGTAAAACATAACCAGCGAGGGTCTAGATGGGTTAGGTTAGGTTATTTTACGATATAGACGTATATAATGTGCCCACCGAGAAGTAGGGGCCGACCCACCAGGAATGTTGGAAAATACTACGTCCGAGATGTTAGGTTCCCTTAGGTTAGGATATATAACGTTATAGACGTATATAATGTCCACACCGAGACGTACGAGACGACACGACCGGGATTCTGTAAAACATTACCAGCGAGGGTCTAGATGGGATAGGTTAGGTTATATTACGTTATAGACGTAAATAATTTTCCCACCGAGAAGTGGGGCCGACCCGCCAGGAATGTTGTGAAATACTACATTCGAGATGTTAGGTTGCGTTTGGTTAGGATATATAACGTTATAGACGTATATAATGTCCGCACCGAGACGTACGGGACGACACGACAGGGATTCTGTAAAACATTACCAGCGAGGGTCTAGATGGGATAGGTTAGGTTATATTACGTTATAGACGTAAATAATTTTCCCACCGAGGAATGGGGCCGACCCGCCAGGAATGTTGTGAAATACTACATTCGAGATGTTAGGTTGCGTTTGGTTAGGATATATAACGTTATAGACGTATATAATATCCGCACCGAGACGTACGAGACGACACGACCGGAATTCTGTAAAACATTACCAGCGAGGGTCTAGATGGGTTAGGTTAGGTTATATTACGATATAGACGTATATAATGTGCCCACCGAGAAGTAGGGGCCGACCCGCCAGGAATGTTGGACAATACCACATCCGAGATGTTAAGTTGCCTTTGGTTAGGATATATAACGTTACAGACGTATATAATGTCCGCACCGGGATGTACGGGACGACGCGACCGGGATTCTGTAAAACATTACAAGCGAGGGGCTAGATGGGTTAGGTTAGGTTATATTACGTTATAAACGTATATAATGTTCCCACCGAGAAATGGGGCCGACCAGCCAGGAATGTTGTGAACTACTACATCCGAGATGTTAGGTTCCCTTAGGTTAGGATATATAACGTTATAGACGTAAATAATGTCCCCACCGAGAAGTACGAGCCGACACGACCGGGATTTTGTAAAACATTACCAGCGAGGGTCTAGATGGGTTAGGTTAGGTTATATTACGTTATAGACGTATATAATGTGCCCACCGAGAAGTAGGGGCCGACCCGCCAGGAATGTTGGAAAATACTACATCGGAGATGTTAAGTTGCCTTAGGTTAGAATATATAACGTTATAGACGTATATAATATCCGCACCGAGACGTACGAGACGACACGACCGGGATTCTGTAAAGCATTACCAGCGAGGGTCTAGATGGGTTAGGTTAGGTTATTTTACGATATAGACGTATATAATGTGCCCACCGAGAAGTAGGGGCCGACCCACCAGGAATGTTGGAAAATACTACATCCGAGATGTTAGGTTCCCTTAGGTTAGGATATATAACGTTATAGCCGTATATAATTTCCGCACCGAGACGTACGAGACGACACGACCGGGATTCTGTAAAACATTACCAGCGAGGGTCTAGATGGGTTAGGTTAGGTTATATTACGATATAGACGTATATAATGTGCCCACCGAGAAGTAGGGACTGACCCGCCAGGTATGTTGGAAAATACTACATCGGAGATGTTAAGTTGCCTTAGGTTAGAATATATAACGTTATAGACGTATATAATATCCGCACCGAGACGTACGAATCGACACGACCGGGATTCTGTAAAACATTACCAGCGAGGGTCTAGATGGGTTAGGTTAGGTTATATTACGATATAGACGTATATAATGCGCCCACCGAGAAGTAGGGGCCGACCCGCCAGGAATGTTGTGAAATACTACATCCGAGATGTTAGGTTCCCTTAGGTTAGGATATATAACGTTATAGACGTATATAATGTCCGCACCGAGATGTACGAGACGACACGACAGGGATTCTGTAAAACATTACCAGCGAGGGTCTAGATGGGTTAGGTTAGGTTATATTACGATATAGACGTATATAATGTGCCCACCGGGAAGTAGGGTCCGACCCGCCAAGACTGTTGGAAAATACTACATCCGAGAGGTTAAGTTGCCTTAGGTTAGGATATATAACGTTATAGACGTATATAATGTCCGCACCGAGACGTACGTGCCGATGCGACAGGGATTTTGTAAAACATTAACAGCGAGTGTCTAGATGGGTTAGGTTAGGTTATATTACGATATAGACGTATATAATGTGCCCACCGAGATGTAGGGTCCGACCCGCCAAGAATGTTGGAAAATTCTACATCCGAGAGGTTAAGTTGCCTTAGGTTAGGGTATATAACGTCATAGACGTATATAATGTTCGCACCGAGACGTACGGGACGACACGACCGGGATTCTGTAAAACATTCCCAGCTAGGGGCTAGATGGGTTAGGTTAGGTTATATTACGTTATAGACGTATATAATGTGCCCACCGAGAAGTAGGGGCCGACCCGCCAGGAATGTT
Organism: Xylocopa violacea; assembly: GCA_963969225.1. NCBI lineage: Eukaryota > Metazoa > Arthropoda > Insecta > Hymenoptera > Apidae > Xylocopa > Xylocopa violacea. Next base: position 1,811,788 of record CAXAJV010000732.1, on the reverse strand, counting down.
GGAAAATACTACATCGGAGATGTTAAGTTGCCTTAGGTTAGAATATATAACGTTATAGACGTATATAATGTCCGCTCCGAGACGTACGGGCCGACACGACCGGGATTCTGCAAAACATTACAAGCGAGGGGCTAGATGGGTTAGGTTAGGTTATACTACGTTATAAACGTATATAATATTCCCACCGAAAAGTGGGGCCGACCAGCCAGGAATGTTGTGAAATACTACATCCGTGATGTTAGGTTCCCTTAGGTTAGGATATATAACGTTATAGACGTATATAATGTCCCCACGGAGAAGTACGGGCCGACACGACCGGGATTTTGTAAAACATTACCAGCGAGGGTCTAGATGGGTTAGGTTTGGTTATATTACGATATAGACGTATATAATGTGCCCACCGGGAAGTAGGGGCCGACCCGCCAGGAATGTTGGAAAATACTACATCCGAGATGTTAGGTTCCCTTAGTTTAGGATATATAAATTTATAGACGTATATAAAGTCCGCACCGAGACGTACGGGCCGACACGACCGGGATTCTGCAAAACATTACAAGCGAGGGGCTAGATGGGTTAGGTTAGGTTATACTACGTTATAAACGTATATAATGTTCCCACCGAGAAGTGGGGCCGACCAGCCAGGAATGTTGTGAAATACTACATCCGAGAGGTTAGGTTCCCTTAGGTTAGGATATATAACGTTATAGACGTATATAATGTCCGCACCGAGACGTACGTGCCGATGCGACCGGGATTTTGTAAAACATTAACAGCGAGGGTCTAGATGGGTTATGTTAGGTTATATTACGATATAGACGTACATAATGTGCCCACCGAGAAGTAGGGGCCGACTCGCCAGGAATGTTGGAAAATACTACATCCGAGATGTTAGGTTCCCTTAGTTTAGGATATATAAATTTATAGACGTATATAAATTCCGCACCGAGACGTACAGGAAGACATGAACGGGATTTTGTGCAACATTACCAGCGAGGGTCTAGGTGGGTTAGGTTAGGTTATATTACGATATAGACGTATATAATGTTCCCACCGAGAAGTAGGGTCCGACCCGCCAGGAATGTTGGAAAATACTACATCCGAGATGTTAGGTTCCCTTAGGTTAGGATATATAACGATATAGACGCATATAATGTCCCCACGGAGAATTACGGGCCGACAGGACCGGGATTTTGTAAAACATTACCAGCGAGGGTCTAGATGGGTTAGGTTAGGTTATATTACGTTATAGACGTATATAATGTGCCCACCGAGAAGTAGGGGCCGACCCGCCAGGAATGTTGGAAAATACTACATCGGAGATGTTAAGTTGCCTTAGGTTAGAATATATAACGTTATAGACGTATATAATATCCGCACCGAGACGTACGAGACGACACGACCGGGATTCTGTAAAACATTACCAGCGAGGGTCTAGATGGGTTAGGTTAGGTTATTTTACGATATAGACGTATATAATGTGCCCACCGAGAAGTAGGGGCCGACCCACCAGGAATGTTGGAAAATACTACATCCGAGATGTTAAGTTGCCTTAGGTTAGGATATATAACGTTATAGACGTATATAATGTCCGCACCGAGACGTACGGGACGACTCGACCGGGATTCTGTAAAACATTACCAGCGAGGGTCTAGATGGGTTAGGTTAGGTTATATTACGATATAGACGTATATAATGTGCCCACCGAGAAGTGGGGGCCAACCCGCCAGGAATGTTGTGAAATACTACATCCGAGATGTTAGGTTCCCTTAGGTTAGGATATATAACGTTATGGACGTATATAATGTCCACACCGAGATGTACGAGACGACACGACCGGGATTCTGTAAAACATTACCAGCGAGGGTCTAGATGGGTTAGGTTAGGTTATATTACGATATAGACGTATATAATGTGCCCACCGGGAAGTAGGGGCCGACCCGCCAGGAATGTTGGAAAATACTGCATCCGAGAGGTTAAGTTGCCTTAGGTTAGGATATATAACGTTATAGACGTATATAATGTCCGCACCGAGACGTACGGGACGACTCGACCGGGATTCTGTAAAACATTACCAGCGAGGGTCTAGATGGGTTAGGTTAGGTTATATTACGTTATAGACGTAAATAATGTTCCCACCGAGAAGTTTGGCCGACCCGCCAGGAATGTTGTGAAACACTACATTCGAGATGTTAGGTTGCCTTTGGTTAGGATATATAACGTTATAGACGTATATAATGTCCGCACCGAGACGTACGGGACGACACGACCGGGATTCTGTAAAACGTTACAAGCGAGGGTCTAGATGGGTTAGGTTAGGTTATACTTCGTTATAAACGTATATAATGTTCCCACCGAGAAGTGGGGCCGACCAGCCAGGAATGTTGTGAAATACTACATCCGAGATGATAGGTTCCCTTAGGTTAGGATATATAACGTTATACACGTAAATAATGTCCGCTCCGAGAAGTACGGGCCGACACGACCGAGATTTTGTAAAACATTACCAGCGAGGGTCTAGGTGGGTTAGGTTAGGTTATATTACGATATATACGTATATAATGTTCCCACCGAGAAGTAGCGGCCGCCCCGCCAGGGATGTTGGAAAATACTACATCCGAGATGTTAAGTTGCCTTAGGTTAGGATATATAAAATTATAAACGTATATAATGTCCCCACGGAAAAGTACGGGCCGACACGACTGGGATTCTGTAAAACATTACCAGCGAGGGTCTAGATGGGTTAGGTTAGGTTATATTACGATACAGACGTATATAATGTGCCCACCGAGAAGTAGGGACTGACCCGCCAGGAATGTTGGAAAATACTACATCCGAGATGTTAAGTTGCCTTAGGTTATGATATATAAAATTATAGACGTATATAATGTCCCCACGGAAAAGTACGGGCCGACACGACTGGGATTTTGTAAAACATAACCAGCGAGGGGCTAGATGGGTTAGGTTAGGTTATATTACGATATAGACGTATATAATGTGCCCACCGAGAAGTAGGGACTGACCCGCCAGGAATGTTGGAAAATACTACATCCGAGATGTTAAGTTGCCTTAGGTTAGGATATATAAAATTATAAACGTATATAATGTCCCCACGGAAAAGTACGGGCCGACACGACTGGGATTTTGTAAAACATAACCAGCGAGGGTCTAGATGGGTTAGGTTAGGTTATTTTACGATATAGACGTATATAATGTGCCCACCGAGAAGTAGGGGCCGACCCACCAGGAATGTTGGAAAATACTACGTCCGAGATGTTAGGTTCCCTTAGGTTAGGATATATAACGTTATAGACGTATATAATGTCCACACCGAGACGTACGAGACGACACGACCGGGATTCTGTAAAACATTACCAGCGAGGGTCTAGATGGGATAGGTTAGGTTATATTACGTTATAGACGTATATAATGCGCCCACCGAGAAGTAGGGGCCGACCCACCAGGAATGTTGGAAAATACTACATCCGAGATGTTAGGTTCCCTTAGGTTAGGATATATAACGTTATAGCCGTATATAATTTCCGCACCGAGACGTACGAGACGACACGACCGGGATTCTGTAAAACATTACCAGCGAGGGTCTAGATGGGTTAGGTTAGGTTATATTACGATATAGACGTATATAATGTGCCCACCGAGAAGTAGGGACTGACCCGCCAGGTATGTTGGAAAATACTACATCGGAGATGTTAAGTTGCCTTAGGTTAGAATATATAACGTTATAGACGTATATAATATCCGCACCGAGACGTACGAATCGACACGACCGGGATTCTGTAAAACATTACCAGCGAGGGTCTAGATGGGTTAGGTTAGGTTATATTACGATATAGACGTATATAATGCGCCCACCGAGAAGTAGGGGCCGACCCGCCAGGAATGTTGTGAAATACTACATCCGAGATGTTAGGTTCCCTTAGGTTAGGATATATAACGTTATAGACGTATATAATGTCCGCACCGAGATGTACGAGACGACACGACAGGGATTCTGTAAAACATTACCAGCGAGGGTCTAGATGGGTTAGGTTAGGTTATATTACGATATAGACGTATATAATGTGCCCACCGGGAAGTAGGGTCCGACCCGCCAAGACTGTTGGAAAATACTACATCCGAGAGGTTAAGTTGCCTTAGGTTAGGATATATAACGTTATAGACGTATATAATGTCCGCACCGAGACGTACGTGCCGATGCGACAGGGATTTTGTAAAACATTAACAGCGAGTGTCTAGATGGGTTAGGTTAGGTTATATTACGATATAGACGTATATAATGTGCCCACCGAGATGTAGGGTCCGACCCGCCAAGAATGTTGGAAAATTCTACATCCGAGAGGTTAAGTTGCCTTAGGTTAGGGTATATAACGTCATAGACGTATATAATGTTCGCACCGAGACGTACGGGACGACACGACCGGGATTCTGTAAAACATTCCCAGCTAGGGGCTAGATGGGTTAGGTTAGGTTATATTACGTTATAGACGTATATAATGTGCCCACCGAGAAGTAGGGGCCGACCCGCCAGGAATGTTGGAAAATACTACATCGGAGATGTTAAGTTGCCTTAGGTTAGAATATATAACGTTATAGACGTATATAATGTCCGCTCCGAGACGTACGGGCCGACACGACCGGGATTCTGCAAAACATTACAAGCGAGGGGCTAGATGGGTTAGGTTAGGTTATACTACGTTATAAACGTATATAATATTCCCACCGAAAAGTGGGGCCGACCAGCCAGGAATGTTGTGAAATACTACATCCGTGATGTTAGGTTCCCTTAGGTTAGGATATATAACGTTATAGACGTATATAATGTCCCCACGGAGAAGTACGGGCCGACACGACCGGGATTTTGTAAAACATTACCAGCGAGGGTCTAGATGGGTTAGGTTTGGTTATATTACGATATAGACGTATATAATGTGCCCACCGGGAAGTAGGGGCCGACCCGCCAGGAATGTTGGAAAATACTACATCCGAGATGTTAGGTTCCCTTAGTTTAGGATATATAAATTTATAGACGTATATAAAGTCCGCACCGAGACGTACGGGCCGACACGACCGGGATTCTGCAAAACATTACAAGCGAGGGGCTAGATGGGTTAGGTTAGGTTATACTACGTTATAAACGTATATAATGTTCCCACCGAGAAGTGGGGCCGACCAGCCAGGAATGTTGTGAAATACTACATCCGAGAGGTTAGGTTCCCTTAGGTTAGGATATATAACGTTATAGACGTATATAATGTCCGCACCGAGACGTACGTGCCGATGCGACCGGGATTTTGTAAAACATTAACAGCGAGGGTCTAGATGGGTTATGTTAGGTTATATTACGATATAGACGTACATAATGTGCCCACCGAGAAGTAGGGGCCGACTCGCCAGGAATGTTGGAAAATACTACATCCGAGATGTTAGGTTCCCTTAGTTTAGGATATATAAATTTATAGACGTATATAAATTCCGCACCGAGACGTACAGGAAGACATGAACGGGATTTTGTGCAACATTACCAGCGAGGGTCTAGGTGGGTTAGGTTAGGTTATATTACGATATAGACGTATATAATGTTCCCACCGAGAAGTAGGGTCCGACCCGCCAGGAATGTTGGAAAATACTACATCCGAGATGTTAGGTTCCCTTAGGTTAGGATATATAACGATATAGACGCATATAATGTCCCCACGGAGAATTACGGGCCGACAGGACCGGGATTTTGTAAAACATTACCAGCGAGGGTCTAGATGGGTTAGGTTAGGTTATATTACGTTATAGACGTATATAATGTGCCCACCGAGAAGTAGGGGCCGACCCGCCAGGAATGTTGGAAAATACTACATCGGAGATGTTAAGTTGCCTTAGGTTAGAATATATAACGTTATAGACGTATATAATATCCGCACCGAGACGTACGAGACGACACGACCGGGATTCTGTAAAACATTACCAGCGAGGGTCTAGATGGGTTAGGTTAGGTTATTTTACGATATAGACGTATATAATGTGCCCACAGAGAAGTAGGGGCCGACCCACCAGGAATGTTGGAAAATACTACATCCGAATTGTTAGGTTCCCTTAGGTTAGGATATATAACGTTATAGCCGTATATAATTTCCGCACCGAGACGTACGAGACGACACGACCGGGATTCTGTAAAACATTACCAGCGAGGGTCTAGATGGGTTAGGTTAGGTTATATTACGTTATAGACGTATATAATGTGCCCACCGAGAAGTAGGGGCCGAGCAGCCAGGAATGTTGGAAAATACTACATCGGAGATGTTAAGTTGCCTTAGGTTAGAATATATAACGTTATAGACATATATAATATCCGCACAGAGACGTACGAGACGACACTACCGGGATTCTGTAAAACATTACCAGCGAGGGTCTAGATGGGTTAGGTTAGGTTATATTACGATATAGACGTATATAATGTGCCCACCGGGAAGTAGGGTCCGACCCGCCAAGACTGTTGGAAAATACTACATCCGAGAGGTTAAGTTGCCTTAGGTTAGGATATATAACGTTATAGACGTATATAATGTCCGCACCGAGACGTACGAGACGACACGACCGGGATTCTGTAAAACATTACCAGCGAGGGTCTAGATGGGATAGGTTAGGTTATATTACGTTATAGACGTAAATAATTTTCCCACCGAGAAGTGGGGCCGACCCGCCAGGAATGTTGTGAAATACTACATTCGAGATGTTAGGTTGCGTTTGGTTAGGATACATAACGTTATAGACGTATATAATGTCCGCACCGAGACGTACGGGACGACACGACCGGGATTCTGTAAAACATTACCAGCGAGGGTCTAGATGGGATAGGTTAGGTTATATTACGTTATAGACGTAAATAATTTTCCCACCGAGGAATGGGGCCGACCCGCCAGGAATGTTGTGAAATACTACATTCGAGATGTTAGGTTGCGTTTGGTTAGGATATATAACGTTATAGACGTATATAATATCCGCACCGAGACGTACGAGACGACACGACCGGAATTCTGTAAAACATTACCAGCGAGGGTCTAGATGGGTTAGGTTAGGTTATATTACGGAATAGACGTATATAATGTGCCCACCGAGAAGTAGGGGCCGACCCGCCAGGAATGTTGGACAATACTACATCCGAGATGTTAAGTTGCCTTTGGTTAGGATATATAACGTTACAGACGTATATAATGTCCGCACCGGGATGTACGGGACGACGCGACCGGGATTCTGTAAAACATTACAAGCGAGGGGCTAGATGGGTTAGGTTAGGTTATATTGCGTTATAAACGTATATAATGTTCCCACCGAGAAATGGGGCCGACCAGCCAGGAATGTTGTGAAATACTACATCCGAAATGATAGGTTCCCTTAGGTTAGGATATATAACGTTATACACGTAAATAATGTCCGCTCCGAGAAGTACGGGCCGACACGACCGAGATTTTGTAAAACATTACCAGCGAGGGTCTAGGTGGGTTAGGTTAGGTTATATTACGATATAGACGTATATAATGTTCCCACCGAGAAGTAGCGGCCGCCCCGCCAGGGATGTTGGAAAATACTACATCCGAGATGTTAAGTTGCCTTAGGTTAGGATATATAAAATTATAAACGTATATAATGTCCCCACGGAAAAGTACGGGCCGACACGACTGGGATTCTGTAAAACATTACCAGCGAGGGTCTAGATGGGTTAGGTTAGGTTATATTACGATACAGACGTATATAATGTGCCCACCGAGAAGTAGGGACTGACCCGCCAGGAATGTTGGAAAATACTACATCCGAGATGTTAAGTTGCCTTAGGTTATGATATATAAAATTATAGACGTATATAATGTCCCCACGGAAAAGTACGGGCCGACACGACTGGGATTTTGTAAAACATAACCAGCGAGGGGCTAGATGGGTTAGGTTAGGTTATATTACGATATAGACGTATATAATGTGCCCACCGAGAAGTAGGGACTGACCCGCCAGGAATGTTGGAAAATACTACATCCGAGATGATAAGTTGCCTTAGGTTAGGATATATAAAATTATAAACGTATATAATGTCCCCACGGAAAAGTACGGGCCGACACGACTGGGATTTTGTAAAACATAACCAGCGAGGGGCTAGATGGGTTAGGTTAGGTTATATTACGATATAGACGTATATAATGTTCCCACCGAGAAGTAGGGGCCGACCCGCCAGGAATGTTGGAAAATACTACATTCGAGATGTTATGTTGCCTTAGGTTAGGATATATAAAATTATAGACGTATATAATGTCCCCACGGAAAAGTACGGGCCGACACGACCGGGATTTTGTAAAACATTAACAGCGAGGGTCTAGATGGGTTGGGTTAGGTTATATTACGATATAGAAGTATATATTGTGCCCACCGAGAAGTAGGGTCCGACCCGCCAAGACTGTTGGATAATACTACATCCGAGAGGTTAAGTTGCCTTAGGTTAGGATATATAACGTTATAGACGTATATAATGTCCGCACCGAGACGTACGGGACGACACGACCGGGATTCTGTAAAACATTCCCAGCTGGGGACTAGATGGGTTAGGTTAGGTTATATTACGTTGTAGACGTATGTAATGTTCCCACCGAGAATTGGCGCTGCCCCGCCAGGAATGTTGTGAACTACTACATCCGAGATGTTAGGTTCCCTTAGGTTAGGATATATAACGTTATAGACGTAAATAATGTCCCCACCGAGAAGTACGAGCCGACACGACCGGGATTTTGTAAAACATTACCAGCGAGGGTCTAGATGGGTTAGGTTAGGTTATATTACGTTATAGACGTATATAATGTGCCCACCGAGAAGTAGGGGCCGACCCGCCAGGAATGTTGGAAAATACTACATCGGAGATGTTAAGTTGCCTTAGGTTAGAATATATAACGTTATAGACGTATATAATATCCGCACCGAGACGTACGAGACGACACGACCGGGATTCTGTAAAGCATTACCAGCGAGGGTCTAGATGGGTTAGGTTAGGTTATTTTACGATATAGACGTATATAATGTGCCCACCGAGAAGTAGGGGCCGACCCACCAGGAATGTTGGAAAATACTACATCCGAGATGTTAGGTTCCCTTAGGTTAGGATATATAACGTTATAGCCGTATATAATTTCCGCACCGAGACGTACGAGACGACACGACCGGGATTCTGTAAAACATTACCAGCGAGGGTCTAGATGGGTTAGGTTAGGTTATATTACGTTATAGACGTATATAATGTGCCCACCGAGAAGTAGGGGCCGAGCAGCCAGGTATGTTGGAAAATACTACATCGGAGATGTTAAGTTGCCTTAGGTTAGAATATATAACGTTATAGACGTATATAATATCCGCACCGAGACGTACGAATCGACACGACCGGGATTCTGTAAAACATTACCAGCGAGGGTCTAGATGGGTTAGGTTAGGTTATATTACGATATAGACGTATATAATGCGCCCACCGAGAAGTAGGGGCCGACCCGCCAGGAATGTTGTGAAATACTACATCCGAGATGTTAGGTTCCCTTAGGTTAGGATATATAACGTTATAGACGTATATAATGTCCGCACCGAGATGTACGAGACGACACGACAGGGATTCTGTAAAACATTACCAGCGAGGGTCTAGATGGGTTAGGTTAGGTTATATTACGATATAGACGTATATAATGTGCCCACCGGGAAGTAGGGTCCGACCCGCCAAGACTGTTGGAAAATACTACATCCGAGAGGTTAAGTTGCCTTAGGTTAGGATATATAACGTTATAGACGTATATAATGTCCGCACCGAGAAGTACGGGCCGACACGACCGGGATTTTGTAAAACATTACCAGCGAGGGTTTAGATGGGTTAGGTTAGGTTATATTACGATATAGACGTATATAATGTGCCCACCGAGAAGTAGGGGCCGACCTGCCAGGAATGTTGTGAAATACAACATCCGAAATGTTAGGTTCCCTTAGGTTAGGATATATAACGTTATAGACGTAAATAATGTCCCCACCGAGAAGTACGGGCCGACACGACGGGGATTTTGTAAAACATTACCAGCGAGGGTCTAGATGGGTTAGGTTAGGTTATATTACGCTATAAACCTATATAATGTTCCCACCGAGAAGTGAGGCCGACCAGCCAGGATTGTTGTGAAATACTACATCCGAGATGTTAGGTTCCCTTAGGTTAGGATATATAAAGTTATAGACGTATATAATGTCCGCATCGAGACGTACGTGCCGATGCGACAGGGATTTTGTAAAACATTAACAGCGAGTGTCTAGATGGGTTAGGTTAGGTTATATTACGATATAGACGTATATAATGTGCCCACCGAGATGTAGGGGCCGACCCGCCAGGAATGTTGGAAAATACTACATCGGAGATGTTAAGTTGCCTTAGGTTAGAATATATAACGTTATAGACGTATATAATATCCGCACCGAGACGTACGGGCCGACACGACCGGGATTCTGCAAAACATTACAAGCGAGGGGCTAGATGGGTTAGGTTAGGTTATACTACGTTATAAACGTATATAATGTTCCCACGGAGAAGTGGGGCCGACTAGCCAGGAATGTTGTGAAATACTACATACGTGAAGTTAGGTTCCCTTAGGTTAGGATACATAACGTTATAGACATATATAATGTCCGCACCGAGACATACGAGACGACACGACCGGGATTCTGTAAAACATTACCAGCGAGGGTCTAGATGGGTTAGGTTAGGTTATTTTACGATATAGACGTATATAATGTGCCCACCGAGAAGTAGGGGCCGACCCACCAGGAATGTTGGAAAATACTACATCCGAGAGGTTAAGTTGCCTTAGGTTAGGATATATAACGTTATAGACGTATATAATGTCCGCACCGAGACGTACGGGACGACTCGACCGGGATTCTGTAAAACATTACCAGCGAGGGTCTAGATGGGTTAGGTTAGGTTATATTACGATATAGAGGTATATAATGTGCCCACCGAGAAGTGGGGGCCAACCCGCCAGGAATGTTGTGAAATACTACATCCGAGATGTTAGGTTCCCTTAGGTTAGGATATATAACGTTATAGACGTATATAATGTCCACACCGAGATGTACGAGACGACACGACCGGGATTCTGTAAAACATTACCAGCGAGGGTCTAGATGGGTTAGGTTAGGTTATATTACGATATAGACGTATATAATGTGCCCACCGGGAAGTAGGGGCCGACCCGCCAGGAATGTTGGAAAATACTACATCCGAGAGGTTAAGTTGCCTTAGGTTAGGATATATAACGTTATAGACGTATATAATGTCCGCACCGAGACGTACGGGACGACTCGACCGGGATTCTGTAAAACATTACCAGCGAGGGTCTAGATGGGTTAGGTTAGGTTATATTACGTTATAGACGTAAATAATGTTCCCACCGAGAAGAGGGGCAGACCCGCCAGGAATGTTTTGAAATACTACATTCGAGACGTTAGGTTGCCTTTGGTTAGGATATATAACGTTATAGACGTATATAATGTGCGCACCGAGACGTACGGGACGACACGTCCGGGATTCTGTAAAACATTACAAGCGAGGTGCTAGATGGGTTAGGTTAGGTTATACTACGTTATAAACGTATATAATGTTCCCACCGAGAAGTGGGGCCGACCCGCCAGGAATGTTGTGAAATACTACATCCGAGATGTTAGGTTGCCTTAGGTTAGGATATATAACGATATAGACGTATATAATGTCCGCACCGAGACCTACGAGACGACACGACCGGGATTCTGTAAAACATTACCAGCGAGGGTCTAGATGGGTTAGGTTAGGTTATATTACGATATAGACGTATATAATGTGCCCACCGAGAAGTAGGGGCCGACCCGCCAGGAATGTTGGAAAACACTACATCCGAGATGTTAGGTTGCCTTAGGTTAGGATATATAACCTTATAGACGTATATAATGTCCCCACGGAGAAGTACGGGCCGACACGACCGGGATTTTGTAAAACATTACCTGCGAGGGTCTAGATGGGTTAGGTTAGGTTATATTACGATATAGACGTATGTAATGTGCCCACCGAGAAGTAGGGGCCGACCTGCCAGGAATGTTGTGAAATACTACATCCGAAATGTTAGGTTCCCTTAGGTTAGGATATATAACGTTATAGACGTATATAATGTCCGCACCGAGATGTACGAGACGACACGACAGGGATTCTGTAAAACATTACCAGCGAGGGTCTAGATGGGTTAGGTTAGGTTATATTACGATATAGACGTATATAATGTGCCCACCGGGAAGTAGGGTCCGACCCGCCAAGACTGTTGGAAAATACTACATCCGAGAGGTTAAGTTGCCTTAGGTTAGGATATATAACGTTATAGACGTATATAATGTCCGCACCGAGAAGTACGGGCCGACACGACCGGGATTTTGTAGAACATTACCAGCGAGGGTTTAGATGGGTTAGGTTAGGTTATATTACGATATAGACGTATACAATGTTCCCACCGAGAAGTGGGGCCGACCCGCCAGGAATGTTGTGAAATACTACGTCCGAGATGTTAGGTTCCCTTAGGTTAGGATATATAACGTTATAGACGTATATAATGTCCGCACCGAGACGTACGAGACGACACGACCGGGATTCTGTAAAACATTACCAGCGAGGGTCTAGATGGGATAGGTTAGGTTATATTACGTTATAGACGTAAATAATTTTCCCACCGAGAAGTGGGGCCGACCCGCCAGGAATGTTGTGAAATACTACATTCGAGATGTTAGGTTGCGTTTGGTTAGGATATATAACGTTATAGACGTATATAATGTCCGCACCGAGACGTACGGGACGACACGACCGGGATTCTGTAAAACATTACCAGCGAGGGTCTAGATGGGATAGGTTAGGTTATATTACGTTATAGACGTAAATAATTTTCCCACCGAGGAATGGGGCCGACCCGCCAGGAATGTTGTGAAATACTACATTCGAGATGTTAGGTTGCGTTTGGTTAGGATATATAACGTTATAGACGTATATAATATCCGCACCGAGACGTACGAGACGACACGACCGGAATTCTGTAAAACATTACCAGCGAGGGTCTAGATGGGTTAGGTTAGGTTATATTACGATATAGACGTATATAATGTGCCCACCGAGAAGTAGGGGCCGACCCGCCAGGAATGTTGGACAATACTACATCCGAGATGTTAAGTTGCCTTTGGTTAGGATATATAACGTTACAGACGTATATAATGTCCGCACCGGGATGTACGGGACGACGCGACCGGGATTCTGTAAAACATTACAAGCGAGGGGCTAGATGGGTTAGGTTAGGTTATATTACGTTATAAACGTATATAATGTTCCCACCGAGAAATGGGGCCGACCAGCCAGGAATGTTGTGAAATACTACATCCGAAATGATAGGTTCCCTTAGGTTAGGATATATAACGTTATACACGTAAATAATGTCCGCTCCGAGAAGTACGGGCCGACACGACCGAGATTTTGTAAAACATTACCAGCGAGGGTCTAGGTGGGTTAGGTTAGGTTATATTACGATATAGACGTATATAATGTTCCCACCGAGAAGTAGCGGCCGCCCCGCCAGGGATGTTGGAAAATACTACATCCGAGATGTTAAGTTGCCTTAGGTTAGGATATATAAAATTATAAACGTATATAATGTCCCCACGGAAAAGTACGGGCCGACACGACTGGGATTCTGTAAAACATTACCAGCGAGGGTCTAGATGGGTTAGGTTAGGTTATATTACGATACAGACGTATATAATGTGCCCACCGAGAAGTAGGGACTGACCCGCCAGGAATGTTGGAAAATACTACATCCGAGATGTTAAGTTGCCTTAGGTTATGATATATAAAATTATAGACGTATATAATGTCCCCACGGAAAAGTACGGGCCGACACGACCGGGATTTTGTAAAACATTAACAGCGAGGGTCTAGATGGGTTGGGTTAGGTTATATTACGATATAGAAGTATATATTGTGCCCACCGAGAAGTAGGGACCGACCCGCCAAGACTGTTGGATAATACTACATCGGAGATGTTAAGTTGCCTTAGGTTAGAATATATAACGTTATAGACGTATATAATATCCGCACCGAGACGTACGAGACGACACGACCGGGATTCTGTAAAGCATTACCAGCGAGGGTCTAGATGGGTTAGGTTAGGTTATTTTACGATATAGACGTATATAATGTGCCCACCGAGAAGTAGGGGCCGACCCACCAGGAATGTTGGAAAATACTACATCCGAGATGTTAGGTTCCCTTAGGTTAGGATATATAACGTTATAGCCGTATATAATTTCCGCACCGAGACGTACGAGACGACACGACCGGGATTCTGTAAAACATTACCAGCGAGGGTCTAGATGGGTTAGGTTAGGTTATATTACGTTATAGACGTATATAATGTGCCCACCGAGAAGTAGGGGCCGAGCAGCCAGGTATGTTGGAAAATACTACATCGGAGATGTTAAGTTGCCTTAGGTTAGAATATATAACGTTATAGACGTATATAATATCCGCACCGAGACGTACGAATCGACACGACCGGGATTCTGTAAAACATTACCAGCGAGGGTCTAGATGGGTTAGGTTAGGTTATATTACGATATAGACGTATATAATGCGCCCACCGAGAAGTAGGGGCCGACCCGCCAGGAATGTTGTGAAATACTACATCCGAGATGTTAGGTTCCCTTAGGTTAGGATATATAACGTTATAGACGTATATAATGTCCGCACCGAGATGTACGAGACGACACGACAGGGATTCTGTAAAACATTACCAGCGAGGGTCTAGATGGGTTAGGTTAGGTTATATTACGATATAGACGTATATAATGTGCCCACCGGGAAGTAGGGTCCGACCCGCCAAGACTGTTGGAAAATACTACATCCGAGAGGTTAAGTTGCCTTAGGTTAGGATATATAACGTTATAGACGTATATAATGTCCGCACCGAGAAGTACGGGCCGACACGACCGGGATTTTGTAAAACATTACCAGCGAGGGTTTAGATGGGTTAGGTTAGGTTATATTACGATATAGACGTATATAATGTGCCCACCGAGAAGTAGGGGCCGACCTGCCAGGAATGTTGTGAAATACAACATCCGAAATGTTAGGTTCCCTTAGGTTAGGATATATAACGTTATAGACGTAAATAATGTCCCCACCGAGAAGTACGGGCCGACACGACGGGGATTTTGTAAAACATTACCAGCGAGGGTCTAGATGGGTTAGGTTAGGTTATATTACGCTATAAACCTATATAATGTTCCCACCGAGAAGTGAGGCCGACCGGCCAGGATTGTTGTGAAATACTACATCCGAGATGTTAGGTTCCCTTAGGTTAGGATATATAAAGTTATAGACGTATATAATGTCCGCATCGAGACGTACGTGCCGATGCGACAGGGATTTTGTAAAACATTAACAGCGAGTGTCTAGATGGGTTAGGTTAGGTTATATTACGATATAGACGTATATAATGTGCCCACCGAGATGTAGGGTCCGACCCGCCAAGAATGTTGGAAAATACTACATCCGAGAGGTTAAGTTGCCTTAGGTTAGGGTATATAACGTCATAGACGTATATAATGTTCGCACCGAGACGTACGGGACGACACGACCGGGATTCTGTAAAACATTCCCAGCTAGGGGCTAGATGGGTTAGGTTAGGTTATATTACGTTATAGACGTATATAATGTGCCCACCGAGAAGTAGGGGCCGACCCGCCAGGAATGTTGGAAAATACTACATCGGAGATGTTAAGTTGCCTTAGGTTAGAATATATAACGTTATAGACGTATATAATATCCGCACCGAGACGTACGGGCCGACACGACCGGGATTCTGCAAAACATTACAAGCGAGGGGCTAGATGGGTTAGGTTAGGTTATACTACGTTATAAACGTATATAATGTTCCCACGGAGAAGTGGGGCCGACCAGCCAGGAATGTTGTGAAATACTACATACGTGAAGTTAGGTTCCCTTAGGTTAGGATACATAACGTTATAGACATATATAATGTCCGCACCGAGACATACGAGACGACACGACCGGGATTCTGTAAAACATTACCAGCGAGGGTCTAGATGGGTTAGGTTAGGTTATTTTACGATATAGACGTATATAATGTGCCCACCGAGAAGTAGGGGCCGACCCACCAGGAATGTTGGAAAATACTACATCCGAGAGGTTAAGTTGCCTTAGGTTAGGATATATAACGTTATAGACGTATATAATGTCCGCACCGAGACGTACGGGACGACTCGACCGGGATTCTGTAAAACATTACCAGCGAGGGTCTAGATGGGTTAGGTTAGGTTATATTACGATATAGACGTATATAATGTGCCCACCGAGAAGTGGGGGCCAACCCGCCAGGAATGTTGTGAAATACTACATCCGAGATGTTAGGTTCCCTTAGGTTAGGATATATAACGTTATAGACGTATATAATGTCCACACCGAGATGTACGAGACGACACGACCGGGATTCTGTAAAACATTACCAGCGAGGGTCTAGATGGGTTAGGTTAGGTTATATTACGATATAGACGTATATAATGTGCCCACCGGGAAGTAGGGGCCGACCCGCCAGGAATGTTGGAAAATACTACATCCGAGAGGTTAAGTTGCCTTAGGTTAGGATATATAACGTTATAGACGTATATAATGTCCGCACCGAGACGTACGGGACGACTCGACCGGGATTCTGTAAAACATTACCAGCGAGGGTCTAGATGGGTTAGGTTAGGTTATATTACGTTATAGACGTAAATAATGTTCCCACCGAGAAGAGGGGCAGACCCGCCAGGAATGTTTTGAAATACTACATTCGAGACGTTAGGTTGCCTTTGGTTAGGATATATAACGTTATAGACGTATATAATGTCCGCACCGAGACGTACGGGACGACACGTCCGGGATTCTGTAAAACATTACAAGCGAGGTGCTAGATGGGTTAGGTTAGGTTATACTACGTTATAAACGTATATAATGTTCCCACCGAGAAGTGGGGCCGACCCGCCAGGAATGTTGTGAAATACTACATCCGAGATGTTAGGTTGCCTTAGGTTAGGATATATAACGATATAGACGTATATAATGTCCGCACCGAGACCTACGAGACGACACGACCGGGATTCTGTAAAACATTACCAGCGAGGGTCTAGATGGGTTAGGTTAGGTTATATTACGATATAGACGTATATAATGTGCCCACCGAGAAGTAGGGGCCGACCCGCCAGGAATGTTGGAAAACACTACATCCGAGATGTTAGGTTGCCTTAGGTTAGGATATATAACCTTATAGACGTATATAATGTCCCCACGGAGAAGTACGGGCCGACACGACCGGGATTTTGTAAAACATTACCTGCGAGGGTCTAGATGGGTTAGGTTAGGTTATATTACGATATAGACGTATGTAATGTGCCCACCGAGAAGTAGGGGCCGACCTGCCAGGAATGTTGTGAAATACTACATCCGAAATGTTAGGTTCCGTTAGGTTAGGATATATAACGTTATAGACGTATATAATGTCCGCACCGAGACGTACGGGACGACACGACCGGGATTCTGTAAAACATTCCCAGCTAGGGTCTAGATGGGTTAGGTTAGGTTATATTACGATATAGACGTATATAATGTCCGCACCGAGAAGTACGGGCCGACACGACCGGGATTTTGTAAAACATTACCAGCGAGGGTTTAGATGGGTTAGGTTAGGTTATATTACGATATAGACGTATATAATGTTCCCACCGAGAAGTGGGGCCGACCCGCCAGGAATGTTGTGAAATACTACGTCCGAGATGTTAGGTTCCCTTAGGTTAGGATATATAACGTTATAGACGTATATAATGTCCGCACCGAGACGTACGAGACGACACGACCGGGATTCTGTAAAACATTACCAGCGAGGGTCTAGATGGGATAGGTTAGGTTATATTACGTTATAGACGTAAATAATTTTCCCACCGAGAAGTGGGGCCGACCCGCCAGGAATGTTGTGAAATACTACATTCGAGATGTTAGGTTGCGTTTGGTTAGGATATATAACGTTATAGACGTATATAATGTCCGCACCGAGACGTACGGGACGACACGACCGGGATTCTGTAAAACATTACCAGCGAGGGTCTAGATGGGATAGGTTATGTTATATTACGTTATAGACGTAAATAATTTTCCCACCGAGGAATGGGGCCGACCCGCCAGGAATGTTGTGAAATACTACATTCGAGATGTTAGGTTGCGTTTGGTTAGGATATATAACGTTATAGACGTATATAATATCCGCACCGAGACGTACGAGACGACACGACCGGAATTCTGTAAAACATTACCAGCGAGGGTCTAGATGGGTTAGGTTAGGTTATATTACGATATAGACGTATATAATGTGCCCACCGAGAAGTAGGGGCCGACCCGCCAGGAATGTTGGACAATACTACATCCGAGATGTTAAGTTGCCTTTGGTTAGGATATATAACGTTACAGACGTATATAATGTCCGCACCGGGATGTACGGGACGACGCGACCGGGATTCTGTAAAACATTACAAGCGAGGGGCTAGATGGGTTAGGTTAGGTTATATTACGTTATAAACGTATATAATGTTCCCACCGAGAAATGGGGCCGACCAGCCAGGAATGTTGTGAAATACTACATCCGAGATGATAGGTTCCCTTAGGTTAGGATATATAACGTTATACACGTAAATAATGTCCGCTCCGAGAAGTACGGGCCGACACTACCGAGATTTTGTAAAACATTACCAGCGAGGGTCTAGGTGGGTTAGGTTAGGTTATATTACGATATAGACGTATATAATGTTCCCACCGAGAAGTAGCGGCCGCCCCGCCAGGGATGTTGGAAAATACTACATCCGAGATGTTAAGTTGCCTTAGGTTAGGATATATAAAATTATAAACGTATATAATGTCCCCACGGAAAAGTACGGGCCGACACGACTGGGATTCTGTAAAACATTACCAGCGAGGGTCTAGATGGGTTAGGTTAGGTTATATTACGATACAGACGTATATAATGTGCCCACCGAGAAGTAGGGACTGACCCGCCAGGAATGTTGGAAAATACTACATCCGAGATGTTAAGTTGCCTTAGGTTATGATATATAAAATTATAGACGTATATAATGTCCCCAGGGAAAAGTACGGGCCGACACGACTGGGATTTTGTAAAACATAACCAGCGAGGGGCTAGATGGGTTAGGTTAGGTTATATTACGATATAGACGTATATAATGTGCCCACCGAGAAGTAGGGACTGACCCGCCAGGAATGTTGGAAAATACTACATCCGAGATGTTAAGTTGCCTTAGGTTAGGATATATAAAATTATAAACGTATATAATGTCCCCACGGAAAAGTACGGGCCGACACGACCGGGATTTTGTAAAACATTAACAGCGAGGGTCTAGATGGGTTGGGTTAGGTTATATTACGTTGTAGACGTATGTAATGTTCCCACCGAGAATTGGCGCCGCCCCGCCAGGAATGTTGTGAACTACTACATCCGAGATGTTAGGTTCCCTTAGGTTAGGATATATAACGTTATAGACGTAAATAATGTCCCCACCGAGAAGTACGAGCCGACACGACCGGGATTTTGTAAAACATTACCAGCGAGGGTCTAGATGGGTTAGGTTAGGTTATATTACGATATAGACGTATATAATGTGCCCACCGAGATGTAGGGTCCGACCCGCCAAGAATGTTGGAAAATACTACATCCGAGAGGTTAAGTTGCCTTAGGTTAGGGTATATAACGTCATAGACGTATATAATGTTCGCACCGAGACGTACGGGACGACACGACCGGGATTCTGTAAAACATTCCCAGCTAGGGGCTAGATGGGTTAGGTTAGGTTATATTACGTTATAGACGTATATAATGTGCCCACCGAGAAGTAGGGGCCGACCCGCCAGGAATGTTGGAAAATACTACATCGGAGATGTTAAGTTGCCTTAGGTTAGAATATATAACGTTATAGACGTATATAATGTCCGCATCGAGACGTACGTGCCGATGCGACCGGGATTTTGTAAAACATTAACAGCGAGTGTCTAGATGGTTTAGGTTAGGTTATTTTACGATATAGACGTATATAATGTGCCCACCGAGAAGTAGGGGCCGACCCACCAGGAATGTTGGAAAATACTACATCCGAGATGTTAGGTTGCCTTAGGTTAGGATATATAACGATATAGACGTATATAATGTCCGCACCGAGACCTACGAGACGACACGACCGGGATTCTGTAAAACATTACCAGCGAGGGTCTAGATGGGTTAGGTTAGGTTATATTACGATATAGACGTATATAATGTGCCCACCGAGAAGTAGGGGCCGACCCGCCAGGAATGTTGGAAAATACTACATCCGAGATGTTAGGTTCCCTTAGGTTAGGATATATAACGTTATAGACGTATATAATGTCCGCACCGAGATGTACGAGACGACACGACCGGGATTCTGTAAAACATTACCAGCGAGGGTCTAGATGGGTTAGGTTAGGTTATATTACGATATAGACGTATATAATGTGCCCACCGAGAAGTAGGGGCCGACCCGCCAGGAATGTTGTGAAGTACTACATCCGAGATTTTAGGTTCCCTTAGGTTAGGATATATAACGTTATAGACGTAAATAATGTCCCCACCGAGAAGTACGGGCCGACACGACCGGGATTTTGTAAAACATTACCAGCGAGGGTCTAGATGGGTTAGGTCAGGTTATATTACGATATAGACGTATATAATGTGCCCACCGAGAAGTAGGGGCCGACCTGCCAGGAATGTTGTGAAATACTACATCCGAAATGTTAGGTTCCCTTAGGTTAGGATATATAACGTTATAGACGTATATAATGTCCGCACCGAGACGTACGGGACGACACGACCGGGATTCTATAAAACATTCCCAGCTAGGGGCTAGATGGGTTAGGTTAGGTTATATTATGTTATAGACGTATATAATGTGCCCACCGAGAAGTAGGGGCCGACCCGCCAGGAATGTTGGAAAATACTACATCGGAGATGTTAAGTTGCCTTAGGTTAGAATATATAACGTTATAGACGTATATAATATCCGCACCGAGACGTAAGGGCCGACACGACCGGGATTCTGCAAAACATTACAAGCGAGGGGCTAGATGGGTTAGGTTAGGTTATACTACGTTATAAACGTATATAATGTTCCCACCGAGAAGTGGGGCCGACCAGCCAGGAATGTTGTGAAATACTACATCCGTGAAGTTAGGTTCCCTTAGGTTAGGATATATAACGATATAGACATATATAATGTCCGCACCGAGACATACGAGACGACACGACCGGGATTCTGTAAAACATTACCAGCGAGGGTCTAGATGGGTTAGGTTAGGTTATTTTACGATATAGACGTATATAATGTGCCCACCGAGAAGTAGGGGCCGACCCACCAGGAATGTTGGAAAATACTACATCCGAGATGTTAGGTTCCATTAGGTTAGGATATATAACGTTATAGCCGTATATAATTTCCGCACCGAGACGTACGGGACGACACGACCGGGATTCTGTAAAACATTACCAGCGAGGGTCTAGATGGGTTAGGTTAGGTTATATTACGATATAGACGTATGTAATGTGCCCACCGAGAAGTAGGGGCCGACCCGCCAGGAATGTTGTGAAGTACTACATCCGAGATTTTAGGTTCCCTTAGGTTAGGATATATAACGTTATAGACGTAAATAATGTCCCCACCGAGAAGTACGGGCCGACACGACCGGGATTTTGTAAAACATTACCAGCGAGGGTCTAGATGGGTTAGGTTAGGTTATATTACGATATAGACGTATATAATGTGCCCACCGAGAAGTAGGGGCCGACCTGCCAGGAATGTTGTGAAATACTACATCCGAAATGTTAGGTTCCCTTAGGTTAGGATATATAACGTTATAGACGTATATAATGTCCGCACCGAGACGTACGGGACGACAGGACCGGGATTCTGTAAAACATTCCCAGCTAGGGGCTAGATGGGTTAGGTTAGGTTATATTACGTTATAGACGTATATAATGTGCCCACCGAGAAGTAGGGGCCGACCCGCCAGGACTGTTGGAAAATACTACATCGGAGATGTTAAGTTGCCTTAGGTTAGAATACATAACGTTATAGACGTATATAATATCCGCACCGAGACGTACGAGACGACACGACAGGGATTCTGTAAAACATTACCAGCGAGGGTCTAGATGGGTTAGGTTAGGTTATATTACGATATAGACGTATATAATGTGCCCACCGAGAAGTGGGGCCGACCAGCCAGGAATGTTGTGAAATACTACATCCATGAAGTTAGGTTCCCTTAGGTTAGGATATATAACGTTATAGACATATATAATGTCCGCACCGAGACATACGAGACGACACGACCGGGATTCTGTAAAACATTACCAGCGAGGGTCTAGATGGGTTAGGTTAGGTTATATTACGTCATAGACGTAAATAATGTTCCCACCGAGAAGTGGGGCCGACCCGCCAGGAATGTTGTGAAATACTACATTCCAGATGTTAGGTTGCCTTAGGTTAGGATATATAACTTTATAGACGTATATAATGTCCGGCTTCGTGACGTACGGGAAGACACGAACGGGATTCTGTGAAACATTACAAGCGAGGGTGTAGGTGGCTTAGGTTAGGTTATATTACGTTACACATGTATATAATGTGCCCACCGAGAATTAGGGGCCGACCCGCCAGGAATGTTGTGAAATACTACATCCGAGATGTTAGGTTCCCTTAGGTTAGGATATATAACGTTATAGACGTATATAATATCCGCACCGAGACGTAGGAGACGACACGACCGGGATTCTGTAAAACATTCCCAGCTAGGGTCTAGATGGGTTAGGTTAGGTTATATTACGATATAGACGTATATAATGTCCGCACCGAGAAGTACGGGCCGACACGACCGGGATTTTGTAAAACATTACCAGCGAGGGTTTAGATGGGTTAGGTTAGGTTATATTACGATATAGACGTATATAATGTTCCCACCGAGAAGTGGGGCCGACCCGCCAGGAATGTTGTGAAATACTACGTCCGAGATGTTAGGTTCCCTTAGGTTAGGATATATAACGTTATAGACGTATATAATGTCCGCACCGAGACGTACGAGACGACACGACCGGGATTCTGTAAAACATTACCAGCGAGGGTCTAGATGGGATAGGTTAGGTTATATTACGTTATAGACGTAAATAATTTTCCCACCGAGAAGTGGGGCCGACCCGCCAGGAATGTTGTGAAATACTACATTCGAGATGTTAGGTTGCGTTTGGTTAGGATATATAACGTTATAGACGTATATAATGTCCGCACCGAGACGTACGGGACGACACGACCGGGATTCTGTAAAACATTACCAGCGAGGGTCTAGATGGGATAGGTTATGTTATATTACGTTATAGACGTAAATAATTTTCCCACCGAGGAATGGGGCCGACCCGCCAGGAATGTTGTGAAATACTACATTCGAGATGTTAGGTTGCGTTTGGTTAGGATATATAACGTTATAGACGTATATAATATCCGCACCGAGACGTACGAGACGACACGACCGGAATTCTGTAAAACATTACCAGCGAGGGTCTAGATGGGTTAGGTTAGGTTATATTACGATATAGACGTATATAATGTGCCCACCGAGAAGTAGGGGCCGACCCGCCAGGAATGTTGGACAATACTACATCCGAGATGTTAAGTTGCCTTTGGTTAGGATATATAACGTTACAGACGTATATAATGTCCGCACCGGGATGTACGGGACGACGCGACCGGGATTCTGTAAAACATTACAAGCGAGGGGCTAGATGGGTTAGGTTAGGTTATATTACGTTATAAACGTATATAATGTTCCCACCGAGAAATGGGGCCGACCAGCCAGGAATGTTGTGAAATACTACATCCGAGATGATAGGTTCCCTTAGGTTAGGATATATAACGTTATACACGTAAATAATGTCCGCTCCGAGAAGTACGGGCCGACACTACCGAGATTTTGTAAAACATTACCAGCGAGGGTCTAGGTGGGTTAGGTTAGGTTATATTACGATATAGACGTATATAATGTTCCCACCGAGAAGTAGCGGCCGCCCCGCCAGGGATGTTGGAAAATACTACATCCGAGATGTTAAGTTGCCTTAGGTTAGGATATATAAAATTATAAACGTATATAATGTCCCCACGGAAAAGTACGGGCCGACACGACTGGGATTCTGTAAAACATTACCAGCGAGGGTCTAGATGGGTTAGGTTAGGTTATATTACGATACAGACGTATATAATGTGCCCACCGAGAAGTAGGGACTGACCCGCCAGGAATGTTGGAAAATACTACATCCGAGATGTTAAGTTGCCTTAGGTTATGATATATAAAATTATAGACGTATATAATGTCCCCAGGGAAAAGTACGGGCCGACACGACTGGGATTTTGTAAAACATAACCAGCGAGGGGCTAGATGGGTTAGGTTAGGTTATATTACGATATAGACGTATATAATGTGCCCACCGAGAAGTAGGGACTGACCCGCCAGGAATGTTGGAAAATACTACATCCGAGATGTTAAGTTGCCTTAGGTTAGGATATATAAAATTATAAACGTATATAATGTCCCCACGGAAAAGTACGGGCCGACACGACCGGGATTTTGTAAAACATTAACAGCGAGGGTCTAGATGGGTTGGGTTAGGTTATATTACGTTGTAGACGTATGTAATGTTCCCACCGAGAATTGGCGCCGCCCCGCCAGGAATGTTGTGAACTACTACATCCGAGATGTTAGGTTCCCTTAGGTTAGGATATATAACGTTATAGACGTAAATAATGTCCCCACCGAGAAGTACGAGCCGACACGACCGGGATTTTGTAAAACATTACCAGCGAGGGTCTAGATGGGTTAGGTTAGGTTATATTACGATATAGACGTATATAATGTGCCCACCGAGATGTAGGGTCCGACCCGCCAAGAATGTTGGAAAATACTACATCCGAGAGGTTAAGTTGCCTTAGGTTAGGGTATATAACGTCATAGACGTATATAATGTTCGCACCGAGACGTACGGGACGACACGACCGGGATTCTGTAAAACATTCCCAGCTAGGGGCTAGATGGGTTAGGTTAGGTTATATTACGTTATAGACGTATATAATGTGCCCACCGAGAAGTAGGGGCCGACCCGCCAGGAATGTTGGAAAATACTACATCGGAGATGTTAAGTTGCCTTAGGTTAGAATATATAACGTTATAGACGTATATAATGTCCGCATCGAGACGTACGTGCCGATGCGACCGGGATTTTGTAAAACATTAACAGCGAGTGTCTAGATGGTTTAGGTTAGGTTATTTTACGATATAGACGTATATAATGTGCCCACCGAGAAGTAGGGGCCGACCCACCAGGAATGTTGGAAAATACTACATCCGAGATGTTAGGTTGCCTTAGGTTAGGATATATAACGATATAGACGTATATAATGTCCGCACCGAGACCTACGAGACGACACGACCGGGATTCTGTAAAACATTACCAGCGAGGGTCTAGATGGGTTAGGTTAGGTTATATTACGATATAGACGTATATAATGTGCCCACCGAGAAGTAGGGGCCGACCCGCCAGGAATGTTGGAAAATACTACATCCGAGATGTTAGGTTCCCTTAGGTTAGGATATATAACGTTATAGACGTATATAATGTCCGCACCGAGATGTACGAGACGACACGACCGGGATTCTGTAAAACATTACCAGCGAGGGTCTAGATGGGTTAGGTTAGGTTATATTACGATATAGACGTATATAATGTGCCCACCGAGAAGTAGGGGCCGACCCGCCAGGAATGTTGTGAAGTACTACATCCGAGATTTTAGGTTCCCTTAGGTTAGGATATATAACGTTATAGACGTAAATAATGTCCCCACCGAGAAGTACGGGCCGACACGACCGGGATTTTGTAAAACATTACCAGCGAGGGTCTAGATGGGTTAGGTCAGGTTATATTACGATATAGACGTATATAATGTGCCCACCGAGAAGTAGGGGCCGACCTGCCAGGAATGTTGTGAAATACTACATCCGAAATGTTAGGTTCCCTTAGGTTAGGATATATAACGTTATAGACGTATATAATGTCCGCACCGAGACGTACGGGACGACACGACCGGGATTCTATAAAACATTCCCAGCTAGGGGCTAGATGGGTTAGGTTAGGTTATATTATGTTATAGACGTATATAATGTGCCCACCGAGAAGTAGGGGCCGACCCGCCAGGAATGTTGGAAAATACTACATCGGAGATGTTAAGTTGCCTTAGGTTAGAATATATAACGTTATAGACGTATATAATATCCGCACCGAGACGTAAGGGCCGACACGACCGGGATTCTGCAAAACATTACAAGCGAGGGGCTAGATGGGTTAGGTTAGGTTATACTACGTTATAAACGTATATAATGTTCCCACCGAGAAGTGGGGCCGACCAGCCAGGAATGTTGTGAAATACTACATCCGTGAAGTTAGGTTCCCTTAGGTTAGGATATATAACGATATAGACATATATAATGTCCGCACCGAGACATACGAGACGACACGACCGGGATTCTGTAAAACATTACCAGCGAGGGTCTAGATGGGTTAGGTTAGGTTATTTTACGATATAGACGTATATAATGTGCCCACCGAGAAGTAGGGGCCGACCCACCAGGAATGTTGGAAAATACTACATCCGAGATGTTAGGTTCCATTAGGTTAGGATATATAACGTTATAGCCGTATATAATTTCCGCACCGAGACGTACGGGACGACACGACCGGGATTCTGTAAAACATTACCAGCGAGGGTCTAGATGGGTTAGGTTAGGTTATATTACGATATAGACGTATGTAATGTGCCCACCGAGAAGTAGGGGCCGACCCGCCAGGAATGTTGTGAAGTACTACATCCGAGATTTTAGGTTCCCTTAGGTTAGGATATATAACGTTATAGACGTAAATAATGTCCCCACCGAGAAGTACGGGCCGACACGACCGGGATTTTGTAAAACATTACCAGCGAGGGTCTAGATGGGTTAGGTTAGGTTATATTACGATATAGACGTATATAATGTGCCCACCGAGAAGTAGGGGCCGACCTGCCAGGAATGTTGTGAAATACTACATCCGAAATGTTAGGTTCCCTTAGGTTAGGATATATAACGTTATAGACGTATATAATGTCCGCACCGAGACGTACGGGACGACAGGACCGGGATTCTGTAAAACATTCCCAGCTAGGGGCTAGATGGGTTAGGTTAGGTTATATTACGTTATAGACGTATATAATGTGCCCACCGAGAAGTAGGGGCCGACCCGCCAGGACTGTTGGAAAATACTACATCGGAGATGTTAAGTTGCCTTAGGTTAGAATACATAACGTTATAGACGTATATAATATCCGCACCGAGACGTACGAGACGACACGACAGGGATTCTGTAAAACATTACCAGCGAGGGTCTAGATGGGTTAGGTTAGGTTATATTACGATATAGACGTATATAATGTGCCCACCGAGAAGTGGGGCCGACCAGCCAGGAATGTTGTGAAATACTACATCCATGAAGTTAGGTTCCCTTAGGTTAGGATATATAACGTTATAGACATATATAATGTCCGCACCGAGACATACGAGACGACACGACCGGGATTCTGTAAAACATTACCAGCGAGGGTCTAGATGGGTTAGGTTAGGTTATATTACGTCATAGACGTAAATAATGTTCCCACCGAGAAGTGGGGCCGACCCGCCAGGAATGTTGTGAAATACTACATTCCAGATGTTAGGTTGCCTTAGGTTAGGATATATAACTTTATAGACGTATATAATGTCCGGCTTCGTGACGTACGGGAAGACACGAACGGGATTCTGTGAAACATTACAAGCGAGGGTGTAGGTGGCTTAGGTTAGGTTATATTACGTTACACATGTATATAATGTGCCCACCGAGAATTAGGGGCCGACCCGCCAGGAATGTTGTGAAATACTACATCCGAGATGTTAGGTTCCCTTAGGTTAGGATATATAACGTTATAGACGTATATAATATCCGCACCGAGACGTAGGAGACGACACGACCGGGATTCTGTAAAACATTACCAGCGAGGGTCTAGATGGGTTAGGTTAGGTTATATTACGATATAGACGTATATAATGTGCCCACCGAGAAGTAGGGGCCGACCCGCCGGGAATGTTGTGAAATACTACATCCGAGATATGAGGTTCCCTTAGGTTAGGATATATCGTTATAGACGTATATAATGTCCGCACCGAGACGTACGAGACGACACGACCGGGATTCTGTGAAACATTACCAGCGAGAGTCTAGATGGGTTAGGTTAGGTTATATTACGATATAGACGTATATAATGTGCCCACCGAGAAGTAGGGGCCGACCCGCCAGGAATGTTGGAAAATACTACATCCGAGATGTTAAGTTGCCTTTGGTTAGGATATATAACGTTACAGACGTATATAATGTCCGCACCGGGACGTACGGGACGACGCGACCGGGATTATGTAAAACATTACAAGCGAGGGGCTAGATGGGTTAGGTTAGGTTATATTACGTTATAAACGTATATAATGTTCCCACCGAGAAGTAGGGGCCGACCCGCCAGGACTGTTGGAAAATACTACATCGGAGATGTTAAGTTGCCTTAGGTTAGAATACATAACGTTATAGACGTATATAATGTCCGCACCGAGACGTACGGGACGACACGACCGGGATTCTGTAAAACATTACCAGCGAGGGTCTAGATGGGTTAGGTTTGGTTATATTACGATATAGACGTATATAATGTTCCCACCGAGAAGTGGGGCCGACCAGCCAGGAATGTTGTGAAATACTACATCCGAGATGTTAGGTTCCCTTAGGTTAGGATATATAACGTTATAGACGTATATAATGTCCGCACCGAGACGTACGAGACGACACGACCGGGATTCTGTGAAACATTACCAGCGAGAGTCTAGATGGGTTAGGTTAGGTTATATTACGATATAGACGTATATAATGTGCCCACCGAGAAGTAGGGTCCGACCCGCCAAGACTGTTGGAAAATACTACATCCGAGAGGTTAAGTTGTCTTAGGTTAGGATATATAACGTTATAGACGTATATAATGTCCGCACCGAGACGTACGGGACGACACGACCGGGATTCTGTAAAACATTACCAGCGAGGGTCTAGATGGGTTAGGTTTGGTTATATTACGATATAGACGTATATAATGTTCCCACCGAGAAGTGGGGCCGACCAGCCAGGAATGTTGTGAAATACTACATCCGAGATGATAGGTTCCCTTAGGTTAGGATATATAACGTTATAGACGTAAATAATGTCCCCACCGAGAAGTACGGGCCGACACGACCGGGATTTTGTAAAACATTACCAGCGAGGGTCTAGGTGGGTTAGGTGAGGTTATATTACGATATAGACGTATATAATGTTCCCACCGAGAAGTAGCGGCCGCCCCGCCAGGGATGTCGGAAAATACTACATCCGAGATGTTAGGTTGCCTTAGGTTAGGATATATAACGATATAGACAGATATAATGTCCGCACCGAGACCTACGAGACGACACGACCGGGATTCTGTAAAACATAACCAGCGAGGGTCTAGATGGGTTAGGTTAGGTTATATTACGATATAGACGTATATAATGCCCCACCGAGAAGTACGGGCCGACAGGTCCGGGATTTTGTAAAACATTACCAGCGAGCGTCTAGATGGGTTAGGTTAGGTTATATTACGATATAGACGTATATAATGTGCCCACCGAGAAGTAGGGTCTGACCAGCCAGGAATGTTGGAAAATACTACATCCGAGATGTTAAGTTGCCTTTGGTTAGGATATATAAAATTATAGACGTATATAATGTCCCCACGGAAAAGTACGGGCCGCCACGACCGGGATTTTGTAAAACATTAGCAGCGAGGGTCTAGATGGGTTAGGTTAGATTATATTACGATATAGACGTATATAATGTGCCCACCTAGAAGTAGGGACCGACCCGCCAGGAATGTTGTGAAGTACTACATCCGAGATTTTAGGTTCCCTGAGGTTAGGATATATAACGTTATAGACGTAAATAATGTCCCCACGGAGAAGTACGGGCCGACACGACCGGGATTTTGTAAAACATTACCTGCGAGGGTCTAGATGGGTTAGGTTAGGTTATATTACGATATAGACGTATGTAATGTGCCCACCGAGAAGTAGGGGCCGACCCGCCAGGAATGTTGTGAAGTACTACATCCGAGATTTTAGGTTCCCTTAGGTTAGGATATATAACGTTATAGACGTAAATAATGTCCCCACCGAGAAGTACGGGCCGACACGACCGAGATTTTGTAAAACATTACCAGCGAGGGTCTAGATTGGTTAGGTTAGGTTATATTACGATATAGACGTATATAATGTGCCCACCGAGAAGTTGGGGCCGACCTGCCAGGAATGTTGTGAAACACTACATCCGAAATGTTATGTTCCCTTAGGTTAGGATATATAACGTTATAGACGTATATAATGTCCGCACCGAGACGTACGGGACGACACGACCGGGATTCTGTAAAACATTCCCAGCTAGGGGCAAGATGGGTTAGGTTAGGTTATATTACGTTATAGACGTATATAATGTGCCCACCGAGAAGTAGGGGCCGACCCGCCAGGAATGTTGGAAAATACTACATCGGAGATGTTAAGTTGCCTTAGGTTAGAATATATAACGTTATAGACGTATGTAATATCCGCACCGAGACGTACGAGACGACACGACCGGGATTCTGTAACACATTACCAGCGAGGGTCTAGATGGGTTAGGTTAGGTTATTTTACGATATAGACGTATATAATGTGCCCACCGAGAAGTAGGGGCCGACCCACCAGGAATGTTGGAAAATACTACATCCGAGATGTTATGTTGCCTTAGGTTAGGATATATAACTTTATAGACGTATATAATGTCCGACTTCGTGACGTACGGGAAGACACGAACGGGATTCTGTGAAACATTACAAGCGAGGGTGTAGGTGGCTTAGGTTAGGTTATATTACGTTACAGATGTGTATAATGTGCCCACCGAGAAGTAGGGGCCGACCCGCCAGGAATGTTGTGAAATACTACATCCGAGATGTTAGGTTCCCTTAGGTTAGGATATATAACGTTATAGACGTATATAATATCCGCACCGAGACGTACGAGACGACACGACCGGGATTCTGTAAAACATTACCAGCGAGGGTCTAGATGGGTTAGGTTAGGTTATATTACGATATAGACGTATATAATGTGCCCACCGAGAAGTAGGGGCCGACCCGCCAGGAATGTTGTGAAATACTACATCCGAGATATTAGGTTCCCTTAGGTTAGGATATATCGTTATAGACGTATATAATGTCCGCACCGAGACGTACGAGACGACACGACCGGTTCTGTAAAACATTACCAGCGAGGTTCTAGATGGTTTAGGTTAGGTTATATTACGATATAGACGTATATAATGTGCCCACCGAGAAGTAGGGTCCGACCCGCCAAGACTGTTGGAAAATACTACATCCGAGAGGTTAAGTTGCCTTAGGTTAGGATATGTAACGTTATAGACGTATATAATGTCCGCACCGGGACGTACGGGACGAGACGACCGGGATTCTGTAAAACATTACCAGCGAGGGTCTAGATGGGTTAGGTTAGGTTATATTACGATATAGACGTATATAATGTGCCCACCGAGAAGTAGGGGCCGACCCGCCAGGAATGTTGGAAAATACTACATCCGAGATGTTAAGTTGCCTTAGGTTAGGATATATAAAATTATAGACGTATATAATGTCCCCACGGAAAAGTACGGGCCGACACGACTGGGATTTTGTAAAACATAACCAGCGAGGGGCTAGATGGGTTAGGTTAGGTTATATTACGATATAGACGTATATAATGTGCCCACCGAGAAGTAGGGACTGACCCGCCAGGAATGTTGGAAAATACTACATCCGAGATGTTAATTTGCCTTAGGTTAGGATATATAAAATTATAGACGTATATAATGTCCCCACGGAAAAGTACGGGCCGACACGACTGGGATTTTGTAAAACATAACCAGCGAGGGGCTAGATGGGTTAGGTTAGGTTATATTACGATATAGACGTATATAATGTTCCCACCGAGAAGTAGGGGCCGACCCGCCAGGAATGTTGGAAAATACTACATTCGAGATGTTATGTTGCCTTAGGTTAGGATATATAAAACTATAGACGTATATAATGTCCCCACGGAAAAGTACGGGCCGACACGACCGGGATTTTGTAAAACATTAACAGCGAGGGTCTAGATGGGTTGGGTTAGGTTATATTACGATATAGAAGTATATATTGTGCCCACCGAGAAGTAGGTTCCGACCCGCCAAGACTGTTGGAAAATACTACATCCGAGAGGTTAAGTTGCCTTAGGTTAGAATATATAACGTTATAGACGTATATAATGTCCGCACCGAGACGTACGGGACGACACGAACGGGATTCTGTAAAACATTCCCAGCTGGGGGCTAGATGGGTTAGGTTTGGTTATATTACGTTGTAGACGTATATAATGTTCCCACTGAGAAATGGCGCCGCCCCGCCAGGAATGTTGTGAACTACTACATCCGAGATGTTAGGTTACCTTAGCTTAGGATATATAACGTTATAGACGTAAATAATGTCCCCACCGAGAAGTACGAGCCGACACGACCGGGATTTTGTAAAACATTACCAGCGAGGGTCTAGATGGGTTAGGTTAGGTTATATTACGATATAGACGTATATAATGTGCCCACCAAGAAGTAGGGTAGGACCTGCCAGGAATGTTGTGAAATACTACATCCGAAATGTTAGGTTCCCTTAGGTTAGGATATATAACGTTATAGACGTATATAATGTCCGCACCGAGACGTACGGGACGACACGACCGGGATTCTGTAAAACATTCCCAGCTAGGGGCTAGATGGGTTAGGTTAGGTTATATTACGTTATAGACGTATATAATGTGCCCACCGAGAAGTAGGGGACGACCCGCCAGGAATGTTGGAAAATACTACATCGGAGATGTTAAGTTGCCTTAGGTTAGTATATATAACGTTATAGACGCATATAATATCCGCACCGAGACGTACGGGCCGACACGACCGGGATTCTGTAAAACATTACCAGCGAGGGTCTAGATGGGTTAGGTTAGGTTATATTACGTCATAGACGTAAATAATGTTCCCGCCGAGAAGTGGGGCCGACCCGCCAGGAATGTTGTGAAATACTACATTCCAGATGTTAGGTTGCCTTAGGTTAGGATATATAACTTTATAGACGTATATAATGTCCGACTTCGTGACGTACGGGAAGACACGAACGGGATTCTGTGAAACATTACAAGCGAGGGTGTAGGTGGCTTAGGTTAGGTTATATTACGTTACAGATGTGTATAATGTGCCCACCGAGAAGTAGGGGCCGACCCGCCAGGAATGTTGTGAAATACTACATCCGAGATGTTAGGTTCCCTTAGGTTAGGATATATAACGTTATAGACGTATATAATATCCGCACCGAGACGTACGAGACGACACGACCGGGATTCTGTAAAACATTACCAGCGAGGGTCTAGATGGGTTAGGTTAGGTTATATTACGATATAGACGTATATAATGTGCCCACCGAGAAGTAGGGGCCGACCCGCCAGGAATGTTGTGAAATACTACATCCGAGATATTAGGTTCCCTTAGGTTAGGATATATCGTTATAGACGTATATAATGTCCGCACCGAGACGTACGAGACGACACGACCGGTTCTGTAAAACATTACCAGCGAGGTTCTAGATGGTTTAGGTTAGGTTATATTACGATATAGACGTATATAATGTGCCCACCGAGAAGTAGGGTCCGACCCGCCAAGACTGTTGGAAAATACTACATCCGAGAGGTTAAGTTGCCTTAGGTTAGGATATATAACGTTATAGACGTATATAATGTCCGCACCGGGACGTACGGGACGAGACGACCGGGATTCTGTAAAACATTACCAGCGAGGGTCTAGATGGGTTAGGTTAGGTTATATTACGATATAGACGTATATAATGTGCCCACCGAGAAGTAGGGGCCGACCCGCCAGGAATGTTGGAAAATACTACATCCGAGATGTTAAGTTGCCTTAGGTTAGGATATATAAAATTATAGACGTATATAATGTCCCCACGGAAAAGTACGGGCCGACACGACTGGGATTTTGTAAAACATAACCAGCGAGGGGCTAGATGGGTTGGGTTAGGTTATATTACGATATAGAAGTATATATTGTGCCCACCGAGAAGTAGGTTCCGACCCGCCAAGACTGTTGGAAAATACTACATCCGAGAGGTTAAGTTGCCTTAGGTTAGAATATATAACGTTATAGACGTATATAATGTCCGCACCGAGACGTACGGGACGACACGAACGGGATTCTGTAAAACATTCCCAGCTGGGGGCTAGATGGGTTAGGTTTGGTTATATTACGTTGTAGACGTATATAATGTTCCCACCGAGAAATGGCGCCGCCCCGCCAGGAATGTTGTGAACTACTACATCCGAGATGTTAGGTTACCTTAGCTTAGGATATATAACGTTATAGACGTAAATAATGTCCCCACGGAAAAGTACGGGCCGACACGACTGGGATTTTGTAAAACATAACCAGCGAGGGGCTAGATGGGTTAGGTTAGGTTATATTACGATATAGACGTATATAATGTGCCCACCGAGAAGTAGGGACTGACCCGCCAGGAATGTTGGAAAATACTACATCCGAGATGTTAATTTGCCTTAGGTTAGGATATATAAAATTATAGACGTATATAATGTCCCCACGGAAAAGTACGGGCCGACACGACTGGGATTTTGTAAAACATAACCAGCGAGGGGCTAGATGGGTTAGGTTAGGTTATATTACGATATAGACGTATATAATGTTCCCACCGAGAAGTAGGGGCCGACCCGCCAGGAATGTTGGAAAATACTACATTCGAGATGTTATGTTGCCTTAGGTTAGGATATATAAAACTATAGACGTATATAATGTCCCCACGGAAAAGTACGGGCCGACACGACCGGGATTTTGTAAAACATTAACAGCGAGGGTCTAGATGGGTTGGGTTAGGTTATATTACGATATAGAAGTATATATTGTGCCCACCGAGAAGTAGGTTCCGACCCGCCAAGACTGTTGGAAAATACTACATCCGAGAGGTTAAGTTGCCTTAGGTTAGAATATATAACGTTATAGACGTATATAATGTCCGCACCGAGACATACGGGACGATACGACCGGGATTCTGTAAAACATTCCCAGCTAGGGGCTAGATGGGTTAGGTTAGGTTATATTACGTTATAGACGTATATAATGTGCCCACCGAGAAGTAGGGGCCGACCATCCAGGAATGTTGGAAAATACTACATCGGAGATGTTAAGTTGCCTTAGGTTAGAATATATAACGTTATAGACGTATATAATATCCGCAACGAGACGTACGAGACGACACGATCGGGATTCTGTAAAACATTACCAGCGAGGGTCTAGATGGGTTAGGTTAGGTTATATTACGATATAGACGTATATAATGTGCCCACCGAGAAGTAGGGGCCGACCCGCCAGGAATGTTGTGAAATACTACATCCGAGATATTAGGTTCCCTTAGGTTAGGATATATCGTTATAGACGTATATAATGTCCGCACCGAGACGTACGAGACGACACGACCGGTTCTGTAAAACATTACCAGCGAGGTTCTAGATGGTTTAGGTTAGGTTATATTACGATATAGACGTATATAATGTGCCCACCGAGAAGTAGGGTCCGACCCGCCAAGACTGTTGGAAAATACTACATCCGAGAGGTTAAGTTGCCTTAGGTTAGGATATATAAAATTATAGACGTATATAATGTCCCCACGGAAAAGTACGGGCCGACACGACTGGGATTTTGTAAAACATAACCAGCGAGGGGCTAGATGGGTTAGGTTAGGTTATATTACGATATAGACGTATATAATGTGCCCACCGAGAAGTAGGGACTGACCCGCCAGGAATGTTGGAAAATACTACATCCGAGATGTTAATTTGCCTTAGGTTAGGATATATAAAATTATAGACGTATATAATGTCCCCACGGAAAAGTACGGGCCGACACGACTGCGATTTTGTAAAACATAACCAGCGAGGGGCTAGATGGGTTAGGTTAGGTTTTATTACGATATAGACGTATATAATGTTCCCACCGAGAAGTAGGGGCCGACCCGCCAGGAATGTTGGAAAATACTACATTCGAGATGTTATGTTGCCTTAGGTTAGGATATATAAAACTATAGACGTATATAATGTCCCCACGGAAAAGTACGGGCCGACACGACCGGGATTTTGTAAAACATTAACAGCGAGGGTCTAGATGGGTTGGGTTAGGTTATATTACGATATAGAAGTATATATTGTGCCCACCGAGAAGTAGGTTCCGACCCGCCAAGACTGTTGGAAAATACTACATCCGAGAGGTTAAGTTGCCTTAGGTTAGAATATATAACGTTATAGACGTATATAATGTCCGCACCGAGACGTACGGGACGACACGAACGGGATTCTGTAAAACATTCCCAGCTGGGGGCTAGATGGGTTAGGTTTGGTTATATTACGTTGTAGACGTATATAATGTTCCCACCGAGAATTGGCGCCGCCCCGCCAGGAATGTTGTGAACTACTACATCCGAGATGTTAGGTTCCCTTAGGTTAGGATATATAACGTTATAGACGTAAATAATGTCCCCACCGAGAAGTACGGGCCGACACGACCGGGATTTTGTAAAACATTACCAGCGAGGGTCTAGATGGGTTAGGTTAGGTTATATTACGATATAGACGTATATAATGTGCCCACCGAGAAGTAGGGGCCGACCTGCCAGGAATGTTGTGAAATACTACATCCGAAATGTTAGGTTCCCTTAGGTTAGGATATATAACGTTATAGACGTATATAATGTCCGCACCGAGACGTACGGGACGATACGACCGGGATTCTGTAAAACATTCCCAGCTAGGGGCTAGATGGGTTAGGTTAGGTTATATTACGTTATAGACGTATATAATGTGCCCACCGAGAAGTAGGGGCCGACCATCCAGGAATGTTGGAAAATACTACATCGGAGATGTTAAGTTGCCTTAGGTTAGAATATATAACGTTATAGACGTATATAATATCCGCAACGAGACGTACGAGACGACACGATCGGGATTCTGTAAAACATTACCAGCGAGGGTCTAGATGGGTTAGGTTAGGTTATATTACGATATAGACGTATATAATGTGCCCACCGAGAAGTAGGGGCCGACCCGCCAGGAATGTTGTGCAATACTACATCCGAGATATTAGGTTCCCTTAGGTTAGGATATATCGTTATAGACGTATATAATGTCCGCACCGAGACGTACGAGACGACACGACCGGTTCTGTAAAACATTACCAGCGAGGTTCTAGATGGTTTAGGTTAGGTTATATTACGATATAGACGTATATAATGTGCCCACCGAGAAGTAGGGTCCGACCCGCCAAGACTGTTGGAAAATACTACATCCGAGAGGTTAAGTTGCCTTAGGTTAGGATATATAACGTTATAGACGTATATAATGTCCGCACCGGGACGTACGGGACGAGACGACCGGGATTCTGTAAAATATTACCAGCGAGGGTCTAGATGGGTTAGGTTAGGTTATATTAGGATATAGACGTATATAATGTGCCCACCGAGAAGTAGGGGCCGACACGCCAGGAATGTTGGAAAATACTACATCCGAGATGTTAAGTTGCCTTAGGTTAGGATATATAAAATTATAGACGTATATAATGTCCCCACGGAAAAGTACGGGCCGACACGACTGGGATTTTGTAAAACATAACCAGCGAGGGGCTAGATGGGTTAGGTTAGGTTATATTACGATATAGACGTATATAATGTGCCCACCGAGAAGTAGGGACTGACCCGCCAGGAATGTTGGAAAATACTACATCGGAGATGTTAAGTTGCCTTAGGTTAGAATATATAACGTTATAGACGTATATAATATCCGCAACGAGACGTACGAGACGACACGATCGGGATTCTGTAAAACATTACCAGCGAGGGTCTAGATGGGTTAGGTTAGGTTATATTACGATATAGACGTATATAATGTGCCCACCGAGAAGTAGGGGCCGACCCGCCAGGAATGTTGTGCAATACTACATCCGAGATATTAGGTTCCCTTAGGTTAGGATATATCGTTATAGACGTATATAATGTCCGCACCGAGACGTACGAGACGACACGACCGGTTCTGTAAAACATTACCAGCGAGGTTCTAGATGGTTTAGGTTAGGTTATATTACGATATAGACGTATATAATGTGCCCACCGAGAAGTAGGGTCCGACCCGCCAAGACTGTTGGAAAATACTACATCCGAGAGGTTAAGTTGCCTTAGGTTAGGATATATAACGTTATAGACGTATATAATGTCCGCACCGGGACGTACGGGACGAGACGACCGGGATTCTGTAAAATATTACCAGCGAGGGTCTAGATGGGTTAGGTTAGGTTATATTAGGATATAGACGTATATAATGTGCCCACCGAGAAGTAGGGGCCGACACGCCAGGAATGTTGGAAAATACTACATCCGAGATGTTAAGTTGCCTTAGGTTAGGATATATAAAATTATAGACGTATATAATGTCCCCACGGAAAAGTACGGGCCGACACGACTGGGATTTTGTAAAACATAACCAGCGAGGGGCTAGATGGGTTAGGTTAGGTTATATTACGATATAGACGTATATAATGTGCCCACCGAGAAGTAGGGACTGACCCGCCAGGAATGTTGGAAAATACTACATCCGAGATGTTAATTTGCCTTAGGTTAGGATATATAAAATTATAGACGTATATAATGTCCCCACGGAAAAGTACGGGCCGACACGACTGCGATTTTGTAAAACATAACCAGCGAGGGGCTAGATGGGTTAGGTTAGGTTATATTACGATATAGACGTATATAATGTTCCCACCGAGAAGTAGGGGCCGACCCGCCAGGAATGTTGGAAAATACTACATTCGAGATGTTATGTTGCCTTAGGTTAGGATATATAAAACTATAGACGTATATAATGTCCCCACGGAAAAGTACGGGCCGACACGACCGGGATTTTGTAAAACATTAACAGCGAGGGTCTAGATGGGTTGGGTTAGGTTATATTACGATATAGAAGTATATATTGTGCCCACCGAGAAGTAGGTTCCGACCCGCCAAGACTGTTGGAAAATACTACATCCGAGAGGTTAAGTTGCCTTAGGTTAGAATATATAACGTTATAGACGTATATAATGTCCGCACCGAGACGTACGGGACGACACGAACGGGATTCTGTAAAACATTCCCAGCTGGGGGCTAGATGGGTTAGGTTTGGTTATATTACGTTGTAGATGTATATAATGTTCCCACCGAGAATTGGCGCCGCCCCGCCAGGAATGTTGTGAAATACTATATTCGGGATGTTAGGTTGCCTTAGGTTAGGATATATAATTTTATAGACGTATAGAATGTCCGCACGGAGACGTACGGGACGACACGACCGGGATTCTGTAAAACATTACCAGCGAGGGTCTGGGTGGGTTAGGTTAGGTTATATTACGATATAGACGTATATAATGTTCCCACCGAGAATTGCAGCCGCCCCGCCAGGAATGTTGTGAAATACTACATCCGAGATGTTAGGTTCCCTTAGGTTAGGATATATAACGTTATAGACGTAAATAATGTCCCCACCGAGAAGTACGGGCCGACACGACCGGGATTTTGTAAAACATTACCAGCGAGGGTCTAGATGGGTTAGGTTAGGTTATATTACGATATAGACGTATATAATGTGCCCACCGAGAAGTAGGGGCCGACCCGACAGGAATGTTGGAAAATACTACATCCGAGATGTTAGGTTCCCTTAGGTTAGGATACATAAAATTATAGACGTATATAATGTCCCCACGGAAATGTACGGGCTGACACGACCGGGATTTTGTAAAACATTAACAGCGAGGGTCTAGATGGGTTAGGTTAGATTATATTACGATATAGACGTATATAATGTGCCCACCGAGAAGTAGGGTCCGACCCGCCAGGAATGTTGTGAAATACTACATTCGAGATGTTAGGTTGTCTTTGGTTAGGATATATAACGTTATAGACGTATATAATGTCCGCACCGAGACGTACCGGACGACACGACCGGGATTCTATAAAACATTCCCAGCTAGGGGCTAGATGGGTTTGGTTAGGTTATATTACGATATAGACGTATATAATGTTCCCACCGAGAATTGGCGCCGCCCCGCCAGGAATGTTGTTAAATACTACATCCGAGATGTTAGGTTCCCTTAGGTTAGGATATATAACGTTATAGACGTAAATAATGTCCCCACCGAGAAGTACGGGCCCACACGACCGGGATTTTGTAAAACATTACCAGCGAGGGTTTAGGTGGGTTAGGTTAGGTTATATTACGATATAGACGTATATAATGTTCCCACCGAGAAGTAGCGGCCGCCCCGCCAGGGATGTTGGAAAATACTACATCCGAGATGTTAAGTTGCCTTTGGTTAGGGTATATAACGTTATAGACGTATATAATGTCCGGACCGAGACGTACGAGACGACACGACCGGGATTCTGTAAAACATTACCACGCGAGGGTCTAGATGGGTTAGGTTAGGTTATATTACGATATAGACGTATATAATGTGCCCACCGAGAAGTAGGGGCCGACCCGGTAGGAATGTTGGAAAATACTACATCCGAGATGTTAGGTTGCCTTTGGTTAGGATATATAAAGTTATAGACGTATATAATGTCCGCACCGAGACGTACGGGCCGACAAGACCGGGATTTTGTAAAACATTACCAGCGAGGGTCTAGATGGGTTAGGTTAGGTTATATTACGATATAGACGGATATAATGTGCCCACCGAGAAGTAGGGTCCGACCCGCCAGGAATGTTGTGAAATACTACATTCGAGATGTTAGGTTGTCTTTGGTTAGGATATATAACGTTATAGACGTATATAATGTCCGCACCGAGACGTACCGGACGACACGACCGGGATTCTATAAAACATTCCCAGCTAGGGGCTAGATGGGTTTGGTTAGGTTATATTACGATATAGACGTATATAATGTTCCCACCGAGAATTGGCGCCGCCCCGCCAGGAATGTTGTTAAATACTACATCCGAGATGTTAGGTTGCCTTAGGTTAGGATATATAACGATATAGACGTATATAATGTCCCCACGGAAAAGTACGGGCCGACATGACCGGGATTTTGTAAAACATTACCAGCGAGGGTCTAGATGGGTTAGTTTAGGTTATATTACGATAT
Source organism: Xylocopa violacea (assembly GCA_963969225.1). NCBI lineage: Eukaryota > Metazoa > Arthropoda > Insecta > Hymenoptera > Apidae > Xylocopa > Xylocopa violacea. The sequence goes on along the minus strand of CAXAJV010000732.1, from coordinate 1,770,136 downwards.
AGACGTATATAATGTGCCCACCGAGAAGTAGGGTCCGACCCGCCAGGAATGTTGTGAAATACAACATTCGAGATGTTAGGTTGCCTTTGGTTAGGATGTATAACGTTATAGACGTATATAATGTCCGGCTTCGAGACGTACGGGAAGACACGAACGGGATTCTGTGAAACATTACCAGCGAGGGTGTAGGTGGCTTAGGTTAGGTTATATTACGTTATAGACGTATATAATGTGCCCACCGAGAAGTAGTGGCCGACCCGCCAGGAATGTTGGAAAATACTACATCCGAGATGTTAGTTTCCCTTAGGTTAGGATATATAAAATTATAGACGTATAAAATGTCCCCACGGAAAAGTACGGGCCGACATGCCCGGGATTTTGGAAAACATTACCAGCGAGGTTCTAGATGGGTTAGTTTAGGTTATATTACGATATAGACGTATATACTGTGCCCACCGAGAAGTAGGGTCCGACCCGCCAGGAATGTTCGAAAATACTACATCCGAGATGTTAAGTTGCCTTTGGTTAGGGTATATAACGTTATAGACGTATATAATGTCCGCACCGAGACGCACGAGACGACACGACCGGGATTCTGTAAAACATTACAAGCGAGGGGCTAGATGGGTTAGGTTAGGTTATACTACGTTATAAACGTATATAATGTTCCCAACGAGAAGTGGGGCCGACCAGCCAGGAATGTTGTGAAATACTACATCCGAGATGATAGGTTCCCTTAGGTTAGGATATATAACGTTATAGACGTATATAATGTCCGCACCGAGACGTAAGGGACGACACGACCGGGATTCTGTAAAACATTACCAGCGAGGGTCTAGATGAGTTAGGTTAGGTTATATTACGATATAGACGTATATAATGTGCCCACCGAGAAGTAGGGGCCGACCCGCCAGGAATGTTGGAAAATACTACATCCGAGATGTTAAGTTGCCTTAGTTTAGGATATATAAGATTATAGACGTATATAATGTCCCCACGGAAAAGTACGGGCCGACACGACTGGGATTTTGTAAAACATTACCAGCGAGGGTCCAGATGGGTTAGGTTAGGTTATATTACGTTATAGACGTAAATAATGTTCCCACCGAGAAGTGGGGCCGACCCGCCAGGAATGTTGTGAAATACAACATTCGAGATGTTAGGTTGCCTTTGGTTAGGATATATAACGTTATAGACGTATATAATGTCCGCACCGAGACGTACGGGACGACACGACTGGGATTCTGTAAAACATTACAAGCGAGGGGCTAGATGGGTTAGGTTAGGTTATACTACGTTATAAACGTATATAATGTTCCCAACGAGAAGTGGGGCCGACCAGCCAGGAATGTTGTGAAATACTACATCCGAGATGTTAGGTTCCCTTAGGTTAGGATATATAACGTTATAGACGTATATAATGTCCCCACCGAGAAGTACGGCCGACAAGACCGGGATATTGTAAAACATTACCAGCGAGGTTCTAGATGGGTTAGGTTAGGTTATATTACGATATAGGCGTATATAATGTGCCCACCGAGAAGTTGGGTCCGACCCGCCAGGGATGTTGGAAAATACTACATTCGAGATGTTAAGTTGCCTTTGGTTAGGATATATAACGTTATAGACGTATATAATGTCCGCACCGAGACGTACGGGACGACACGACCGGGATTCTGTAAAACATTCCCAGCTAGGGGCTAGATGTGTTTGGTTAGGTTATATTACGATATAGACGTATATAATGTTCCCACCGAGAATTGGCGTCGCCCCGCCAGGAATGTTGCGAAATACTACATCCGAGATGTTACGTTCCCTTAAGTTAGGATATATAACGTTATAGACGTAAATAATGTCCCCACCGAGAAGTACGGGCCGACACGACCGGGATTTTGTAAAACATTACCAGCAAGGGTCTAGGTGGGTTAGGTTAGGTTATATTACGATCTAGACGTATATAATGTGCCCACCGAGAAGTAGGGTCCGACCCGCCAGGAATGTTGGAAAATACTACATCCGAGATGTTAAGTTGCCTTTGGTTAGGGTATATAACGTTATAGACGTATATAATGTCCGCACCGAGACGCACGAGACGACACGACCGGGATTCTGTAAAACATTATCAGCGAGGGTCTAGATGGGTTAGGTTAGGTTCTACTTCGTTATAAACGTATATAATGTTCCCACCGAGAAGTGGGGCCGACCCGCCAGGAATGTTGTGAAGTACTACATTCGAGATGTTAGGTTGCCTTAGGTTAGGATATATAAAATTATAGACGTATATAATGTCCGGCTTCGAGACGTACGGGAAGACACGAACGGGATTCTGTGAAACATTACCAGCGAGGGTGTAGGTGGCTTAGGTTAGGTTATATTACGTTATAGACGTATATATTGTGCCCACCGAGAAGTAGGGGCCGACCCGCCAGGAATGTTGGAAAATACTACATCCGAGATGTTAGGTTCCCTTCGGTTAGGATATATAAAATTATAGACGTATAAAATGTCCCCACGGAAAAGTACGGGCCGATATGACAGCGATTTTCGAAAACATTACCAGCGAGGGTCTAGATGGGTTAGTTTAGGTTATATTACGATATAGACGTATATAAGGCGCCCACCGAGAAGTAGGGTCCGACCCGCCAGGAATGTTGGAAAATACTACATCCGCGATGTTAGGTTGCCTTAGGTTAGGATATATAACGATATAGACGCATATAATGTCCCCACGGAGAAGTACGAGCCGACACGACCGGGATTTTGTAAAACATTACCAGCGAGGTTCTATATGGGTTAGGTTAGGTTATATTACGTTATAGACGTAAATAATGTTCCCACCGAGAAGTGGGGCCGACCCGCCAGGAATGTTGTGAAATACTACATCCGAGATGTTAGGTTCCCTTAGGTTAGGATATATAACGTTATAGACGTATATAATGTCCCCACCGAGAAGTACGGCCGACAAGACCGGGATATTGTAAAACATTACCAGCGAGGTTCTAGATGGGTTAGGTTAGGTTATATTACGATATAGGCGTATATAATGTGCCCACCGAGAAGTTGGGTCCGACCCGCCAGGGATGTTGGAAAATACTACATTCGAGATGTTAAGTTGCCTTTGGTTAGGATATATAACGTTATAGACGTATATAATGTCCGCACCGAGACGTACGGGACGACACGACCGGGATTCTGTAAAACATTCCCAGCTAGGGGCTAGATGTGTTTGGTTAGGTTATATTACGATATAGACGTATATAATGTTCCCACCGAGAATTGGCGTCGCCCCGCCAGGAATGTTGCGAAATACTACATCCGAGATGTTAGGTTCCCTTAAGTTAGGATATATAACGTTATAGACGTAAATAATGTCCCCACCGAGAAGTACGGGCCGACACCACCGGGATTTTGTAAAACATTACCAGCAAGGGTCTAGGTGGGTTAGGTTAGGTTATATTACGATCTAGACGTATATAATGTGCCCACCGAGAAGTAGGGTCCGACCCGCCAGGAATGTTGGAAAATACTACATCCGAGATGTTAAGTTGCGTTTGGTTAGGGTATATAACGTTATAGACGTATATAATGTCCGCACCGAGACGCACGAGACGACACGACCGGGATTCTGTAAAACATTATCAGCGAGGGTCTAGATGGGTTAGGTTAGGTTATATTACGAAATAGACGTATATAATGTGCCCACCGAGAAGTAGGGGCCGACCCGGCAAGAATGTTGGAAAATACTACATCCGAGATGTTAGGTTCCCTTAGGTTAGGATATATAACGTTATAGACGTAAATAATGTTCCCACCGAGAAGTGGGGCCGACCCGCCAGGAATGTTGTGAAGTACTACATTCGAGATGTTAGTTTGCGTTAGGTTAGGATATATAAAATTATAGACGTATATAATGTCCGGCTTCGAGACGTACGGGAAGACACGAACGGGATTCTGTGAAACATTACCAGCGAGGGTGTAGGTGGCTTAGGTTAGGTTACATTACGTTATAGACGTATATAGTGTGCCCACCGAGAAGTAGGGGCCGACCCGCCAGGAATGTTGGAAAATACTACATCCGAGATGTTAGGTTCCCTTCGGTTAGGATATATAAAATTATAGACGTATAAAATGTCCCCACGGAAAAGTACGGGCCGATATGACAGCGATTTTCGAAAACATTACCAGCGAGGGTCTAGATGGGTTAGTTTAGGTTATATTACGATATAGACGTATATAATGCGCCCACCGAGAAGTAGGGTCCGACCCGCCAGGAATGTTGGAAAATACTACATCCGAGATGTTAGGTTGCCTTAGGTTAGGATATATAACGATATAGACGCATATAATGTCCCCACGGAGAAGTACGAGCCGACACGACCGGGATTTTGTAAAACATTACCAGCGAGGTTCTATATGGGTTAGGTTAGGTTATATTACGTTATAGACGTAAATAATGTTCCCACCGAGAAGTGGGGCCGACCCGCCAGGAATGTAGTGAAATACTACGTCCGAGATGTTAGGTTCCCTTAGGTTAGGATATATAACGTTATAGACGTATATAATGTCCGCACCGAGACGTACGAGACGACACGACCGGGATTCTGTAAAACATTACCAGCGAGGGTCTAGATGGGTTAGGTTAGGTTATATTACGATATAGACGTATATAATGTGCCCACCGAGAAGTAGGGGCCGACCCGCCAGGAATGTTGGAAAATACTACATCCGAGATATTAGGTTCCCTTAGGTTAGGATATATAAAATTATAGACGTATAAAATGTCCCCACGGAAAAGTACGGGCCGACATGACCGGGATTTTGTAAAACATTACCAGCGAGGGTCTAGATGGGTTAGTTTAAGTTATATTACGATATAGACGTATATAATGTGCCCACCGAGAAGTTGGGTCCGACCCGCCAGGAATTTTGGAAAATACTACATCCGAGATGTTAGGTTCCCTTAGGTTAGGATATATAACGTTATAGACGTAAATAATGTTCCCACCGAGAAGTGGGGCCGACCCGCCAGGAATGTTGTGAAGTACTACATTCGAGATGTTAGGTTGCCTTAGGTTAGGATATATAAAATTATAGACGTATATAATGTCCGGCTTCGAGACGTACGGGAAGACACGAACGGGATTCTGTGTAACATTACCAGCGAGGGTGTAGGTGGCTTAGGTTAGGTTATATTACGTTATAGACGTATATAGTGTGCCCACCGAGAAGTAGGGGCCGACCCGCCAGGAATGTTGGAAAATACTACATCCGAGATGTTAGGTTCCCTTCGGTTAGGATATATAAAATTATAGACGTATAAAATGTCCCCACGGAAAAGTACGGGCCGATATGACAGGGATTTTCGAAAACATTACCAGCGAGGGTCTAGATGGGTTAGTTTAGGTTATATTACGATATAGACGTATATAATGCGCCCACCGAGAAGTAGGGTCCGACCCGCCAGGAATGTTGGAAAATACTACATCCGAGATGTTAGGTTGCCTTAGGTTAGGATATATAACGATATAGACGCATATAATGTCCCCACGGAGAAGTACGAGCCGACACGACCGGGATTTTGTAAAACATTACCAGCGAGGTTCTATATGGGTTAGGTTAGGTTATATTACGTTATAGACGTAAATAATGTTCCCACCGAGAAGTGGGGCCGACCCGCCAGGAATGTAGTGAAATACTACATCCGAGATGTTAGGTTCCCTTAGGTTAGGATATATAACGTTATAGACGTATGTAATGTCCGCACCGAGACGTACGAGACGACACGACCGGGATTCTGTAAAACATTACCAGCGAGGGTCTAGATGGGTTAGGTTAGGTTATATTACGATATAGACGTATATAATGTGCCCACCGAGAAGTAGGGGCCGACCCGCCAGGAATGTTGGAAAATACTACATCCGAGATGTTAAGTTGCCTTAGGTTAGGATATATAAGATTATAGACGTATATAATGTCCCCACGGAAAAGTACGGGCCGACACGACTGGAATTTTATAAAACATTACCAGCGAGGGGCTAGATGGGTTAGGTTAGGTTATATTACGTTATAAACGTATAAAATGTTCCCGCCGAGAAGTGGGGCCGACCCGCCAGGAATGTTGTGAAATACTACATTCGAGATGTTAGGTTGCCTTAGGTTAGGATATGTAACTTTATAGACGTATATAATGTCCGGCTTCGAGACGTACGAGACGACACGACCGAGATTCTGTAAAACATTACCAGCGAGGGTCTAGATTGGTTAGGTTAGGTTATATTACGATATAGACGTATATAATGTTCCCATCGAGAAGTGGGGCCGACCAGCCAGGAATATTGTGAAATACTACATCCGAGATGTTAGGTTCCCTTAGGTTAGGATATATAACGTTATAGACGTATATAATGTCCGCACCGAGACGTACGAGACGACACGACCGAGATTCTGTAAAACATTACCAGCGAGGGTCTAGATGGGTTAGGTTAGGTTATATTACGATATAGACGTATATAATGTTCCCACCGAGAAGTGGGGCCGACCAGCCAGGAATATTGTAAAATACTACATCCGAGATGTTAGGTTCCCTTAGGTTAGGATATATAACGTTATAGACGTATATAATGTCCGCACCGAGACGTACGAGACGACACGACCGAGATTCTGTAAAACATTACCAGTGAGGGTCTAGATGGGTTAGGTTAGGTTATATTACGATATAGACGTATATAATGTGCCCACCGAGAAGTAGGGGCCGACCCGGCAAGAATGTTGGAAAATACTACATCCGAGATGTTAGGTTCCCTTAGGTTAGGATATATAACGTTATAGACGTAAATAATGTTCCCACCGAGAAGTGGGGCCGACCCGCCAGGAATGTTGTGAAGTACTACATTCGAGATGTTAGGTTGCCTTAGGTTAGGATATATAAAATTATAGACGTATATAATGTCCGGCTTCGAGACGTACGGGAAGACACGAACGGGATTCTGTGAAACATTACCAGCGAGGGTGTAGGTGGCTTAGGTTAGGTTACATTACGTTATAGACGTATATAGTGTGCCCACCGAGAAGTAGGGGCCGACCCGCCAGGAATGTTGGAAAATACTACATCCGAGATGTTATGTTCCCTTCGGTTAGGATATATAAAATTATAGACGTATAAAATGTCCACACGGAAAAGTACGGGCCGATATGACAGCGATTTTCGAAAACATTACCAGCGAGGGTCTAGATGGGTTAGTTTAGGTTATATTACGATATAGACGTATATAATGCGCCCACCGAGAAGTAGGGTCCGACCCGCCAGGAATGTTGGAAAATACTACATCCGAGATGTTAGGTTGCCTTAGGTTAGGATATATAACGATATAGACGCATATAATGTCCCCACGGAGAAGTACGAGCCGACACGACCGCGATTTTGTAAAACATTACCAGCGAGGTTCTATATGGGTTAGGTTAGGTTATATTACGTTATAGACGTAAATAATGTTCCCACCGAGAAGTGGGGCCGACCCGCCAGGAATGTAGTGAAATACTACATCCGAGATGTTAGGTTCCCTTAGGTTAGGATATATAACGTTATAGACGTATATAATGTCCGCACCGAGACGTACGAGACGACACGACCGGGATTCTGTAAAACATTACCAGCGAGGGTCTAGATGGGTTAGGTTAGGTTATATTACGATATAGACGTATATAATGTGCCCACCGAGAAGTAGGGGCCGACCCGCCAGGAATGTTGGAAAATACTACATCCGAGATATTAGGTTCCCTTAGGTTAGGATATATAAAATTATAGACGTATAAAATGTCCCCACGGAAAAGTACGGGCCGACATGACCGGGATTTTGTAAAACATTACCAGCGAGGGTCTAGATGGGTTAGTTTAAGTTATATTACGATATAGACGTATATAATGTGCCCACCGAGAAGTTGGGTCCGACCCGCCAGGAATTTTGGAAAATACTACATCCGAGATGTTAGGTTCCCTTAGGTTAGGATATATAACGTTATAGACGTAAATAATGTTCCCACCGAGAAGTGGGGCCGACCCGCCAGGAATGTTGTGAAGTACTACATTCGAGATGTTAGGTTGCCTTAGGTTAGGATATATAAAATTATAGACGTATATAATGTCCGGCTTCGAGACGTACGGGAAGACACGAACGGGATTCTGTGTAACATTACCAGCGAGGGTGTAGGTGGCTTAGGTTAGGTTATATTACGTTATAGACGTATATAGTGTGCCCACCGAGAAGTAGGGGCCGACCCGCCAGGAATGTTGGAAAATACTACATCCGAGATGTTAGGTTCCCTTCGGTTAGGATATATAAAATTATAGACGTATAAAATGTCCCCACGGAAAAGTACGGGCCGATATGACAGGGATTTTCGAAAACATTACCAGCGAGGGTCTAGATGGGTTAGTTTAGGTTATATTACGATATAGACGTATATAATGCGCCCACCGAGAAGTAGGGTCCGACCCGCCAGGAATGTTGGAAAATACTACATCCGAGATGTTAGGTTGCCTTAGGTTAGGATATATAACGATATAGACGCATATAATGTCCCCACGGAGAAGTACGAGCCGACACGACCGGGATTTTGTAAAACATTACCAGCGAGGTTCTATATGGGTTAGGTTAGGTTATATTACGTTATAGACGTAAATAATGTTCCCACCGAGAAGTGGGGCCGACCCGCCAGGAATGTAGTGAAATACTACATCCGAGATGTTAGGTTCCCTTAGGTTAGGATATATAACGTTATAGACGTATGTAATGTCCGCACCGAGACGTACGAGACGACACGACCGGGATTCTGTAAAACATTACCAGCGAGGGTCTAGATGGGTTAGGTTAGGTTATATTACGATATAGAAGTATATAATGTGCCCACCGAGAAGTAGGGGCCGACCCGCCAGGAATGTTGGAAAATACTACATCCGAGATGTTAAGTTGCCTTAGGTTAGGATATATAAGATTATAGACGTATATAATGTCCCCACGGAAAAGTACGGGCCGACACGCCTGGGATTTTATAAAACATTACCAGCGAGGGGCTAGATGGGTTAGGTTAGGTTATATTACGTTATAAACGTATAAAATGTTCCCGCCGAGAAGTGGGGCCGACCCGCCAGGAATGTTGTGAAATACTACATTCGAGATGTTAGGTTGCCTTAGGTTAGGATATGTAACTTTATAGACGTATATAATGTCCGGCTTCGAGACGTACGAGACGACACGACCGAGATTCTGTAAAACATTACCAGCGAGGGTCTAGATTGGTTAGGTTAGGTTATAGTACGATATAGACGTATATAATGTTCCCATCGAGAAGTGGGGCCGACCAGCCAGGAATATTGTGAAATACTACATCCGAGATGTTAGGTTCCCTTAGGTTAGGATATATAACGTTATAGACGTATATAATGTCCGCACCGAGACGTACGAGACGACACGACCGGGATTCTGTAAAACATTACCAGCGAGGGTGTCGGTGGCTTAGGTTAGGTTATATTACGTTACAGATGTATATAATGTGCCCACCGAGAAGTAGGGGCCGACCCGCCAGGAATGTTGGAAAATACTACATCCGAGATGTTAGGTTCCCTTCGGTTAGGATATATAAAATTATAGACGTATAAAATGTCCCCACGGTAAAGTACGGGCCGATATGACCGGGATTTTCGAAAACATTACCAGCGAGGGTCTAGATGGGTTAGTTTAGGTTATATTACGATATATACGTATATAATGCGCCCACCGAGATGTAGGGTCCGACCCGCCAGGAATGTTGGAAAATACTACATCCGAGATGTTAGGTTGCCTTAGGTTAGGATATATAACGATATAGACGCATATAATGTCCCCACGGAGAAGTACGGGCCGACACAACCGGGATTTTGTAAAACATTACCAGCGAGGTTCTATATGGGTTAGGTTAGGTTATATTACGTTATAGACGTAAATAATGTTCCCACCGAGAAGTGGGGCCGACCCGCCAGGAATGTAGTGAAATACTACATCCGAGATGTTAGGTTCCCTTAGGTTAGGATATATAACGTTATAGACGTATATAATGTCCGCACCGAGACGTACGAGACGACACGACCGGGATTCTGTAAAACATTACCAGCGAGGGTCTAGATGGGTTAGGTTAGGTTATATTACGATATAGACGTATATAATGTGCCCACCGAGAAGTAGGGGCCGACCCGCCAGGAATGTTGGAAAATACTACATCCGAGATGTTAGGTTCCCTTAGGTTAGGATATATAACGTTATAGACGTATATAATATCCGCACCGAGACGTACGAGACGACACGACCGAGATTCTGTAAAACATTACCAGTGAGGGTCTAGATGGGTTAGGTTAGGTTATATTACGATATAGACGTATATAATGTTCCCTCCGAGAAGTGGGGCCGACCAGCCAGGAATGTTGTGAAATACTACATCCGAGATGTTAGGTTCCCTTAGGTTAGGATATATAACGTTATAGACGTATGTAATGTCCGCACCGAGACGTACGAGACGACACGACCGGGATTCTGTAAAACATTACCAGCGAGGGTCTAGATGGGTTAGGTTAGGTTATATTACGATATAGACGTATATAATGTGCCCACCGAGAAGTAGGGGCCGACCCGCCAGGAATGTTGGAAAATACTACATCCGAGATGTTAAGTTGCCTTAGGTTAGGATATATAAGATTATAGACGTATATAATGTCCCCACGGAAAAGTACGGGCCGACACGACTGGAATTTTATAAAACATTACCAGCGAGGGGCTAGATGGGTTAGGTTAGGTTATATTACGTTATAAACGTATAAAATGTTCCCGCCGAGAAGTGGGGCCGACCCGCCAGGAATGTTGTGAAATACTACATTCGAGATGTTAGGTTGCCTTAGGTTAGGATATGTAACTTTATAGACGTATATAATGTCCGGCTTCGAGACGTACGAGACGACACGACCGAGATTCTGTAAAACATTACCAGCGAGGGTCTAGATTGGTTAGGTTAGGTTATATTACGATATAGACGTATATAATGTTCCCATCGAGAAGTGGGGCCGACCAGCCAGGAATATTGTGAAATACTACATCCGAGATGTTAGGTTCCCTTAGGTTAGGATATATAACGTTATAGACGTATATAATGTCCGCACCGAGACGTACGAGACGACACGACCGAGATTCTGTAAAACATTACCAGCGAGGGTCTAGATGGGTTAGGTTAGGTTATATTACGATATAGACGTATATAATGTTCCCACCGAGAAGTGGGGCCGACCAGCCAGGAATATTGTGAAATACTACATCCGAGATGTTAGGTTCCCTTAGGTTAGGATATATAACGTTATAGACGTATATAATGTCCGCACCGAGACGTACGAGACGACACGACCGAGATTCTGTAAAACATTACCAGTGAGGGTCTAGATGGGTTAGGTTAGGTTATATTACGATATAGACGTATATAATGTGCCCACCGAGAAGTAGGGGCCGACCCGGCAAGAATGTTGGAAAATACTACATCCGAGATGTTAGGTTCCCTTAGGTTAGGATATATAACGTTATAGACGTAAATAATGTTCCCACCGAGAAGTGGGGCCGACCCGCCAGGAATGTTGTGAAGTACTACATTCGAGATGTTAGGTTGCCTTAGGTTAGGATATATAAAATTATAGACGTATATAATGTCCGGCTTCGAGACGTACGGGAAGACACGAACGGGATTCTGTGAAACATTACCAGCGAGGGTGTAGGTGGCTTAGGTTAGGTTACATTACGTTATAGACGTATATAGTGTGCCCACCGAGAAGTAGGGGCCGACCCGCCAGGAATGTTGGAAAATACTACATCCGAGATGTTAGGTTCCCTTCGGTTAGGATATATAAAATTATAGACGTATAAAATGTCCCCACGGAAAAGTACGGGCCGATATGACAGCGATTTTCGAAAACATTACCAGCGAGGGTCTAGATGGGTTAGTTTAGGTTATATTACGATATAGACGTATATAATGCGCCCACCGAGAAGTAGGGTCCGACCCGCCAGGAATGTTGGAAAATACTACATCCGAGATGTTAGGTTGCCTTAGGTTAGGATATATAACGATATAGACGCATATAATGTCCCCACGGAGAAGTACGAGCCGACACGACCGCGATTTTGTAAAACATTACCAGCGAGGTTCTATATGGGTTAGGTTAGGTTATATTACGTTATAGACGTAAATAATGTTCCCACCGAGAAGTGGGGCCGACCCGCCAGGAATGTAGTGAAATACTACATCCGAGATGTTAGGTTCCCTTAGGTTAGGATATATAACGTTATAGACGTATATAATGTCCGCACCGAGACGTACGAGACGACACGACCGGGATTCTGTAAAACATTACCAGCGAGGGTCTAGATGGGTTAGGTTAGGTTATATTACGATATAGACGTATATAATGTGCCCACCGAGAAGTAGGGGCCGACCCGCCAGGAATGTTGGAAAATACTACATCCGAGATATTAGGTTCCCTTAGGTTAGGATATATAAAATTATAGACGTATAAAATGTCCCCACGGAAAAGTACGGGCCGACATGACCGGGATTTTGTAAAACATTACCAGCGAGGGTCTAGATGGGTTAGTTTAAGTTATATTACGATATAGACGTATATAATGTGCCCACCGAGAAGTTGGGTCCGACCCGCCAGGAATTTTGGAAAATACTACATCCGAGATGTTAGGTTCCCTTAGGTTAGGATATATAACGTTATAGACGTAAATAATGTTCCCACCGAGAAGTGGGGCCGACCCGCCAGGAATGTTGTGAAGTACTACATTCGAGATGTTAGGTTGCCTTAGGTTAGGATATATAAAATTATAGACGTATATAATGTCCGGCTTCGAGACGTACGGGAAGACACGAACGGGATTCTGTGTAACATTACCAGCGAGGGTGTAGGTGGCTTAGGTTAGGTTATATTACGTTATAGACGTATATAGTGTGCCCACCGAGAAGTAGGGGCCGACCCGCCAGGAATGTTGGAAAATACTACATCCGAGATGTTAGGTTCCCTTCGGTTAGGATATATAAAATTATAGACGTATAAAATGTCCCCACGGAAAAGTACGGGCCGATATGACAGGGATTTTCGAAAACATTACCAGCGAGGGTCTAGATGGGTTAGTTTAGGTTATATTACGATATAGACGTATATAATGCGCCCACCGAGAAGTAGGGTCCGACCCGCCAGGAATGTTGGAAAATACTACATCCGAGATGTTAGGTTGCCTTAGGTTAGGATATATAACGATATAGACGCATATAATGTCCCCACGGAGAAGTACGAGCCGACACGACCGGGATTTTGTAAAACATTACCAGCGAGGTTCTATATGGGTTAGGTTAGGTTATATTACGTTATAGACGTAAATAATGTTCCCACCGAGAAGTGGGGCCGACCCGCCAGGAATGTAGTGAAATACTACATCCGAGATGTTAGGTTCCCTTAGGTTAGGATATATAACGTTATAGACGTATGTAATGTCCGCACCGAGACGTACGAGACGACACGACCGGGATTCTGTAAAACATTACCAGCGAGGGTCTAGATGGGTTAGGTTAGGTTATATTACGATATAGAAGTATATAATGTGCCCACCGAGAAGTAGGGGCCGACCCGCCAGGAATGTTGGAAAATACTACATCCGAGATGTTAAGTTGCCTTAGGTTAGGATATATAAGATTATAGACGTATATAATGTCCCCACGGAAAAGTACGGGCCGACACGCCTGGGATTTTATAAAACATTACCAGCGAGGGGCTAGATGGGTTAGGTTAGGTTATATTACGTTATAAACGTATAAAATGTTCCCGCCGAGAAGTGGGGCCGACCCGCCAGGAATGTTGTGAAATACTACATTCGAGATGTTAGGTTGCCTTAGGTTAGGATATGTAACTTTATAGACGTATATAATGTCCGGCTTCGAGACGTACGAGACGACACGACCGAGATTCTGTAAAACATTACCAGCGAGGGTCTAGATTGGTTAGGTTAGGTTATAGTACGATATAGACGTATATAATGTTCCCATCGAGAAGTGGGGCCGACCAGCCAGGAATATTGTGAAATACTACATCCGAGATGTTAGGTTCCCTTAGGTTAGGATATATAACGTTATAGACGTATATAATGTCCGCACCGAGACGTACGAGACGACACGACCGAGATTCTGTAAAACATTACCAGCGAGGGTCTAGATGGGTTAGGTTAGGTTATATTACGATATAGACGTATATAATGTTCCCACCGAGAAGTGGGGCCGACCAGCCAGGAATATTGTGAAATACTACATCCGAGATGTTAGGTTCCCTTAGGTTAGGATATATAACGTTATAGACGTATATAATGTCCGCACCGAGACGTACGAGACGACACGACCGAGATTCTGTAAAACATTACCAGTGAGGGTCTAGATGGGTTAGGTTAGGTTATATTACGATATAGACGTATATAATGTTCCCACCGAGAAGTGGGGCCGACCCGCCAGGAATGTTGTGAAGTACTACATTCGAGATGTTAGGTTGCCTTAGGTTAGGATATATAAAATTATAGACGTATATAATGTCCGGCTTCGAGACGTACGGGAAGACACGAACGGGATTCTGTGAAACATTACCAGCGAGGGTGTAGGTGGCTTAGGTTAGGTTATATTACGTTATAGACGTATATAATGTGCCCACCGAGAAGTAGGGGCCGACCCGCCAGGAATGTTGGAAAATACTACATCCGAAATGTTAGGTTCCGTTCGGTTAGGATATATAAAATTATAGACGTATAAAATGTCCCCACGGAAAAGTACGGGCCTATATGACCGGGATTTTCGAAAACATTACCAGCGAGGGTCTAGATGGGTTAGTTTAGGTTATATTACGATATAGACTTATATAATGCGCCCACCGAGATGTAGGGTCCGACCCGCCAGGAATGTTGGAAAATACTACATCCGAGATGTTAGGTTGCCTTAGGTTAGGATATATAACGATATAGACGCATATAATGACGCCACGGAGAAGTACGGGCCGACACGACCGGGATTTTGTAAAACATTACCAGCGAGGTTCTATATGGGTTAGGTTAGGTTATATTACGTTGTAGACGTAAATAATGTTCCCACCGAGAAGTGGGGCCGACCCGCCAGGAATGTAGTGAAATACTACATCCGAGATGTTAGGTTCCCTTAGGTTAGGATATATAACGTTATAGACGTATATAATGTCCGCACCGAGACGTACGAGACGACACGACCGGGATTCTGTAAAACATTACCAGCGAGGGTGTCGGTGGCTTAGGTTAGGTTATATTACGTTACAGATGTATATAATGTGCCCACCGAGAAGTAGGGGCCGACCCGCCAGGAATGTTGGAAAATACTACATCCGAAATGTTAGGTTCCCTTCGGTTAGGATATATAAAATTATAGACGTATAAAATGTCCCCACGGTAAAGTACGGGCCGATATGACCGGGATTTTCGAAAACATTACCAGCGAGGGTCTAGATGGGTTAGTTTAGGTTATATTACGATATATACGTATATAATGCGCCCACCGAGATGTAGGGTCCGACCCGCCAGGAATGTTGGAAAATACTACATCCGAGATGTTAGGTTGCCTTAGGTTAGGATATATAACGATATAGACGCATATAATGTCCCCACGGAGAAGTACGGGCCGACACAACCGGGATTTTGTAAAACATTACCAGCGAGGTTCTATATGGGTTAGGTTAGGTTATATTACGTTATAGACGTAAATAATGTTCCCACCGAGAAGTGGGGCCGACCCGCCAGGAATGTAGTGAAATACTACATCCGAGATGTTAGGTTCCCTTAGGTTAGGATATATAACGTTATAGACGTATATAATGTCCGCACCGAGACGTACGAGACGACACGACCGGGATTCTGTAAAACATTACCAGCGAGGGTCTAGATGGGTTAGGTTAGGTTATATTACGATATAGACGTATATAATGTGCCCACCGAGAAGTAGGGGCCGACCCGCCAGGAATGTTGGAAAATACTACATCCGAGATGTTAGGTTCCCTTAGGTTAGGATATATAACGTTATAGACGTATATAATATCCGCACCGAGACGTACGAGACGACACGACCGAGATTCTGTAAAACATTACCAGTGAGGGTCTAGATGGGTTAGGTTAGGTTATATTACGATATAGACGTATATAATGTTCCCTCCGAGAAGTGGGGCCGACCAGCCAGGAATGTTGTGAAATACTACATCCGAGATGTTAGGTTCCCTTAGGTTAGGATATATAACATTATAGACGTAAATAATGTTCCCACCGAGAAGTGGGGCCGACCCGCCAGGAATGTTGGAAAATACTACATCCGAGATGTTAGGTTCCCTTAGGTTAGGATATATAAAATTATAGACGTATAAAATGTCCCCACGGAAAAGTACGGGCCGACATGACCGCGATTTTGTAAAACATTACCAGCGAGGGTCTAGATGGGTTAGGTTAGGTTATATTACGATATAGACGTATATAATGCGCCCACCGAGAAGTAGGGTCCGACCCGCCAGGAATGTTGGAAAATACTACATCCGAGATGTTAGGTTGCCTTAGGTTAGGATATATAACGATATAGACGCATATAATGTCCCCACGGAGAAGTACGGGCCGACACGACCGGGATTTTGTAAAACATTACCAGCGAGGTTCTATATGGGTTAGGTTAGGTTATATTACGTTATAGACCTAAATAATGTTCCCACCGAGAAGTGGGGCCGACCCGCCAGGAATGTAGTGAAATACTACATCCGAGATGTTAGGTTGCCTTAGGTTAGGATATATAACGATATAGACGCATATAATGTCCCCACGGAGAAGTACGGGCCGACACAACCGGGATTTTGTAAAACATTACCAGCGAGGTTCTACATGGGTTAGGTTAGGTTATATTACGTTATAGACGTAAATAATGTTCCCACCGAGAAGTGGGGCCGACCCGCCAGGAATGTAGTGAAATACTACATGCGAGATGTTAGGTTCCCTTAGGTTAGGATATATAACGTTATAGACGTATATAATGTCCGCACCGAGACGTACGAGGCGACACGACCGGGATTCTGTAAAACATTACCAGCGAGGGTCTAGATGGGTTAGGTTAGGTTATATTACGATATAGACGTATATAATATTCCCACCGAGAAGTTGGGACCGACCCGCCAGGAATGTTGGAAAATACTACATCCGAGATGTTAAGTTGCCTTTGGTTAGGATATATAACGTTATAGACGTATATAATGTCCGCACCGAGACGTACGAGAGGACACGACCGAAATTCTGTAAAACATTACTAGCGAGGGTCTAGATGGGTTAGGTTAGGTTATATTACGATATAGACGTATATAATGCGCCCACCGAGAAGTAGGGTCCGACCCGCCAGGAATGTTGGGAAATACTACATCCGAGATGTTAGGTTGCCTTAGGTTAGGATATATAAAATTATAGACGTATATAATGTCCGGCTTCGAGACGCACGGGAAGACACGAACGGGATTCTGTGAAACATTACCAGCGAGGGTGTAGGTGGCTTAGGTTAGGTTGTATTACGTTATAGACGTATATAATGTGCCCACCGAGAAGTAGGGGCCGACCCGCCAGGAATGTTGGAAAACACTACATCCGAAATGTTAGGTTCCGTTCGGTTAGGATATATAAAATTATAGACGTATAAAATGTCCCCACGGAAAAGTACGGGCCTATATGACCGGGATTTTCGAAAACATTACCAGCGAGGGTCTAGATGGGTCAGGTTAGGTTATATTACGATATAGACGTATATAATGTTCCCATCGAGAAGTGGGGCCGACCAGCCAGGAATATTGTGAAATACTACATCCGAGATGTTAGGTTCCCTTAGGTTAGGATATATAAAGTTATAGACGTATATAATGTCCCCACCGAGAAGTACGGGATGACACGACCGGGATTCTGCATAACATTACAAGCGAGGGGCTAGATGGGTTAGGTTAGGTTATATTACGTTATAGACGTATATAATGTGCCCACCGAGAAGTAGGGGCCGACCCGCCAGGAATTTTGGAAAATACTACATCGGAGATGTTAAGTTGCCTTAGGTTAGGATGTATAACGTTATAGACGTATATGATGTCCGCACCGAGACGTGCGGGACGACACGACCGGGATTCTGCAAAACATTACCAGCGAGGGTCTAGGTGAGTTAGGTTAGGTTATAATACGATATAGACGTATATAATGTTCCCACCGAGAAGTGGGGCCGACCAGCCCGGAATGTTGTGAAATACTACATCCGAGATGTTAGGTTCCCTTAGGTTAGGATATATAACGTTATAGACGTAAATAATGTTCCCACCGAGAAGTGGGGCCGACCCGCCAGGAATGTTGTGAAGTACTACATTCGAGATGTTAGGTTGCCTTAGGTTAGGATATATAAAATTATAGACGTATATAATGTCCGGCTTCGAGACGTACGGGAAGACACGAACGGGATTCTGTGAAACATTACCAGCGAGGGTGTAGGTGGCTTAGGTTAGGTTATATTACGTTATAGACGTATATAATGTGCCCACAGAGAAGTAGGGGCCGACCCGCCAGGAATGTAGGAAAATACTACATCCGAGATGTTAAGTTGCCTTTGGTTAGGATATATAACGTTATAGACGTATATAATGTCCGCACCGAGACGTACGAGAGGACACGACCGAGATTCTGTAAAACATTACTAGCGAGGGTCTAGATGGGTTAGGTTAGGTTATATTACGATATAGACGTATATAATGCGCCCACCGAGAAGTAGGGTCCGACCCGCCAGGAATGTTGGAAAATACTACATCCGAGATGTTAGGTTGCCTTAGGTTAGGATATATAACGATATAGACGCATATAATGTCCCCACGGAGAAGTACGGGCCGACACGACCGGGATTTTGTAAAACATTACCAGCGAGGTTCTATATGGGTTAGGTTAGGATATATTACGTTATAGACGTAAATAATGTTCCCACCGAGAAGTGGGGCCGACCCGCCAGGAATGATAGTGAAATACTACATCCGAGATGTTAGGTTCCCTTAGGTTAGGATATATAACGTTATAGACGTATATAATGTCCGCACCGAGACGTACGAGACGACACGACCGGGATTCTGTAAAACATTACCAGCGAGGGTCTAGATGGGTTAGGTTAGGTTATATTACGATATAGACGTATATAATGTTCCCATCGAGAAGTGGGGCCGACCAGCCAGGAATATTGTGAAATACTACATCCGAGATGTTAGGTTCCCTTAGGTTAGGATATATAACGTTATAGACGTATATAATGTCCGCACCTAGACGTACGAGACGACACGACCGAGATTCTGTAAAACATTACCAGCGAGGGTCTAGATGGGTTAGGTTAGGTTATATTACGATATAGACGTATATAATGTTCCCACCGAGAAGTGGGGCCGACCAGCCAGGAATATTGTGAAATACTACATCCGAGATGTTAGGTTCCCTTAGGTTAGGATATATAACGTTATAGACGTATATAATGTCCGCACCGAGACGTACGAAACGACACGAACGAGATTCTGTAAAACATTACCAGTGAGGGTCTAGATGGGTTAGGTTAGGTTATATTACAATATAGACGTATATAATGTTCCCACCGAGAAGTGGGGCCGACCCGCCAGGAATGTTGTGAAGTACTACATTCGAGATGTTAGGTTGCCTTAGGTTAGGATATATAAAATTATAGACGTATATAATGTCCGGCTTCGAGACGTACGGGAAGACACGAACGGCATTCTGTGAAACATTACCAGCGAGGGTGTAGGTGGCTTAGGTTAGGTTATATTACGTTATAGACGTATATAATGTGCCCACCGAGAAGTAGGGGCCGACCCGCCAGGAATGTTGGAAAATACTACATCGGAGATGTTAAGTTGCCTTAGGTTAGGATATATAACGTTATAGACGTGTATGATGTCCGCACCGAGACGTGCGGGACGACACGACCGGGATTTTGTAAAACATTACCAGCGAGGTTCTATATGGGTTAGGTTAGGTTATATTACGTTATAGACGTAAATAATGTTCCCACCGAGAAGTGGGGCCGACCCGCCAGGAACGTAGTGAAATACTACATCCGAGATGTTAGGTTCCCTTAGGTTAGGATATATAACATTATAGACGTATATAATGTCCGCACCGAGACGTACGCGACGACACAACCGGGATTCTGTAAAACATTACCAGCGAGGGTCTAGATGGGTTAGGTTAGGTTATATTACGATATAGACGTAAATAATGTTCCCACCGAGAAGTGGGGCCGACCCGCCAGGAATGTAGTGAAATACTACATGCGAGATGTTAGGTTCCCTTAGGTTAGGATATATAACGTTATAGACGTATATAATATCCGCACCGAGACGTACGAGACGACACGACCGAGATTCTGTAAAACATTACCAGTGAGGGTCTAGATGGGTTAGGTTAGGTTATATTACGATATAGACGTATATAATGTTCCCTCCGAGAAGTGGGGCCGACCAGCCAGGAATGTTGTGAAATACTACATCCGAGATGTTAGGTTCCCTTAGGTTAGGATATATAACATTATAGACGTAAATAATGTTCCCACCGAGAAGTGGGGCCGACCCGCCAGGAATGTTGGAAAATACTACATCCGAGATGTTAGGTTCCCTTAGGTTAGGATATATAAAATTATAGACGTATAAAATGTCCCCACGGAAAAGTACGGGCCGACATGACCGCGATTTTGTAAAACATTACCAGCGAGGGTCTAGATGGGTTAGGTTAGGTTATATTACGATATAGACGTATATAATGCGCCCACCGAGAAGTAGGGTCCGACCCGCCAGGAATGTTGGAAAATACTACATCCGAGATGTTAGGTTGCCTTAGGTTAGGATATATAACGATATAGACGCATATAATGTCCCCACGGAGAAGTACGGGCCGACACGACCGGGATTTTGTAAAACATTACCAGCGAGGTTCTATATGGGTTAGGTTAGGTTATATTACGTTATAGACCTAAATAATGTTCCCACCGAGAAGTGGGGCCGACCCGCCAGGAATGTAGTGAAATACTACATCCGAGATGTTAGGTTGCCTTAGGTTAGGATATATAACGATATAGACGCATATAATGTCCCCACGGAGAAGTACGGGCCGACACAACCGGGATTTTGTAAAACATTACCAGCGAGGTTCTACATGGGTTAGGTTAGGTTATATTACGTTATAGACGTAAATAATGTTCCCACCGAGAAGTGGGGCCGACCCGCCAGGAATGTTGTGAAGTACTACATTCGAGATGTTAGGTTGCCTTAGGTTAGGATATATAAAATTATAGACGTATATAATGTCCGGCTTCGAGACGTACGGGAAGACACGAACGGGATTCTGTGAAACATTACCAGCGAGGGTGTAGGTGGCTTAGGTTAGGTTATATTACGTTATAGACGTATATAATGTGCCCACAGAGAAGTAGGGGCCGACCCGCCAGGAATGTAGGAAAATACTACATCCGAGATGTTAAGTTGCCTTTGGTTAGGATATATAACGTTATAGACGTATATAATGTCCGCACCGAGACGTACGAGAGGACACGACCGAGATTCTGTAAAACATTACTAGCGAGGGTCTAGATGGGTTAGGTTAGGTTATATTACGATATAGACGTATATAATGCGCCCACCGAGAAGTAGGGTCCGACCCGCCAGGAATGTTGGAAAATACTACATCCGAGATGTTAGGTTGCCTTAGGTTAGGATATATAACGATATAGACGCATATAATGTCCCCACGGAGAAGTACGGGCCGACACGACCGGGATTTTGTAAAACATTACCAGCGAGGTTCTATATGGGTTAGGTTAGGATATATTACGTTATAGACGTAAATAATGTTCCCACCGAGAAGTGGGGCCGACCCGCCAGGCATGATAGTGAAATACTACATCCGAGATGTTAGGTTCCCTTAGGTTAGGATATATAACGTTATAGACGTATATAATGTCCGCACCGAGACGTACGAGACGACACGACCGGGATTCTGTAAAACATTACCAGCGAGGGTCTAGATGGGTTAGGTTAGGTTATATTACGATATAGACGTATATAATGTTCCCATCGAGAAGTGGGGCCGACCAGCCAGGAATATTGTGAAATACTACATCCGAGATGTTAGGTTCCCTTAGGTTAGGATATATAACGTTATAGACGTATATAATGTCCGCACCTAGACGTACGAGACGACACGACCGAGATTCTGTAAAACATTACCAGCGAGGGTCTAGATGGGTTAGGTTAGGTTATATTACGTTATAAACGTACATAATGTTCCCGCCGAGAAGTGGGGCCGACCCGCCAGGAATGTTGTGAAATACTACATTCGAGATGTTAGGTTGCCTTAGGTTAGGATATGTAACTTTATAGACGTATATAATGTCCGGCTTCGAGACGTACGGGAAGACACGAACGGGATTCTGTGAAACATTACCAGCGAGGGTGTAGGTGGCTTAGGTTAGGTTATATTACGTTACAGACGTATATAATGTGCCCACCGAGAAGTAGGGGCCGACCCGCCAGGAATGTTGGAAAATACTACATCCGAGATATTAGCTTCCCTTAGGTTAGGATATATAAAATTATAGACGTATAAAATGACCCCACGGAAAAGTACGGGCCGACGTGACCGGGATTTTGTAAAACATTACCAGCGAGGGTCTAGATGGGTTAGTTTAGGTTATATTACGATATAGACGTATATAATGTGCCCACCGAGAAGTTGGGTCCGACCCGCCAGGAATGTAGTGAAATACTACATCCGAGATTTTAGGTTCCCTTAGGTTAGGATATATAACGTTATAGACGTATATAATGTCCGCACCGAGACGTACGAGACGACACGACCGGGATTCTGTAAAACATTACCAGCGAGGGTCTAGATGGGTTAGGTTAGGTTATATTACGATATAGACGTATATAATTTGCCCACCGAGAAGTAGGGGCCGACCCGCCAGGAATGTTGGAAAATACTACATCCGAGATGTTAAGTTGCCTTAGGTTAGGATATATAAGATTATAGACGTATATAATGTCCCCACGGAAAAGTACGGGCCGACACGACAGGGATTTTGTAAAACATTACCAGCGAGGGGCTAGATGGGTTAGGTTAGGTTATATTACGTTATAGACGTAAATAATGTTCCCACCGAGAAGTGGGGCCGACCCGCCAGGAATGTAGTGAAATACTACATCCGAGATGTTAGGTTCCCTTCGGTTAGGATATATAAAATTATAGACGTATAAAATGTCCCCACGGAAAAGTACGGGCCGATATGACCGGGATTTTCGAAAACATTACCAGCGAGGTTCTATATGGGTTAGGTTAGGTTATATTACGTTATAGACGTAAATGATGTTCCCACCGAGAAGTGGGGCCGACCCGCCAGGAATGTTGGAAAATACTACATCCGAGATATTAGGTTCCCTTAGGTTAGGATATATAAAATTATAGACGTATAAAATGTCCCCACGGAAAAGTACGGGCCGATATGACCGGGATTTTCGAAAACATTACCAGCGTGGTGCTAGATGTGTTAGGTTAGGTTATATTACGTTATAAACGTATATAATGTTCCCGCCGAGAAGTGGGGCCGACCCGCCAGGAATGTTGTGAAATACTACATCCGAGATGTTAGGTTCCCTTAGGTTAGGATATATAACGTTATAGACGTATATAATGTCCGCACCTAGACGTACGAGACGACACGACCGAGATTCTGTAAAACATTACCAGCGAGGGTCTAGATGGGTTAGGTTAGGTTATATTACGATATAGACGTATATAATGTTCCCACCGAGAAGTGGGGCCGACCAGCCAGGAATATTGTGAAATACTACATCCGAGATGTTAGGTTCCCTTAGGTTAGGATATATAACGTTATAGACGTATATAATGTCCGCACCGAGACGTACGAAACGACACGACCGAGATTCTGTAAAACATTACCAGTGAGGGTCTAGATTGGTTAGGTTAGGTTATATTACAATATAGACGTATATAATGTTCCCACCGAGAAGTGGGGCCGACCCGCCAGGAATGTTGTGAAGTACTACATTCGAGATGTTAGGTTGCCTTAGGTTAGGATATATAAAATTATAGACGTATATAATGTCCGGCTTCGAGACGTACGGGAAGACACGAACGGCATTCTGTGAAACATTACCAGCGAGGGTGTAGGTGGCTTAGGTTAGGTTATATTACGTTATAGACGTATATAATGTGCCCACCGAGAAGTAGGGGCCGACCCCCCAGGAATGTTGGAAAATACTACATCCGAAATCTTAGGTTCCGTTCGGTTAGGATATATAAAATTATAGACGTATAAAATGTCCCCACGGAAAAGTACGGGCCTATATGACCGGGATTTTCGAAAACATTACCAGCGAGGGTCTAGATGGGTTAGTTTAGGTTATATTACGATATAGACTTATATAATGCGCCCACCAAGATGTAGGGTCCGACCCGCCAGGAATGTTGGAAAATACTACATCCGAGATGTTAGGTTGCCTTAGGTTAGGATATATAACGATATAGACGCATATAATGACCCCACGGAGAAGTACGGGCCGACACGACCGGGATTTTGTAAAACATTACCAGCGAGGTTCTATATGGGTTAGGTTAGGTTATATTACGTTGTAGACGTAAATAATGTTCCCACCGAGAAGTGGGGCCGACCCGCCAGGAATGTAGTGAAATACTACATCCGAGATGTTAGGTTCCCTTAGGTTAGGATATATAACGTTATAGACGTATATAATGTCCGCACCGAGACGTACGAGACGACACGACCGGGATTCTGTAAAACATTACCAGCGAGGGTGTAGGTGTGTTAGGTTAGGTTATATTACGTTACATACGTATATAATGCGCCCACCGAGAAGTAGGGTCCGACCCGCCAGGAATGTTGGGAAATACTACATCCGAGATGTTAGGTTGCCTTAGGTTAGGATATATAACGATATAGACGCATATAGTGTCCCCACGGAGAAGTACGGGCCAACACGACCGGGATTTTGTAAAACATTACCAGCGAGTTTCTATATGGGTTAGGTTAGGTTATATTACGTTATAGACGTAAATAATGTTCCCACCGAGAAGTGGGGCCGACCCGCCAGGAATGTAGTGAAATACTACATCCGAGATGTTAGGTTCCCTTAGGTTAGGATATATAACGTTATAGACGTATATAATGTCCGCACTGAGACGTACGAGACGACACGACCGGGATTCTGTAAAACATTACCAGCGAGGGTCTAGATGGGTTAGGTTAGGTTATATTACGATATAGACGTATATAATGTTCCCACCGAGAAGTGGGGCCGACCCGCCAGGAATGTTGTGAAGTACTACATTCGAGATGTTAGGTTGCCTTAGGTTAGGATATATAAAATTATAGACGTATATAATGTCCGGCTTCGAGACGCACGGGAAGACACGAACGGGATTCTGTGAAACATTACCAGCGAGGGTGTAGGTGGCTTAGGTTAGGTTGTATTACGTTATAGACGTATATAATGTGCCCACCGAGAAGTAGGGGCCGACCCGCCAGGAATGTTGGAAAACACTACATCCGAAATGTTAGGTTCCGTTCGGTTAGGATATATAAAATTATAGACGTATAAAATGTCCCCACGGAAAAGTACGGGCCTATATGACCGGGATTTTCGAAAACATTACCAGCGAGGGTCTAGATGGGTCAGGTTAGGTTATATTACGATATAGACGTATATAATGTTCCCATCGAGAAGTGGGGCCGACCAGCCAGGAATATTCTGAAATACTACATCCGAGATGTTAGGTTCCCTTAGGTTAGGATATATAAAGTTATAGACGTATATAATGTCCCCACCGAGAAGTACGGGATGACACGACCGGGATTCTGCATAACATTACAAGCGAGGGGCTAGATGGGTTAGGTTAGGTTATATTACGTTATAGACGTATATAATGTGCCCACCGAGAAGTAGGGGCCGACCCGCCAGGAATTTTGGAAAATACTACATCGGAGATGTTAAGTTGCCTTAGGTTAGGATGTATAACGTTATAGACGTATATGATGTCCGCACCGAGACGTGCGGGACGACACGACCGGGATTCTGTAAAACATTACCAGCGAGGGTCTAGGTGAGTTAGGTTAGGTTATAATACGATATAGACGTATATAATGTTCCCACCGAGAAGTGGGGCCGACCAGCCCGGAATGTTGTGAAATACTACATCCGAGATGTTAGGTTCCCTTAGGTTAGGATATATAACGTTATAGACGTAAATAATGTTCCCACCGAGAAGTGGGGCCGACCCGCCAGGAATGTTGTGAAGTACTACATTCGAGATGTTAGGTTGCCTTAGGTTAGGATATATAAAATTATAGACGTATATAATGTCCGGCTTCGAGACGTACGGGAAGACACGAACGGGATTCTGTGAAACATTACCAGCGAGGGTGTAGGTGGCTTAGGTTAGGTTATATTACGTTATAGACGTATATAATGTGCCCACAGAGAAGTAGGGGCCGACCCGCCAGGAATGTAGGAAAATACTACATCCGAGATGTTAAGTTGCCTTTGGTTAGGATATATAACGTTATAGACGTATATAATGTCCGCACCGAGACGTACGAGAGGACACGACCGAGATTCTGTAAAACATTACTAGCGAGGGTCTAGATGGGTTAGGTTAGGTTATATTACGATATAGACGTATATAATGCGCCCACCGAGAAGTAGGGTCCGACCCGCCAGGAATGTTGGAAAATACTACATCCGAGATGTTAGGTTGCCTTAGGTTAGGATATATAACGATATAGACGCATATAATGTCCCCACGGAGAAGTACGGGCCGACACGACCGGGATTTTGTAAAACATTACCAGCGAGGTTCTATATGGGTTAGGTTAGGATATATTACGTTATAGACGTAAATAATGTTCCCACCGAGAAGTGGGGCCGACCCGCCAGGAATGATAGTGAAATACTACATCCGAGATGTTAGGTTCCCTTAGGTTAGGATATATAACGTTATAGACGTATATAATGTCCGCACCGAGACGTACGAGACGACACGACCGGGATTCTGTAAATCATTACCAGCGAGGGTCTAGATGGGTTAGGTTAGGTTATATTACGATATAGACGTATATAATGTTCCCATCGAGAAGTGGGGCCGACCAGCCAGGAATATTGTGAAATACTACATCCGAGATGTTAGGTTCCCTTAGGTTAGGATATATAACGTTATAGACGTATATAATGTCCGCACCTAGACGTACGAGACGACACGACCGAGATTCTGTAAAACATTACCAGCGAGGGTCTAGATGGGTTAGGTTAGGTTATATTACGATATAGACGTATATAATGTTCCCACCGAGAAGTGGGGCCGACCAGCCAGGAATATTGTGAAATACTACATCCGAGATGTTAGGTTCCCTTAGGTTAGGATATATAACGTTATAGACGTATATAATGTCCGCACCGAGACGTACGAAACGACACGACCGAGATTCTGTAAAACATTACCAGTGAGGGTCTAGATGGGTTAGGTTAGGTTATATTACAATATAGACGTATATAATGTTCCCACCGAGAAGTGGGGCCGACCCGCCAGGAATGTTGTGAAGTACTACATTCGAGATGTTAGGTTGCCTTAGGTTAGGATATATAAAATTATAGACGTATATAATGTCCGGCTTCGAGACGTACGGGAAGACACGAACGGCATTCTGTGAAACATTACCAGCGAGGGTGTAGGTGGCTTAGGTTAGGTTATATTACGTTATAGACGTAAATGATGTTCCCACCGAGAAGTGGGGCCGACCCGCCAGGAATGTTGGAAAATACTACATCCGAGATATTAGGTTCCCTTAGGTTAGGATATATAAAATTATAGACGTATAAAATGTCCCCACGGAAAAGTACGGGCCGATATGACCGGGATTTTCGAAAACATTACCAGCGTGGTGCTAGATGTGTTAGGTTAGGTTATATTACGTTATAGACGTAAATAATGTTCCCACCGAGAAGTGGGGCCGACCCGCCAGGAACGTAGTGAAATACTACATCCGAGATGTTAGGTTCCCTTAGGTTAGGATATATAACGTTATAGACGTATATAATGTCCGCACCGAGACGTACGCGACGACACAACCGGGATTCTGTAAAACATTACCAGCGAGGGTCTAGATGGGTTAGGTTAGGTTATATTACGATATAGACGTATATAATGTGCCCACCGAGAAGTAGGGGCCGACCCGCCAGGAATGTTGGAAAATACTACATCCGAGATGTTAAGTTGCCTTAGGTTAGGATATATAAGATTATAGACGTATATAATGTCCCCACGGAAAAGTACGGGCCGACACGACTGGGATTTTGTAAAACATTACCAGCGAGGGGCTAGATGGGTTAGGTTAGGTTATATTACGTTATAAACGTACATAATGTTCCCGCCGAGAAGTGGGGCCGACCCGCCAGGAATGTTGTGAAATACTACATTCGAGATGTTAGGTTGCCTTAGGTTAGGATATGTAACTTTATAGACGTATATAATGTCCGGCTTCGAGACGTACGGGAAGACACGAACGGGATTCTGTGAAACATTACCAGCGAGGGTGTAGGTGGCTTAGGTTAGGTTATATTACGTTACAGACGTATATAATGTGCCCACCGAGAAGTAGGGGCCGACCCGCCAGGAATGTTGGAAAATACTACATCCGAGATATTAGCTTCCCTTAGGTTAGGATATATAAAATTATAGACGTATAAAATGACCCCACGGAAAAGTACGGGCCGACGTGACCGGGATTTTGTAAAACATTACCAGCGAGGGTCTAGATGGTTTAGTTTAGGTTATATTACGATATAGACGTATATAATGTGCCCACCGAGAAGTTGGGTCCGACCCGCCAGGAATGTAGTGAAATACTACATCCGAGATTTTAGGTTCCCTTAGGTTAGGATATATAACGTTATAGACGTATATAATGTCCGCACCGAGACGTACGAGACGACACGACCGGGATTCTGTAAAACATTACCAGCGAGGGTCTAGATGGGTTAGGTTAGGTTATATTACGATATAGACGTATATAATTTGCCCACCGAGAAGTAGGGGCCGACCCGCCAGGAATGTTGGAAAATACTACATCCGAGATGTTAAGTTGCCTTAGGTTAGGATATATAAGATTATAGACGTATATAATGTCCCCACGGAAAAGTACGGGCCGACACGACTGGGATTTTGTAAAACATTACCAGCGAGGGGCTAGATGGGTTAGGTTAGGTTATATTACGTTATAGACGTAAATAATGTTCCCACCGAGAAGTGGGGCCGACCCGCCAGGAATGTAGTGAAATACTACATCCGAGATGTTAGGTTCCCTTCGGTTAGGATATATAAAATTATAGACGTATAAAATGTCCCCACGGAAAAGTACGGGCCGATATGACCGGGATTTTCGAAAACATTACCAGCGAGGTTCTATATGGGTTAGGTTAGGTTATATTACGTTATAGACGTAAATGATGTTCCCACCGAGAAGTGGGGCCGACCCGCCAGGAATGTTGGAAAATACTACATCCGAGATATTAGGTTCCCTTAGGTTAGGATATATAAAATTATAGACGTATAAAATGTCCCCACGGAAAAGTACGGGCCGATATGGCCGGGATTTTCGAAAACATTACCAGCGTGGTGCTAGATGTGTTAGGTTAGGTTATATTACGTTATAAACGTATATAATGTTCCCGCCGAGAAGTGGGGCCGACCCGCCAGGAATGTTGTGAAATACTACATCCGAGATGTTAGGTTCCCTTAGGTTAGGATATATAACGTTATAGACGTATATAATGTCCGCACCTAGACGTACGAGACGACACGACCGAGATTCTGTAAAACATTACCAGCGAGGGTCTAGATGGGTTAGGTTAGGTTATATTACGATATAGACGTATATAATGTTCCCACCGAGAAGTGGGGCCGACCAGCCAGGAATATTGTGAAATACTACATCCGAGATGTTAGGTTCCCTTAGGTTAGGATATATAACGTTATAGACGTATATAATGTCCGCACCGAGACGTACGAAACGACACGACCGAGATTCTGTAAAACATTACCAGTGAGCGTCTAGATGGGTTAGGTTAGGTTATATTACAATATAGACGTATATAATGTTCCCACCGAGAAGTGGGGCCGACCCGCCAGGAATGTTGTGAAGTACTACATTCGAGATGTTAGGTTGCCTTAGGTTAGGATATATAAAATTATAGACGTATATAATGTCCGGCTTCGAGACGTACGGGAAGGCACGAACGGCATTCTGTGAAACATTACCAGCGAGGGTGTAGGTGGCTTAGGTTAGGTTATATTACGTTATAGACGTATATAATGTGCCCACCGAGAAGTAGGGGCCGACCCGCCAGGAATGTTGGAAAATACTACATCCGAGATATTAGCTTCCCTTAGGTTAGGATATATAAAATTATAGACGTATAAAATGACCCCACGGAAAAGTACGGGCCGACGTGACCGGGATTTTGTAAAACATTACCAGCGAGGGTCTAGATGGGTTAGTTTAGGTTATATTACGATATAGACGTATATAATGTGCCCACCGAGAAGTTGGGTCCGACCCGCCAGGAATGTTGGAAAATACTACATCCGAGATGTTAAGTTGCCTTTGGTTAGGATATATAACGTAATAGACGTATATAATGTCCGCACCGAGACGTACGAGACGACACGACCGAGATTCTGTAAAACATTACCAGCGAGGGTCTAGATGGGTTAGGTTAGGTTATATTACGATATAGACGTATATAATGTTCCCACCGAGAAGTGGGGCCGACCAGCCAGGAATATTGTGAAATACTACATCCGAGATGTTAGGTTCCCTTAGGTTAGGATATATAAAGTTATAGACGTACATAATGTCCCCACCGAGAAGTACGGGATGACCCGACCGGGATTCTGCATAACATTACAAGCGAGGGGCTAGATGGGTTAGGTTAGGTTATATTACGTTATAGACGTATATAATGTGCCCACCGAGAAGTAGGGGCCGACCCGCCAGGAATTTTGGAAAATACTACATCGGAGATGTTAAGTTGCCTTAGGTTAGGACATATAACGTTATAGACGTATATGATGTCCGCACCGAGACGTGCGGGACGACACGACCGGGATTCTGTAAAACATTACCAGCGAGGGTCTAGGTGGGTTAGGTTAGGTTATAATACGATATAGACGTATATAATGTTCCCACCGAGAAGTGGGGCCGACCAGCCCGGAATGTTGTGAAATACTACATCCGAGATGTTAGGTTCCCTTAGGTGGGATATATAACGTTATAGACGTAAATAATGTTCCCACCGAGAAGTGGGGCTGACCCGCCAGGAATGTTGTGAAGTACTACATTCGAGATGTTAGGTTGCCTTAGGTTAGGATATATAAAATTATAGACGTATATAATGTCCGGCTTCGAGACGTACGGGAAGACACGAACGGGATTCTGTGAAACATTACCAGCGAGGGTGTAGGTGGCTTAGGTTAGGTTATATTACGTTATAGACGTAAATAATGTTCCCACCGAGAAGTGGGGCCGACCCGCCAGGAATGTAGTGAAATACTACATCCGAGATGTTAGGTTCCCTTCGGTTAGGATATATAAAATTATAGACGTATAAAATGTCCCCACGGAAAAGTACGGGCCGATATGTCCGGGATTTTCAAAAACATTACCAGCGAGGTTCTATATGGGTTAGGTTAGGTTATATTACGATATAGACGTATATAATGTTCCCACCGAGAAGTGGGGCCGACCCGCCAGGAATGTTGTGAAGTACTACATTCGAGATGTTAGGTTGCCTTAGGTTAGGATATATAAAATTATAGACGTATATAATGTCCGGCTTCGAGACGCACGGGAAGACACGAACGGGATTCTGTGAAACATTACCAGCGAGGGTGTAGGTGGCTTAGGTTAGGTTGTATTACGTTATAGACGTATATAATGTGCCCACCGAGAAGTAGGGGCCGACCCGCCAGGAATGTTGGAAAACACTACATCCGAAATGTTAGGTTCCGTTCGGTTAGGATATATAAAATTATAGACGTATAAAATGTCCCCACGGAAAAGTACGGGCCTATATGACCGGGATTTTCGAAAACATTACCAGCGAGGGTCTAGATGGGTCAGGTTAGGTTATATTACGATATAGACGTATATAATGTTCCCATCGAGAAGTGGGGCCGACCAGCCAGGAATATTGTGAAATACTACATCCGAGATGTTAGGTTCCCTTAGGTTAGGATATATAAAGTTATAGACGTATATAATGTCCCCACCGAGAAGTACGGGATGACACGACCGGGATTCTGCATAACATTACAAGCGAGGGGCTAGATGGGTTAGGTTAGGTTATATTACGTTATAGACGTATATAATGTGCCCACCGAGAAGTAGGGGCCGACCCGCCAGGAATTTTGGAAAATACTACATCGGAGATGTTAAGTTGCCTTAGGTTAGGATGTATAACGTTATAGACGTATATGATGTCCGCACCGAGACGTGCGGGACGACACGACCGGGATTCTGTAAAACATTACCAGCGAGGGTCTAGGTGAGTTAGGTTAGGTTATAATACGATATAGACGTATATAATGTTCCCACCGAGAAGTGGGGCCGACCAGCCCGGAATGTTGTGAAATACTACATCCGAGATGTTAGGTTCCCTTAGGTTAGGATATATAACGTTATAGACGTAAATAATGTTCCCACCGAGAAGTGGGGCCGACCCGCCAGGAATGTTGTGAAGTACTACATTCGAGATGTTAGGTTGCCTTAGGTTAGGATATATAAAATTATAGACGTATATAATGTCCGGCTTCGAGACGTACGGGAAGACACGAACGGGATTCTGTGAAACATTACCAGCGAGGGTGTAGGTGGCTTAGGTTAGGTTATATTACGTTATAGACGTATATAATGTGCCCACAGAGAAGTAGGGGCCGACCCGCCAGGAATGTAGGAAAATACTACATCCGAGATGTTAAGTTGCCTTTGGTTAGGATATATAACGTTATAGACGTATATAATGTCCGCACCGAGACGTACGAGAGGACACGACCGAGATTCTGTAAAACATTACTAGCGAGGGTCTAGATGGGTTAGGTTAGGTTATATTACGATATAGACGTATATAATGCGCCCACCGAGAAGTAGGGTCCGACCCGCCAGGAATGTTGGAAAATACTACATCCGAGATGTTAGGTTGCCTTAGGTTAGGATATATAACGATATAGACGCATATAATGTCCCCACGGAGAAGTACGGGCCGACACGACCGGGATTTTGTAAAACATTACCAGCGAGGTTCTATATGGGTTAGGTTAGGATATATTACGTTATAGACGTAAATAATGTTCCCACCGAGAAGTGGGGCCGACCCGCCAGGAATGATAGTGAAATACTACATCCGAGATGTTAGGTTCCCTTAGGTTAGGATATATAACGTTATAGACGTATATAATGTCCGCACCGAGACGTACGAGACGACACGACCGGGATTCTGTAAATCATTACCAGCGAGGGTCTAGATGGGTTAGGTTAGGTTATATTACGATATAGACGTATATAATGTTCCCATCGAGAAGTGGGGCCGACCAGCCAGGAATATTGTGAAATACTACATCCGAGATGTTAGGTTCCCTTAGGTTAGGATATATAACGTTATAGACGTATATAATGTCCGCACCTAGACGTACGAGACGACACGACCGAGATTCTGTAAAACATTACCAGCGAGGGTCTAGATGGGTTAGGTTAGGTTATATTACGATATAGACGTATATAATGTTCCCACCGAGAAGTGGGGCCGACCAGCCAGGAATATTGTGAAATACTACATCCGAGATGTTAGGTTCCCTTAGGTTAGGATATATAACGTTATAGACGTATATAATGTCCGCACCGAGACGTACGAAACGACACGACCGAGATTCTGTAAAACATTACCAGTGAGGGTCTAGATGGGTTAGGTTAGGTTATATTACAATATAGACGTATATAATGTTCCCACCGAGAAGTGGGGCCGACCCGCCAGGAATGTTGTGAAGTACTACATTCGAGATGTTAGGTTGCCTTAGGTTAGGATATATAAAATTATAGACGTATATAATGTCCGGCTTCGAGACGTACGGGAAGGCACGAACGGCATTCTGTGAAACATTACCAGCGAGGGTGTAGGTGGCTTAGGTTAGGTTATATTACGTTATAGACGTATATAATGTGCCCACCGAGAAGTAGGGGCCGACCCGCCAGGAATGTTGGAAAATACTACATCCGAGATATTAGCTTCCCTTAGGTTAGGATATATAAAATTATAGACGTATAAAATGACCCCACGGAAAAGTACGGGCCGACGTGACCGGGATTTTGTAAAACATTACCAGCGAGGGTCTAGATGGGTTAGTTTAGGTTATATTACGATATAGACGTATATAATGTGCCCACCGAGAAGTTGGGTCCGACCCGCCAGGAATGTTGGAAAATACTACATCCGAGATGTTAAGTTGCCTTTGGTTAGGATATATAACGTAATAGACGTATATAATGTCCGCACCGAGACGTACGAGACGACACGACCGAGATTCTGTAAAACATTACCAGCGAGGGTCTAGATGGGTTAGGTTAGGTTATATTACGATATAGACGTATATAATGTTCCCACCGAGAAGTGGGGCCGACCAGCCAGGAATATTGTGAAATACTACATCCGAGATGTTAGGTTCCCTTAGGTTAGGATATATAAAGTTATAGACGTACATAATGTCCCCACCGAGAAGTACGGGATGACCCGACCGGGATTCTGCATAACATTACAAGCGAGGGGCTAGATGGGTTAGGTTAGGTTATATTACGTTATAGACGTATATAATGTGCCCACCGAGAAGTAGGGGCCGACCCGCCAGGAATTTTGGAAAATACTACATCGGAGATGTTAAGTTGCCTTAGGTTAGGACATATAACGTTATAGACGTATATGATGTCCGCACCGAGACGTGCGGGACGACACGACCGGGATTCTGTAAAACATTACCAGCGAGGGTCTAGGTGGGTTAGGTTAGGTTATAATACGATATAGACGTATATAATGTTCCCACCGAGAAGTGGGGCCGACCAGCCCGGAATGTTGTGAAATACTACATCCGAGATGTTAGGTTCCCTTAGGTGGGATATATAACGTTATAGACGTAAATAATGTTCCCACCGAGAAGTGGGGCTGACCCGCCAGGAATGTTGTGAAGTACTACATTCGAGATGTTAGGTTGCCTTAGGTTAGGATATATAAAATTATAGACGTATATAATGTCCGGCTTCGAGACGTACGGGAAGACACGAACGGGATTCTGTGAAACATTACCAGCGAGGGTGTAGGTGGCTTAGGTTAGGTTATATTACGTTATAGACGTAAATAATGTTCCCACCGAGAAGTGGGGCCGACCCGCCAGGAATGTAGTGAAATACTACATCCGAGATGTTAGGTTCCCTTAGGTTAGGATATATAACGTTATAGACGTATATAATGTCCGCACCGAGACGTACGAGACGACACGACCGGGATTCTGTAAAACATTACCAGCGAGGGTCTAGATGGGTTAGGTTAGGTTATATTACGATATAGACGTATATAATGTGCCCACCGAGAAGTAGGGGCCGACCCGCCAGGAATGTTGGAAAATACTACATCCGAGATGTTAAGTTGCCTTAGGTTAGGATATATAAGATTATAGACGTATATAATGTCCCCACGGAAAAGTACGGGCCGACACGACTGGGATTTTGTAAAACATTACCAGCGAGGGGCTAGATGGGTTAGGTTAGGTTATATTACGTTATAGACGTAAATAATGTTCCCACCGAGAAGTGGGGCCGACCCGCCAGGAATGTAGTGAAATACTACATCCGAGATGTTAGGTTCCCTTCGGTTAGGATATATAAAATTATAGACGTATAAAATGTCCCCACGGAAAAGTACGGGCCGATATGTCCGGGATTTTCAAAAACATTACCAGCGAGGTTCTATATGGGTTAGGTTAGGTTATATTACGTTATAAACGTATATAATGTTCCCGCCGAGAAGTGGGGCCGACCCGCCAGGAATGTTGTGAAATACTACATTCGAGATGTTAGGTTGCCTTAGGTTAGGATATGTAACTTTATAGACGTATATAATGTCCGGCTTCGAGACGTACGGGAAGACACGAACGGGATTCTGTGAAACATTACCAGCGAGGGTGTAGGTGGCTTAGGTTAGGTTATATTACGTTACAGACGTATATAATGTGCCCACCGAGAAGTAGGGGCTGACCCGCCAGGAATGTTGGAAAATACTACATCCGAGATATTAGGTTCCCTTAGGTTAGGATATATAAAATTATAGACGTATAAAATGTCCCCACGGAAAAGTACGGGCCGATATGACCGGGATTTTCGAAAACATTACCAGCGAGGTTCTATATGGGTTAGGTTAGGTTATATTACGTTATAGACGTAAATAATGTTCCCACCGAGAAGTGGGGCCGACCCGCCAGGAATGTAGTGAAATACTACATCCGAGATGTTAAGTTGCCTTTGGTTAGGATATATAACGTAATAGACGTATATAATGTCCGCACCGAGACGTACGAGACGACACGACGGAGATTCTGTAAAACATTACCAGCGAGGGTCTAGATGGGTTAGGTTAGGTTATATTACGATATAGACGTATATAATGTTCCCACCGAGAAGTGGGGCCGACCAGCCAGGAATATTGTGAAATACTACATCCGAGATGTTAGGTTCCCTTAGGTTAGGATATATAAAGTTATAGACGTACATAATGTCCCCACCGAGAAGTACGGGATGACCCGACCGGGATTCTGCATAACATTACAAGCGAGGGGCTAGATGGGTTAGGTTAGGTTATATTACGTTATAGACGTATATAATGTGCCCACCGAGAAGTAGGGGCCGACCCGCCAGGAATTTTGGAAAATACTACATCGGAGATGTTAAGTTGCCTTAGGTTAGGACATATAACGTTATAGACGTATATGATGTCCGCACCGAGACGTGCGGGACGACACGACCGGGATTCTGTAAAACATTACCAGCGAGGGTCTAGGTGGGTTAGGTTAGGTTATAATACGATATAGACGTATATAATGTTCCCACCGAGAAGTGGGGCCGACCAGCCCGGAATGTTGTGAAATACTACATCCGAGATGTTAGGTTCCCTTAGGTGGGATATATAACGTTATAGACGTAAATAATGTTCCCACCGAGAAGTGGGGCTGACCCGCCAGGAATGTTGTGAAGTACTACATTCGAGATGTTAGGTTGCCTTAGGTTAGGATATATAAAATTATAGACGTATATAATGTCCGGCTTCGAGACGTACGGGAAGACACGAACGGGATTCTGTGAAACATTACCAGCGAGGGTGTAGGTGGCTTAGGTTAGGTTATATTACGTTATAGACGTAAATAATGTTCCCACCGAGAAGTGGGGCCGACCCGCCAGGAATGTAGTGAAATACTACATCCGAGATGTTAGGTTCCCTTAGGTTAGGATATATAACGTTATAGACGTATATAATGTCCGCACCGAGACGTACGAGACGACACGACCGGGATTCTGTAAAACATTACCAGCGAGGGTCTAGATGGGTTAGGTTAGGTTATATTACGATATAGACGTATATAATGTGCCCACCGAGAAGTAGGGGCCGACCCGCCAGGAATGTTGGAAAATACTACATCCGAGATGTTAAGTTGCCTTAGGTTAGGATATATAAGATTATAGACGTATATAATGTCCCCACGGAAAAGTACGGGCCGACACGACTGGGATTTTGTAAAACATTACCAGCGAGGGGCTAGATGGGTTAGGTTAGGTTATATTACGTTATAGACGTAAATAATGTTCCCACCGAGAAGTGGGGCCGACCCGCCAGGAATGTAGTGAAATACTACATCCGAGATGTTAGGTTCCCTTCGGTTAGGATATATAAAATTATAGACGTATAAAATGTCCCCACGGAAAAGTACGGGCCGATATGTCCGGGATTTTCAAAAACATTACCAGCGAGGTTCTATATGGGTTAGGTTAGGTTATATTACGTTATAAACGTATATAATGTTCCCGCCGAGAAGTGGGGCCGACCCGCCAGGAATGTTGTGAAATACTACATTCGAGATGTTAGGTTGCCTTAGGTTAGGATATGTAACTTTATAGACGTATATAATGTCCGGCTTCGAGACGTACGGGAAGACACGAACGGGATTCTGTGAAACATTACCAGCGAGGGTGTAGGTGGCTTAGGTTAGGTTATATTACGTTACAGACGTATATAATGTGCCCACCGAGAAGTAGGGGCTGACCCGCCAGGAATGTTGGAAAATACTACATCCGAGATATTAGG
This sequence comes from Xylocopa violacea, assembly GCA_963969225.1. Taxonomy (NCBI): domain Eukaryota; kingdom Metazoa; phylum Arthropoda; class Insecta; order Hymenoptera; family Apidae; genus Xylocopa; species Xylocopa violacea. The sequence goes on along the minus strand of CAXAJV010000732.1, from coordinate 1,731,495 downwards.
TTCCCTTAGGTTAGGATATATAAAATTATAGACGTATAAAATGTCCCCACGGAAAAGTACGGGCCGATATGACCGGGATTTTCGAAAACATTACCAGCGAGGTTCTATATGGGTTAGGTTAGGTTATATTACGTTATAGACGTAAATAATGTTCCCACCGAGAAGTGGGGCCGACCCGCCAGGAATGTAGTGAAATACTACATCCGAGATGTTAAGTTGCCTTTGGTTAGGATATATAACGTAATAGACGTATATAATGTCCGCACCGAGACGTACGAGACGACACGACGGAGATTCTGTAAAACATTACCAGCGAGGGTCTAGATGGGTTAGGTTAGGTTATATTACGATATAGACGTATATAATGTTCCCACCGAGAAGTGGGGCCGACCAGCCAGGAATATTGTGAAATACTACATCCGAGATGTTAGGTTCCCTTAGGTTAGGATATATAAAGTTATAGACGTATATAATGTCCCCACCGAGAAGTACGGGATGACACGACCGGGATTCTGCATAACATTACAAGCGAGGAGCTAGATGGGTTAGGTTAGGTTATATTACGTTATAGACGTATATAATGTGCCCACCGAGAAGTAGGGGCCGACCCGCCAGGAATTTTGGAAAATTCTACATCGGAGATGTTAAGTTGCCTTAGGTTAGGATATATAACGTTATAGACGTATATGATGTCCGCACCGAGACGTGCGGGACGACACGACCGGGATTCTGTAAAACATTACCAGCGAGGGTCTAGGTGGGTTAGGTTAGGTTATAATACGATATAGACGTATATAATGTTCCCACCGAGAAGTGGGGCCGACCAGCCCGGAATGTTGTGAAATACTACATCCGAGATGTTAGGTTCCCTTAGGTGGGATATATAACGTTATAGACGTAAATAATGTTCCCACCGAGAAGTGGGGCCGACCCGCCAGGAATGTTGTGAAGTACTACATTCGAGATGTTAGGTTGCCTTAGGTTAGGATATATAAAATTATAGACGTATATAATGTCCGGCTTCGAGACGTACGGGAAGACACGAACGGGATTCTGTGAAACATTACCAGCGAGGGTGTAGGTGGCTTAGGTTAGGTTATATTACGTTATAGACGTAAATAATGTTCCCACCGAGAAGTGGGGCCGACCCGCCAGGAATGTAGTGAAATACTACATCCGAGATTTTAGGTTCCCTTAGGTTAGGATATATAACGTTATAGACGTATATAATGTCCGCACCGAGACGTACGAGACGACACGACCGGGATTCTGTAAAACATTACCAGCGAGGGTCTAGATGGGTTAGGTTAGGTTATATTACGATATAGACGTATATAATTTGCCCACCGAGAAGTAGGGGCCGACCCGCCAGGAATGTTGGAAAATACTACATCCGAGATGTTAAGTTGCCTTAGGTTAGGATATATAAGATTATAGACGTATATAATGTCCCCACGGAAAAGTACGGGCCGACACGACTGGGATTTTGTAAAACATTACCAGCGAGGGGCTAGATGGGTTAGGTTAGGTTATATTACGTTATAGACGTAAATAATGTTCCCACCGAGAAGTGGGGCCGACCCGCCAGGAATGTAGTGAAATACTACATCCGAGATGTTAGGTTCCCTTCGGTTAGGATATATAAAATTATAGACGTATAAAATGTCCCCACGGAAAAGTACGGGCCGATATGACCGGGATTTTCGAAAACATTACCAGCGAGGTTCTATATGGGTTAGGTTAGGTTATATTACGTTATAGACGTAAATAATGTTCCCACCGAGAAGTGGGGCCGACCCGCCAGGAATGTTGGAAAATACTACATCCGAGACGTTAAGTTGCCTTAGGTTAGGATATATAAGATTATAGACGTATATAATGTCCCCACGGAAAAGTACGGGCCGACACGTCTGGGATTTTGTAAAACATTACCAGCGTGGTGCTAGATGTGTTAGGTTAGGTTATATTACGTTATAAACGTATATAATGTTCCCGCCGAGAAGTGGGGCCGACCCGCCAGGAATGTTGTGAAATACTACATTCGAGATGTTAGGTTGCCTTAGGTTAGGATATGTAACTTTATAGACGTATATAATGTCCGGCTTCGAGACGTACGGGAAGACACGAACGGGATTCTGTGAAACATTACCAGCGAGGGTGTAGGTGGCTTAGGTTAGGTTATATTACGTTACAGACGTATATAATGTGCCCACCGAGAAGTAGGGGCCGACCCGCCAGGAATGTTGGAAAATACTACATCCGAGATATTAGGTTCCCTTAGGTTAGGATATATAAAATTATAGACGTATAAAATGTCCCCACGGAAAAGTACGCCCGATATGACCGGGATTTTCGAAAACATTACCAGCGAGGTTCTATATGGGTTAGGTTAGGTTATATTACGTTATAGACGTAAATAATGTTCCCACCGAGAAGTCGGGCCGACCCGCCAGGAATGTAGTGAAATACTACATCCGAGATGTTAGGTTCCCTTAGGTTAGGATATATAACGTTATAGACGTATATAATGTCCGCACCGAGACGTACGAGACGACACGACCGGGATTCTGTAAAACATTACCAGCGAGGGTCTAGATGGGTTAGGTTAGGTTATATTACGATATAGACGTATATAATGTGCCCACCGAGAAGTAGTGGCCGACCCGCCAGGAATGTTGGAAAATACTACATCCGAGATGTTAAGTTGCCTTAGGTTAGGATATATAAGATTATAGACGTATATAATGTCCCCACGGAAAGGTACGGGCCGACACGACTGGGATTTTGTAAAACATTACCAGCGAGGTGCTAGATGGGTTAGGTTAGGTTATATTACGTTATAAACGTATATAATGTTCCCGCCGAGAAGTGGGGCCGACCCGCCAGGAATGTTGTGAAATACTACATTCGAGATGTTAGGTTGCCTTAGGTTAGGATATGTAACTTTATAGACGTATATAATGTCCGGCTTCGAGACGTACGGGAAGACACGAACGGGATTCTGTGAAACATTACCAGCGAGGGTGTAGGTGGCTTAGGTTAGGTTATATTACGTTACAGACGTATATAATGTGCCCACCGAGAAGTAGGGGCCGACCCGACAGGAATGTTGGAAAATACTACATCCGAGATGTTAGGTTGCCTTAGGTTAGGATATATAACGATATAGACGCATATAATGTCCCCACGGAGAAGTACGGGCCGACACGACCGGGATTTTGTAAAACATTACCAGCGAGGTTCTATATGGGTTAGGTTAGGTTATATTACGTTATAGACGTAAATAATGTTCCGACCGAGAAGTGGGGCCGACACGCCAGGAATGTAGTGAAATACTACATCCGAGATGTTAGGTTCCCTTAGGTTAGGATATATAACGTTATAGACGTATATAATGTCCGCACCGAGACGTACGAGACGACACGACCGGGATTCTGTAAAACATTACCAGCGAGGGTCTAGATGGGTTAGGTTAGGTTATATTACGATATAGACGTATATAATGTGCCCACCGAGAAGTAGGGGCCGACCCGCCAGGAATGTTGGAAAATACTACATCCGAGATATTAGCTTCCCTTAGGTTAGGATATATAAAATTATAGACGTATAAAATGACCCCACGGAAAAGTACGGGCCGACGTGACCGGGATTTTGTAAAACATTACCAGCGAGGGTCTAGATGGGTTAGTTTAGGTTATATTACGATATAGACGTATATAATGTGCCCACCGAGAAGTTGGGTCCGACCCGCCAGGAATGTTGGAAAATACTACATCCGAGATGTTAAGTTGCCTTTGGTTAGGATATATAACGTAATAGACGTATATAATGTCCGCACCGAGACGTACGAGACGACACGACCGAGATTCTGTAAAACATTACCAGCGAGGGTCTAGATGGGTTAGGTTAGGTTATATTACGATATAGACGTATATAATGTTCCCACCGAGAAGTGGGGCCGACCAGCCAGGAATATTGTGAAATACTACATCCGAAATGTTAGGTTCCCTTAGGTTAGGATATATAAAGTTATAGACGTATATAATGTCCCCACCGAGAAGTACGGGATGACACGACCGGGATTCTGCATAACATTACAAGCGAGGGGCTAGATGGGTTAGGTTAGGTTATATTACGTTATAGACGTATATAATGTGCCCACCGAGAAGTAGGGGCCGACCCGCCAGGAATTTTGGAAAATACTACATCGGAGATGTTAAGTTGCCTTAGGTTAGGATATATAACGTTATAGACGTATATGATGTCCGCACCGAGACGTGCGGGACGACACGACCGGGATTCTGTAAAACATTACCAGCGAGGGTCTAGGTGGGTTAGGTTAGGTTATAATACGATATAGACGTATATAATGTTCCCACCGAGAAGTGGGGCCGACCAGCCCGGAATGTTGTGAAATACTACATCCGAGATGTTAGGTTCCCTTAGGTGGGATATATAACGTTATAGACGTAAATAATGTTCCCACCGAGAAGTGGGGCCGACCCGCCAGGAATGTTGTGAAGTACTACATTCGAGATGTTAGGTTGCCTTAGGTTAGGATATATAAAATTATAGACGTATATAATGTCCGGCTTCGAGACGTACGGGAAGACACGAACGGGATTCTGTGAAACATTACCAGCGAGGGGCTAGATGGGTTAGGTTAGGTTATATTACGTTATAGACGTAAATAATGTTCCCACCGAGAAGTGGGGCCGACCCGCCAGGAATGTAGTGAAATACTACATCCGAGATATTAGGTTCCCTTAGGTTAGGATATATAACGTTATAGACGTATATAATGTCCGCACCGAGACGTACGAGACGACACGACCGGGATTCTGTAAAACATTACCAGCGAGGGTCTAGATGGGTTAGGTTAGGTTATATTACGATATAGACGTATATAATGTGCCCACCGAGAAGTAGGGGAAGACCCGCCAGGAATGTTGGAAAATACTACATCCGAGATGTTAAGTTGCCTTAGGTTAGGATATATAAGATTATAGACGTATATAATGTCCCCACGGAAAAGTACGGGCCGACACGACTGGGATTTTGTAAAACATTACCAGCGAGGGGCTAGATGGGTTAGGTTAGGTTATATTACGTTATAGACGTAAATAATGTTCCCACCGAGAAGTGGGGCCGACCCGCCAGGAATGTAGTGAAATACTACATCCGAGATGTTAGGTTCCCTTCGGTTAGGATATATAAAATTATAGACGTATAAAATGTCCCCACGGAAAAGTACGGGCCGATATGACCGGGATTTTCGAAAACATTACCAGCGAGGTTCTATATGGGTTAGGTTAGGTTATATTACGTTATAAACGTATATAATGTTCCCGCCGAGAAGTGGGGCCGACCCGCCAGGAATGTTGTGAAATACTACATTCGAGATGTTAGGTTGCCTTAGGTTAGGATATGTAACTTTATAGACGTATATAATGTCCGGCTTCGAGACGTACGGGAAGACACGAACGGGATTCTGTGAAACATTACCAGCGAGGGTGTAGGTGGCTTAGGTTAGGTTATATTACGTTACAGACGTATATAATGTGCCCACCGAGAAGTAGGGGCCGACCCGCCAGGAATGTTGGAAAATACTACATCCGAGATATTAGGTTCCCTTAGGTTAGGATATATAAAATTATAGACGTATAAAATGTCCCCACGGAAAAGTACGGGCCGATATGACCGGGATTTTCGAAAACATTACCAGCGAGGTTCTATATGGGTTAGGTTAGGTTATATTACGTTATAGACGTAAATAATGTTCCCACCGAGAAGTGGGGCCGACCCGCCAGGAATGTAGTGAAATACTACATCCGAGATGTTAAGTTGCCTTTGGTTAGGATATATAACGTAATAGACGTATATAATGTCCGCACCGAGACGTACGAGACGACACGACCGAGATTCTGTAAAACATTACCAGCGAGGGTCTAGATGGGTTACGTTAGGTTATATTACGATATAGACGTATATAATGTTCCCACCGAGAAGTGGGGCCGACCAGCCAGGAATATTGTGAAATACTACATCCGAGATGTTAGGTTCCCTTAGGTTAGGATATATAAAGTTATAGACGTATATAATGTCCCCACCGAGAAGTACGGGATGACACGACCGGGATTCTGCATAACATTACAAGCGAGGAGCTAGATGGGTTAGGTTAGGTTATATTACGTTGTAGACGTATATAATGTGCCCACCGAGAAGTAGGGGCCGACCCGCCAGGAATTTTGGAAAATTCTACATCGGAGATGTTAAGTTGCCTTAGGTTAGGATATATAACGTTATAGACGTATATGATGTCCGCACCGAGACGTGCGGGACGACACGACCGGGATTCTGTAAAACATTACCAGCGAGGGTCTAGGTGGGTTAGGTTAGGTTATAATACGATATAGACGTATATAATGTTCCCACCGAGAAGTGGGGCCGACCAGCCCGGAATGTTGTGAAATACTACATCCGAGATGTTAGGTTCCCTTAGGTGGGATATATAACGTTATAGACGTAAATAATGTTCCCACCGAGAAGTGGGGCCGACCCGCCAGGAATGTTGTGAAGTACTACATTCGAGATGTTAGGTTGCCTTAGGTTAGGATATATAAAATTATAGACGTATATAATGTCCGGCTTCGAGACGTACGGGAAGACACGAACGGGATTCTGTGAAACATTACCAGCGAGGGTGTAGGTGGCTTAGGTTAGGTTATATTACGTTATAGACGTAAATAATGTTCCCACCGAGAAGTGGGGCCGACCCGCCAGGAATGTAGTGAAATACTACATCCGAGATGTTAGGTTCCCTTAGGTTAGGATATATAACGTTATAGACGTATATAATGTCCGCACCGAGACGTACGAGACGACACGACCGGGATTCTGTAAAACATTACCAGCGAGGGTCTAGATGGGTTAGGATAGGTTATATTACGATATAGACGTATATAATGTGCCCACCGAGAAGTAGGGGCCGACCCGCCAGGAATGTTGGAAAATACTACATCCGAGATGTTAAGTTGCCTTAGGTTAGGATATATAAGATTATAGACGTATATAATGTCCCCACGGAAAGGTACGGGCCGACACGACTGGGATTTTGTAAAACATTACCAGCGAGGTGCTAGATGGGTTAGGTTAGGTTATATTACGTTATAAACGTATATAATGTTCCCGCCGAGAAGTGGGGCCGACCCGCCAGGAATGTTGTGAAATACTACATTCGAGATGTTAGGTTGCCTTAGGTTAGGATATGTAACTTTATAGACGTATATAATGTCCGGCTTCGAGACGTACGGGAAGTCACGAACGGGATTCTGTGAAACATTACCAGCGAGGGTGTAGGTGGCTTAGGTTAGGTTATATTACGTTACAGACGTATATAATGTGCCCACCGAGAAGTAGGGGCCGACCCGCCAGGAATGTTGTGAAATACTACATCCGAGATGTTAGGTTGCCTTAGGTTAGGATATATAACGATATAGACGCATATAATGTCCCCACGGAGAAGTACGGGCCGACACGTCCGGGATTTTGTAAAACATTACCAGCGAGGTTCTATATGGGTTAGGTTAGGTTATATTACGTTATAGACGTAAATAATGTTCCCACCGAGAAGTGGGGCCGACCCGCCAGGAATGTAGTGAAATACTACATCCGAGATGTTAGGTTGCCTTAGGTTAGGATATATAACGATATAGACGCATATAATGTCCCCACGGAGAAGTACGGGCCGACACGACCGGGATTTTGTAAAACATTACCAGCGAGGTTCTATATGGGTTAGGTTAGGTTATATTACGTTATAGACGTAAATAATGTTCCCACCGAGAAGTGGGGCCGACCCGCCAGGAATGTAGTGAAATACTACATCCGAGATGCTAGGTTCCCTTAGGTTAGGATATATAACGTTATAGACGTATATAATGTCCGCACCGAGACGTACGAGACGACACGACCGGGATTCTGTAAAACATTACCAGCGAGGGTCTAGATGGGTTAGGTTAGGTTATATTACGATATAGACGTATATAATGTGCCCACCGAGAAGTAGGGGCCGACCCGCCAGGAATGTTGGAAAATACTACATTCGAGATGTTAAGTTGCCTTAGGTTAGGATATATAAAATTATAGACGCATATCATGTCCCCACGGAAAAGTACGGGCCGACACGACCGGGATTTTGTAAAACATTAACAGCGAGGGTCTAGATGGGTTAGGTGAGGTTATATTACGATATAGACGTATATAATGTGCCAACCGAGAAGTAGGGGCCGCCCCGCCAGGAATGTTGGAAAATACTACATCCGAGATGTTAGGTTCCCTTAGGTTAGGATATATAAAATTATAGACGCATATAATGTCCCCACGGAAAAGTACGGGACGACACGACCGGGGATTCTGTAAAAGATTCCCAGCTAGGGGCTAGATGGGTTATGTTAGGTTATATTACGATATAGACGTATATAATGTTCCCACCGATAAGTAGGGGCCGCCCCGCCAGGAATGTTGGAAAATACTACATCCGAGATGTTAGGTTCCCTTAGGTTAGGTTATATAAAATTATAGACGTATAAAATGTCCCCACGGAAAAGTACGGGCCGACACGACCGGGATTCTGTAAAACATTACCAGCGAGGGTCTAGATGGGTTAGGTTAGGTTATATTACGATATAGACGTATATAATGTGCCAACCGAGAAGTAGGGGCCGCCCCGCCAGGAATGTTGGAAAATACTACATCCGAGATGTTAGGTTCCCTTAGGTTAGGTTATATAAAATTATAGACGTATAAAATGTCCCCACGGAAAAGTACGGGCCGACACGACCGGGATTCTGTAAAACATTACCAGCGAGGGTCTAGATGGGTTAGGTTAGGTTATATTACGATATAGACGTATATAATGTGCCCACCGAGAAGTAGGGGCCGACCCGCCAGGAATGTTGGAAAATACTACATTCGAGATGTTAAGTTGCCTTAGGTTAGGATATATAAAATTATAGACGCATATAATGTCCCCACGGAAAAGTACGGGCCGACACGACCGGGATTTTGTAAAACATTAACAGCGAGGGTCTAGATGGGTTAGGTTAGGTTATATTACGATATAGACGTATATAATGTGCCCACCGAGAAGTAGGGGCCGACCCGCCAGGAATGTTGTGAAATACTACATCCGAGATGTTAGGTTCCCTTAGGTTAGGATATATAACGTTATAGACGTATGTAATGTCCGCACCGAGACGTACGAGACGACACGACGGGGATTCTGTAAAAGATTCCCAGCTAGGGGCTAGATGGGTTATGTTAGGTTATATTACGATATAGACGTATATAATGTTCCCACCGATAAGTAGGGGCCGCCCCGCCAGGAATGTTGGAAAATACTACATCCGAGATGTTAGGTTCCCTTAGGTTAGGATATATAAAATTATAGACGTATAAAATGTCCCCACGGAATAGAATGGGCCGACACGACCGGGATTCTGTAAAACATTACCAGCGAGGGTCTAGGTGGGTTAGGTTAGGTTATAATACGATATAGACGTATATAATGTTCCCACCGAGAAGTGGGGCCGACCAGCCCGGAATGTTGTGAAATACTACATCCGAGATGTTAGGTTCCCTTAGGTGGGATATATAACGTTATAGACGTAAATAATGTTCCCACCGAGAAGTGGGGCCGACCCGCCAGGAATGTTGGAAAATACTACATCCGAGATATTAGGTTCCCTTAGGTTAGGATATATAAAATTATAGACGTATAAAATGTCCCCACGGAAAAGTACGGGCCGATATGACCGGGATTTTCGAAAACATTACCAGCGAGGTTCTATATGGGTTAGGTTAGGTTATATTACGTTATAGACGTAAATAATGTTCCCACCGAGAAGTGGGGCCGACCCGCCAGGAATGTAGTGAAATACTACATCCGAGATGTTAAGTTGCCTTTGGTTAGGATATATAACGTAATAGACGTATATAATGTCCGCACCGAGACGTACGAGACGACACGACCGAGATTCTGTAAAACATTACCAGCGAGGGTCTAGATGGGTTAGGTTAGGTTATATTACGATATAGACGTATATAATGTTCCCACCGAGAAGTGGGGCCGACCAGCCAGGAATATTGTGAAATACTACATCCGAGATGTTAGGTTCCCTTAGGTTAGGATATATAAAGTTATAGACGTATATAATGTCCCCACCGAGAAGTACGGGATGACACGACCGGGATTCTGCATAACATTACAAGCGAAGAGCTAGATGGGTTAGGTTAGGTTATATTACGTTATAGACGTATATAATGTGCCCACCGAGAAGTAGGGGCCGACCCGCCAGGAATTTTGGAAAATACTACATCGGAGATGTTAAGTTGCCTTAGGTTAGGATATATAACGTTATAGACGTATATGATGTCCGCACCGAGACGTGCGGGACGACACGACCGGGATTCTGTAAAACATTACCAGCGAGGGTCTAGGTGGGTTAGGTTAGGTTATAATACGATATAGACGTATATAATGTTCCCACCGAGAAGTGGGGCCGACAAGCCCGGAATGTTGTGAAATACTACATCCGAGATGTTAGGTTCCCTTAGGTTAGGATATATAACGTTATAGACGTATATAATGTCCGCACCGAGACGTACGAGACGACACGACCGGGATTCTGTAAAACATTACCAGCGAGGGTCTAGATGGGTTAGGTTAGGTTATATTACGATATAGACGTATATAATTTGCCCACCGAGAAGTAGGGGCCGACCCGCCAGGAATGTTGGAAAATACTACATCCGAGATGTTAAGTTGCCTTAGGTTAGGATATATAAGATTATAGACGTATATAATGTCCCCACGGAAAAGTACGGGTCGACACGACTGGGATTTTGTAAAACATTACTAGCGAGGGGCTAGATGGGTTAGGTTAGGTTATATTACGTTATAGACGTAAATAATGTTCCCACCGAGAAGTGGGGCCGACCCGCCAGGAATGTGGTGAAATACTACATTCGAGATGTTAGGTTGCCTTAGGTTAGGATATGTAACATTATAGACGTATATAATGTCCGGCTTCGAGACGTACGGGAAGACACGAACGGGATTCTGTGAAACATTACCAGCGAGGGTGTAGGTGGCTTAGGTTAGGTTATATTACGTTACACACGTATATAATGTGCCCACCGAGAAGTAGGGGCCGACCCGCCAGGAATGTTGGAAAATACTACATCCGAGATATTAGGTTCCCTTAGGTTAGGATATATAAAATTATAGACGTATAAAACGTCCCCACGGAAAAGTACGGGCCGACATGACCGGGATTTTGTAAAACATTACCAGCGAGGGTCTAGATGGGTTAGTTTAGGTTATATTACGATATAGACGTATATAATATTCCCACCGAGAAGTTGGGTCCGACCGCCAGGAATGTTGGAAAATACTACATCCGAGATGTTAAGTTGCCTTTGGTTAGGATATATAACGTAATAGACGTATATAATGTCCGCACCGAGACGTACGAGACGACACGACCGAGATTCTGTAAAACATTACCAGCGAGGGTCTAGATGGGTTAGGTTAGGTTATATTACGATATAGACGTATATAATGTTCCCACCGAGAAGTGGGGCCGACCAGCCAGGAATATTGTGAAATACTACATCCGAGATGTTAGGTTCCCTTAGGTTAGGATATATAAAGTTATAGACGTATATAATGTCCCCACCGAGAAGTACGGGATGACACGACCGGGATTCTGCATAACATTACAAGCGAAGAGCTAGATGGGTTAGGTTAGGTTATATTACGTTATAGACGTATATAATGTGCCCACCGAGAAGTAGGGGCCGACCCGCCAGGAATTTTGGAAAATACTACATCGGAGATGTTAAGTTGCCTTAGGTTAGGATATATAACGTTATAGACGTATATGATGTCCGCACCGAGACGTGCGGGACGACACGACCGGGATTCTGTAAAACATTACCAGCGAGGGTCTAGGTGGGTTAGGTTAGGTTATAATACGATATAGACGTATATAATGTTCCCACCGAGAAGTGGGGCCGACAAGCCCGGAATGTTGTGAAATACTACATCCGAGATGTTAGGTTCCCTTAGGTTAGGATATATAACGTTATAGACGTATATAATGTCCGCACCGAGACGTACGAGACGACACGACCGGGATTCTGTAAAACATTACCAGCGAGGGTCTAGATGGGTTAGGTTAGGTTATATTACGATATAGACGTATATAATTTGCCCACCGAGAAGTAGGGGCCGACCCGCCAGGAATGTTGGAAAATACTACATCCGAGATGTTAAGTTGCCTTAGGTTAGGATATATAAGATTATAGACGTATATAATGTCCCCACGGAAAAGTACGGGTCGACACGACTGGGATTTTGTAAAACATTACTAGCGAGGGGCTAGATGGGTTAGGTTAGGTTATATTACGTTATAGACGTAAATAATGTTCCCACCGAGAAGTGGGGCCGACCCGCCAGGAATGTGGTGAAATACTACATTCGAGATGTTAGGTTGCCTTAGGTTAGGATATGTAACATTATAGACGTATATAATGTCCGGCTTCGAGACGTACGGGAAGACACGAACGGGATTCTGTGAAACATTACCAGCGAGGGTGTAGGTGGCTTAGGTTAGGTTATATTACGTTACACACGTATATAATGTGCCCACCGAGAAGTAGGGGCCGACCCGCCAGGAATGTTGGAAAATACTACATCCGAGATATTAGGTTCCCTTAGGTTAGGATATATAAAATTATAGACGTATAAAACGTCCCCACGGAAAAGTACGGGCCGACATGACCGGGATTTTGTAAAACATTACCAGCGAGGGTCTAGATGGGTTAGTTTAGGTTATATTACGATATAGACGTATATAATATTCCCACCGAGAAGTTGGGTCCGACCGCCAGGAATGTTGGAAAATACTACATCCGAGATGTTAAGTTGCCTTTGGTTAGGATATATAACGTTATAGACGTATATAATGTCCGCACCGAGACGTACGAGAGGACACGACCGAGATTCTGTAAAACATTACTAGCGAGGGTCTAGATGGGTTAGGTTAGGTTATATTACGATATAGACGTATATAATGCGCCCACCGAGAAGTAGGGTCCGACCCGCCAGGAATGTTGGAAAATACTACATCCGAGATGTTAGGTTGCCTTAGGTTAGGATATATAACGATATAGACGCATATAATGTCCCCACGGAGAAGTACGGGCCGACACGACCGGGATTTTGGAAAACATTACCAGCGAGGTTCTATATGGGTTAGGTTAGGTTATATTACGTTATAGACGTAAATAATGTTCCCACCGAGAAGTGGGGCCGACCCGCCAGGAATGTAGTGAAATACTACATCCGAGATGTTAGGTTCCCTTAGGTTAGGATATATAACGTTATAGACGTATATAATGTCCGCACCGAGACGTACGAGACGACACGACCGGGATTCTGTAAAACATTACCAGCGAGGGTCTAGATGGGTTAGGTTAGGTTATATTACGATATAGACGTATATAATGTGCCCACCGAGAAGTAGGGGCCGACCCGCCAGGAATGTTGGAAAATACTACATTCGAGATGTTAAGTTGCCTTTGGTTAGGATATATAAAATTATAGACGCATATAATGTCCCCACGGAAAAGTACGGGCCGATACGACCGGGATTTTGTAAAACATTAACAGCGAGGGTCTAGATGGGTTAGGTTAGGTTATATTACGATATAGACGTATATAATGTGCCCACCGAGAAGTAGGGGCCGACCCGCCAGGAATGTTCTGAAATACTACATCCGAGATGTTAGGTTGCCTTAGGTTAGGATATATAACGATATAGACGCATATAATGTCCCCACGGAGAAGTACGGGCCGACACGTCCGGGATTTTGTAAAACATTACCAGCGAGGTTCTATATGGGTTAGGTTAGGTTATATTACGTTATAGACGTAAATAATGTTCCCACCGAGAAGTGGGGCCGACCCGCCAGGAATGTAGTGAAATACTACATCCGAGATGTTAGGTTGCCTTAGGTTAGGATATATAACGATATAGACGCATATAATGTCCCCACGGAGAAGTACGGGCCGACACGACCGGGATTTTGTAAAACATTACCAGCGAGGTTCTATATGGGTTAGGTTAGGTTATATTACGTTATAGACGTAAATAATGTTCCCACCGAGAAGTGGGGCCGACCCGCCAGGAATGTAGTGAAATACTACATCCGAGATGCTAGGTTCCCTTAGGTTAGGATATATAACGTTATAGACGTATATAATGTCCGCACCGAGACGTACGAGACGACACGACCGGGATTCTGTAAAACATTACCAGCGAGGGTCTAGATGGGTTAGGTTAGGTTATATTACGATATAGACGTATATAATGTGCCCACCGAGAAGTAGGGGCCGACCCGCCAGGAATGTTGGAAAATACTACATTCGAGATGTTAAGTTGCCTTAGGTTAGGATATATAAAATTATAGACGCATATCATGTCCCCACGGAAAAGTACGGGCCGACACGACCGGGATTTTGTAAAACATTAACAGCGAGGGTCTAGATGGGTTAGGTTAGGTTATATTACGATATAGACGTATATAATGTGCCAACCGAGAAGTAGGGGCCGCCCCGCCAGGAATGTTGGAAAATACTACATCCGAGATGTTAGGTTCCCTTAGGTTAGGATATATAACGTTATAGACGCATATAATGTCCCCACGGAAAAGTACGGGACGACACGACCGGGGATTCTGTAAAAGATTCCCAGCTAGGGGCTAGATGGGTTATGTTAGGTTATATTACGATATAGACGTATATAATGTTCCCACCGATAAGTAGGGGCCGCCCCGCCAGGAATGTTGGAAAATACTACATCCGAGATGTTAGGTTCCCTTAGGTTAGGTTATATAAAATTATAGACGTATAAAATGTCCCCACGGAAAAGTACGGGCCGACACGACCGGGATTCTGTAAAACATTACCAGCGAGGGTCTAGATGGGTTAGGTTAGGTTATATTACGATATAGACGTATATAATGTGCCAACCGAGAAGTAGGGGCCGCCCCGCCAGGAATGTTGGAAAATACTACATCCGAGATGTTAGGTTCCCTTAGGTTAGGTTATATAAAATTATAGACGTATAAAATGTCCCCACGGAAAAGTACGGGCCGACACGACCGGGATTCTGTAAAACATTACCAGCGAGGGTCTAGATGGGTTAGGTTAGGTTATATTACGATATAGACGTATATAATGTGCCCACCGAGAAGTAGGGGCCGACCCGCCAGGAATGTTGGAAAATACTACATTCGAGATGTTAAGTTGCCTTAGGTTAGGATATATAAAATTATAGACGCATATAATGTCCCCACGGAAAAGTACGGGCCGACACGACCGGGATTTTGTAAAACATTAACAGCGAGGGTCTAGATGGGTTAGGTTAGGTTATATTACGATATAGACGTATATAATGTGCCCACCGAGAAGTAGGGGCCGACCCGCCAGGAATGTTGTGAAATACTACATCCGAGATGTTAGGTTCCCTTAGGTTAGGATATATAACGTTATAGACGTATGTAATGTCCGCACCGAGACGTACGAGACGACACGACGGGGATTCTGTAAAAGATTCCCAGCTAGGGGCTAGATGGTTTATGTTAGGTTATATTACGATATAGACGTATATAATGTTCCCACCGATAAGTAGGGGCCGACCCGCCAGGAATGTAGTGAAATACTACATCCGAGATGTTAAGTTGCCTTTGGTTAGGATATATAACGTAATAGACGTATATAATGTCCGCACCGAGACGTACGAGACGACACGACCGAGATTCTGTAAAACATTACCAGCGAGGGTCTAGATGGGTTAGGTTAGGTTATATTACGATATAGACGTATATAATGTTCCCACCGAGAAGTGGGGCCGACCAGCCAGGAATATTGTGAAATACTACATCCGAGATGTTAGGTTCCCTTAGGTTAGGATATATAAAGTTATAGACGTATATAATGTCCCCACCGAGAAGTACGGGATGACACGACCGGGATTCTGCATAACATTACAAGCGAAGAGCTAGATGGGTTAGGTTAGGTTATATTACGTTATAGACGTATATAATGTGCCCACCGAGAAGTAGGGGCCGACCCGCCAGGAATTTTGGAAAATACTACATCGGAGATGTTAAGTTGCCTTAGGTTAGGATATATAACGTTATAGACGTATATGATGTCCGCACCGAGACGTGCGGGACGACACGACCGGGATTCTGTAAAACATTACCAGCGAGGGTCTAGGTGGGTTAGGTTAGGTTATAATACGATATAGACGTATATAATGTTCCCACCGAGAAGTGGGGCCGACCAGCCCGGAATGTTGTGAAATACTACATCCGAGATGTTAGGTTCCCTTAGGTTAGGATATATAACGTTATAGACGTATATAATGTCCGCACCGAGACGTACGAGACGACACGACCGGGATTCTGTAAAACATTACCAGCGAGGGTCTAGATGGGTTAGGTTAGGTTATATTACGATACAGACGTATATAATTTGCCCACCGAGAAGTAGGGGCCGACCCGCCAGGAATGTTGGAAAATACTACATCCGAGATGTTAAGTTGCCTTAGGTTAGGATATATAAGATTATAGACGTATATAATGTCCCCACGGAAAAGTACGGGTCGACACGACTGGGATTTTGTAAAACATTACTAGCGAGGGGCTAGATGGGTTAGGTTAGGTTATATTACGTTATAGACGTAAATAATGTTCCCACCGAGAAGTGGGGCCGACCCGCCAGGAATGTGGTGAAATACTACATCCGAGATGTTAGGTTCCCTTAGGTTAGGATATATAACGTTATAGACGTATATAATGTCCGCACCGAGACGTACGAGACGACACGACCGGGATTCTGTAAAACATTACCAGCGAGGGTCTAGATGGGTTAGGTTAGGTTATATTACGATATAGACGTATATAATGTTCCCACCGATAAGTAGGGGCCGCCCCGCCAGGAATGTTGGAAAATACTACATCCGAGATGTTAGGTTCCCTTAGGTTAGGATATATAAAATTATAGACGTATAAAATGTCCCCACGGAAAAGAATGGGCCGACACGACCAGGATTTTGTAAAACATTACCAGCGATGGTCTAAATGGGTTAGGTTAGGTTATATTACGATATAGACGTATATAATGTTCCCATCGTGAAGTGGGGCCGACCAGCCAGGAATATTGTGAAATACTACATCCGAGATGTTAGGTTCCCTTAGGTTAGGATATATAACGTTATAGACGTAAATAATGTTCCCACCGAGAAGAGGGGCCGACCCGCCAGGAATGTTGGAAAATACTACATCCGTGATGTTAATTTGCCTTAGGTTAGGATATATAAGATTATAGACGTATATAATGTCCCCACGGAAAAGTACGGGCCGACACGACTGGGATTTTGTAAAACATTACCAGCGAGGTGCTAGATGGGTTAGGTTAGGTTATATTACGTTATAAACGTATATAATTTTCCCGCCGAGAAGTGGGGCCGACCCGCCAGGAATGTTGTGAAATACTATATTCGAGATGTTAGGTTGCCTTAGGTTAGGATATGTAACTTTATAGACGTATATAATGTCCGGCTTCGAGACGTACGGGAAGACACGAACGGGATTCTGTGAAACATTACCAGCGAGGGTGTAGGTGGCTTAGGTTAGGTTATATTACGTTACAGACGTATATAATGTGCCCACCGAGAAGTAGGGGCCGACCCGCCAGGAATGTTGGAAAATACTACATCCGAGATATTAGGTTCCCTTAGGTTAGGATATATAAAATTATAGACATATAAAATGTCCTCACGGAAAAGTACGGGCCGACATGACCGGGATTTTGTAAAACATTACCAGCGAGGGTCTAGATGGGTTAGTTTAGGTTATATTACGATATAGACGTATATAATATTCCCACCGAGAAGTTGGGTCCGACCCGCCAGGAATGTTGGAAAATACTACATCCGAGATGTTAAGTTGCCTTTGGTTAGGATATATAACGTTATAGACGTATGTAATGTCCGCACCGAGACGTACGAGACGACACGACGGGGATTCTGTAAAAGATTCCCAGCTAGGGGCTAGATGGGTTATGTTAGGTTATATTACGATATAGACGTATATAATGTTCCCACCGATAACTAGGGGCCGCCCCGCCAGGAATGTTGGAAAATACTACATCCGAGATGTTAGGTTCCCTTAGGTTAGGATATATAAAATTAGAGACGTATAAAATGTCCCCACGGAAAAGAATGGGCCGACACGACCGGGATTTTGTAAAACATTACAAGCGATGGTCTAAATGGGTTAGGTTAGGTTATATTACGATATAGACGTATATAATGTTCCCACCGATAAGTAGGGGCCGACCCGCCAGGAATGTAGTGAAATACTACATCCGAGATGTTAAGTTGCCTTTGGTTAGGATATATAACGTAATAGACGTATATAATGTCCGCACCGAGACGTACGAGACGACACGACCGAGATTCTGTAAAACATTACCAGCGAGGGTCTAGATGGGTTAGGTTAGGTTATATTACGATATAGACGTATATAATGTTCCCACCGAGAAGTGGGGCCGACCAGCCAGGAATATTGTGAAATACTACATCCGAGATGTTAGGTTCCCTTAGGTTAGGATATATAAAGTTATAGACGTATATAATGTCCCCACCGAGAAGTACGGGATGACACGACCGGGATTCTGCATAACATTACAAGCGAAGAGCTAGATGGGTTAGGTTAGGTTATATTACGTTATAGACGTATATAATGTGCCCACCGAGAAGTAGGGGCCGACCCGCCAGGAATTTTGGAAAATACTACATCGGAGATGTTAAGTTGCCTTAGGTTAGGATATATAACGTTATAGACGTATATGATGTCCGCACCGAGACGTGCGGGACGACACGACCGGGATTCTGTAAAACATTACCAGCGAGGGTCTAGGTGGGTTAGGTTAGGTTATAATACGATATAGACGTATATAATGTTCCCACCGAGAAGTGGGGCCGACCAGCCCGGAATGTTGTGAAATACTACATCCGAGATGTTAGGTTCCCTTAGGTTAGGATATATAACGTTATAGACGTATATAATGTCCGCACCGAGACGTACGAGACGACACGACCGGGATTCTGTAAAACATTACCAGCGAGGGTCTAGATGGGTTAGGTTAGGTTATATTACGATACAGACGTATATAATTTGCCCACCGAGAAGTAGGGGCCGACCCGCCAGGAATGTTGGAAAATACTACATCCGAGATGTTAAGTTGCCTTAGGTTAGGATATATAAGATTATAGACGTATATAATGTCCCCACGGAAAAGTACGGGTCGACACGACTGGGATTTTGTAAAACATTACTAGCGAGGGGCTAGATGGGTTAGGTTAGGTTATATTACGTTATAGACGTAAATAATGTTCCCACCGAGAAGTGGGGCCGACCCGCCAGGAATGTGGTGAAATACTACATCCGAGATGTTAGGTTCCCTTAGGTTAGGATATATAACGTTATAGACGTATATAATGTCCGCACCGAGACGTACGAGACGACACGACCGGGATTCTGTAAAACATTACCAGCGAGGGTCTAGATGGGTTAGGTTAGGTTATATTACGATATAGACGTATATAATGTTCCCACCGATAAGTAGGGGCCGCCCCGCCAGGAATGTTGGAAAATACTACATCCGAGATGTTAGGTTCCCTTAGGTTAGGATATATAAAATTATAGACGTATAAAATGTCCCCACGGAAAAGAATGGGCCGACACGACCAGGATTTTGTAAAACATTACCAGCGATGGTCTAAATGGGTTAGGTTAGGTTATATTACGATATAGACGTATATAATGTTCCCATCGTGAAGTGGGGCCGACCAGCCAGGAATATTGTGAAATACTACATCCGAGATGTTAGGTTCCCTTAGGTTAGGATATATAACGTTATAGACGTAAATAATGTTCCCACCGAGAAGAGGGGCCGACCCGCCAGGAATGTTGGAAAATACTACATCCGTGATGTTAATTTGCCTTAGGTTAGGATATATAAGATTATAGACGTATATAATGTCCCCACGGAAAAGTACGGGCCGACACGACTGGGATTTTGTAAAACATTACCAGCGAGGTGCTAGATGGGTTAGGTTAGGTTATATTACGTTATAAACGTATATAATTTTCCCGCCGAGAAGTGGGGCCGACCCGCCAGGAATGTTGTGAAATACTATATTCGAGATGTTAGGTTGCCTTAGGTTAGGATATGTAACTTTATAGACGTATATAATGTCCGGCTTCGAGACGTACGGGAAGACACGAACGGGATTCTGTGAAACATTACCAGCGAGGGTGTAGGTGGCTTAGGTTAGGTTATATTACGTTACAGACGTATATAATGTGCCCACCGAGAAGTAGGGGCCGACCCGCCAGGAATGTTGGAAAATACTACATCCGAGATATTAGGTTCCCTTAGGTTAGGATATATAAAATTATAGACATATAAAATGTCCTCACGGAAAAGTACGGGCCGACATGACCGGGATTTTGTAAAACATTACCAGCGAGGGTCTAGATGGGTTAGTTTAGGTTATATTACGATATAGACGTATATAATATTCCCACCGAGAAGTTGGGTCCGACCCGGCAGGAATGTTGGAAAATACTACATCCGAGATGTTAAGTTGCCTTTGGTTAGGATATATAACGTTATAGACGTATGTAATGTCCGCACCGAGACGTACGAGACGACACGACGGGGATTCTGTAAAAGATTCCCAGCTAGGGGCTAGATGGGTTATGTTAGGTTATATTACGATATAGACGTATATAATGTTCCCACCGATAACTAGGGGCCGCCCCGCCAGGAATGTTGGAAAATACTACATCCGAGATGTTAGGTTCCCTTAGGTTAGGATATATAAAATTAGAGACGTATAAAATGTCCCCACGGAAAAGAATGGGCCGACACGACCGGGATTTTGTAAAACATTACAAGCGATGGTCTAAATGGGTTAGGTTAGGTTATATTACGATATAGACGTATATAATGTTCCCATCGTGAAGTGGGGCCGACCAGCCAGGAATATTGTGAAATACTACATCCGAGATGTTAGGTTCCCTTAGGTTAGGATATATAACGTTATAGACGTATATAATGTCCGCACCGAGACGTACGAGACGACACGACCGAGATTCTGTAAAACATTACCAGCGAGGGTCTAGATGGGTTAGGTTAGGTTATATTACGATATGGACGTATATAATGTTCCCACCGAGAAGTGGGGCCGACCAGCCAGGAATTTTGGAAAATACTACATCGGAGATGTTAAGTTGCCTTAGGTTAGGATATATAACGTTATAGACGTATATGATGTCCGCACCGAGACGTGCGGGACGACACGACCGGGATTCTGTAAAACATTACCAGCGAGGGTCTAGGTGGGTTAGGTTAGGTTATAATACGATATAGACGTATATAATGTTCCCACCGAGAAGTGGGGCCGACCAGCCCGGAATGTTGTGAAATACTACATCCGAGATGTTAGGTTCCCTTAGGTGGGATATATAACGTTATAGACGTAAATAATGTTCCCACCGAGAAGTGGGGCCGACCCGCCAGGAATGTTGTGAAGTACTACATTCGAGATGTTAGGTTGCCTTAGGTTAGGATATATAAAATTATAGACGTATATAATGTCCGGCTTCGAGACGTACGGGAAGACACGAACGGGATTCTGTGAAACATTACCAGCGAGGGTGTAGGTGGCTTAGGTTAGGTTATATTACGTTATAGACGTATATAATGTGCCCACCGAGAAGTAGGGGCCGACCCGCCAGGAATGTTGGAAAATACTACATCCGAGATGTTAGGTTCCCTTCGGTTAGGATATATAAAATTATAGACGTATAAAATGTCCCCACGGAAAAGTACGGGCCGAAATGACCGGGATTTCCGAAAACATTACCAGCGAGGGTCTAGATGGGTTAGTTTAGGTTATATTACGATATAGACGAATATAATGCGCCCACCGAGAAGTAGGGTCCGACCCGCCAGGAATGTTGGGAAATACTACATCCGAGATGTTAGGTTGCCTTAGGTTAGGATATATAACGATATAGACGCATATAATGTCCCCACGGAGAAGTACGGGCCGACACGACCGGGATTTTGTAAAACATTACCAGCGAGGTTCTATATGGGTTAGGTTAGGTTATATTACGTTATAGACGTAAATAATGTTCCCACCGAGAAGTGGGGCCGACCAGCCAGGAATATTGTGAAATACTACATCCGAGATGTTAGGTTCCCTGAGGTTAGGATATATAAAGTTATAGACGTATATAATGTCCCCACCGAGAAGTACGGGATGACACGACCGGGATTCTGCATAACATTACAAGCGAGGGGCTAGATGGGTTAGGTTAGGTTATATTACGTTATAGACGTATATAATGTGCCCACCGAGAAGTAGGGGCCGACCCGCCAGGAATTTTGGAAAATATTACATCGGAGATGTTAAGTTGCCTTAGGTTAGGATATATAACGTTATAGACGTATATGATGTCCGCACCGAGACGTGCGGGACGACTCGACCGGGATTCTGTAAAACATTACCAGCGAGGGTCTAGGTGAGTTAGGTTAGGTTATAATACGATATAGACGTATATAATGTTCCCACCGAGAAGTGGGGCCGACCAGCCCGGAATGTTGTGAAATACTACATCCGAGATGTTAGGTTCCCTTAGGTTAGGATATATAACGTTATAGACGTAAATAATGTTCCCACCGAGAATTGGGGCCGACCCGCCAGGAATGTTGTGAAGTACTACATTCGAGATGTTAGGTTCCCTTGGGTTAGGATATATAAAATTATAGACGTATAAAATGTCCCCACGGAAAAGTACGGGCCGATATGACCGGGATTTTCGAAAACATTACCAGCGAGGTTCTATATGGGTTAGGTTAGGTTATATTACGTTATAGACGTAAATAATGTTCCCACCGAGAAGTGGGGCCGACCCGCCAGGAATGTAGTGAAATACTACATCCGAGATGTTAGGTTCCCTTAGGTTAGGATATATAGCGTTATAGACGTATATAATGTCCGCACCGAGACGTACGAGACGACACGACCGGGATTCTGTAAAACATTACCAGCGAGGGTCTAGATGGGTTAGGTTAGGTTATATTACGATATAGACGTATATAATGTGCCCACCGAGAAGTAGGGGCCGACCCGCCAGGAATGTTGGAAAATACTACATCCGAGATGTTAAGTTGCCTTAGGTTAGGATATATAAGATTATAGACGTATATAATGTCCCCACGGAAAAGTACGGGCCGACACGACTGGGATTTTGTAAAACATTACCAGCGAGGTGCTAGATGGGTTAGGTTAGGTTATATTACGTTATAAACGTATATAATGTTCCCGCCGAGAAGTGGGGCCGACCCGCCAGGAATGTTGTGAAATACTACATTCGAGATGTTAGGTTGCCTTGGGTTAGGATATGTAACTTTATAGACGTATATAATGTCCGGCTTCGAGACGTACGGGAAGACACGAACGGGATTCTGTGAAACATTACCAGCGAGGGTGTAGGTGGCTTAGGTTAGGTTATATTACGTTACAGACGTATATAATGTGCCCACCGAGAAGTAGGGGCCGACCCGCCAGGAATGTTGGAAAATACTACATCCGAGATATTAGGTTCCCTTAGGTTAGGATATATAAAATTATAGACGTATAAAATGTCCCCACGGAAAAGTACGGGCCGATATGACCGGGATTTTCGAAAACATTACCAGCGAGGTTCTATATGGGTTAGGTTAGGTTATATTACGTTATAGACGTAAATAATGTGCCCACCGAGAAGTAGGGGCCGACCCGCCAGGAATGTTGGAAAATACTACATTCGAGATGTTAAGTTGCCTTAGGTTAGGATATATAAAATTATAGACGCATATAATGTCCCCACGGAAAAGTACGGGCCGACACGACCGGGATTTTGTAAAACATTAACAGCGAGGGTCTAGATGGGTTAGGTTAGGTTATATTACGATATAGACGTATATAATGTGCCCACCGAGAAGTAGGGGCCGACCCGCCAGGAATGTTGTGAAATACTACATCCGAGATGTTAGGTTCCCTTAGGTTAGGATATATAACGTTATAGACGTATGTAATGTCCGCACCGAGACGTACGAGACGACACGACGGGGATTCTGTAAAAGATTCCCAGCTAGGGGCTAGATGGGTTATGTTAGATTATATTACGATATAGACGTATATAATGTTCCCTCCGATAAGTAGGGGCCGCCCCGCCAGGAATGTTGGAAAATACTACATCCGAGATGTTAGGTTCCCTTAGGTTAGGATATATAAAATTATAGACGTATAAGATGTCCCCACGGAAAAGTACGGGCCGACATGACCGGGATTTTGTAAAACATTACCAGCGAGGGTCTAGATGGGTTAGGTTAGGTTATATTACGATATGGTCGTATATAATGTTCCCACCGAGAAGTGGGGCCGAACAGCCAGGAATATTGTGAAATACTACATCCGATATGTTAGGTTCCCTTAGGTTAGGATATATAACGTTATAGACGTATATAATGTCCGCACCGAGACGTACGAGACGACACGACCGAGATTCTGTAAAACATTACCAGTGAGGGTCTAGATGGGTTAGGTTAGGTTATATTACGATATAGTCGTATATAATGTGCCCACCGAGAAGTAGGGGCAGACCCGCCAGGAATGTTGGAAAATACTACATTCGAGATGTTAAGTTGCCTTAGGTTAGGATATATAAAATTATAGACGCATATAATGTCCCCACGGAAAAGTACGGGACGACACGACCGGGGATTCTGTAAAAGATTCCCAGCTTGGGGCTAGATGGGTTATGTTAGGTTATATTACGATATAGACGTATATAATGTTCCCACCGATAAGTAGGGGCCGCCCCGCCAGGAATGTTGGAAAATACTACATCCGAGATGTTAGGTTCCCTTAGGTTAGGATATATAAAATTATAGACGTATAAAATGTCCCCACGGAAAAGTACGGGCCGACATGACCGGGATTTTGTAAAACATTACCAGCGAGGGTCTAGATGGGTTAGGTTAGGTTATATTACGATATAGACGTATATAATGTGCCCACCGAGAAGTAGGGGCCGACCCGCCAGGAATGTTGTGAAATACTACATCCGAGATGTTAGGTTCCCTTAGGTTAGGATATATAACGTTATAGACGTATATAATGTCCGCACCGAGACGTACGAGACGACACGACCGGGATTCTGTAAAACATTACCAGCGAGGGTCTAGATGGGTTAGGTTAGGTTATATTACGATATAGACGTATATAATGTGCCCACCGAGAAGTAGGGGCCGACCCGCCAGGAATGTTGGAAAATACTACATCCGAGATGTTAAGTTGCCTTAGGGTAGGATATATATCGATATAGACGTATATAATGTCCCCACGGAGAAGTACGGGCCGACACGACCGGGATTTTGTAAAACATTACCACCGATGGTCTAGATGGGTTAGGTTAGGCGATATTACGATATAGACGTATATAATGTGCCCACCGAGAAGTAGGGTCCGACCCGCCAGGAATGTTGGAAAATACTACATCCGAGATGTTAGGTTGCCTTAGGTTAGGATATATAACGATATAGACGTATATAATGTCACCACGGAGAAGTACGGGCCGACACGACCGGGATTTTGTAAAACATTACCAGCGAGGATCTAGATGGGTTAGTTTAGGTTATGTTACGATATAGACGTATATAATGTGCCCACCGAGAAGTAGGGTCCGACCCGCCAGGAATGTTGGAAAATACTACATCCGAGATGTTAAGTTGCCTTTGGTTAGGATATATAACGTTATAGACGTATATAATGTCCGCACAGAGACGTACGGGACGACACGACCGGGATTCTGTAAAACATTACAAGCGAGGGTCTAGATGGGTTAGGTTAGGTTATATTACGATATAGACGTATATAATGTGCCCACCGAGAAGTAGGGGCCGACCCGGCAGGAATGTTGTGAAATACTACATTCGAGATGTTAGGTTGCCTTAGGTTAGGATATATAACGTTATAGACGTATATAATGTCCGCACCGAGACGTACGGGACGACACGACCGGGATTCTGTAAAACATTCCCAGCTAGGGGTTAGATGTGTTAGGGTAGGTTATAATACGATATAGACGTATATAATGTGCCTACCGAGAAGTAGGGGCCGACCCGCCAGGAATGTTGGAAAATACTACATCCGAGAAGTTAGGTTCCCTTAGGTTAGGGTATATAACGTTATAGACGTATATAATGTCCGCACCGAGACGTACGGTACGACACGATCGGGATTCTGTAAAACATTCCCAGTTAGGGTCTAGATGGGTTAGGTTAAGTTATATTACGTTATAGACGTATATAATGTTCCCACCGAGCAGTGGGGCCGACCCGCCAGGAATGTTGTGAAATACTACATTCGAGATGTTAGGTTGCCTTAGGTTAGGGTATATAACGTTATAGACGTATATAATGTCCGCACCGAGACGTACGGGACGACACGATCGGGATTCTGTAACACATTCCCAGCTAGGGGCTAGATGGGTTAGGTTAAGTTATATTACGTTATAGACGTATATAATGTTCCCACCGAGAATTGGCGCCGACCCGCCAGGAATGTTGTGAAATACTACATCCGAGATGTTAGGTTCACTTAGGTTAGGATATACAACGTTATAGACGTATATAATGTGCCCACCGAGAAGTAGGGGCCGACCCGGCAGGAATGTTGGAAAATACTACATCCGAGATGTTAGGTTCCCTTAGGTTAGGATATATAAAATTATAGACGTATATAATGTCCCCACGGAAAATTACGGGCCGACACGACCGGGATTTTGTAAAACATTAACAGCGAGGGTCTAGATGGGTTAGGTTAGGTTATATTACGATATAGACGTATATAATGTGCCCACCGAGAAGTAGGGGCCGACCCGCCAGGAATGTTGTGAAATACTACATCCGAGATGTTAGGTTCCCTTAGGTTAGGATATATAACGTTATAGACGTATATAATGTCCGCACCGAGACGTACGAGACGACACGACGGGGATTCCGTAAAAGATTCCCAGCTAGGGGCTAGATGGGTTATGTTAGGTTATATTACGATATAGACGTATATAATGTTCCCACCGATAAGTAGGGGCCGCCCCGCCAGGAATGTTGGAAAATACTACATCCGAGATGTTAGGTTCCCTTAGGTTAGGATATATAAAATTATAGACGTATATAATGTCCCCACGGAAAAGTACGGGCCGACACGACTGGGATTTTGTAAAACATTACCAGCGAGGGGCTAGATGGGTTAGGTTAGGTTGTATTACGTTATAAACGTATATAATGTTCCCCACGAGAAGTTTGGCCGACCCGCCAGGAATGTTGTGAAATACTGCATTCAAGATGTTAGGTTGCCTTAGGTTAGGATATGTAACTTTATAGACGTATATAATGTCCGGCTTCGAGACGTACGGGAAGACACGAACGGGATTCTGTGAAACATTACCAGCGAGGGTGTAGGTGGCTTAGGTTAGGTTATATTACGTTACAGACGTATATAATGTGCCCATCGAGAAGTAGGGGCCGACCCGCCAGGAATGTTGGAAAATACTACATCCGAGATATTAGGTTCCCTTAGGTTAGGATATATAAAATTATAGACGTATAAAATGTCCCCACGGAAAAGTACGGGCCGACATGACCGGGATTTTGTAAAACATTACCAGCGAGGGTCTAGATGGGTTAGTTTAGGTTATATTACGATATAGACGTATATAATATGCCCACCGAGAAGTTGGGTCCGACCCGCCAGGAATGTTGGAAAATACTACATCCGAGATGTTAGGTTCCCTTAGGTTAGGATATATAACGTTATAGACGTATATAATGTCCGCACCGAGACGTACGGGACGACACGATCGGGATTCTGTAAAACATTCCCAGCTAGGGGCTAGATGGGTTACGATAAGTTATATTACGTTATAGACGTATATAATGTTCCCACCGAGCAGTGGGGCCGACCCGCGAGGAATGTTGTGAAATACTACATTCGAGATGTTAGGTGGCCTTAGGTTAGGATATATAACGTTATAGACGTATATAGTGTCCGCACCGAGACGTACGGGACGACACGACCGGGATTCTGTAAAACATTCCCAGCTAGGCGCTAGATGTGTTAGGGTAGGTTATATTACGATATAGACGTATATAATGTGCCTACCGAGAAGTAGGGGCCGACCCGCCAGGAACGTTGGAAAATACTACATCCGAGATGTTAGGTTGCCTTAGGTTAGGATATATAATGATATAGACGCATATAATGTCCCCACGGAGAAGTACGGGCCGACACGACCGGGATTTTGTAAAACATTACCAGCGAGGTTCTATATGGGTTACGTTAGGTTATATTACGTTATAGACGTAAATAATGTTCCCACCGAGAAGTGGGGCCGACCCGCCAGGAATGTAGTGAAATACTACATCCGAGATGTTAGGTTCCCTTAGGTTAGGATATATAACGTTATAGACGTATATAATGTCCGCACCGAGACGTACGAGACGACACGACCGGGATTCTGTAAAACATTACCAGCGAGGGTCTAGATGGGTTAGGTTAGGTTATATTACGATATAGACGTATATAATGTGCCCACCGAGAAGTAGGGGCCGACCCGCCAGGAATGTTGGAAAATACTACATCCGAGATGTTAAGTTGCCTTTGGTTAGGATATATAACGTTATAGACGTATATAATGTCCGCACCGAGACGTACGAGAGGACACGACCGAGATTCTGTAAAACATTACCAGCGAGGGTCTAGATGGGTTAGGTTAGGTTATATTACGATATAGACGTATATAATGTTCCCATCGAGAAGTGGGGCCGACCAGCCAGGAATATTGTGAAATACTACATCCGAGATGTTAGGTTCCCTTAGGTTAGGATATATAACGTTATAGACGCATATAGTGTCCGCACCGAGACGTACGAGACGACACGACCGAGATTCTGTAAAACATTACCAGCGAGGGTCTAGATGGGTTAGGTTAGGTTATATTACGATATACACGTATATAATGTGCCCACCGAGAAGTGGGGGCCGACCCGCCAGGAATGTTGGAAACTACTACATTCGAGATGTTATGTTGCCTTAGGTTAGGATATATAAAATTATAGACATATATAATGTCCCCCCGGAAAAGTACGGGCCGACACGACCGGGATTTTGTAAAACATTAAGAGCGAGGGTCTAGATGGGTTAGGTTAGGTTATATTACGATATAGACGTATATAATGTGCCCACCGAGAAGTAGGGGCCGACCCGCCAGGAATGTTGTGAAATACTACATCCGAGATGTTAGGTTCCCTTAGGTTAGGATATATAACGTTATAGACGTATATAATGTCCGCACCGAGACGTACGAGACGACACGACGGGGATTCTGTAAAAGATTCCCAGCTAGGGACTAGATGGGTTATGTTATGTTATATTACGATATAGACGTATATAATGTTCCCACCGAGAAGTGGGGCCGACCCGCCAGGAATGTAGTGAAATACTACATCCGAGATGTTAGGTTCCCTTAGGTTAGGATATATAACGTTATAGACGTATATAATGTCCGCACCGAGACGTACGAGACGACACGACGGGGATTCTGTAAAAGATTCCCAGCTAGGGACTAGATGGGTTATCTTAGGTTATATTACGATATAGACGTATATAATGTGCCCACCGAGAAGTAGGGGCCGACCCGCCAGGAATGTTGGAAAATACTACATCCGAGATGTTAGGTTCCCTTCGGTTAGGATATATAAAATTATAGACGTATAAAATGTCCCCACGGAAAAGTACGGGCCGATATGACCGGGATTTTGTAAAACATTACCACCGATGGTCTAGATGGGTTAGGTTAGGTTATATTACGATATAGACGTATATAATGTGCCCACCGAGAAGTAGGGTCCGACCCGCCAGGAATGTTGGAAAATACTACATCCGAGATGTTAGGTTGCCTTAGGTTAGGATATATAACGATATAGACGTATATAATGTCCCCACGGAGAAGTACGGGCCGACACGACCGGGATTTTGTAAAACATTACCAGCGAGGGTCTAGATGGGTTAGGTTAGGTTATATTACGTTATAGACGTAAATAATGTTCCCACCGAGAAGTGGGGCCGACCCGCCAGGAATGTTGTGAAATACAACATTCGAGATGTTAGGTTGCCTTTGGTTAGGATATATAACGTTATAGACGTATATAATGTCCGGCTTCGAGACGTACGGGAAGACACGAACGGGATTCTGTGAAACATTACCAGCGAGGGTGTAGATGGCTCAGGTTAGGTTATATTACGTTACAGACGTATATAATGTGCCCACCGAGAAGTAGGGGCCGACCAGCCAGGAATGTTGGAAAATACTACATCCGAGATGTTAGGTTCCCTTAGGTTAGGATATATCAATTTATAGACGTATATAATGTACGCACCGAGACGTACGGGAAGACATGAACGGGATTTTGTAAAACATTACCAGCGAGGGTCTAGATGGGTTAGGTTAGGTTATACTACGATATAGACGTATATAATGTGCCCACCGAGAAGTAGGGGCCGACTCGCCAGGAATGTTGGAAAATACTACATCCGAGATGTTAAGTTGCCTTTGGTTAGGATATATAACGTTATAGACGTATATAATGTCCCCACGTAAAAGTACGGGCCGACACGACCGGGATTTTGTAAAACATTACCAGCGATGGTCTAGATGGGTTTGGTTAGGTTATATTACGATATAGACGTATATAGTGTGCCCACCGAGAAGTAGGGGCCGACCCAACAGGAATGTTGGAAAATACTACATCCGAGATGATAGGTTCCCTCAGGTTAGGATATATAAAGTTATAGACGTATATAATGTTCCCACCGAGATGTACGGGTAGACACGACCGGGATATTGTAAAACATTACCAGCGAGGGTCTAGATGGGTTAGGTTAGGTCATATTACGATATAGACGTATATAATGTGCCCACCGAGAAGTAGGGGCCGACCCGCCATGAATGTTGGAAAATACTACATCCGAGATGTTAGGTTCCCTTAGGTTAGGATATATAAATTTATTGACGTATATAATGTCCGCACCGAGACGTACGGGCAGACATGAACGGGATTCTGTGAAACATTACCAGCGAGGATCTAGGTGGGTTAGGTTAGGTTATATTACGTTATAGACGTATATAATGTGCCCAGCGAGAAGTAGGGGCCGACCCGCCAGGAATGTTGGAAAATACTACATCCGAGATCTTAGGTTCCCTTAGGTTAGGATATATAAATTTATTGACGTATATAATGTCCGCACCGAGACGTACGGGCAGACATGAACGGGATTCTGTGAAACATTACCAGCGAGGATCTAGGTGGGTTAGGTTAGGTTATATTACGTTATAGACGTATATAATGTGCCCAGCGAGAAGTAGGGGCCGACCCGCCAGGAATGTTGGAAAATACTACATCCGAGATCTTAGGTTCCCTTAGGTTAGGATATATAATTTATAGACGTATATAATGTACGCACCGAGACGTACGGGAAGACATGAACGGGATTTTGTAGAACATTACCAGCGAGGGTCTAGATGGGTTAGGTTAGGTTATACTACGATATAGACGTATATAATGTGCCCACCGAGAAGAAGGGGCCGACCCGCAAGGAATGTTGTGAAATACTACATTCGAGATGTTAGGTTGCCTTAGGTCAGGATATATAAAGTTATAGACGTATATAATGTCCCCACGGAAAAGTACGGGCCGACACGACCGGGATTTTGTAAAACATTACCAGCGATGGTCTAGATGGGTTTGGTTAGGTTATATTACGATATAGACGTATATAGTGTGCCCACCGAGAAGTAGGGGCCGACCCAACAGGAATGTTGGAAAATACTACATCCGAGATGATAGGTTCCCTCAGGTTAGGATATATAAAGTTATAGACGTATATAATGTTCCCACCGAGATGTACGGGTAGACACGACCGGGATATTGTAAAACATTACCAGCGAGGGTCTAGATGGGTTAGGTTAGGTCATATTACGATATAGACGTATATAATGTGCCCACCGAGAAGTAGGGGCCGACCCGCCATGAATGTTGGAAAATACTACATCCGAGATGTTAGGTTCCCTTAGGTTAGGATATATAAATTTATTGACGTATATAATGTCCGCACCGAGACGTACGGGCAGACATGAACGGGATTCTGTGAAACATTACCAGCGAGGATCTAGGTGGGTTAGGTTAGGTTATATTACGTTATAGACGTATATAATGTGCCCAGCGAGAAGTAGGGGCCGACCCGCCAGGAATGTTGGAAAATACTACATCCGAGATCTTAGGTTCCCTTAGGTTAGGATATATAATTTATAGACGTATATAATGTACGCACCGAGACGTACGGGAAGACATGAACGGGATTTTGTAGAACATTACCAGCGAGGGTCTAGATGGGTTAGGTTAGGTTATACTACGATATAGACGTATATAATGTGCCCACCGAGAAGAAGGGGCCGACCCGCAAGGAATGTTGTGAAATACTACATTCGAGATGTTAGGTTGCCTTAGGTCAGGATATATAAAGTTATAGACGTATATAATGTCCCCACGGAAAAGTACGGGCCGACACGACCGGGATTTTGTAAAACATTACCAGCGATGGTCTAGATGGGTTTGGTTAGGTTATATTACGATATAGACGTATATAGTGTGCCCACCGAGAAGTAGGGGCCGACCCAACAGGAATGTTGGAAAATACTACATCCGAGATGATAGGTTCCCTCAGGTTAGGATATATAAAGTTATAGACGTATATAATGTTCCCACCGAGATGTACGGGTAGACACGACCGGGATATTGTAAAACATTACCAGCGAGGGTCTAGATGGGTTAGGTTAGGTCATATTACGATATAGACGTATATAATGTGCCCACCGAGAAGTAGGGGCCGACCCGCCATGAATGTTGGAAAATACTACATCCGAGATGTTAGGTTCCCTTAGGTTAGGATATATAAATTTATTGACGTATATAATGTCCGCACCGAGACGTACGGGCAGACATGAACGGGATTCTGTGAAACATTACCAGCGAGGATCTAGGTGGGTTAGGTTAGGTTATACTACGATATAGACGTATATAATGTGCCCACCGAGAAGTAGGGGCCGACCCGCAAGGAATGTTGTGAAATACTACATTCGAGATGTTAGGTTGCCTTAGGTCAGGATATATAAAGTTATAGACGTATATAATGTCCCCACGGTAAAGTACGGGCCGACACGACCGGGATTTTGTATAACATTACCAGCGAGGGTCTAGATGGGTTAGGTTAGGTTATATTACGATATAGACGTATATAATGTGCCCACCGAGAAGTAGGGGCCGACTCGCCAGGAATGTTGGAAAATACTACATCCGAGATGTTAAGTTGCCTTTGGTTAGGATATATAACGTTATAGACGTATATAATGTCCCCACGGAAAAGTACGGGCCGACACGACCGGGATTTTGTAAAACATTACCAGCGAGGGTCTAGATGGGTTTGGTTAGGTTATATTACGATATAGACGTATATAATGTGCCCACCGAGAAGTAGGGGCCGACCCAACAGGAATGTTGGAAAATACTACATCCGAGATGTTAGGTTCCCTCAGGTTAGGATATATAAAGTTATAGACGTATATAATGTTCCCACCGAGATGTACGGGTAGACACGACCGCAATTTTGTAAAACATTACCAGCTAGGGTCTAGATGGGTTAGGTTAGGTTATATTACAATATGGACGTATATAATGTACCCACCGAGAAGTGGGGGCCGACCCGCCAGGAATGTTGGAAAATACTACATCCGAGATGTTAAGTTGCGTTTGGTTAGGATATATAACGTTATAGACGTATATAATTTCCGCACCGAGACGCACGGGACGACACGACCGGGATTCTGTAAAACATTACAAGCGAGGGGCTAGATGGGTTAGGTTAGGTTATATTACGTTACAGACGTATATAATGTTCCCACCAAGAATTGGCGCCGACCCGCCAGGAATGTTGTGAAATACTACATCCGAGATGTTAGGTTACCTTAGGTTAGGATATATAACGTTATAGACGTATATAATGTCCCCACCGAGAAGTACGGGACGACACGACCGCAATTTTGTAAAACATTACCAGCGAGGGTCTAGATGGGTTAGGTTAGGTTATATTACAATATGGACGTATATAATGTGCCCACCGAGAAGTAGGGGCCGACCCGCCAGGAATGTTGGAAGATACAAAATCCGAGATGTTAGGTTCCGTTAGGTTAGGATATATAACGTTATAGACGTATATAATGTCCCCACGCCGAAGTACGGGCCGACACGACCGGGATTTTGTAAAACATTACCAGCGAGTGTCTAGATGGGTTAGGTTAGGTTATACTGCGATATAGACGTATATAATGTGCCCACCGAGAAGTAGGGGCCGACCCGCCAGGAATTTTGGAAAATACTACGTCCGAGATGTTAGGTTCCCTTAGGTTAGGATATATAACGTTATAGACGTATATAATGTTCCCACCGAGAAGCACGGGCCAACACGACCGGGATTTTGTAAAACATTACCAGCGAGGGTCTAGATGGGTTAGGTTAGGTTATACTACGATATAGACGTATATAATGTGCCCACCGAGATGTAGGGGCCGACCCGCCAGGAATGTTGGAAAATACTACATCCGAGATGTTAGGTTCCCTTAGGTTAGGATATATAAATTTATAGACGTATACAATGTACGCACCGAGACGTACGGGAAGACATGAACGGGATTTAGTAAAACATTACCAGCGAGCGTCTAGATGAGTTAGGTTAGGTTATATTACGATATAGACGTAAATAATGTTCCCATCGAGAATTGGGGCCGACCCGCAAGGAATGTTGTGAAATACTACATTCGAGATTTTAGGTTGCCTTAGGTCAGGATATATAAAGTTATAGACGTATATAATGTCCCCACGGAAAAGTACGGGCCTTCACGACCGGGATTTTGTAAAACATTACCAGCGAGGGTCTAGATGGGTTAGGTTAGGTTATATTACGATATAGACGTATATAATGTGCCCTCCGAGAAGTAGGGGCCGACCCGCCAGGAATGTTGGAAAATACTACATCCGAGATGTTAGGTTCCCTTAGGTTAGGATATATAAATTTATAGACGTATATAATGTACGCACCGAGACGTACGGGAAGACATGAACGGGATTTTGTAAAACATTACCAGCGAGGGTCTAGATGGGTTAGGTTAGGTTATACTACGATATAGACGTATATAATATGCCCACCGAGAAGTAGGGGCCGAGCCGCCAGGAATTTTGGAAAATACTACATCCGAGATGTTAAGTTGCCTTTGGTTAGGATATATAACGTTATAGACGTATATAATGTCCCCACGGAAAAGTACGGGCCGACACGATCGGGATTCTGTAAAACATTCCCAGCTAGGGGCTAGATGGGTTACGATAAGTTATATTACGTTATAGACGTATATAATGTTCCCACCGAGCAGTGGGGCCGACCCGCGAGGAATGTTGTGAAATACTACATTCGAGATGTTAGGTTGCCTTAGGTTAGGATATATAACGTTATAGACGTATATAATGTCCGCACCGAGACGTACGGGACGACACGACCGGGATTCTGTAAAACATTCCCAGCTAGGCGCTAGATGTGTTAGGGTAGGTTATATTACGATATAGACGTATATAATGTGCCTACCGAGCAGTGGGGCCGACCCGCCAGGAATGTTGTGAAATACAACATTCGAGATGTTAGGTTGCCTTAGGTTAGGATATATAACGTTATAGACGTATATAATGTCCGCACCGTGACGTACGGGACGACACGACCGGGATTCCGTAAAACATTCCCAGCTAGGGGCTAGATGTGTTAGGGTAGGTTATATTACGATATAGACGTATATAATGTGCCCACCGAGAAGTAGGGGCCGACCCGCCAGGAATGTTGGAAAATACTACATCCGAGATGTTAGGTTCCCTTAGGTTAGGATATATAAATTTATAGACGTATATAATGTACGCACCGAGACGTACGGGAAGACATGAACGGGATTTTGTAAAACATTACTAGCGAGGGTCTAGATGGGTTAGGTTAGGTCATATTACGATACTGACGTATATAATGTGCCCACCGAGAAGTAGGGGCCGACCCGCCAGGAATGTTGGAAAATACTACATCCGAGATGTTAGGTTCCCTTAGGTTAGGATGTATAAATTTATAGACGTATATAATGTACGCACCGAGACGTACGGGAAGACATGAACGGGATTTTGTAAAACATTACCAGCGAGGGTCTAGATGGGTTAGGTTAGGTTATACTACGATATAGACGTATATAATGTGCCCACCGAGAAGTAGGGGCCGACTCGCCAGGAATGTTGGAAAATACTACATCCGAGATGTTAAGTTGCCTTTGGTTAGGATATATAACGTTATAGACGTATATAATGTTCCCACCGAGATGTACGGGTAGACACGACCGGGATATTGTAAAACATTACCAGCGAGGGTCTAGATGGTTTAGGTTAGGTTATATTACAATATGGACGTATATAATGTGCCCACCGAGAAGTAGGGGCCGACCCGCCAGGAATGTTGGAAGATACAAAATCCGAGATGTTAGGTTCCGTTAGGTTAGGATATATAACGTTATAGACGTACATAATGTCCCCACGCCGAAGTACGGGCCGACACGACCGGGATTTTGTAAAACATTACCAGCGAGTGTCTAGATGGGTTAGGTTAGGTCATATTACGATATAGACGTATATAATGTGCCCACCGAGAAGTAGGGGCCGACCCGCCAGGAATGTTGGAAAATACTACATCCGAGATGTTAGGTTCCCTTAGGTTAGGATGTATAATTTTATAGACGTATATAATGTCCGCACCGAGACGTACGGGTAGACATGAACGGGATTCTGTGAAACATTACTAGCGAGGGTCTAGGTGGGTTAGGTTAGGTTATATTACGTTATAGACGTATATAATGTTCCCACCGAGAAACAGGGGCCGACCCGGCAGGAATGTTGGAAAATACTACATCCGAGATGTTAAGTTGCCTTAGGTTAGGATATATCGTTATAGACGTATATAATGTCCGCACCGTGACGTACGGGACGACACGACCGGGATTCCGTAAAACATTCCCAGCTAGGGGCTAGATGTGTTAGGGTAGGTTATATTACGATATAGACGTATATAATGTGCCTACCGAGAAGTAGGGGCCGACCCGAAAGGAATGTTGGAAAATACTACATCCAAGAGGTTAAGTTGCCTTAGGTTAGGATATATAACGTTATAGACGTATATAATGTCCCCACGGAAAAGTACGGGCCTACACGACCGGGATTTTGTAAAACATTACCAGCGAGGTTCTAGATGGGTTAGGTTAGGTTATATTACGATATAGACGTATATAATGTGCCCACCGAGAAGTAGGGTCCGACCCGCCAGGAATGTTGGAAAATACTACATCCGAGAGGTTAAGTTGCCTTAGGTTAGGATATATAACGTTATAGACGTATATAATATCCGCACCGAGACGTACGGGACGACACGAACGGAATTCTGTAAAACATTCCCAGCGAGGGTCTAGATGGGTTAGGTTAGGTTATACTGCGATATAGACGTATATAATGTGCCCA
Organism: Xylocopa violacea; assembly: GCA_963969225.1. Classification (NCBI taxonomy): domain Eukaryota; kingdom Metazoa; phylum Arthropoda; class Insecta; order Hymenoptera; family Apidae; genus Xylocopa; species Xylocopa violacea. Next base: position 1,693,532 of record CAXAJV010000732.1, on the reverse strand, counting down.
CCGAGAAGTAGGGGCCGACCCGCCAGGAATTTTGGAAAATACTACGTCCGAGATGTTAGGTTCCCTTAGGTTAGGATATATAACGTTATAGACGTATATAATGTTCCCACCGAGAAGCACGGGCCAACACGACCGGGATTTTGTAAAACATTACCAGCGAGGGTCTAGATGGGTTAGGTTAGGTTATACTACGATATAGACGTATATAATGTGCCCACCGAGATGTAGGGGCCGACCCGCCAGGAATGTTGGAAAATACTACATCCGAGATGTTAGGTTCCCTTAGGTTAGGATATATAAATTTATAGACGTATACAATGTACGCACCGAGACGTACGGGAAGACATGAACGGGATTTAGTAAAACATTACCAGCGAGCGTCTAGATGAGTTAGGTTAGGTTATATTACGATATAGACGTAAATAATGTTCCCATCGAGAATTGGGGCCGACCCGCAAGGAATGTTGTGAAATACTACATTCGAGATTTTAGGTTGCCTTAGGTCAGGATATATAAAGTTATAGACGTATATAATGTCCCCACGGAAAAGTACGGGCCGACACGACCGGGATTTTGTAAGACATTACCAGCGAGGATCTAGATGGGTTTGGTTAGGTTATATTACGATATAGACGTATATAATGTGCCGTCCGAGAAGTAGGGGCCGACCCGCCAGGAATGTTGGAAAATACTACATCCGAGATGTTAAGTTGCCTTTGGTTAGGATATATAACGTTATAGACGTATATAATGTCCCCACGGAAAAGTACGGGCCGACACGATCGGGATTCTGTAAAACATTCCCAGCTAGGGGCTAGATGGGTTACGATAAGTTATATTACGTTATAGACGTATATAATGTTCCCACCGAGCAGTGGGGCCGACCCGCGAGGAATGTTGTGAAATACTACATTCGAGATGTTAGGTTGCCTTAGGTTAGGATATATAACGTTATAGACGTATATAATGTCCGCACCGAGACGTACGGGACGACACGACCGGGATTCTGTAAAACATTCCCAGCTAGGCGCTAGATGTGTTAGGGTAGGTTATATTACGATATAGACGTATATAATGTGCCTACCGAGCAGTGGGGCCGACCCGCCAGGAATGTTGTGAAATACAACATTCGAGATGTTAGGTTGCCTTAGGTTAGGATATATAACGTTATAGACGTATATAATGTCCGCACCGTGACGTACGGGACGACACGACCGGGATTCCGTAAAACATTCCCAGCTAGGGGCTAGATGTGTTAGGGTAGGTTATATTACGATATAGACGTATATAATGTGCCCACCGAGAAGTAGGGGCCGACCCGCCAGGAATGTTGGAAAATACTACATTCGAGATGTTAGGTTCCCTTAGGTTAGGATATATAAATTTATAGACGTATATAATGTACGCACCGAGACGTACGGGAAGACATGAACGGGATTTTGTAAAACATTACTAGCGAGGGTCTAGATGGGTTAGGTTAGGTTATACTACGATATAGACGTATATAATGTGCCCACCGAGAAGTAGGGGCCGACTCGCCAGGAATGTTGGAAAATACTACATCCGAGATGTTAAGTTGCCTTTGGTTAGGATATATAACGTTATAGACGTATATAATGTCCCCACGGAAAAGTACGGGCCGACACGACCGGGATTTTGTAAGACATTACCAGCGAGGGTCTAGATGGGTTTGGTTAGGTTATATTACGATATAGACGTATATAATGTGCCCACCGAGAAGTAGGGGCCAACCCACCAGGAATGTTGGAAAATACTACATCCGAGATGTTAGGTTCCCTCAGGTTAGGATATATAAAGTTATAGACGTATATAATGTTCCCACCGAGATGTACGGGTAGACACGACCGGGATATTGTAAAACATTACCAGCGAGGATCTAGATGGGTTAGGTTAGGTTATATTACAATATGGACGTATATAATGTGCCCACCGAGAAGTAGGGGCCGACCCGCCAGGAATGTTGGAAAATACTAAATCCGAGATGTTAGGTTCCCTTAGGTTAGGATATATAACGTTATAGACGTATATAATGTTCCCACCGAGAAGCACGGGCCGACACGACCGGGATTTTGTAAAACATTACCAGCGAGGGTCTAGATGGGTTAGGTTAGGTTATACTACGATATAGACGTATATAATGTGCCCACCGAGAAGTAGGGGCCGACCCGCCAGGAATGATGGAAAATACTACATCCGAGATGTTAGGTTCCCTTAGGTTAGGATATATAACGTTATAGACGTAGATAATGTCCCCACGGCAAAGTACGGGCCGACACGACCGCAATTTTGTAAAACATTACCAGCGAGGGTCTAGATGGGTTAGGTTAGGTTATATTACAATATGGACGTATATAATGTGCCCACCGAGAAGTAGGGGCCGACCCGCCAGGAATGTTGGAAAATACTAAATCCGAGATGTTAGGTTCCGTTAGGTTAGGATATATAACGTTATAGACGTATATAATGTCCCCACGCCAAAGTACGGGCCGACACGACCGGGATTTTGTAAACTATACCAGCGAGTGTCTAGATGGGTTAGATTAGGTTACATTACGATATGGACGTATATAATGTGCCCACCGAGAAGTACGGGCCGACACGACCGGCATTTTGTAAAACATTACCAGCGAGGGTCTAGATGGGTTAGGTTAGGTTATATTACGATATAGACTTGTATAATGAGCCCACCGAGAATTGGCGCCGACCCGCCAGGAATGTTGGAAAATACTACATCCGAGATGTTAGGTTCCCTTAGGTTAGGATATATAACGTTATAGACGTATATAATGTCCCCACCGAGAAGTACGGGCCGACACGACCGGGATTTAGTAGAACATTACCAGCGAGCGTCTAGATGAGTTAGGTTAGGTTATATTACGATATAGACGTAAATAATGTTCCCATCGAGAATTGGGGCCGACCCGCAAGGAATGTTGTGAAATACTACATTCGAGATTTTAGGTTGCCTTAGGTCAGGATATATAAAGTTATAGACGTATATAATGTCCCCACCGAGAAGTATGGGCCGACACGACCGGCATTTTGTAAAACATTACCAGCGAGGGTCTAGATGGGTTAGGTTAGGTTATATTACGATATAGACGTATATAATGTGCCCACCGAGAAATAGGGGCCGACCCGCCAGGAATGTTGGAAAATACTACATCCGAGATGTTAGGTTCCCTTAGGTTAGGATATATAAATTTATAGACGTATATAATGTACGCACCGAGACGTACGGGAAGACATGAACGGGATTTTGTAAAACATTACCAGCGAGGGTCTAGATGGGTTATGTTAGGTTATACTACGATATAGACGTATATAATGTGCCCACCGAGAAGTAGGGGCCGACCCGCCAGGAATGTTGGAAAATACTACATCCGAGATGTTAAGTTGCCTTTGCTTAGGATATATAACGTTATAGATGTATATAATGTCCCCACGGAAAAGTACGGGCCGACACGACCGGGATTTTGTAAAACATTACCAGCGAGGGTCTAGATGGGTTAGGTTAGGTTATATTACGATATAGACGTATATAATGTGCCCACCGAGAAGTAGGGGCCGACCCGCCAAGAATGTTGGAAAATACTACATCCGAGATGTTAGGTTCCCTTAGGTTAGGATATATAAATTTATAGACGTATATAATGTACGCACCGAGACGTACGGGAAGACACGACCGGGATTTTGTAAAACATTACCAGCGAGGGTCTAGATGGGTTTGGTTAGGTTATATTACGATATAGACGTATATAATGTGCCCACCGAGAAGTAGGGGCCAACCCACCAGGAATGTTGGAAAATACTACATCCGAGATGTTAGGTTCCCTCAGGTTAGGATATATAAAGTTATAGACGTATATAATGTTCCCACCGAGATGTACGGGTAGACACGACCGGGATATTGTAAAACATTACCAGCGAGGGTCTAGATGGGTTAGGTTAGGTTATATTACAATATGGACGTATATAATGTGCCCAACGAGAAGTAGGGGCCGACCCGCCAGGAATGTTGGAAAATACTAAATCCGAGATGTTAGGTTCCCTTAGGTTAGGGTATATAACGTTATAGACGTATATAATGTTCCCACCGAGAAGCACGGGCCGACACGACCGGGATTTTGTAAAACATTACCAGCGGGGGTCTAGATGGGTTAGGTTAGGTTATACTACGATATAGACGTATATAATGTGCCCACCGAGAAGTAGGGGCCGACCCGCCAGGAATGATGGAAAATACTACATCCGAGATGTTAGGTTCCCTTAGGTTAGGATATATAACGTTATAGACGTACATAATGTCCCCACGGCAAAGTACGGGCCGACACGACCGCAATTTTGTAAAACATTACCAGCGAGGGTCTAGATGGGTTAGGTTAGGTTATATTACAATATGGACGTATATAATGTGCCCACCGAGAAGTAGGGGCCGACCCGCCAGGAATGTTGGAAAATACTAAATCCGAGATGTTAGGTTCCGTTAGGTTATGATATATAACGTTATAGACGTATATAATGTCCCCACGCCAAAGTACGGGCCGACACGACCGGGATTTTGTAAACTATACCAGCGAGTGTCTAGATGGGTTAGATTAGGTTACATTACGATATGGACGTATATAATGTGCCCACCGAGAAGTACGGGCCGACACGACCGGCATTTTGTAAAACATTACCAGCGAGGGTCTAGATGGGTTAGGTTAGGTTATATTACGATATAGACTTGTATAATGAGCCCACCGAGAATTGGCGCCGACCCGCCAGGAATGTTGGAAAATACTACATCCGAGATGTTAGGTTCCCTTAGGTTAGGATATATAACGTTATAGACGTATATAATGTCCCCACCGAGAAGTACGGGCCGACACGACCGGGATTTAGTAGAACATTACCAGCGAGCGTCTAGATGAGTTAGGTTAGGTTATATTACGATATAGACGTAAATAATGTTCCCATCGAGAATTGGGGCCGACCCGCAAGGAATGTTGTGAAATACTACATTCGAGATTTTAGGTTGCCTTAGGTCAGGATATATAAATTTATAGACGTATATAATGTACGCACCGAGACGTACGGGAAGACATGAACGGGATTTTGTAAAACATTACCAGCGAGGGTCTAGATGGGTTAGGTTAGGTTATACTACGATATAGACGTATATAATATGCCCACCGAGAAGTAGGGGCCGACCCGCCAGGAATGTTGGAAAATACTACATCCGAGATGTTAAGTTGCCTTTGGTTAGGATATATAACGTTATAGACGTATATAATGTCCCCACGGAAAAGTACGGGCCGACACGATCGGGATTCTGTAAAACATTCCCAGCTAGGGGCTAGATGGGTTACGATAAGTTATATTACGTTATAGACGTATATAATGTTCCCACCGAGCAGTGGGGCCGACCCGCGAGGAATGTTGTGAAATACTACATTCGAGATGTTAGGTTGCCTTAGGTTAGGATATATAACGTTATAGACGTATATAATGTCCGCACCGAGACGTACGGGACGACACGACCGGGATTCTGTAAAACATTCCCAGCTAGGCGCTAGATGTGTTAGGGTAGGTTATATTACGATATAGACGTATATAATGTGCCTACCGAGCAGTGGGGCCGACCCGCCAGGAATGTTGTGAAATACAACATTCGAGATGTTAGGTTGCCTTAGGTTAGGATATATAACGTTATAGACGTATATAATGTCCGCACCGTGACGTACGGGACGACACGACCGGGATTCCGTAAAACATTCCCAGCTAGGGGCTAGATGTGTTAGGGTAGGTTATATTACGATATAGACGTATATAATGTGCCCACCGAGAAGTAGGGGCCGACCCGCCAGGAATGTTGGAAAATACTACATCCGAGATGTTAGGTTCCCTTAGGTTAGGATATATAAATTTATAGACGTATATAATGTACGCACCGAGACGTACGGGAAGACATGAACGGGATTTTGTAAAACATTACTAGCGAGGGTCTAGATGGGTTAGGTTAGGTTATACTACGATATAGACGTATATAATGTGCCCACCGAGAAGTAGGGGCCGACTCGCCAGGAATGTTGGAAAATACTACATCCGAGATGTTAGGTTCCCTTAGGTTAGGATATATAACGTTATAGAAGTATATAATGTCCCCACCGAGAAGTACGGGCCGACACGACCGGGATTTAGTAAAACATTACCAGCGAGCGTCTAGATGAGTTAGGTTAGGTTATATTACGATATAGACGTAAATAATGTTCCCATCGAGAATTGGGGCCGACCCGCAAGGAATGTTGTGAAATACTACATTCGAGATGTTAGGTTGCCTTAGGTCAGGATATATAAAGTTATAGACGTATATAATGTCCCCACGGAAAAGTACGGGCCGACACGACCGGGATTTTGTAAAACATTACCAGCGAGGGTCTAGATGGGTTTGGTTAGGTTATATTACGTTATAGACGTAAATAATGTTCCCACCGAGAAGTGGGGCCGACCCGCCAGGAATGTAGTGAAATACTACATCCGAGATGTTAAGTTGCCTTAGGTTAGGATATATCGTTATAGACGTATATAATATCCGCACCGAGACGTACGGGACGACACGAACGGAATTCTGTAAAACATTCCCAGCGAGGGTCTAGATGGGTTAGGTTAGGTTATACTGCGATATAGACGTATATAATGTGCCCACCGAGAAGTAGGGGCCGACCCGCCAGGAATGTTGGAAAATACTACATCCGAGATGTTAGGTTACCTTAGGTTAGGATAAATAACGTTATAGACGTATATAATGTTCCCACCGAGAAGCACGGGCCGACACGACCGGGATTTTGTAAAACATTACCAGCGAGGGTCTAGATGGGTTAGGTTAGGTTATACTACGATATAGACGTATATAATGTGCCCACCGCGAAGTAGGGGCCGACCCGCCAGGAATGTTGGAAAATACTACATCCGAGATGTTAGGTTCCCTTAGGTTAGGATATATAACGTTATAGACGTATATAATGTCCCCACCGAGAAGTACGGGCCGACACGACCGGGATTTAGTAAAACATTACCAGCGAGCGTCTAGATGAGTTAGGTTAGGTTATATTACGATATAGACGTAAATAATGTTCCCATCGAGAATTGGGGCCGACCCGCAAGGAATGTTGTGAAATACTACATTCGAGATTTTAGGTTGCCTTAGGTCAGGATATATAAAGTTATAGACGTATATAATGTCCCCACGGAAAAGTACGGGCCTTCACGACCGGGATTTTGTAAAACATTACCAGCGAGTGTCTAGATGGGTTAGGTTAGGTTATATTACGATATAGACGTATATAATGTGCCCACCGAGAAGTAGGGGCCGACCCGCCAGGAATGTTGGAAAATACTACATCCGAGATGTTAGGTTCCCTTATTGTTAGGATATATAAATTTATAGACGTATATAATGTACGCACCGAGACGTACGGGAAGACATGAACGGGATTTTGTAAAACATTACCAGCGAGGGTCTAGATGGGTTAGGTTAGGTTATACTACGATATAGACGTATATAATGTGCCCACCGAGAAGTAGGGGCCGACCCGCCAGGAATGTTGGAAAATACTACATCCGAGATGTTAAGCTGCCTTTGGTTAGGATATATAACGTTATAGACGTATATAATGTCCCCACGGAAAAGTACGGGCCGACACGATCGGGATTCTGTAAAACATTCCCAGCTAGGGGCTAGATGGGTTACGATAAGTTATATTACGTTATAGACGTATATAATGTTCCCACCGAGCAGTGGGGCCGACCCGCGAGGAATGTTGTGAAATACTACATTCGAGATGTTAGGTTGCCTTAGGTTAGGATATATAACGTTATAGACGTATATAATGTCCCCACCGAGAAGTACGGGCCGACACGACCGGGATTTAGTAGAACATTACCAGCGAGCGTCTAGATGAGTTAGGTTAGGTTATATTACGATATAGACGTAAATAATGTTCCCATCGAGAATTGGGGCCGACCCGCAAGGAATGTTGTGAAATACTACATTCGAGATTTTAGGTTGCCTTAGGTCAGGATATATAAAGTTATAGACGTATATAATGTCCCCACCGACAAGTATGGGCCGACACGACCGGCATTTTGTAAAACATTACCAGCGAGGGTCTAGATGGGTTAGGTTAGGTTATATTACGATATAGACGTATATAATGTGCCCACCGAGAAATAGGGGCCGACCCGCCAGGAATGTTGGAAAATACTACATCCGAGATGTTAGGTTCCCTTAGGTTAGGATATATAAATTTATAGACGTATATAATGTACGCACCGAGACGTACGGGAAGACATGAACGGGATTTTGTAAAACATTACCAGCGAGGGTCTAGATGGGTTATGTTAGGTTATACTACGATATAGACGTATATAATGTGCCCACCGAGAAGTAGGGGCCGACCCGCCAGGAATGTTGGAAAATACTACATCCGAGATTTTAAGTTGCCTTTGCTTAGGATATATAACGTTATAGACGTATATAATGTCCCCACGGAAAAGTACGGGCCGACACGACCGGGATTTTGTAAAACATTACCAGCGAGGGTCTAGATGGGTTAGGTTAGGTTATATTACGATATAGACGTATATAATGTGCCCACCGAGAAGTAGGGGCCGACCCGCCAAGAATGTTGGAAAATACTACATCCGAGATGTTAGGTTCCCTTAGGTTAGGATATATAAATTTATAGACGTATATAATGTACGCACCGAGACGTACGGGAAGACACGACCGGGATTTTGTAAAACATTACCAGCGAGGGTCTAGATGGGTTTGGTTAGGTTATATTACGATATAGACGTATATAATGTGCCCACCGAGAAGTAGGGGCCAACCCACCAGGAATGTTGGAAAATACTACATCCGAGATGTTAGGTTCCCTCAGGTTAGGATATATAAAGTTATAGACGTATATAATGTTCCCACCGAGATGTACGGGTAGACACGACCGGGATATTGTAAAACATTACCAGCGAGGGTCTAGATGGGTTAGGTTAGGTTATATTACAATATGGACGTATATAATGTGCCCACCGAGAAGTAGGGGCCGACCCGCCAGGAATGTTGGAAAATACTAAATCCGAGATGTTAGGTTCCGTTAGGTTATGATATATAACGTTATAGACGTATATAATGTCCCCACGCCAAAGTACGGGCCGACACGACCGGGATTTTGTAAACTATACCAGCGAGTGTCTAGATGGGTTAGATTAGGTTACATTACGATATGGACGTATATAATGTGCCCACCGAGAAGTACGGGCCGACACGACCGGCATTTTGTAAAACATTACCAGCGAGGGTCTAGATGGGTTAGGTTAGGTTATATTACGATATAGACTTGTATAATGAGCCCACCGAGAATTGGCGCCGACCCGCCAGGAATGTTGGAAAATACTACATCCGAGATGTTAGGTTCCCTTAGGTCAGGATATATAAATTTATAGACGTATATAATGTACGCACCGAGACGTACGGGAAGACATGAACGGGATTTTGTAAAACATTACCAGCGAGGGTCTAGATGGGTTAGGTTAGGTTATACTACGATATAGACGTATATAATATGCCCACCGAGAAGTAGGGGCCGACCCGCCAGGAATGTTGGAAAATACTACATCCGAGATGTTAAGTTGCCTTTGGTTAGGATATATAACGTTATAGACGTATATAATGTCCCCACGGAAAAGAACGGGCCGACACGATCGGGATTCTGTAAAACATTCCCAGCTAGGGGCTAGATGGGTTACGATAAGTTATATTACGTTATAGACGTATATAATGTTCCCACCGAGCAGTGGGGCCGACCCGCGAGGAATGTTGTGAAATACTACATTCGAGATGTTAGGTTGCCTTAGGTTAGGATATATAACGTTATAGACGTATATAATGTCCGCACCGAGACGTACGGGACGACACGACCGGGATTCTGTAAAACATTCCCAGCTAGGCGCTAGATGTGTTAGGGTAGGTTATATTACGATATAGACGTATATAATGTGCCTACCGAGCAGTGGGGCCGACCCGCCAGGAATGTTGTGAAATACAACATTCGAGATGTTAGGTTGCCTTAGGTTAGGATATATAACGTTATAGACGTATATAATGTCCGCACCGTGACGTACGGGACGACACGACCGGGATTCCGTAAAACATTCCCAGCTAGGGGCTAGATGTGTTAGGGTAGGTTATATTACGATATAGACGTATATAATGTGCCCACCGAGAAGTAGGGGCCGACCCGCCAGGAATGTTGGAAAATACTACATCCGAGATGTTAGGTTCCCTTAGGTTAGGATATATAAATTTATAGACGTATATAATGTACGCACCGAGACGTACGGGAAGACATGAACGGGATTTTGTAAAACATTACTAGCGAGGGTCTAGATGGGTTAGGTTAGGTTATACTACGATATAGACGTATATAATGTGCCCACCGAGAAGTAGGGGCCGACTCGCCAGGAATGTTGGAAAATACTACATCCGAGATGTTAGGTTCCCTTAGGTTAGGATATATAACGTTATAGAAGTATATAATGTCCCCACCGAGAAGTACGGGCCGACACGACCGGGATTTAGTAAAACATTACCAGCGAGCGTCTAGATGAGTTAGGTTAGGTTATATTACGATATAGACGTAAATAATGTTCCCATCGAGAATTGGGGCCGACCCGCAAGGAATGTTGTGAAATACTACATTCGAGATGTTAGGTTGCCTTAGGTCAGGATATATAAAGTTATAGACGTATATAATGTCCCCACGGAAAAGTACGGGCCGACACGACCGGGATTTTGTAAAACATTACCAGCGAGGGTCTAGATGGGTTTGGTTAGGTTATATTACGTTATAGACGTAAATAATGTTCCCACCGAGAAGTGGGGCCGACCCGCCAGGAATGTAGTGAAATACTACATCCGAGATGTTAAGTTGCCTTAGGTTAGGATATATCGTTATAGACGTATATAATATCCGCACCGAGACGTACGGGACGACACGAACGGAATTCTGTAAAACATTCCCAGCGAGGGTCTAGATGGGTTAGGTTAGGTTATACTGCGATATAGACGTATATAATGTGCCCACCGAGAAGTAGGGGCCGACCCGCCAGGAATGTTGGAAAATACTACATCCGAGATGTTAGGTTACCTTAGGTTAGGATAAATAACGTTATAGACGTATATAATGTTCCCACCGAGAAGCACGGGCCGACACGACCGGGATTTTGTAAAACATTACCAGCGAGGGTCTAGATGGGTTAGGTTAGGTTATACTACGATATAGACGTATATAATGTGCCCACCGCGAAGTAGGGGCCGACCCGCCAGGAATGTTGGAAAATACTACATCCGAGATGTTAGGTTCCCTTAGGTTAGGATATATAACGTTATAGACGTATATAATGTCCCCACCGAGAAGTACGGGCCGACACGACCGGGATTTAGTAAAACATTACCAGCGAGCGTCTAGATGAGTTAGGTTAGGTTATATTACGATATAGACGTAAATAATGTTCAAATCGAGAATTGGGGCCGACCCGCAAGGAATGTTGTGAAATACTACATTCGAGATTTTAGGTTGCCTTAGGTCAGGATATATAAAGTTATAGACGTATATAATGTCCCCACGGAAAAGTACGGGCCTTCACGACCGGGATTTTGTAAAACATTACCATCGAGTGTCTAGATGGGTTAGGTTAGGTTATATTACGATATAGACGTATATAATGTGCCCACCGAGAAGTAGGGGCCGACCCGCCAGGAATGATGGAAAATACTACATCCGAGATGTTAGGTTCCCTTAGGTTAGAATATATAACGTTATAGACGTATATAATGTCCCAACCGAGATGTACGGGTAGACACGACCGGGATTCTGTAAAACATTACCAGCGAGGGTCTAGATGGGTTAGGTTAGGTTATATTACGATATAGATGTATATAATGTGCCCACGGAGAAGCACGGGCCGACACGACCGGGATTTTGTAAAACATTACCAGCGAGGGTCTAGATGGGTTAGGTTAGGTTATATTACGATATAGACGTATATAATGTCCCCACCGAGAAGTACTGGCTGACGCGACCGGGATTTTGTAAAACATTACCAGCGAGGGTCTAGATGGGTTAGGTTAGGTTATATTACGATATAGATGTATATAATGTGCCCACCGAGAAGTTGGGGCCGACGCGCCAGGAATGTTGGAAAATACTACATTCGAGATGTTAGGTTGCCTTAGGTTAGGATATATAACGTTAAAAACGCATATAATGTCCGCACCGAGACGTACGGGCCGACACGACCGGGATTTTGTAAAACATTACCAGCGAGGGTCTAGATGGGTTAGGTTAGGTTACATTACGATATAGACGTATATAATATGCCCACCGAGAAGTAGGAGCCGACCCGCCAGGAATGTTGGAAAATACTACATCCAAGATGTTAGGTTCCCTTAGGTTAGGGTATATAACGTTATAGACTTATATAATGTCCGCACCGAGAAGTACGGGCCGACACGCCCCGGATTTTGTAAAACATTACCAGCGAGGGTCTAGATGGGTTAGGTTAGGTTATATTACGATATAGACGTATATAATGTGCCCACCGAGAAGCACGGGCCGAGTCGCCAGGAATTTTGGAAAATACTACATCGCAGATGTTAAGTTGCCTTAGGTTAGGATACGTATCGTTATAGACGTATATAATGTCCGCACCGAGACGTACGGGACGACACGAGCGGGATTTTGTAAAACATTACCAGCGAGGGTCTAGATGGGTTAGGTTAGGTTATATTACGATATAGACGTATATTATGTGCCCACCGAGAAGCACGGGCCGACACCACCGGGATTTTGTAAAACATTACCAGCGAGGGTCTAGATGGGTTAGGTTAGGTTATATTACGATATAGACGTATATAATGTCCCCACCGAGAAGTACTGGCCGACACGACCGGGATTTTGTAAAACATTACCAGCGAGGGTCTAGATGGGTTAGGTTAGGTTATATTACGATATAGATGTATATAATGTGCCCACCGAGAAGTTGGGGCCGACGCGCCAGGAATGTTGGAAAATACTACATCCGAGATGTTAGGTTGCCTTAGGTTAGGATATATAACATTATAAACGCATATAATGTCCGCACCGAGACGTACGGGCCGACAGGACCGGGATTTTGTAAAACATTACCAGCGAGGGTCTAGATGGGTTAGGTTAGGTTACATTACGATATAGACGTATATAATATGCCCACCGAGAAGTAGGAGCCGACCCGCCAGGAATGTTGGAAAATACTACATCCAAGATGTTAGGTTCCCTTAGGTTAGGGTATATAACGTTATAGACTTATATAATGTCCGCACCGAGAAGTACGGGCCGACACGCCCCGGATTTTGTAAAACATTACCAGCGAGGGTCTAGATGGGTTAGGTTAGGTTATATTACGATATAGACGTATATAATGTGCCCACCGAGGAGATGGGGCCGACCCGACAGGAATGTTGGAAAATACTACATCCGAGATGTTAAGTTGCCTTAGGTTAGGATATATAACGTTATAGGCGTATATAATGTCCCCACCGAGCAGTACGGGCCGAGACGAACGGGATTATGTAAAACATTACCAGCGAGGGTCTAGATGGGTTAGGTTAGGTTATATTACGATATAGATGTATATAATGTGCCCACCGAGAAGCACGGGCCGACACGACCGGGATTTTGTAAAACATTACCAGCGAGGGTCTAGATGGGTTAGGTTAGGTTATATTACGATATAGACGTATATAATGTCCCCACCGAGAAGTACTGGCCGACACGACCGGGATTTTGTAAAACATTACCAGCGAGGGTCTAGATGGGTTAGGTTAGGTTATATTACGATATAGACGTATATAATCTGCCCACCGAGAAGTTGGGGCCGAGTCGCCAGGAATTTTGGAAAATACTACATGGCAGATGTTAAGTTGCCTTAGGTTAGGATACGTATCGTTATAGACGTATATAATGTCCGCACCGAGACGTACGGGACGACACGAGCGGGATTTTGTAAAACATTACCAGCGAGGGTCTAGATGGGTTAGGTTAGGTTATATTACGATATAGACGTATATTATGTGCCCACCGAGAAGCACGGGCCGACACCACCGGGATTTTGTAAAACATTACCAGCGAGGGTCTAGATGGGTTAGGTTAGGTTATATTACGATATAGACGTATATAATGTCCCCACCGAGAAGTACTGGCCGACACGACCGGGATTTTGTAAAACATTACCAGCGAGGGTCTAGATGGGTTAGGTTAGGTTATATTACGATATAGATGTATATAATGTGCCCACCGAGAAGTTGGGGCCGACGCGCTAGGAATGTTGGAAAATACTACATCCGAGATGTTAGGTTGCCTTAGGTTAGGATATATAACATTATAAACGCATATAATGTCCGCACCGAGACGTACGGGCCGACAGGACCGGGATTTTGTAAAACATTACCAGCGAGGGTCTAGATGGGTTAGGTTAGGTTACATTACGATATAGACGTATATAATATGCCCACCGAGAAGTAGGAGCCGACCCGCCGGGAATGTTGGAAAATACTACATCCAAGATGTTAGGTTCCCTTAGGTTAGGGTATATAACGTTATGGACTTATATAATGTCCGCACCGAGAAGTACGGGCCGACACGCCCCGGATTTTGTAAAACATTACCAGCGAGGGTCTAGATGGGTTAGGTTAGGTTATATTACGATATAGACGTATATAATGTGCCCACCGAGGAGATGGGGCCGACCCGCCAGGAATGTTGGAAAATACTACATCCAAGATGTTAGGTTCCCTTAGGTTAGGGTATATAACGTTATAGACTTATATAATGTCCGCACCGAGAAGTACGGGCCGACACGCCCCGGATTTTGTAAAACATTACCAGCGAGGGTCTAGATGGGTTAGGTTAGGTTATATTACGATATAGACGTATATAATGTGCCCACCGAGAAGCACGGGCCGACACGACCGGGATTTTGTAAAACATTACCAGCGAGGGTCTAGATGGGTTAGGTTAGGTTATATTACGATATAGACGTATATAATCTGCCCACCGAGAAGTTGGGGCCGAGTCGCCAGGAATTTTGGAAAATACTACATCGCAGATGTTAAGTTGCCTTAGGTTAGGATACGTATCGTTATAGACGTATATAATGTCCGCACCGAGACGTACGGGACGACACGAGCGGGATTTTGTAAAACATTACCAGCGAGGGTCTAGATGGGTTAGGTTAGGTTATATTACGATATAGACGCATATTATGTGCCCACCGAGAAGCACGGGCCGACACCACCGGGATTTTGTAAAACATTACCAGCGAGGGTCTAGATGGGTTAGGTTAGGTTATATTACGATATAGACGTATATAATGTCCCCACCGAGAAGTACTGGCCGACACGACCGGGATTTTGTAAAACATTACCAGCGAGGGTCTAGATGGGTTAGGTTAGGTTATATTACGATATAGATGTATATAATGTGCCCACCGAGAAGTTGGGGCCGACGCGCCAGGAATGTTGGAAAATACTACATCCGAGATGTTAGTTTGCCTTAGGTTAGGATATATAACATTATAAACGCATATAATGTCCGCACCGAGACGTACGGGCCGACAGGACCGGGATTTTGTAAAACATTACCAGCGAGGGTCTAGATGGGTTAGGTTAGGTTACATTACGATATAGACGTATATAATATGCCCACCGAGAAGTAGGAGCCGACCCGCCAGGAATGTTGGAAAATACTACATCCAAGATGTTAGGTTCCCTTAGGTTAGGGTATATAACGTTATAGACTTATATAATGTCCGCACCGAGAAGTACGGGCCGACACGCCCCGGATTTTGTAAAACATTACCAGCGAGTGTCTAGATGGGTTAGGTTAGGTTATATTACGATATAGACGTATATAATGTGCCCACCGAGAAGATGGGGCCGACCAGCCGGGAATGTTGTGAAATACTACATCCGCGATGTTAGGTTCCCTTAGGTTAGGATATATAACATTATAGACGTATATAATGTCCGAACCGAGACGTACGGGACGACACGTACCGGGATTTTGTAAAACATTACCAGCGAGGGTCTAGATGGGTTAGGTTAGGTTATATTACGATATAGACGTATATAATGTGCCCACCGAGAAGATGGGGCCGACCCGCCAGGAATGTTGGGAAATACTACATCCGAGATGCTAAGTTGCCTTAGGTTAGGATATATAACGTTATAGACGTATATAATGTCCCCACCGAGAAGTACGCGCCGACACGCCCCGGATTTTGTAAAACATTACCAGCGAGGGTCTAGATGGGTTAGGTTAGGTTATATTACGATATAGACGTATATAATGTGCCCACCGAGAAGATGGGGCCGACCAGCCGGGAATGTTGTGAAATACTACATTCGCGATGTTAGGTTCCCTTAGGTTAGGATATATAACATTATAGACGTATATAATGTCCGAACCGAGACGTACGGGACGACACGTACCGGGATTTTGTAAAACATTACCAGCGAGGGTCTAGATGGGTTAGGTTAGGTTATATTACGATATAGACGTATATAATGTGCCCACCGAGAAGTTGGGGCCGACTAGCCAGGAATGTTGGAAAATACTACATCCCAGATGTTAAGTTGCCTTAGGTTAGGATACATAACGTTATAGACGTATATAATCTCCGCACCGAGACGTACGGGACGACACGACCGGGATTCTGTAAAACATTACCAGCGAGGGTCTAGATGGGTTAGGGTAGGTTATATTACGATATAGATGTATATAATGTGCCCACCGAGAAGTTGGGGCCGACGCGCCAGAAATGTTGGAAAATACTACATCCGAGATGTTAGGTTCCCTTAGGTTAGGGTATATAACGTTATAGACTTATATAATGTCCGCACCGAGAAGTACGGGCCGACACGCCCGGGATTTTGTAAAACATTACCAGCGAGGGTCTAGATGGGTTAGGTTAGGTTATATTACGATATGGACGTATATAATGTCCCCACCGAGAAGTACTGGCCGACACGACCGGGATTTTGTAAAACATTGCCAGCGAGGGTCTAGATGGGTTAGGTTAGGTTATATTACGATATAGACGTATATAATGTCCCCACCGAGAAGTACTGGCCGACGCGACCGGGATTTTGTAAAACATTACCAGCGAGGGTCTAGATGGGTTAGGTTAGGTTATATTACGATATAGATGTATATAATATGCCCACCGAGAAGTTGGGGCCGACGCGCCAGGAATGTTGGAAAATACTACATTCGAGATGTTAGGTTGCCTTAGGTTAGGATATATAACGTTATAAACGCATATAATGTCCGCACCGAGACGTACGGGCCGACACGACCGGGATTTTGTAAAACATTACCAGCGAGGGTCTAGATGGGTTAGGTTAGGTTACATTACGATATAGACGTATATAATATGCCCACCGAGAAGTAGGAGCCGACCCGCCAGGAATGTTGGAAAATACTACATCCAAGATGTTAGGTTCCCTTAGGTTAGGGTATGTAACGTTATAGACTTATATAATGTCCGCACCGAGAAGTACGGGCCGACACGCCCCGGATTTTGTAAAACATTACCAGCGAGGGTCTAGACGGGTGAGGTTAGGTTATATTACGGTATAGACGTATATAACGTGCCCACCGAGAAGCACGGGCCGACACGACCGGGATTTTGTCAAACATTACCAGCGAGGGTCTAGATGGGTTAGGTTAGGTTATATTACGATATAGACGTATATAATGTCCCCACCGAGAAGTACTGGCCGACACGACCGGGATTTTGTAAAACATTACCAGCGAGGGTCTAGATGGGTTAGGTTAGGTTATATTACGATATAGATGTATATAATGTGCCCACCGAGAAGCTGGGGCCGACGCGCCAGGAATGTTGGAAAATACTACATCCGAGATGTTAGGTTGCCTTAGGTTAGGATATATAACGTTATAAACGCATATAATGTCCGCACCGAGACATACGGGCCGACAGGACCGGGATTTTGTAAAACATTACCAGCGAGGGTCTAGATGGGTTAGGTTAGGTTATATTACGATATAGACGTATATAATGTGCCCACCGAGAAGATGGGGCCGACCCGCCTGGAATGTTGGAAAATACTACATCCGAGATGTTAAGTTGCCTTAGGTTAGGATATATAGCGTTATAGACGCATATAATGTCCGCACCGAGACGTACGGGCGACACGTCCGGGATTCTGTAAAACATTACCAGCCAGGGGCTAGATCGGTTGGGTTAGGTTATATTACGTTATGGACGTATATAATGTTCCCACCGAGAATTGGCGCCGACCAGCCAGGAATGTTGTGAAAGAATACATCCGCGATGTTAGGTTCCCTTAGGTTAGGATATATAAGGTTATAGACGTATATAATGTCCCCACCGAGAAGCACGGGCCGACACGACCGGAATTTTGTAAAACATTACCAGCGAGGGTCTAGATGGGTTAGGTTAGGTTATATTACGATATAGACGTATATAATGTCCCCACCGAGAAGTACTGGCCGACACGACCGGGATTTTGTAAAACATTACCAGCGAGGGTCTAGATGGGTTAGGTTAGGTTATATTACGATATAGACGTATATAATGTGCCCACCGAGAAGATGGGGCCGACCAGCCGGGAATGTTGTGAAATACTACATCCGCGATGTTAGGTTCCCTTAGGTTAGGATATATAACATTATAGACGTATATAATGTCCGAACCGAGACGTACGGGACGACACGACCGGGATTTTGTAAAACATTACCAGCGAGGGTCTAGATGGGTTAGGTTAGGTTATATTACGATATAGACGTATATAATGTGCCCACCGAGAAGATGGGGCCGACCCGCCAGGAATGTTGGGAAATATTACATCCGAGATGTTAAGTTGCCTTAGGTTAGGATATATAGCGTTATAAACGCATATAATGTCCGCACTGAGACGTACGGGCGACACGTCCGGGATTCTGTAAAACATTACCAGCGAGGGGCTAGATCGGTTGGGTTAGGTTATATTACGTTATAGAAGTATATAATGTTCCCACCGAGAAGTGCGGGCCGACCCGCCAGGAATGTTGTGAAATACTACATTCGAGATGTTAGGTAGCCTTAGGTTAGGGTATATAACGTTATAGACGTATATGATGTCCCCACCGAGAAGTACGGGCCGACAATACCGTGATTTTGTGAAACATTACCAGCGAGGGTCTAGATGGGTTAGGTTAGGTTATATTACGATATAGACGTATATAATGTTCCCACCGAGAATTGGCGCCGACCAGCCAGGAATGTTGTGAAATAATACATTCGCGATTATAGGTTCCCTTAGGTTAGGATATATAACGTTATAGACGTATATAATGTCCCCACCGAGAAGTACTGGCCGACGCGACCGGGATTTTGTAAAACATTACCAGCGAGGGTCTAGATGGGTTAGGTTAGGTTATATTACGATATAGATGTATATAATATGCCCACCGAGAAGTTGGGGCCGACGCGCCAGGAATGTTGGAAAATACTACATTCGAGATGTTAGGTTGCCTTAGGTTAGGATATATAACGTTATAAACGCATATAATGTCCGCACCGAGACGTACGGGCCGACACGACCGGGATTTTGTAAAACATTACCAGCGAGGGTCTAGATGGGTTAGGTTAGGTTACATTACGATATAGACGTATATAATATGCCCACCGAGAAGTAGGAGCCGACCCGCCAGGAATGTTGGAAAATACTACATTCAAGATGTTAGGTTCCCTTAGGTTAGGGTATGTAACGTTATAGACTTATATAATGTCCGCACCGAGAAGTACGGGCCGACACGCCCCGGATTTTGTAAAACATTACTAGCGAGGGTCTAGACGGGTTAGGTTAGGTTATATTACGATATAGACGTATATAACGTGCCCACCGAGAAGCACGGGCCGACACGACCGGGATTTTGTCAAACATTACCAGCGAGGGTCTAGATGGGTTAGGTTAGGTTATATTACGATATAGACGTATATAATGTCCCCACCGAGAAGTACTGGCCGACACGACCGGGATTTTGTAAAACATTACCAGCGAGGGTCTAGATGGGTTAGGTTAGGTTATATTACGATATAGATGTATATAATGTGCCCACCGAGAAGTTGGGGCCGACGCGCCAGGAATGTTGGAAAATACTACATCCGAGATGTTAGGTTGCCTTAGGTTAGGATATATAACGTTATAAACGCATATAATGTCCGCACCGAGACATACGGGCCGACAGGACCGGGATTTTGTAAAACATTACCAGCGAGGGTCTAGATGGGTTAGGTTAGGTTACATTACGATATAGACGTATATAATATGCCCACCGAGAAGTAGGAGCCGACCCGCCAGGAATGTTGGAAAATACTACATCCAAGATGTTAGGTTCCCTTAGGTTAGGGTATATAACGTTATAGACTTATATAATGTCCGCACCGAGAAGTACGGGCCGACACGCCCCGGATTTTGTAAAACATTACCAGCGAGGGTCTAGATGGGTTAGGTTAGGTTATATTACGATATAGACGTATATAATGTGCCCACCGAGAAGATGGGGCCGACCAGCCGGGAATGTTGTGAAATACTACATCCGCGATGTTAGGTTCCCTTAGGTTAGGATATATAACATTATAGACGTATATAATGTCCGAACCGAGACGTACGGGACGACACGACCGGGATTTTGTAAAACATTACCAGCGAGGGTCTAGATGGGTTAGGTTAGGTTATGTTACGATATAGACGTATATAATGTGCCCACCGAGAAGATGGGGCCGACCCGCCAGGAATGTTGGGAAATATTACATCCGAGATGTTAAGTTGCCTTAGGTTAGGATATATAGCGTTATAAACGCATATAATGTCCGCACTGAGACGTACGGGCGACACGTCCGGGATTCTGTAAAACATTACCAGCGAGGGGCTAGATCGGTTGGGTTAGGTTATATTACGTTATAGAAGTATATAATGTTCCCACCGAGAAGTGCGGGCCGACCCGCCAGGAATGTTGTGAAATACTACATTCGAGATGTTAGGTAGCCTAAGGTTAGGGTATATAACGTTATAGACGTATATGATGTCCCCACCGAGAAGTACGGGCCGACAAGACCGTGATTTTGTGAAACATTACCAGCGAGGGTCTAGATGGGTTAGGTTAGGTTATATTACGATATAGACGTATATAATGTTCCCACCGAGAATTGGCGCCGAGCAGCCAGGAATGTTGTGAAATAATACATTCGCGATTATAGGTTCCCTTAGGATAGGATATATAACGTTATAGACGTATATAATGTCCCCACCGAGAAGCACGGGCCGACACGACCGGGATTTTGTAAAACATTACCAGCGAGGGTCTAGATGGGTTAGGTTTGGTTATATTACGATATAGACGTATATAATGTGCCCACCGAGAAGATGGGGCCGACCTGCCAGGAATGTTGGGAAATACTACATCCGAGATGTTAAGTTGCCTTAGGTTAGGATATATAACGTTATAGACGTATATAATCTCCGCACCGAGACGTACGGGACGACACGACCGGGATTTTGTAAAACATTACCAGCGAGGGTCTAGATGGGTTAGGTTAGGTTATATTACGATATAGACGTATATAATGTGCCCACCGAGAAGATGGGGCCGACCCGCCAGGAATGTTGGAAAATACTACATCCGAGATGTTAAGTTGCCTTAGGTTAGTATATATAACGTTATAGACGTATATAATGTCCCCACCGAGAAGTACGGGCCGACACGACCGGGATTATTTAAAACATTACCAGCGAGGGTCTAGATGGGTTAGGTTAGGTTATATTACGATATAGACGTATATAATGTGCCCACCGAGAAGCACGGGCCGACACGACCGGGATTTTGTAAAACATTACCAGCGAGGGTCTAGATGGGTTAGGTTAGGTTATATTACGATATAGACGTATATAATGTCCCCACCGAGAAGTACTGGCCGACGCGACCGGGATTTTGTAAAACATTACCAGCGAGGGTCTAGATGGGTTAGGTTAGGTTATATTACGATATAGATGTATATAATGTGCCCACCGAGAAGTTGGGGCCGACGCGCCAGGAATGTTGGAAAATACTACATCCGAGATGTTAGGTTGCCTTAGGTTAGGATATATAACGTTATAAACGCATATAATGTCCGCACCGAGACATACGGGCCGACAGGACCGGGATTTTGTAAAACATTACCAGCGAGGGTCTAGATGGGTTAGGTTAGGTTACATTACGATATAGACGTATATAATATGCCCACCGAGAAGTAGGAGCCGACCCGCCAGGAATGTTGGAAAATACTACATCCAAGATGTTAGGTTCCCTTAGGTTAGGGTATATAACGTTATAGACTTATATAATGTCCGCACCGAGAAGTACGGGCCGACACGCCCCGGATTTTGTAAAACATTACCAGCGAGGGTCTAGATGGGTTAGGTTAGGTTATATTACGATATAGACGTATATAATGTGCCCACCGAGAAGATGGGGCCGACCAGCCGGGAATGTTGTGAAATACTACATCCGCGATGTTAGGTTCCCTTAGGTTAGGATATATAACATTATAGACGTATATAATGTCCGAACCGAGACGTACGGGACGACACGACCGGGATTTTGTAAAACATTACCAGCGAGGGTCTAGATGGCTTAGGTTAGGTTATATTACGATATAGACGTTTATAATGTGCCCACCGAAAAGATGGGGCCGACCCGCCAGGAATGTTGGAAAATACTACATCCAAGAAGTTAGGTTCCCTTAGGTTAGGGTATATAACGTTATAGACGTATATAATGTCCGCACCGAGAAGTACGGGCCGGCACGCCCGGGATTTTGTAAAACATTACCAGCGAGGGTCTAGATGGGTTAGGTTAGGTTATATTACGATATAGACGTATATAATGTGCCCACCGAGAAGATGGGGCCGACACGCCAGGAATGTTGTGAAAGAATACATCCGCGATGTTAGGTTCCCTTAGGTTAGGATATATAAGGTTATAGACGTATATAATGTCCCCACCGAGAAGCACGGGCCGACACGACCGGGATTTTGTAAAACATTACCAGCGAGGGTCTAGATGGGTTAGGTTAGGTTATATTACGATATAGACGTATATAATGTCCCCACCGAGAAGTACTGGCCGACGCGACCGGGATTTTGTAAAACATTACCAGCGAGGGTCTAGATGGGTTAGGTTAGGTTATATTACGATATAGATGTATATAATGTGCCCACCGAGAAGTTGGGGCCGACGCGCCAGGAATGTTGGAAAATACTACATCCGAGATGTTAGGTTGCCTTACGTTAGGATATATAACGTTATAAACGCATATAATGTCCGCACCGAGACATACGGGCCGACAGGACCGGGATTTTGTAAAACATTACCAGCGAGGGTCTAGATGGGTTAGGTTAGGTTACATTACGATATAGACGTATATAATATGCCCACCGAGAAGTAGGAGCCGACCCGCCAGGAATGTTGGAAAATACTACATCCAAGATGTTAGGTTCCCTTAGGTTAGGGTATATAACGTTATAGACTTATATAATGTCCGCACCGAGAAGTACGGGCCGACACGCCCCGGATTTTGTAAAACATTACCAGCGAGGGTCTAGATGGGTTAGGTTAGGTTATATTACGATATAGACGTATATAATGTGCCCACCGGGAAGATGGGGCCGACCCGCCAGGAATGTTGGGAAATATTACATCCGAGATGTTAAGTTGCCTTAGGTAAGGATATATAGCGTTATAAACGCATATAATGTCCGCACTGAGACGTACGGGCGACACGTCCGGGATTCTGTAAAACATTACCAGCGAGGGGCTAGATCGGTTGGGTTAGGTTATATTACGTTATAGAAGTATATAATGTTCCCACCGAGAAGTGCGGGCCGACCCGCCAGGAATGTTGTGAAATACTACATTCGAGATGTTAGGTAGCCTTAGGTTAGGGTATATAACGTTATAGACGTATATGATGTCCCCACCGAGAAGTACGGGCCGACAAGACCGTGATTTTGTGAAACATTACCAGCGAGGGTCTAGATGGGTTAGGTTAGGTTATATTACGATATAGACGTATATAATGTTCCCACCGAGAATTGGCGCCGAGCAGCCAGGAATGTTGTGAAATAATACATTCGCGATTATAGGTTCCCTTAGGATAGGATATATAACGTTATAGACGTATATAATGTCCCCACCGAGAAGCACGGGCCGACACGACCGGGATTTTGTAAAACATTACCAGCGGGGGTCTAGATGGGTTAGGTTTGGTTATATTACGATATAGACGTATATAATGTGCCCACCGAGAAGATGGGGCCGACCTGCCAGGAATGTTGGGAAATACTACATCCGAGATGTTAAGTTGCCTTAGGTTAGGATATATAACGTTATAGACGTATATAATCTCCGCACCGAGACGTACGGGACGACACGACCGGGATTTTGTAAAACATTACCAGCGAGGGTCTAGATGGGTTAGGTTAGGTTATATTACGATATAGACGTATATAATGTGCCCACCGAGAAGATGGGGCCGACCCGCCAGGAATGTTGGAAAATACTACATCCGAGATGTTAAGTTGCCTTAGGTTAGTATATATAACGTTATAGACGTATATAATGTCCCCACCGAGAAGTACGGGCCGACACGACCGGGATTATTTAAAACATTTCCAGCGAGGGTCTAGATGGGTTAGGTTAGGTTATATTACGATATAGACGTATATAATGTGCCCACCGAGAAGCACGGGCCGACACGACCGGGATTTTGTAAAACATTACCAGCGAGGGTCTAGATGGGTTAGGTTAGGTTATATTACGATATAGACGTATATAATGTCCCCACCGAGAAGTACTGGCCGACGCGACCGGGATTTTGTAAAACATTACCAGCGAGGGTCTAGATGGGTTAGGTTAGGTTATATTACGATATAGATGTATATAATGTGCCCACCGAGAAGTTGGGGCCGACGCGCCAGGAATGTTGGAAAATACTACATCCGAGATGTTAGGTTGCCTTAGGTTAGGATATATAACGTTATAAACGCATATAATGTCCGCACCGAGACATACGGGCCGACAGGACCGGGATTTTGTAAAACATTACCAGCGAGGGTCTAGATGGGTTAGGTTAGGTTACATTACGATATAGACGTATATAATATGCCCACCGAGAAGTAGGAGCCGACCCGCCAGGAATGTTGGAAAATACTACATCCAAGATGTTAGGTTCCCTTAGGTTAGGGTATATAACGTTATAGACTTATATAATGTCCGCACCGAGAAGTACGGGCCGACACGCCCCGGATTTTGTAAAACATTACCAGCGAGGGTCTAGATGGGTTAGGTTAGGTTATATTACGATATAGACGTATATAATGTGCCCACCGAGAAGATGGGGCCGACCAGCCGGGAATGTTGTGAAATACTACATCCGCGATGTTAGGTTCCCTTAGGTTAGGATATATAACATTATAGACGTATATAATGTCCGAACCGAGACGTACGGGACGACACGACCGGGATTTTGTAAAACATTACCAGCGAGGGTCTAGATGGCTTAGGTTAGGTTATATTACGATATAGACGTTTATAATGTGCCCACCGAAAAGATGGGGCCGACCCGCCAGGAATGTTGGAAAATACTACATCCAAGAAGTTAGGTTCCCTTAGGTTAGGGTATATAACGTTATAGACGTATATAATGTCCGCACCGAGAAGTACGGGCCGGCACGCCCGGGATTTTGTAAAACATTACCAGCGAGGGTCTAGATGGGTTAGGTTAGGTTATATTACGATATAGACGTATATAATGTGCCCACCGAGAAGATGGGGCCGACACGCCAGGAATGTTGTGAAAGAATACATCCGCGATGTTAGGTTCCCTTAGGTTAGGATATATAAGGTTATAGACGTATATAATGTCCCCACCGAGAAGCACGGGCCGACACGACCGGGATTTTGTAAAACATTACCAGCGAGGGTCTAGATGGGTTAGGTTAGGTTATATTACGATATAGACGTATATAATGTCCCCACCGAGAAGTACTGGCCGACGCGACCGGGATTTTGTAAAACATTACCAGCGAGGGTCTAGATGGGTTAGGTTAGGTTATATTACGATATAGATGTATATAATGTGCCCACCGAGAAGTTGGGGCCGACGCGCCAGGAATGTTGGAAAATACTACATCCGAGATGTTAGGTTGCCTTAGGTTAGGATATATAACGTTATAAACGCATATAATGTCCGCACCGAGACATACGGGCCGACAGGACCGGGATTTTGTAAAACATTACCAGCGAGGGTCTAGATGGGTTAGGTTAGGTTACATTACGATATAGACGTATATAATATGCCCACCGAGAAGTAGGAGCCGACCCGCCAGGAATGTTGGAAAATACTACATCCAAGATGTTAGGTTCCCTTAGGTTAGGGTATATAACGTTATAGACTTATATAATGTCCGCACCGAGAAGTACGGGCCGACACGCCCCGGATTTTGTAAAACATTACCAGCGAGGGTCTAGATGGGTTAGGTTAGGTTATATTACGATATAGACGTATATAATGTGCCCACCGAGAAGATGGGGCCGACCCGCCAGGAATGTTGGGAAATATTACATCCGAGATGTTAAGTTGCCTTAGGTAAGGATATATAGCGTTATAAACGCATATAATGTCCGCACTGAGACGTACGGGCGACACGTCCGGGATTCTGTAAAACATTACCAGCGAGGGGCTAGATCGGTTGGGTTAGGTTATATTACGTTATAGAAGTATATAATGTTCCCACCGAGAAGTGCGGGCCGACCCGCCAGGAATGTTGTGAAATACTACATTCGAGATGTTAGGTAGCCTTAGGTTACGGTATATAACGTTATAGACTTATATGATGTCCCCACCGAGAAGTACGGGCCGACACGACCGTGATTTTGTGAAACATTACCAGCGAGGGTCTAGATGGGTTAGGTTAGGTTATATTACGATATAGACGTATATAATGTTCCCACCGAGAATTAGCGCCGACCAGCCAGGAATGTTGTGAAATAATTCATCCGCGATTATAGGTTCCCTTAGGTTAGGATATATAACGTTATAGACGTATATAATGTCCCCACCGAGAAGCACGGGCCGACACGACCGGGATTTTGTAAAACATTACCAGCGAGGGTCTAGATGGGTTAGGTTAGGTTACATTACGATATAGACGTATATAATATGCCCACCGAGAAGTAGGAGCCGACCCGCCAGGAATGTTGGAAAATACTACATCCAAGATGTTAGGTTCCCTTAGGTTAGGGTATATAACGTTATAGACTTACATAATGTCCGCACCGAGAAGTACGGTCCGACACGCCCCGGATTTTGTAAAACATTACCAGCGAGGGTCTAGATGGGTTAGGTTAGGTTATATTACGATATAGACGTATATAATGTGCCCACCGAGAAGATGGGGCCGACCAGCCGGGAATGTTGTGAAATACTACATCCGCGATGTTAGGTTCCCTTAGGTTAGGATATATAACATTATAGACGTATATAATGTCCGAACCGAGACGTACGGGACGACACGACCGGGATTTTGTAAAACATTACCAGCGAGGGTCTAGATGGGTTAGGTTAGGTTATATTACGATATAGACGTATATAATGTGCCCACCGAGAAGATGGGGCCGACCCGCCAGGAATGTTGGGAAATATTACATCCGAGATGTTAAGTTGCCTTAGGTAAGGATATATAGCGTTATAAACGCATATAATGTCCGCACTGAGACGTACGGGCGACACGTCCGGGATTCTGTAAAACAATACCAGCGAGGGGCTAGATCGGTTGGGTTAGGTTATATTACGTTATAGAAGTATATAATGTTCCCACCGAGAAGTGCGGGCCGACCCGCCAGGAATGTTGTGAAATACTACATTCGAGATGTTAGGTAGCCTTAGGTTAGGGTATATAACGTTATAGACGTATATGATGTCCCCACCGAGAAGTACGGGCCGACACGACCGTGATTTTGTGAAACATTACCAGCGAGGGTCTAGATGGGTTAGGTTAGGTTATATTACGATATAGACGTATATAATGTTCCCACCGAGAATTGGCGCCGACCAGCCAGGAATGTTGTGAAATAATACATCCGCGATTATAGGTTCCCTTAGGTTAGGATATATAACGTTATAGACGTATATAATGTCCCCACCGAGAAGCACGGGCCGACACGACCGGGATTTTGTAAAACATTACCAGCGAGGGTCTAGATGGGTTAGGTTTGGTTATATTACGATATAGACGTATATAATGTGCCCACCGAGAAGATGGGGCCGACCTGCCAGGAATGTTGGGAAATACTACATCCGAGATGTTAAGTTGCCTTAGGTTAGGATATATAACGTTATAGACGTATATAATCTCCGCACCGAGACGTACGGGACGACACGACCGGGATTTTGTAAAACATTACCAGCGAGGGTCTAGATGGGTTAGGTTAGGTTACATTACGATATAGACGTATATAATATGCCCACCGAGAAGTAGGAGCCGACCCGCCAGGAATGTTGGAAAATACTACATCCAAGATGTTAGGTTCCCTTAGGTTAGGGTATATAACGTTATAGACTTATATAATGTCCGCACCGAGAAGTACGGGCCGACACGCCCCGGATTTTGTAAAACATTACCAGCGAGGGTCTAGATGGGTTAGGTTGGGTTATATTACGATATAGACGTATATAATGTGCCCACCGAGAAGATGGGGCCGACCAGCCGGGAATGTTGTGAAATACTACATCCGCGATGTTAGGTTCCCTTAGGTTAGGATATATAACATTATAGACGTATATAATGTCCGAACCGAGACGTACGGGACGACACGACCGGGATTTTGTAAAACATTACCAGCGAGGGTCTAGATGGGTTAGGTTAGGTTATATTACGATATAGACGTATATAATGTGCCCACCGAGAAGATGGGGCCGACCCGCCAGGAATGTTGGGAAATACTACATCCGAGATGTTAAGTTGCCTTAGGTTAGGATATATAACGTTATAGACGTATATAATCTCCGCACCGAGACGTACGGGACGACACGACCGGGATTTTGTAGAAAAATTACCAGCGAGGGTCTAGATGGGTTAGGTTAGGTTATATTACGATATAGACGTATATAATGTGCCCACCGAGAAGATGGGGCCGACCCGCCAGGAATGTTGGAAAATACTACATCCGAGATGTTAAGTTGCCTTAGGTTAGAATATATAACGTTATAGACGTATATAATGTCCCCACCGAGAAGTACGGGCCGGCACGACCGGGATTTTGTAAAACATTACCAGCGAGGGTCTAGATGGGTTAGGTTAGGTTATATTACGATATAGATGTATATAATGTGCCCACCGAGAAGCACGGGCCGACACGACCGGGATTATGTAAAACATTACCCGCGAGGGTCTAGATGGGTTAGGTTAGGTTATATTACGATATAGATGTATATAATGTGCCCACCGAGAAGCACGGGCCGACACGACCTGGATTTTGTAAAACATTACCAGCGAGGGTCTAGATGGGTTAGGTTAGGTTATATTACGATATAGACGTATATAATCTGCCCACCGAGAAGTTGGGGCCGACTCGCCATGAATTTTGGAAAATACTACATCCCAGATGTTAAGTTGCCTTAGGTTAGGATACGTAACGTTATAGACGTATATAATGTCCGCTCCGAGACGTACGGGACGACACGACCGGGATTTTGTAAAACATTACCAGCGAGGGTCTAGATGGGTTAGGTTAGGTTATACTACGATATAGACGTATATTATGTGCCCACCGGGAACATGGGGCCCACCCGCCAGGAATGTTGGAAAATACTACATCCGAGATGTTAAGTTGCCTTAGGTTAGGATATATAACGTTATAGACGTATATAATGTTCCCACCGAGAAGTACGGGCCGGCACGACCGGGATTTTGTAAAACATTACCAGCGAGGGTCTAGATGGGTTAGGTTAGGTTACATTACGATATAGACGTATATAATATGCCCACCGAGAAGTAGGAGCCGACCCGCCAGGAATGTTGGAAAATACTACATCCAAGATGTTAGGTTCCCTTAGGTTAGGGTATATAACGTTATAGACTTATATAATGTCCGCACCGAGAAGTACGGGCCGACACGCCCCGGATTTTGTAAAACATTACCAGCGAGGGTCTAGATGGGTTAGGTTAGGTTATATTACGATATAGACGTATATAATGTGCCCACCGAGAAGATGGGGCCGACCAGCCGGGAATGTTGTGAAATACTACATCCACGATGTTAGGTTCCCTTAGGTTAGGATATATAACATTATAGACGTATATAATGTCCGAACCGAGACGTACGGGACGACACGACCGGGATTTTGTAAAACATTACCAGCGAGGGTCTAGATGGGTTAGGTTAGGTTATATTACGATATAGACGTATATAATGTGCCCACCGAGAAGATGGGGCCGACCCGCCAGGAATGTTGGGAAATATTACATCCGAGATGTTAAGTTGCCTTAGGTTAGGATATATAGCGTTATAAACGCATATAATGTCCGCACTGAGACGTACGGGCGACACGTCCGGGATTCTGTAAAACATTACCAGCGAGGGGCTAGATCGGTTGGGTTAGGTTATATTACGTTATAGAAGTATATAATGTTCCCACCGAGAAGTGCGGGCCGACCCGCCAGGAATGTTGTGAAATACTACATTCGAGATGTTAGGTAGCCTTAGGTTAGGGTATATAACGTTATAGACGTATATGATGTCCCCACCGAGAAGTACGGGCCGACACGACCGTGATTTTGTGAAACATTACCAGCGAGGGTCTAGATGGGTTAGGTTAGGTTATATTACGATATAGACGTGTATAATGTTCCCACCGAGAATTGGCGCCGACCAGCCAGGAATGTTGTGAAATAATACATCCGCCATTATAGGTTCCCTTAGGTTAGGATATATAACGTTATAGACGTATATAATGTCCCCACCGAGAAGCACGGGCCGACACGACCGGGATTTTGTAAAACATTACCAGCGAGGGTCTATATGGGTTAGGTTTGGTTATATTACGATATAGACGTATATAATGTGCCCACCGAGAAGATGGGGCCGACCTGCCAGGAATGTTGGGAAATAGTACATCCGAGATGTTAAGTTGCCTTAGGTTATGATATATAACGTTATAGACGTATATAATCTCCGCACCGAGACGTACGGGACGACACGACCGGGATTTTGTAAAAAAATTACCAGCGAGGGTCTAGATGGGTTAGGTTAGGTTATATTACGATATAGACGTATATAATGTGCCCACCGAGAAGATGGGGCCGACCCGCCAGGAATGTTGGAAAATACTACATCCGAGATGTTAAGTTGCCTTAGGTTAGAATATATAACGTTATAGACGTATATAATGTCCCCACCGAGAAGTACGGGCCGACACGACCGGGATTATGTAAAACATTACCAGCGAGGGTCTAGATGGGTTAGGTTAGGTTATATTACGATATAGATGTATATAATGTGCCCACCGAGAAGCACGGGCCGACACGACCGGGATTTTGTAAAACATTACCAGCGAGGGTCTAGATGGGTTAGGTTAGGTTATATTACGATATAGACGTATATAATGTCCCCACCGAGAAGTACTGGCCGACACGACCGGGTTTTTGTAAAACATTACCAGCGAGGGTCTAGATGGGTTAGGTTAGGTTATATTACGATATAGATGTATATAATCTGCCCACCGAGAAGTTGGGGCCGACTCGCCAGGAATTTTGGAAAATACTACATCCCAGATGTTAAGTTGCCTTAGGTTAGGATACGTAACGTTATAGACGTATATAATGTCCGCTCCGAGACGTACGGGACGACACGACCGGGATTTTGTAAAACATTACCAGCGAGGGTCTAGATGGGTTAGGTTAGGTTATACTACGATATAGACGTATATTATGTGCCCACCGAGAACATGGGGCCCACCCGCCAGGAATGTTGGAAAATACTACATCCGAGATGTTAAGTTGGCTTAGGTTAGGATATATAACGTTATAGACGTATATAATGTCCCCACCGAGAAGTACGGGCCGGCACGACCGGGATTCTGTAAAACATTACCAGCGAGGGTCTAGATGGGTTAGGTTAGGTTATATTACGATATAGACGTATATAATATGCCCACCGAGAAGTTGGGGCCGACGCGCCAGGAATGTTGGAAAATACTACATCCG
Organism: Xylocopa violacea; assembly: GCA_963969225.1. Lineage (NCBI taxonomy): Eukaryota > Metazoa > Arthropoda > Insecta > Hymenoptera > Apidae > Xylocopa > Xylocopa violacea. Next base: position 1,661,092 of record CAXAJV010000732.1, on the reverse strand, counting down.
AGGTGTTAGGTTGCCTTAGGTTAGGATATATAACGTTATAAACGCATATAATGTCCGCACCGAGACGTACGGGCCGACACGACCGGGATTTTGTAAAACATTACCAGCGAGGGTCTAGATGGGTTAGGTTATGTTATATTACGATATAGACGTATATTATGTGCCCACCGAGAACATGGGGCCGACCCGCCAGGAATGTTGGAAAATACTACATCCAAGATGTTAGGTTCCCTTAGGTTAGGGTATATAACGTTATAGACTTATATAATGTCCGCACCGAGAAGTACGGGCCGACACGCCCCGGATTTTGTAAAACATTACCAGCGAGGTTCTAGATGGGTTAGGTTAGGTTATATTACGATATAGACGTATATAATGTGCCCACCGAGGAGATGTGGCCGACCAGCCGGGAATGTTGTGAAATACTACATCCGCGATGTTAGGTTCCCTTAGGTTAGGATATATAACATTATAGACGTATATAATGTCCGAACCGAGACGTACGGGACGACACGACCGGGATTTTGTAACACATTACCAGCGAGGGTCTAGATGGGTTAGGTTAGGTTATATTACGATATAGACGTATATAATGTGCCCACCGAGAAGATGGGGCCGACCCGCCAGGAATGTTGGGAAATATTACATCCGAGATGTTAAGTTGCCTTAGGTTAGGATATATAGCGTTATAAACGCATATAATGTCCGCACTGAGACGTACGGACGACACGTCCGGGATTCTGTAAAACATTACCAGCGAGGGGCTAGATCGGTTGGGTTAGGTTATATTACGTTATAGAAGTATATAATGTTCCCACCGAGAAGTGCGGGCCGACCCGCCAGGAATGTTGTGAAATACTACATTCGAGATGTTAGGTAGCCTTAGGTTAGGGTATATAACGTTATAGACGTATATGATGTCCCCACCGAGAAGTACGGGCCGACAGGACCGTGATTTTGTGAAACTCTTCCAGCGAGGGTCTAGATGGGTTAGGTTAGGTTATATTACGATATAGACGTATATAATGTTCCCACCGAGAATTGGCGCCGACCAGCCAGGAATGTTGTGAAATAATACATCCGCGATTATAGGTTCCCTTAGGTTAGGATATATAACGTTATAGACGTATATAATGTCCCCACCGAGAAGCACGGGCCGACACGACCGGGATTTTGTAAAACATTACCAGCGAGGGTCTATATGGGTTAGGTTTGGTTATATTACGATATAGACGTATATAATGTGCCCACCGAGAAGATGGGGCCGACCTGCCAGGAATGTTGGGAAATACTACATCCGAGATGTTAAGTTGCCTTGGGTTAGGATATATAACGTTATAGACGTATATAATCTCCGCACCGAGACGTACGGGACGACACGACCGGGATTTTGTAAAAAAATTACCAGCGAGTGTCTAGATGGGTTAGGTTAGGTTATATTACGATATAGACGTATATAATGTGCCCACCGAGAAGATGGGGCCGACCCGCCAGGAATGTTGGAAAATACTACATCCGAGATGTTAAGTTGCCTTAGGTTAGAATATATAACGTTATAGACGTATATAATGTCCCCACCGAGAAGTACGGGCCGACACGACCGGGATTATATAAAACATTACCAGCGAGGGTCTAGATGGGTTAGGTTAGGTTATATTACGATATAGATGTATATAATGTGCCCACCGAGAAGCACGGGCCGACACGACCGGGATTTTGTAAAACATTACCAGCGAGGGTCTAGATGGGTTAGGTTAGGTTATACTACGATATAGACGTATATTATGTGCCCACCGAGAACATGGGGCCCACCCGCCAGGAATGTTGGAAAATACTACATCCGAGATGTTAAGTTGCCTTAGGTTAGGATATATAACGTTATAGACGTATATAATGTCCCCACCGAGAAGTACGGGCCGGCACGACCGGGATTCTGTAAAACATTACCAGCGAGGGTCTAGATGGGTTAGGTTAGGTTATATTACGATATAGACGTATATAATGTGCCCACCGAGAAGTTGGGGCCGACTCGCCAGGAATGTTGGAAAATACTACATCCCAGATGTTAAGTTGCCTTAGGTTAGGATACATAACGTTATAGACGTATATAATCTCCGCACCGAGACGTACGGGACGACACGACCGGGATTCTGTAAAACATTACCAGCGAGGGTCTAGATGGGTTAGGTTAGGTTATATTACGATATAGATGTATATAATGTGCCCACCGAGAAGTTGGGGCCGACGCGCCAGGAATGTTGGAAAATACTACATCCCAGATGTTAAGTTGCCTTAGGTTAGGATACGTAACGTTATAGACGTATATAATGTCCGCACCGAGACGTACGGGACGACTTGACCGGGATTTTGTAAAACATTACCAGCGAGGGTCTAGATGGGTTAGGTTATGTTATATTACGATATAGACGTATATTATGTGCCCACCGAGAACATGGGGCCGACACGACCGGGATTTTGTAAAACATTACCAGCGAGGGTCTAGATGGGTTAGGTTAGGTTATATTACGATATAGACGTATATAATGTCCCCAGCGAGAAGTACTGGCCGACACGACCGGGATTTTGTAAAACATTACCAGCGAGGGTCTAGATGGGTTAGGTTAGGTTATATTATGATATAGACGTATATAATCTGCCCACCGAGAAGTTGGGGCCGACTCGCCAGGAATTTTGGAAAATACTACATCCCAAATGTTAAGTTGCCTTAGGTTAGGATACGTAACGTTATAGACGTATATAATGTCCGCACCGAGACGTACGGGACGACTTGACCGCGATATTGTAAAACATTACCAGCGAGGGTCTAGATGGGTTAGGTTAGGTTATATTACAATATAGACGTATATAATGTCCCCACCGAGAAGTACTGGCCGACACGACCGGGATTTTGTAAAACATTACCAGCGAGTGTCTAGATTTGTTAGGTTAGGTTATATTACGATATAGATGTATATAATGTGCCCACCGAGAAGCACGGGCCGACACGACCGGGATTTTGTAAAACATTACCAGCGAGGGTCTAGATGGGTTAGGTTAGGTTATATTACGATATAGACGTATATAATGTCCCCACCGAGAAGTACTGGCCGACACGACCGGGATTTTGTAAAACATTACCAGCGAGGGTCTAGATGGGTTAGGTTAGGTTATATTACGATATAGATGTATATAATGTGCCCACCGAGAAGTTGGGGCCGACGCGCCAGGAATGTTGGAAAATACTACATCCGAGATGTTAGGTTGCCTTGGGTTAGGATATATAACGTTATAAACGCATATAATGTCCGCACCGAGACGTACGAGCCGACACGACCGGAATTTTGTAAAACATTACCAGCGAGGGTCTAGATGGGTTAGGTTAGGTTACATTACGATATAGACGTATATAATGTGCCCACCGAAAAGATGGGGCCGACCAGCCGGGAATGTTGTGAAATACTACATCCGCGATGTTAGGTTCCCTTAGGTTAGGATATATAACATTATAGACGTATATAATGTCCGAACCGAGACGTAAGGGGCGACACGACCGGGATTTTGTAAAACATTACCAGCGAGGGTCTAGATGTGTTAGGTTAGGTTATATTACGATATAGACGTATATAATGTGCCCACCGAGAAGATGGGGCCGACCCGCCAGGAATGTTGGAAAATAATACATCCAAGAAGTTAGGTTCCCTTAGGTTAGGGTATATAACGTTATAGACGTATACAATGTCCGCACCGAGAAGTACGGGCCGGCACGCCCGGGATTTTGTAAAACATTACCAGCGAGGGTCTAGGTGGGTTAGGTTAGGTTATACTACGATATAGACGTATATAATGTGCCCACCGAGAAGATGGGGCCGACACGCCAGGAATGTTGGAAAATACTACATCCGAGATGTTAAGTTGCCTTAGGTTAGGATATATAACGTTATAGACGTATATAATGTCCCCACCGAGAAGCACGGGCCGACACGACCGGGATTTTGTAAAACATTACCAGCGAGGGTCTATATGGGTTAGGTTTGGTTATATTACGATATAGACGTATATAATGTGCCCACCGAGAAGATGGGGCCGACCTGCCAGGAATGTTGGGAAATACTACATCCGAGATGTTAAGTTGCCTTAGGTTAGGATATATAACGTTATAGACGTATATAATCTCCGCACCGAGACGTACGGGACGACACGACCGGGATTTTGTAAAAAAATTACCAGCGAGGGTCTAGATGGGTTAGGTTAGGTTATATTACGATATAGACGTATATAATGTGCCCACCGAGAAGATGGGGCCGACCCGCCAGGAATGTTGGAAAATACTACATCCGAGATGTTAAGTTGCCTTAGGTTAGAATATATAACGTTATAGACGTATATAATGTCCCCACCGAGAAGTACGGGCCGACACGACCGGGATTATGTAAAACATTACCAGCGAGGGTCTAGATGGGTTAGGTTAGGTTATATTACGATATAGATGTATATAATGTGCCCACCGAGAAGCACGGGCCGACACGACCGGGATTTTGTAAAACATTACCAGCGAGGGTCTAGATGGGTTAGGTTAGGTTATATTACGATATACACGTATATAATGTGCCCTCCGAGAAGATGGGGCCGACCAGCCGGGAATGTTGTGAAATACTACATTCGCGATGTTAGGTTCCCTTAGGTTAGGATATATAACATTATAGACGTATATAATGTCCGAACCGAGACGTACGGGACGACACGACCGGGATTTTGTAAAACATTACCAGCGAGGGTCTAGATGGGTTAGGTTAGGTTATATTACGATATAGACGTATATAATGTGCCCACCGAGAAGATGGGGCCGACCCGCCAGGAATGTTGGGAAATATTACATCCGAGATGTTAAGTTGCCTTAGGTTAGGATATATAGCGTTATAAACGCATATAATGTCCGCACTGAGACGTACGGGCGACACGTCCGGGATTCTGTAAAACATTACCAGCGAGGGGCTAGATCGGTTGGGTTAGGTTATATTACGTTATAGAAGTATATAATGTTCCCACCGAGAAGTGCGGGCCGACCCGCCAGGAATGTTGTGAAATACTACATTCGAGATGTTAGGTAGCCTTAGGTTAGGGTATATAACGTTATAGACGTATATGATGTCCACACCGAGAAGTACGGACCGACACGACCGTGATTTTGTGAAACATTACCAGCGAGGGTCTAGATTGGTTAGGTTAGGTTATATTACGATATAGACGTATATAATGTTCCCACCGAGAATTGGCGCCGACCAGCCAGGAATGTTGTGAAATAATACATCCGCCATTATAGGTTCCCTTAGGTTAGGATATATAACGTTATAGACGTATATAATGTCCCCACCGAGAAGCACGGGCCGACACGACCGGGATTTTGTAAAACATTACCAGCGAGGGTCTATATGGGTTAGGTTTGGTTATATTACGATATAGATGTATATAATGTGCCCACCGAGAAGCACGGGCCGACACGACCGGGATTTTGTAAAACATTACCAGCGAGGGTCTAGATGGGTTAGGTTAGGTTATACTACGATATAGACGTATATTATGTGCCCACCGAGAACATGGGGCCCACCCGCCAGGAATGTTGGGAAATACTACATCCGAGATGTTAAGTTGCCTTAGGTTAGGATATATAGCGTTATAGACGCATATAATGTCCGCACCGAGACGTACGGGCGACACGTCCGGGATTCTGTAAAACATTACCAGCCAGGGGCTAGATCGGTTGGGTTAGGTTATATTACGTTATGGACGTATATAATGTTCCCACCGAGAATTGGCGCCGACCAGCCAGGAATGTTGTGAAATAATACATCCGCGATGTTAGGTTCTCTTAGGTTAGGAGATATAAGGTTATAGACGTATATAATGTCCCCACCGAGAAGCACGGGCCGACACGACCGGGATTTTGTAAAACATTACCAGCGAGGGTCTAGATGGGTTAGGTTAGGTTATATTACGATATAGACGTATATAATGTGCCCACCGAGAAGTTGGGGCCGACGCGCCAGGAATGTTGGAAAATACTACATCCGAGATGTTAGGTTGCCTTAGGTTAGGATATATAACGTTATAAACGCATATAATGTCCGCACCGAGACGTACGAGCCGACATGGCCGGGATTTTGTAAAACATTACCAGCGAGGGTCTAGATGGGATAGGTTAGGTTACATTACGATATAGACGTATATAATATGCCCACCGAGAAGTAGGAGCCGACCCGCCAGGAATGTTGGAAAATACTACATCCAAGATGTTAGGTTCCCTTAGGTTAGGGTATGTAACGTTATAGACTTATATAATGTCCGCACCGAGAAGTACGGGCCGACACGCCCCGGATTTTGTAAAACATTACCAGCGAGGGTCTAGACGGGTTAGGGTAGGTTATATTACGACATAGACGTATATAACGTGCCCACCGAGAAGCACGGGCCGACACGACCGGGATTTTGTAAAACATTACCAGCGAGGGTCTAGATGGGTTAGGTTAGGTTATATTACGATATAGACGTATATAATGTCCCCACCGAGAAGTACTGGCCGACGCGACCGGGATTTTGTAAAACATTACCAGCGAGAGTCTAGATGGGTTAGGTTAGGTTATATTACGATATAGATGTATATAATGTGCCCACCGAGAAGTTGGGGCCGACGCGCCAGGAATGTTGGAAAATACTACATTCGAGATGTTAGGTTGCCTTAGGTTAGGATATATAACGTTATAAACGCATATAATATCCGCACCGAGTCGTACGGGCCGACACGACCGGCATTTTGTAAAACATTACCAGCGAGGGTCTAGATGGGTTAGGTTAGGTTACATTACGATATAGACGTATATAATATGCCCACCGAGAAGTAGGAGCCGACCCGCCAGGAATGTTGGAAAATACTACATCCAAGCTGTTAGGTTCCCTTAGGTTAGGGTATGTAACGTTATAGACTTATATAATGTCCGCACCGAGAAGTACGGGCCGACACGCCCCGGATTTTGTAAAACATTACCAGCGAGGGTCTAGACGGGTTAGGTTAGGTTATATTACGATATAGACGTATATAACGTGCCCACCGAGAAGCACGGGCCGACACGACCGGGATTTGGTCAAACATTACCAGCGAGGGTCTAGATGGGTTAGGTTAGGTTATATTACGATATAGACGTATATAATGTCCCCACCGAGAAGTACTGGCCGACACGACCGGGATTTTGTAAAACATTACCAGCGAGGGTCTAGATGGGTTAGGTTAGGTTATATTACGATATAGATGTATATAATGTGCCCACCGAGAAGTTGGGGCCGACGCGCCAGGAATGTTGGAAAATACTACATCCGAGATGTTAGGTTGCCTTAGGTTAGGATATAATACGTTATAAACGCATATAATGTCCGCACCGAGACGTACGGGCCGACAGGACCGGGATTTTGTAAAACATTACCAGCGAGGGTCTAGATGGGTTAAGTTAGGTTACATTACGATATAGACGTATATAATATGCCCACCGAGAAGTAGGAGCCGACCCGCCAGGAATGTTGGAAAATACTACATCCAAGATGTTAGGTTCCCTTAGGTTAGGGTATATAACGTTATAGACTTATATAATGTCCGCACCGAGAAGTACGGGCCGACACGCCCCGGATTTTATAAAACATTACCAGCGAGGGTCTAGATGGGTTAGGTTAGGTTATATTATGAAATAGACGTATATAATGTGCCCACCGAGAAGATGGGGCCGACACGCCAGGAATGTTGGAAAATACTACATCCGAGATGTTAAGTTGCCTTAGGTTACGATATATAACGTTATAGACGTATACAATGTCCCCACCGAGAAGTACGGGCCGACACGACCGGGATTTTGTAAAACATTACCAGCGAGGTTCTAGATGGGTTAGGTTAGGTTATATTACGATATAGATGTACATAATGTGCCCACCGAGAAGTTGGGGCCGACCCGCCAGGAATGTTGGAAAATACTACATCCGAGATGTTAAGTTGCCTTAGGTTAGGATATATAGCGTTATAGACGCATATAATGTCCGCACCGAGACGTGCGGGCGACACGTCCGGGATTCTGTAAAACATTACCAGCCTGGGGCTAGATCGGTTGGGTTAGGTTATATTACGTTATGGACGTATATAATGTTCCCACCGAGAATTGGCGCCGACCAGCCAGGAATGTTGTGAAATAATACATCCGCCATTATAGGTTCCCTTAGGTTAGGATATATAACGTTATAGACGTATATAATGTCCCCACCGAGAAGCACGGGCCGACACGACCGGGATTTTGTAAAACATTACCAGCGAGGGTCTATATGGGTTAGGTTTGGTTATATTACGATATAGACGTATATAATGTGCCCACCGAGAAGATGGGGCCGACCTGCCAGGAATGTTGGGAAATACTACATCCGAGATGTTAAGTTGCCTTAGGTTAGGATATATAACGTTATAGACGTATATAATCTCCGCACCGAGACGTACGGGACGACACGACCGGGATTTTGTAAAAAAATTACCAGCGAGGGTCTAGATGGGTTAGGTTAGGTTATATTACGATATAGACGTATATAATGTGCCCACCGAGAAGATGGGGCCGACCCGCCAGGAATGTTGGAAAATACTACATCCGAGATGTTAAGTTGCCTTAGGTTAGAATATATAACGTTATAGACGTATATAATGTCCCCACCGAGAAGTACGGGCCGACACGACCGGGATTATGTAAAACATTACCAGCGAGGGTCTAGATGGGTTAGGTTAGGTTATATTACGATATAGATGTATATAATGTGCCCACCGAGAAGCACGGGCCGACACGACCGGGATTTTGTAAAACATTACCAGCGAGGGTCTAGATGGGTTAGGTTAGGTTATATTACGATATAGACGTATATAATGTGCCCACCGAGAAGATGGGGCCGACCCGCCAGGAATGTTGGGAAATATTACATCCGAGATGTTAAGTTGCCTTAGGTTAGGATATATAGCGTTATAAACGCATATAATGTCCGCACTGAGACGTACGGGCGACACGTCCGGGATTCTGTAAAACATTACCAGCGAGGGGCTAGATCGGTTGGGTTAGGTTATATTACGTTATAGAAGTATATAATGTTCCCACCGAGAAGTGCGGGCCGACCCGCCAGGAATGTTGTGAAATACTACATTCGAGATGTTAGGTAGCCTTAGGTTAGGGTATATAACGTTATAGACGTATATGATGTCCACACCGAGAAGTACGGACCGACACGACCGTGATTTTGTGAAACATTACCAGCGAGGGTCTAGATGGGTTAGGTTAGGTTATATTACGATATAGACGTATATAATGTTCCCACCGAGAATTGGCGCCGACCAGCCAGGAATGTTGTGAAATAATACATCCGCCATTATAGGTTCCCTTAGGTTAGGATATATAACGTTATAGACGTATATAATGTCCCCACCGAGAAGCACGGGCCGACACGACCGGGATTTTGTAAAACATTACCAGCGAGGGTCTATATGGGTTAGGTGTGGTTATATTACGATATAGATGTATATAATGTGCCCACCGAGAAGCACGGGCCGACACGACCGGGATTTTGTAAAACATTACCAGCGAGGGTCTAGATGGGTTAGGTTAGGTTATACTACGATATAGACGTATATTATGTGCCCACCGAGAACATGGGGCCCACCCGCCAGGAATGTTGGGAAATACTACATCCGAGATGTTAAGTTGCCTTAGGTTAGGATATATAGCGTTATAGACGCATATAATGTCCGCACCGAGACGTACGGGCGACACGTCCGGGATTCTGTAAAACATTACCAGCCAGGGGCTAGATCGGTTGGGTTAGGTTATATTACGTTATGGACGTATATAATGTTCCCACCGAGAATTGGCGCCGACCAGCCAGGAATGTTGTGAAATAATACATCCGCGATGTTAGGTTCTCTTAGGTTAGGAGATATAAGGTTATAGACGTATATAATGTCCCCACCGAGAAGCACGGGCCGACACGACCGGGATTTTGTAAAACATTACCAGCGAGGGTCTAGATGGGTTAGGTTAGGTTATATTACGATATAGACGTATATAATGTGCCCACCGAGAAGTTGGGGCCGACGCGCCAGGAATGTTGGAAAATACTACATCCGAGATGTTAGGTTGCCTTAGGTTAGGATATATAACGTTATAAACGCATATAATGTCCGCACCGAGACGTACGAGCCGACATGGCCGGGATTTTGTAAAACATTACCAGCGAGGGTCTAGATGGGATAGGTTAGGTTACATTACGATATAGACGTATATAATATGCCCACCGAGAAGTAGGAGCCGACCCGCCAGGAATGTTGGAAAATACTACATCCAAGATGTTAGGTTCCCTTAGGTTAGGGTATGTAACGTTATAGACTTATATAATGTCCGCACCGAGAAGTACGGGCCGACACGCCCCGGATTTTGTAAAACATTACCAGCGAGGGTCTAGACGGGTTAGGGTAGGTTATATTACGATATAGACGTATATAACGTGCCCACCGAGAAGCACGGGCCGACACGACCGGGATTTTGTAAAACATTACCAGCGAGGGTCTAGATGGGTTAGGTTAGGTTATATTACGATATAGACGTATATAATGTCCCCACCGAGAAGTACTGGCCGACGCGACCGGGATTTTGTAAAACATTACCAGCGAGAGTCTAGATGGGTTAGGTTAGGTTATATTACGATATAGATGTATATAATGTGCCCACCGAGAAGTTGGGGCCGACGCGCCAGGAATGTTGGAAAATACTACATTCGAGATGTTAGGTTGCCTTAGGTTAGGATATATAACGTTATAAACGCATATAATATCCGCACCGAGTCGTACGGGCCGACACGACCGGCATTTTGTAAAACATTACCAGCGAGGGTCTAGATGGGTTAGGTTAGGTTACATTACGATATAGACGTATATAATATGCCCACCGAGAAGTAGGAGCCGACCCGCCAGGAATGTTGGAAAATACTACATCCAAGATGTTAGGTTCCCTTAGGTTAGGGTATGTAACGTTATAGACTTATATAATGTCCGCACCGAGAAGTACGGGCCGACACGCCCCGGATTTTGTAAAACATTACCAGCGAGGGTCTAGACGGGTTAGGTTAGGTTATATTACGATATAGACGTATATAACGTGCCCACCGAGAAGCACGGGCCGACACGACCGGGATTTGGTCAAACATTACCAGCGAGGGTCTAGATGGGTTAGGTTAGGTTATATTACGATATAGACGTATATAATGTCCCCACCGAGAAGTACTGGCCGACACGACCGGGATTTTGTAAAACATTACCAGCGAGGGTCTAGATGGGTTAGGTTAGGTTATATTACGATATAGATGTATATAATGTGCCCACCGAGAAGTTGGGGCCGACGCGCCAGGAATGTTGGAAAATACTACATCCGAGATGTTAGGTTGCCTTAGGTTAGGATATATAACGTTATAAACGCATATAATGTCCGCACCGAGACGTACGGGCCGACAGGACCGGGATTTTGTAAAACATTACCAGCGAGGGTCTAGATGGGTTAAGTTAGGTTACATTACGATATAGACGTATATAATATGCCCACCGAGAAGTAGGAGCCGACCCGCCAGGAATGTTGGAAAATACTACATCCAAGATGTTAGGTTCCCTTAGGTTAGGGTATATAACGTTATAGACTTATATAATGTCCGCACCGAGAAGTACGGGCCGACACGCCCCGGATTTTATAAAACATTACCAGCGAGGGTCTAGATGGGTTAGGTTAGGTTATATTATGAAATAGACGTATATAATGTGCCCACCGAGAAGATGGGGCCGACACGCCAGGAATGTTGGAAAATACTACATCCGAGATGTTAAGTTGCCTTAGGTTACGATATATAACGTTATAGACGTATACAATGTCCCCACCGAGAAGTACGGGCCGACACGACCGGGATTTTGTAAAACATTACCAGCGAGGTTCTAGATGGGTTAGGTTAGGTTATATTACGATATAGATGTACATAATGTGCCCACCGAGAAGTTGGGGCCGACCCGCCAGGAATGTTGGAAAATACTACATCCGAGATGTTAAGTTGCCTTAGGTTAGGATATATAGCGTTATAGACGCATATAATGTCCGCACCGAGACGTGCGGGCGACACGTCCGGGATTCTGTAAAACATTACCAGCCAGGGGCTAGATCGGTTGGGTTAGGTTATATTACGTTATGGACGTATATAATGTTCCCACCGAGAATTGGCGCCGACCAGCCAGGAATGTTGTGAAAGAATACATCCGCGATGTTAGGTTCCCTTAGGTTAGGATATATAAGGTTATAGACGTATATAATGTCCCCACCGAGAAGTACTGGCCGACACGACCGGGATTTTGTAAAACATTACCAGCGAGGGGCTAGATGGGTTAGGTTAGGTTATACTACGATATAGACGTATATTATGTGCCCACCGGGAACATGGGGTCCACCCGCCAGGAATGTTGGAAAATACTACATCCGAGATGTTAGGTTGCCTTAGGTTAGGATATATAACGTTATAAACGCATATAATGTCCGCACCGAGACGTACGGGCCGACACGACCGGGATTTTGTAAAACATTACCAGCGAGGGTCTAGATGGGTTAGGTTAGGTTACATTACGATATAGACGTATATAATATGCCCACCGAGAAGTAGGAGCCGACCCGCCAGGAATGTTGGAAAATACTACATCCAAGATGTTAGGTTCCCCTAGGTTAGGGTATATAACGTTATAGACTTATATAATGTCCGCACCGAGAAGTACGGGCCGACACGCCCCGGATTTTGTAAAACATTACCAGCGAGGGTCTAGATGGGTTAGGTTAGGTTATATTACGATATACACGTATATAATGTGCCCACCGAGAAGTACTGGCCGACACGACCGGGATTTTGTAAAACATTACCAGCGAGGGTCTAGATGGGTTAGGTTAGGTTATATTACGATATAGATGTATATAATGTGCCCACCGAGAAGTTGGGGCCGACGCGCCAGGAATGTTGGAAAATACTACATCCGAGATGTTAGGTTGCCTTAGGTTAGGATATATAACGTTATAAACGCATATAATGTCCGCACCGAGACGTACGGGCCGACCCGCCAGGAATGTTGGGAAATATTACATCCGAGATGTTAAGTTGCCTTAGGTTAGGATATATAGCGTTATAAACGCATATAATGTCCGCACTGAGACGTACGGGCGACACGTCCGGGATTCTGTAAAACATTACCAGCGAGGGGCTAGATCGGTTGGGTTAGGTTATATTACGTTATAGAAGTATATAATGTTCCCACCGAGAAGTGCGGGCCGACCCGCCAGGAATGTTGTGAAATACTACATTCGAGATGTTAGGTAGCCTTAGGTTAGGGTATATAACGTTATAGACGTATATGATGTCCACACCGAGAAGTACGGGCCGACACGACCGTGATTTTGTGAAACATTACCAGCGAGGGTCTAGATGGGTTAGGTTAGGTTATATTACGATATAGACGTATATAATGTTCCCACCGAGAATTGGCGCCGACCAGCCAGGAATGTTGTGAAATAATACATCCGCCATTATAGGTTCCCTTAGGTTAGGATATATAACGTTATAGACGTATATAATGTCCCCACCGAGAAGCACGGGCCGACACGACCGGGATTTTGTAAAACATTACCAGCGAGGGTCTATATGGGTTAGGTTTGGTTATATTACGATATAGACGTATATAATGTGCCCACCGAGAAGATGGGGCCGACCTGCCAGGAATGTTGGGAAATACTACATCCGAGATGTTAAGTTGCCTTAGGTTAGGATATATAACGTTATAGACGTATATAATCTCCGCACCGAGACGTACGGGACGACACGACCGGGATTTTGTAAAAAAATTACCAGCGAGGGTCTAGATGGGTTAGGTTAGGTTATATTACGATATAGACGTATATAATGTGCCCACCGAGAAGATGGGGCCGACCCGCCAGGAATGTTGGAAAATACTACATCCGAGATGTTAAGTTGCCTTAGGTTAGAATATATAACGTTATAGACGTATATAATGTCCCCACCGAGAAGTACGGGCCGACACGACCGGGATTATGTAAAACATTACCAGCGAGGGTCTAGATGGGTTAGGTTAGGTTATATTACGATATAGATGTATATAATGTGCCCACCGAGAAGCACGGGCCGACACGACCGGGATTTTGTAAAACATTACCAGCGAGGGTCTAGATGGGTTAGGTTAGGTTATATTACGATATAGACGTATATAATGTGCCCACCGAGAAGTTGGGGCCGACGCGCCAGGAATGTTGGAAAATACTACATCCGAGATGTTAGGTTGCCTTAGGTTAGGATATATAACGTTATAAACGCATATAATGTCCGCACCGAGACGTACGAGCCGACATGGCCGGGATTTTGTAAAACATTACCAGCGAGGGTCTAGATGGGATAGGTTAGGTTACATTACGATATAGACGTATATAATATGCCCACCGAGAAGTAGGAGCCGACCCGCCAGGAATGTTGGAAAATACTACATCCAAGATGTTAGGTTCCCTTAGGTTAGGGTATGTAACGTTATAGACTTATATAATGTCCGCACCGAGAAGTACGGGCCGACACGCCCCGGATTTTGTAAAACATTACCAGCGAGGGTCTAGACGGGTTAGGGTAGGTTATATTACGATATAGACGTATATAACGTGCCCACCGAGAAGCACGGGCCGACACGACCGGGATTTTGTAAAACATTACCAGCGAGGGTCTAGATGGGTTAGGTTAGGTTATATTACGATATAGACGTATATAATGTCCCCACCGAGAAGTACTGGCCGACGCGACCGGGATTTTGTAAAACATTACCAGCGAGAGTCTAGATGGGTTAGGTTAGGTTATATTACGATATAGATGTATATAATGTGCCCACCGAGAAGTTGGGGCCGACGCGCCAGGAATGTTGGAAAATACTACATTCGAGATGTTAGGTTGCCTTAGGTTAGGATATATAACGTTATAAACGCATATAATATCCGCACCGAGTCGTACGGGCCGACACGACCGGCATTTTGTAAAACATTACCAGCGAGGGTCTAGATGGGTTAGGTTAGGTTACATTACGATATAGACGTATATAATATGCCCACCGAGAAGTAGGAGCCGACCCGCCAGGAATGTTGGAAAATACTACATCCAAGATGTTAGGTTCCCTTAGGTTAGGGTATGTAACGTTATAGACTTATATAATGTCCGCACCGAGAAGTACGGGCCGACACGCCCCGGATTTTGTAAAACATTACCAGCGAGGGTCTAGACGGGTTAGGTTAGGTTATATTACGATATAGACGTATATAACGTGCCCACCGAGAAGCACGGGCCGACACGACCGGGATTTGGTCAAACATTACCAGCGAGGGTCTAGATGGGTTAGGTTAGGTTATATTACGATATAGACGTATATAATGTCCCCACCGAGAAGTACTGGCCGACACGACCGGGATTTTGTAAAACATTACCAGCGAGGGTCTAGATGGGTTAGGTTAGGTTATATTACGATATAGATGTATATAATGTGCCCACCGAGAAGTTGGGGCCGACGCGCCAGGAATGTTGGAAAATACTACATCCGAGATGTTAGGTTGCCTTAGGTTAGGATATATAACGTTATAAACGCATATAATGTCCGCACCGAGACGTACGGGCCGACAGGACCGGGATTTTGTAAAACATTACCAGCGAGGGTCTAGATGGGTTAAGTTAGGTTACATTACGATATAGACGTATATAATATGCCCACCGAGAAGTAGGAGCCGACCCGCCAGGAATGTTGGAAAATACTACATCCAAGATGTTAGGTTCCCTTAGGTTAGGGTATATAACGTTATAGACTTATATAATGTCCGCACCGAGAAGTACGGGCCGACACGCCCCGGATTTTATAAAACATTACCAGCGAGGGTCTAGATGGGTTAGGTTAGGTTATATTATGAAATAGACGTATATAATGTGCCCACCGAGAAGATGGGGCCGACACGCCAGGAATGTTGGAAAATACTACATCCGAGATGTTAAGTTGCCTTAGGTTACGATATATAACGTTATAGACGTATACAATGTCCCCACCGAGAAGTACGGGCCGACACGACCGGGATTTTGTAAAACATTACCAGCGAGGTTCTAGATGGGTTAGGTTAGGTTATATTACGATATAGATGTACATAATGTGCCCACCGAGAAGTTGGGGCCGACCCGCCAGGAATGTTGGAAAATACTACATCCGAGATGTTAAGTTGCCTTAGGTTAGGATATATAGCGTTATAGACGCATATAATGTCCGCACCGAGACGTGCGGGCGACACGTCCGGGATTCTGTAAAACATTACCAGCCAGGGGCTAGATCGGTTGGGTTAGGTTATATTACGTTATGGACGTATATAATGTTCCCACCGAGAATTGGCGCCGACCAGCCAGGAATGTTGTGAAAGAATACATCCGCGATGTTAGGTTCCCTTAGGTTAGGATATATAAGGTTATAGACGTATATAATGTCCCCACCGAGAAGTACTGGCCGACACGACCGGGATTTTGTAAAACATTACCAGCGAGGGGCTAGATGGGTTAGGTTAGGTTATACTACGATATAGACGTATATTATGTGCCCACCGGGAACATGGGGTCCACCCGCCAGGAATGTTGGAAAATACTACATCCGAGATGTTAGGTTGCCTTAGGTTAGGATATATAACGTTATAAACGCATATAATGTCCGCACCGAGACGTACGGGCCGACACGACCGGGATTTTGTAAAACATTACCAGCGAGGGTCTAGATGGGTTAGGTTAGGTTACATTACGATATAGACGTATATAATATGCCCACCGAGAAGTAGGAGCCGACCCGCCAGGAATGTTGGAAAATACTACATCCAAGATGTTAGGTTCCCCTAGGTTAGGGTATATAACGTTATAGACTTATATAATGTCCGCACCGAGAAGTACGGGCCGACACGCCCCGGATTTTGTAAAACATTACCAGCGAGGGTCTAGATGGGTTAGGTTAGGTTATATTACGATATACACGTATATAATGTGCCCACCGAGAAGATGGGGCCGACCAGCCGGGAATGTTGTGAAATACTACATCCGCGATGTTAGGTTCCCTTAGGTTAGGATATATAACATTATAGACGTATATAATGTCCGAACCGAGACGTACGGGACGACACGACCGGGATTTTGTAAAACATTACCAGCGAGGGTCTAGATGGGTTAGGTTAGGTTATATTACGATATAGACGTATATAATGTGCCCACCGAGAAGATGGGGCCGACCCGCCAGGAATGTTGGGAAATATTACATCCGAGATGTTAAGTTGCCTTAGGTTAGGATATATAGCGTTATAAACGCATATAATGTCCGCACTGAGACGTACGGGCGACACGTCCGGGATTCTGTAAAACATTACCAGCGAGGGGCTAGATCGGTTGGGTTAGGTTATATTACGTTATAGAAGTATATAATGTTCCCACCGAGAAGTGCGGGCCGACCCGCCAGGAATGTTGTGAAATACTACATTCGAGATGTTAGGTAGCCTTAGGTTAGGGTATATAACGTTATAGACGTATATGATGTCCACACCGAGAAGTACGGGCCGACACGACCGTGATTTTGTGAAACATTACCAGCGAGGGTCTAGATGGGTTAGGTTAGGTTATATTACGATATAGACGTATATAATGTTCCCACCGAGAATTGGCGCCGACCAGCCAGGAATGTTGTGAAATAATACATCCGCCATTATAGGTTCCCTTAGGTTAGGATATATAACGTTATAGACGTATATAATGTCCCCACCGAGAAGCACGGGCCGACACGACCGGGATTTTGTAAAACATTACCAGCGAGGGTCTATATGGGTTAGGTTTGGTTATATTACGATATAGACGTATATAATGTGCCCACCGAGAAGATGGGGCCGACCTGCCAGGAATGTTGGGAAATACTACATCCGAGATGTTAAGTTGCCTTAGGTTAGGATATATAACGTTATAGACGTATATAATCTCCGCACCGAGACGTACGGGACGACACGACCGGGATTTTGTAAAAAAATTACCAGCGAGGGTCTAGATGGGTTAGGTTAGGTTATATTACGATATAGACGTATATAATGTGCCCACCGAGAAGATGGGGCCGACCCGCCAGGAATGTTGGAAAATACTACATCCGAGATGTTAAGTTGCCTTAGGTTAGAATATATAACGTTATAGACGTATATAATGTCCCCACCGAGAAGTACGGGCCGACACGACCGGGATTATGTAAAACATTACCAGCGAGGGTCTAGATGGGTTAGGTTAGGTTATATTACGATATAGATGTATATAATGTGCCCACCGAGAAGCACGGGCCGACACGACCGGGATTTTGTAAAACATTACCAGCGAGGGTCTAGATGGGTTAGGTTAGGTTATATTACGATATACACGTATATAATGTGCCCTCCGAGAAGATGGGGCCGACCAGCCGGGAATGTTGTGAAATACTACATTCGCGTTGTTAGGTTCCCTTAGGTTAGGATATATAACATTATAGACGTATATAATGTCCGAACCGAGACGTACGGGACGACACGACCGGGATTTTGTAAAACATTACCAGCGAGGGTCTAGATGGGTTAGGTTAGGTTATATTACGATATAGACGTATATAATGTGCCCACCGAGAAGATGGGGCCGACCCGCCAGGAATGTTGGGAAATATTACATCCGAGATGTTAAGTTGCCTTAGGTTAGGATATATAGCGTTATAAACGCATATAATGTCCGCACTGAGACGTACGGGCGACACGTCCGGGATTCTGTAAAACATTACCAGCGAGGGGCTAGATCGGTTGGGTTAGGTTATATTACGATATAGATGTATATAATGTGCCCACCGAGAAGTTGGGGCCGACGCGCCAGGAATGTTGGAAAATACTACATTCGAGATGTTAGGTTGCCTTAGGTTAGGATATATAACGTTATAAACGCATATAATATCCGCACCGAGTCGTACGGGCCGACACGACCGGCATTTTGTAAAACATTACCAGCGAGGGTCTAGATGGGTTAGGTTAGGTTACATTACGATATAGACGTATATAATATGCCCACCGAGAAGTAGGAGCCGACCCGCCAGGAATGTTGGAAAATACTACATCCAAGATGTTAGGTTCCCTTAGGTTAGGGTATGTAACGTTATAGACTTATATAATGTCCGCACCGAGAAGTACGGGCCGACACGCCCCGGATTTTGTAAAACATTACCAGCGAGGGTCTAGACGGGTTAGGTTAGGTTATATTACGATATAGACGTATATAACGTGCCCACCGAGAAGCACGGGCCGACACGACCGGGATTTGGTCAAACATTACCAGCGAGGGTCTAGATGGGTTAGGTTAGGTTATATTACGATATAGACGTATATAATGTCCCCACCGAGAAGTACTGGCCGACACGACCGGGATTTTGTAAAACATTACCAGCGAGGGTCTAGATGGGTTAGGTTAGGTTATATTACGATATAGATGTATATAATGTGCCCACCGAGAAGTTGGGGCCGACGCGCCAGGAATGTTGGAAAATACTACATCCGAGATGTTAGGTTGCCTTAGGTTAGGATATATAACGTTATAAACGCATATAATGTCCGCACCGAGACGTACGGGCCGACAGGACCGGGATTTTGTAAAACATTACCAGCGAGGGTCTAGATGGGTTAAGTTAGGTTACATTACGATATAGACGTATATAATATGCCCACCGAGAAGTAGGAGCCGACCCGCCAGGAATGTTGGAAAATACTACATCCAAGATGTTAGGTTCCCTTAGGTTAGGGTATATAACGTTATAGACTTATATAATGTCCGCACCGAGAAGTACGGGCCGACACGCCCCGGATTTTATAAAACATTACCAGCGAGGGTCTAGATGGGTTAGGTTAGGTTATATTATGAAATAGACGTATATAATGTGCCCACCGAGAAGATGGGGCCGACACGCCAGGAATGTTGGAAAATACTACATCCGAGATGTTAAGTTGCCTTAGGTTACGATATATAACGTTATAGACGTATACAATGTCCCCACCGAGAAGTACGGGCCGACACGACCGGGATTTTGTAAAACATTACCAGCGAGGTTCTAGATGGGTTAGGTTAGGTTATATTACGATATAGATGTACATAATGTGCCCACCGAGAAGTTGGGGCCGACCCGCCAGGAATGTTGGAAAATACTACATCCGAGATGTTAAGTTGCCTTAGGTTAGGATATATAGCGTTATAGACGCATATAATGTCCGCACCGAGACGTGCGGGCGACACGTCCGGGATTCTGTAAAACATTACCAGCCAGGGGCTAGATCGGTTGGGTTAGGTTATATTACGTTATGGACGTATATAATGTTCCCACCGAGAATTGGCGCCGACCAGCCAGGAATGTTGTGAAAGAATACATCCGCGATGTTAGGTTCCCTTAGGTTAGGATATATAAGGTTATAGACGTATATAATGTCCCCACCGAGAAGCACGGGCCGACACGACCGGGATTTTGTAAAACATTACCAGCGAGGGTCTAGATGGGTTAGGTTAGGTTATATTACGATATAGACGTATATAATGTACCCACCGAGAAGTACTGGCCGATACGACCGGGATTTTGTAAAACATTACCAGCGAGGGTCTAGATGGGTTAGGTTAGGTTATATTACGATATAGACGTATATAATGTGACCACCGAGAAGTTGGGGCCGACTCGCCAGGAATGTTGGAAAATACTACATCCCAGATGTTAAGTTGCCTTAGGTTAGGATACATAACGTTATAGACGTATATAATCTCCGCACAGAGACGTACGGGACGACACGACCGGGATTCTGTAAAACATTACCAGCGAGGGTCTAGATGGGTTAGGTTAGGTTATATTACGATATAGATGTATATAATGTGCCCACCGAGAAGTTGGGGCCGACCCGCCAGGAATGTTGGAAAATACTACATCCGAGATGTTAAGATGCGTTAGATTAGGATATATAGCGTTATAGACGCATATAATGTCCGCACCGAGACGTAGGGCGACACGTCCGGGATTCTGTAAAACATTACCAGCCAGGGGCTAGATCGGTTGGGTTAGGTTATATTACGTTATGGACGTATATAATGTTCCCACCGAGAATTGGCGCCGACCAGCCAGGAATGTTGTGAAACAATACATCCGCGATGTTAGGTTCCCTTAGGTTAGGAGATATAAGGTTATAGACGTATATAATGTCCCCACCGAGAAGCACGGGCCGACACGACCGAGATTTTGTAAAACATTACCAGCGAGGGTCTAGATGGGTTAGGTTAGGTTATATTACGATATAGACGTATATAATGTCCCCACCGAGAAGTACTGACCGACACGACCGGGATTTTGTAAAACATTACCAGCGAGGGTCTAGATGGGTTAGGTTAGGTTATATTACGATATAGACGTATATAATGTGCCCACCGAGAAGTTGGGGCCGACGCGCCAGGAATGTTGGAAAATACTACATCCGAGATGTTAGGTTGCCTTAGGTTAGGATATATAACGTTATAAACGCATATAATGTCCGCACCGAGACGTACGAGCCGACATGGCCGGGATTTTGTAAAACATTACCAGCGAGGGTCTAGATGGGTTAGGTTAGGTTATATTACGATATAGACGTATATAATGTCCCCACCGAGAAGTACTGGCCGACGCGACCGGGATTTTGTAAAACATTACCAGCGAGGGTCTAGATGGGTTAGGTTAAGTTATATTACGATATAGACGTATATAATGTCCCCACCGAGAAGTACTGGCCGACGCGACCGGGATTTTGTAAAACATTACCAGCGAGAGTCTAGATGGGTTAGGTTAGGTTATATTACGATATAGATGTATATAATGTGCCCACCGAGAAGTTGGGGCCGACGCGCCAGGAATGTTGGAAAATACTACATTCGAGATGTTAGGTTGCCTTAGGTTAGGATATATAACGTTATAAACGCATATAATATCCGCACCGAGTCGTACGGGCCGACACGACCGGCATTTTGTAAAACATTACCAGCGAGGGTCTAGATGGGTTAGGTTAGGTTACATTACGATATAGACGTATATAATATGCCCACCGAGAAGTAGGAGCCGACCCGCCAGGGATGTTGGAAAATACTACATCCAAGATGTTAGGTTCCCTTAGGTTAGGGTATGTAACGTTATAGACTTATATAATGTCCGCACCGAGAAGTACGGGCCGACACGCCCCGGATTTTGTAAAACATTACCAGCGAGGGTCTAGACGGGTTAGGTTAGGTTATATTACGATATAGACGTATATAACGTGCCCACCGAGAAGCACGGGCCGACACGACCGGGATTTGGTCAAACATTACCAGCGAGGGTCTAGATGGGTTAGGTTAGGTTATATTACGATATATACGTATATAATGTCCCCACCGAGAAGTACTGGCCGACACGACCGGGATTTTGTAAAACATTACCAGCGAGGGTCTAGATGGGTTAGGTTAGGTTATATTACGATATAGATGTATATAATGTGCCCACCGAGAAGTTGGGGCCGACGCGCCAGGAATGTTGGAAAATACTACATCCGAGATGTTAGGTTGCCTTAGGTTAGGATATATAACGTTATAAACGCATATAATGTCCGCACCGAGACGTACGGGCCGACAGGACCGGGATTTTGTAAAACATTACCAGCGAGGGTCTAGATGGGTTAAGTTAGGTTACATTACGATATAGACGTATATAATATGCCCACCGAGAAGTAGGAGCCGACCCGCCAGGAATGTTGGAAAATACTACATCCAAGATGTTAGGTTCCCTTAGGTTAGGGTATATAACGTTATAGACTTATATAATGTCCGCACTGAGAAGTACGGGCCGACACGCCCCGGATTTTGTAAAACATTACCAGCGAGGGTCTAGATGGGTTAGGTTAGGTTATATTACGATATAGACGTATATAATGTGCCCACCGAGAAGATGGGGCCGACACGCCAGGAATGTTGGAAAATACTACATCCGAGATGTTAAGTTGCCTTAGGTTACGATATATAACGTTATAGACGTATACAATGTCCCCACCGAGAAGTACGGGCCGACACGACCGGGATTTTGTAAAACATTACCAGCGAGGTTCTAGATGGGTTAGGTTAGGTTATATTACGATATAGATGTACATAATGTGCCCACCGAGAAGTTGGGGCCGACCCGCCAGGAATGTTGGAAAATACTACATCCGAGATGTTAAGTTGCCTTAGGTTAGGATATATAGCGTTATAGACGCATATAATGTCCGCACCGAGACGTACGGGCGACACGTCCGGGATTCTGTAAAACATTACCAGCCAGGGGCTAGATCGGTTGGGTTAGGTTATATTACGTTATGGACGTATATAATGTTCCCACCGAGAATTGGCGCCGACCAGCCAGGAATGTTGTGAAAGAATACATCCGCGATGTTAGGTTCCCTTAGGTTAGGATATATAACGTTATAAACGCATATAATGTCCGCACCGAGACGTACGGGCCGACAGGACCGGGATTTTGTAAAACATTACCAGCGAGGGTCTAGATGGGTTAAGTTAGGTTACATTACGATATAGACGTATATAATATGCCCACCGAGAAGTAGGAGCCGACCCGCCAGGAATGTTGGAAAATACTACATCCAAGATGTTAGGTTCCCTTAGGTTAGGGTATATAACGTTATAGACTTATATAATGTCCGCACCGAGAAGTACGGGCCGACACGCCCCGGATTTTATAAAACATTACCAGCGAGGGTCTAGATGGGTTAGGTTAGGTTATATTATGATATAGACGTATATAATGTGCCCACCGAGAAGATGGGGCCGACACGCCAGGAATGTTGGAAAATACTACATCCGAGATGTTAAGTTGCCTTAGGTTAGGATATATAGCGTTATAGACGCATATAATGTCCGCACCGAGACGTACGGGCGACACGTCCGGGATTCTGTAAAACATTACCAGCCAGGGGCTAGATCGGTTGGGTTAGGTTATATTACGTTATGGACGTATATAATGTTCCCACCGAGAATTGGCGCCGACCAGCCAGGAATGTTGTGAAAGAATACATCCGCGATGTTAGGTTCCCTTAGGTTAGGATATATAACGTTATAAACGCATATAATGTCCGCACCGAGACGTACGGGCCGACAGGACCGGGATTTTGTAAAACATTACCAATGAGGGTCTAGATGGGTTAAGTTAGGTTACATTACGATATAGACGTATATAATATGCCCACCGAGAAGTAGGAGCCGACCCGCCAGGAATGTTGGAAAATACTACATCCAAGATGTTAGGTTCCCTTAGGTTAGGGTATATAACGTTATAGACTTATATAATGTCCGCACCGAGAAGTACGGGCCGACACGCCCCGGATTTTGTAAAACATTACCAGCGAGGGTCTAGATGGGTTAGGTTAGGTTATATTACGATATAGACGTATATAATGTGCCCACCGAGAAGATGGGGCCGACACGCCAGGAATGTTGGAAAATACTACATCCGAGATGTTAAGTTGCCTTAGGTTACGATATATAACGTTATAGACGTATACAATGTCCCCACCGAGAAGTACGGGCCGACACGACCGGGATTTTGTAAAACATTACCAGCGAGGTTCTAGATGGGTTAGGTTAGGTTATATTACGATATAGATGTACATAATGTGCCCACCGAGAAGTTGGGGCCGACCCGCCAGGAATGTTGGAAAATACTACATCCGAGATGTTAAGTTGCCTTAGGTTAGGATATATAGCGTTATAGACGCATATAATGTCCGCACCGAGACGTACGGGCGACACGTCCGGGATTCTGTAAAACATTACCAGCCAGGGGCTAGATCGGTTGGGTTAGGTTATATTACGTTATGGACGTATATAATGTTCCCACCGAGAATTGGCGCCGACCAGCCAGGAATGTTGTGAAAGAATACATCCGCGATGTTAGGTTCCCTTAGGTTAGGATATATAACGTTATAAACGCATATAATGTCCGCACCGAGACGTACGGGCCGACAGGACCGGGATTTTGTAAAACATTACCAGCGAGGGTCTAGATGGGTTAAATTAGGTTACATTACGATATAGACGTATATAATATGCCCACCGAGAAGTAGGAGCCGACCCGCCAGGAATGTTGGAAAATACTACATCCAAGATGTTAGGTTCCCTTAGGTTAGGGTATATAACGTTATAGACTTATATAATGTCCGCACCGAGAAGTACGGGCCGACACGCCCCGGATTTTGTAAAACATTACCAGCGAGGGTCTAGATGGGTTAGGTTAGGTTATATTACGATATAGACGTATATAATGTGCCCACCGAGAAGATGGGGCCGACACGCAAGGAATGTTGGAAAATACTACATCCGAGATGTTAAGTTGCCTTAGGTTACGATATATAACGTTATAGACGTATACAATGTCCCCACCGAGAAGTACGGGCCGACACGACCGGGATTTTGTAAAACATTACCAGCGAGGTTCTAGATGGGTAGGGTTAGGTTATATTACGATATAGATGTACATAATGTGCCCACCGAGAAGTTGGGGCCGACCCGCCAGGAATGTTGGAAAATACTACATCCGAGATGTTAAGTTGCCTTAGGTTATGATATATAGCGTTATAGACGCATATAATGTCCGCACCGAGACGTGCGGGCGACACGTCCGGGATTCTGTAAAACATTACCAGCCAGGGGCTAGATCGGTTGGGTTAGGTTATATTACGTTATGGACGTATATAATGTTCCCACCGAGAATTGGCGCCGACCAGCCAGGAATGTTGTGAAAGAATACATCCGCGATGTTAGGTTCCCTTAGGTTAGGATATATAAGGTTATAGACGTATATAATGTCCCCACCGAGAAGCACGGGCCGACACGACCGGGATTTTGTAAAACATTACCAGCGAGGGTCTAGATGGGTTAGGTTAGGTTATATTACGATATAGACGTATATAATGTGCCCACCGAGAAGTACTGGCCGACACGACCGGGATTTTGTAAAACATTACCAGCGAGGGTCTAGATGGGTTAGGTTAGGTTATATTACGATATAGACGTATATAATGTGACCACCGAGAAGTTGGGGCCGACTCGCCAGGAATGTTGGAAAATACTACATCCCAGATGTTAAGTTGCCTTAGGTTAGGATACATAACGTTATAGACGTATATAATCTCCGCACCGAGACGTACGGGACGACACGACCGGGATTCTGTAAAACATTACCAGCGAGGGTCTAGATGGGTTAGGTTAGGTTATATTACGATATAGATGTATATAATGTGCCCACCGAGAAGTTGGGGCCGACGCGCCAGGAATGTTGGAAAATACTACATCCGAGATGTTAGGTTGCCTTAGGTTAGGATATATAACGTTATAAACGCATATAATGTCCGCACCGAGACGTACGGGCCGACACGACCGGGATTTTGTAAAACATTACCAGCGAGGGTCTAGATGGGTTAGGTTAGGTTACATTACGATATAGACGTATATAATATGCCCACCGAGAAGTAGGAGCCGACCCGCCAGGAATGTTGGAAAATACTACATCCAAGATGTTAGGTTCCCTTAGGTTAGGGTATATAACATTATAGACGTATATAATGTCCGAATCGAGACGTACGGGACGACACGACCGGGATTTTGTAAAACATTACCAGCGAGGGTCTAGATGGGTTAGGTTAGGTTATATTACGATATAGATGTATATAATGTGCCCACCGAGAAGCACGGGCCGACACGACCGGGATTTTGTAAAACATTACCAGCGAGGGTCTAGATGGGTTAGGTTAGGTTATATTACGATATAGACGTATATAATGTCCCCACCGAGAAGTACTGGCCGACACGACCGGGATTTTGTAAAACATTACCAGCGAGGGTCTAGATGGGTTAGGTTAGGTTATATTACGATATAGATGTATATAATGTGCCCACCGAGAAGCACGGGCCGACACGACCGGGATTTTGTAAAACATTACCAGCGAGGGTCTAGATGGGATAGGTTAGGTTACATTACGATATAGACGTATATAATATGCCCACCGAGAAGTAGGAGCCGACCCGCCAGGAATGTTGGAAAATACTACATCCAAGATGTTAGGTTCCCTTAGGTTAGGGTATGTAACGTTATAGACTTATATAATGTCCGCACCGAGAAGTACGGGCCGACACGCCCCGGATTTTGTAAAACATTACCAGCGAGGGTCTAGACGGGTTAGGTTAGGTTATATTACGATATAGACGTATATAACGTGCCCACCGAGAAGCACGGGCCGACACGACCGGGATTTTGTAAAACATTACCAGCGAGGGTCTAGATGGGTTAGGTTAGGTTATATTACGATATAGACGTATATAATGTCCCCACCGAGAAGTACTGGCCGACGCGACCGGGATTTTGTAAAACATTACCAGCGAGAGTCTAGATGGGTTAGGTTAGGTTATATTACGATATAGATGTATATAATGTGCCCACCGAGAAGTTGGGGCCGACGCGCCAGGAATGTTGGAAAATACTACATTCGAGATGTTAGGTTGCCTTAGGTTAGGATATATAACGTTATAAACGCATATAATATCCGCACCGAGTCGTACGGGCCGACACGACCGGCATTTTGTAAAACATTACCAGCGAGGGTCTAGATGGGTTAGGTTAGGTTACATTACGATATAGACGTATATAATATGCCCACCGAGAAGTAGGAGCCGACCCGCCAGGAATGTTGGAAAATACTACATCCAAGATGTTAGGTTCCCTTAGGTTAGGGTATGTAACGTTATAGACTTATATAATGTCCGCACCGAGAAGTACGGGCCGACACGCCCCGGATTTTGTAAAACATTACCAGCGAGGGTCTAGACGGGTTAGGTTAGGTTATATTACGATATAGACGCATATAACGTGCCCACCGAGAAGCACGGGCCGACACGACCGGGATTTGGTCAAACATTACCAGCGAGGGTCTAGATGGGTTAGGTTAGGTTATATTACGATATATACGTATATAATGTCCCCACCGAGAAGTACTGGCCGACACGACCGGGATTTTGTAAAACATTACCAGCGAGGGTCTAGATGGGTTAGGTTAGGTTATATTACGATATAGATGTATATAATGTGCCCACCGAGAAGTTGGGGCCGACGCGCCAGGAATGTTGGAAAATACTACATCCGAGATGTTAGGTTGCCTTAGGTTAGGATATATAACGTTATAAACGCATATAATGTCCGCACCGAGACGTACGGGCCGACAGGACCGGGATTTTGTAAAACATTACCAGCGAGGGTCTAGATGGGTTAAGTTAGGTTACATTACGATATAGACGTATATAATATGCCCACCGAGAAGTAGGAGCCGACCCGCCAGGAATGTTGGAAAATACTACATCCAAGATGTTAGGTTCCCTTAGGTTAGGGTATATAACGTTATAGACTTATATAATGTCCGCACCGAGAAGTACGGGCCGACACGCCCCGGATTTTGTAAAACATTACCAGCGAGGGTCTAGATGGGTTAGGTTAGGTTATATTACGATATAGACGTATATAATGTGCCCACCGAGAAGATGGGGCCGACACGCCAGGAATGTTGGAAAATACTACATCCGAGATGTTAAGTTGCCTTAGGTTACGATATATAACGTTATAGACGTATACAATGTCCCCACCGAGAAGTACGGGCCGACACGACCGGGATTTTGTAAAACATTACCAGCGAGGTTCTAGATGGGTTAGGTTAGGTTATATTACGATATAGATGTACATAATGTGCCCACCGAGAAGTTGGGGCCGACCCGCCAGGAATGTTGGAAAATACTACATCCGAGATGTTAAGTTGCCTTAGGTTAGGATATATAGCGTTATAGACGCATATAATGTCCGCACCGAGACGTACGGGCGACACGTCCGGGATTCTGTAAAACATTACCAGCCAGGGGCTAGATCGGTTGGGTTAGGTTATATTACGTTATGGACGTATATAATGTTCCCACCGAGAATTGGCGCCGACCAGACAGGAATGTTGTGAAAGAATACATCCGCGATGTTAGGTTCCCTTAGGTTAGGATATATAACGTTATAAACGCATATAATGTCCGCACCGAGACGTACGGGCCGACAGGACCGGGATTTTGTAAAACATTACCAGCGAGGGTCTAGATGGGTTAAGTTAGGTTACATTACGATATAGACGTATATAATATGCCCACCGATAAGTAGGAGCCGACCCGCCAGGAATGTTGGAAAATACTACATCCAAGATGTTAGGTTCCCTTAGGTTAGGGTATATAACGTTATAGACTTATATAATGTCCGCACCGAGAAGTACGGGCCGACACGCCCCGGATTTTATAAAACATTACCAGCGAGGGTCTAGATGGGTTAGGTTAGGTTATATTATGATATAGACGTATATAATGTGCCCACCGAGAAGATGGGGCCGACACGCCAGGAATGTTGGAAAATACTACATCCGAGATGTTAAGTTGCCTTAGGTTAGGATATATAGCGTTATAGACGCATATAATGTCCGCACCGAGACGTACGGGCGACACGTCCGGGATTCTGTAAAACATTACCAGCCAGGGGCTAGATCGGTTGGGTTAGGTTATATTACGTTATGGACGTATATAATGTTCCCACCGAGAATTGGCGCCGACCAGCCAGGAATGTTGTGAAAGAATACATCCGCGATGTTAGGTTCCCTTAGGTTAGGATATATAACGTTATAAACGCATATAATGTCCGCACCGAGACGTACGGGCCGACAGGACCGGGATTTTGTAAAACATTACCAGCGAGGGTCTAGATGGGTTAAGTTAGGTTACATTACGATATAGACGTATATAATATGCCCACCGAGAAGTAGGAGCCGACCCGCCAGGAATGTTGGAAAATACTACATCCAAGATGTTAGGTTCCCTTAGGTTAGGGTATATAACGTTATAGACTTATATAATGTCCGCACCGAGAAGTACGGGCCGACACGCCCCGGATTTTATAAAACATTACCAGCGAGGGTCTAGATGGGTTAGGTTAGGTTATATTATGATATAGACGTATATAAAGTGCCCACCGAGAAGATGGGGCCGACACGCCAGGAATGTTGGAAAATACTACATCCGAGATGTTAAGTTGCCTTAGGTTAGGATATATAACGTTATAAACGCATATAATGTCCGCACCGAG
This sequence comes from Xylocopa violacea, assembly GCA_963969225.1. NCBI lineage: Eukaryota > Metazoa > Arthropoda > Insecta > Hymenoptera > Apidae > Xylocopa > Xylocopa violacea. The sequence goes on along the minus strand of CAXAJV010000732.1, from coordinate 1,630,701 downwards.
ACGTACGGGCCGACACGACCGGGATTTTGTAAAACATTACCAGCGAGGGTCTAGATGGGTTAGGTTAGGTTATATTACGATATAGACGTATATAATGTCCCCACCGAGAAGTACTGGCCGACACGACCGGGATTTTGTAAAACATTACCAGCGAGGGTCTAGATGGGTTAGGTTAGGTTATATTACGATATAGACGTATATAATGTGACCACCGAGAAGTTGGGGCCGACTCGCCAGGAATGTTGGAAAATACTACATCCCAGATGTTAAGTTGCCTTAGGTTAGGATACATAACGTTATAGACGTATATAATCTCCGCACAGAGACGTACGGGACGACACGACCGGTATTCTGTAAAACATTACCAGCGAGGGTCTAGATGGGTTAGGTTAGGTTATATTACGATATAGATGTATATAATGTGCCCACCGAGAAGTTGGGGCCGACGCGCCAGGAATGTTGGAAAATACTACATCCGAGATGTTAGGTTGCCTTAGGTTAGGATATATAACGTTATAAACGCATATAATGTCCGCACCGAGACGTACGGGCCGACACGACCGGGATTTTGTAAAACATTACCAGCGAGGGTCTAGATGGGTTAGGTTAGGTTACATTACGATATAGACGTATATAATATGCCCACCGAGAAGTAGGAGCCGACCCGCCAGGAATGTTGGAAAATACTACATCCAAGATGTTAGGTTCCCTTAGGTTAGGGTATATAACGTTATAGTCTTATATAATGTCCGCACCGAGAAGTACGGGCCGACACGCCCCGGATTTTGTAAAACATTACCAGCGAGGGTCTAGATGGGTTAGGTTAGGTTATATTACGATATAGACGTATATAATGTGCCCACCGAGAAGATGGGGCCGACCAGCCGGGAATGTTGTGAAATACTACATCCGCGATGTTAGGTTCCCTTAGGTTAGGATATATAACATTATAGACGTATATAATGTCCGAATCGAGACGTACGGGACGACACGACCGGGATTTTGTAAAACATTACCAGCGAGGGTCTAGATGGGTTAGGTTAGGTTATGTTACGTTATGGACGTATATAATGTTCCCACCGAGAATTGGCGCCGACCAGCCAGGAATGTTGTGAAAGAATACATCCGCGATGTTAGGTTCCCTTAGGTTAGGATATATAACGTTATAAACGCATATAATGTCCGCACCGAGACGTACGGGCCGACAGGACCGGGATTTTGTAAAACATTACCAGCGAGGGTCTAGATGGGTTAAGTTAGGTTACATTACGATATAGACGTATATAATACGTCCCACCGAGAAGATGGGGCCGACACGCCAGGAATGTTGGAAAATACTACATCCGAGATGTTAAGTTGCCTTAGGTTACGATATATAACGTTATAGACGTATACAATGTCCCCACCGAGAAGTACGGGCCGACACGACCGGGATTTTGTAAAACATTACCAGCGAGATTCTAGATGGGTTAGGTTAGGTTATATTACGATATAGATGTACATAATGTGCCCACCGAGAAGTTGGGGCCGACCCGCCAGGAATGTTGGAAAATACTACATCCGAGATGTTAAGTTGCCTTAGGTTAGGATATATAGCGTTATAGACGCATATAATGTCCGCACCGAGACGTGCGGGCGACACGTCCGGGATTCTGTAAAACATTACCAGCCAGGGGCTAGATCGGTTGGGTTAGGTTATATTACGTTATGGACGTATATAATGTTCCCACCGAGAATTGGCGCCGACCAGCCAGGAATGTTGTGAAAGAATACATCCGCGATGTTAGGTTCCCTTAGGTTAGGATATATAAGGTTATAGACGTATATAATGTCCCCACCGAGAAGCACGGGCCGACACGACCGGGATTTTGTAAAACATTACCAGCGAGGGTCTAGATGGGTTAGGTTAGGTTATATTACGATATAGACGTATATAATGTCCCCACCGAGAAGTACTGGCCGACACGACCGGGATTTTGTAAAACATTACCAGCGAGGGTCTAGATGGGTTAGGTTAGGTTATATTACGATATAGACGTATATAATGTGACCACCGAGAAGTTGGGGCCGACTCGCCAGGAATGTTGGAAAATACTACATCCCAGATGTTAAGTTGCCTTAGGTTAGGATACATAACGCTATAGACGTATATAATCTCCGCACCGAGACGTACGGGACGACACGACCGGGATTCTGTAAAACATTACCAGCGAGGGTCTAGATGGGTTAGGTTAGGTTATATTACGATATAGATGTATATAATGTGCCCACCGAGAAGTTGGGGCCGACGCGCCAGGAATGTTGGAAAATACTACATCCGAGATGTTAGGTTGCCTTAGGTTAGGATATATAACGTTATAAACGCATATAATGTCCGCACCGAGACGTACGGGCCGACACGACCGGGATTTTGTAAAACATTACCAGCGAGGGTCTAGATGGGTTAGGTTAGGTTACATTACGATATAGACGTATATAATATGCCCACCGAGAAGTAGGAGCCGACCCGCCAGGAATGTTGGAAAATACTACATCCAAGATGTTAGGTTCCCTTAGGTTAGGGTATATAACATTATAGACGTATATAATGTCCGAATCGAGACGTACGGGACGACACGACCGGGATTTTGTAAAACATTACCAGCGAGGGTCTAGATGGGTTAGGTTAGGTTATATTACGATATAGATGTATATAATGTGCCCACCGAGAAGCACGGGCCGACACGACCGGGATTTTGTAAAACATTACCAGCGAGGGTCTAGATGGGTTAGGTTAGGTTATATTACGATATAGACGTATATAATGTCCCCACCGAGAAGTACTGGCCGACACGACCGGGATTTTGTAAAACATTACCAGCGAGGGTCTAGATGGGTTAGGTTAGGTTATATTACGATATAGATGTATATAATGTGCCCACCGAGAAGCACGGGCCGACACGACCGGGATTTTGTAAAACATTACCAGCGAGGGTCTAGATGGGATAGGTTAGGTTACATTACGATATAGACGTATATAATATGCCCACCGAGAAGTAGGAGCCGACCCGCCAGGAATGTTGGAAAATACTACATCCAAGATGTTAGGTTCCCTTAGGTTAGGGTATGTAACGTTATAGACTTATATAATGTCCGCACCGAGAAGTACGGGCCGACACGCCCCGGATTTTGTAAAACATTACCAGCGAGGGTCTAGACGGGTTAGGTTAGGTTATATTACGATATAGACGTATATAACGTGCCCACCGAGAAGCACGGGCCGACACGACCGGGATTTTGTAAAACATTACCAGCGAGGGTCTAGATGGGTTAGGTTAGGTTATATTACGATATAGACGTATATAATGTCCCCACCGAGAAGTACTGGCCGACGCGACCGGGATTTTGTAAAACATTACCAGCGAGAGTCTAGATGGGTTAGGTTAGGTTATATTACGATATAGATGTATATAATGTGCCCACCGAGAAGTTGGGGCCGACGCGCCAGGAATGTTGGAAAATACTACATTCGAGATGTTAGGTTGCCTTAGGTTAGGATATATAACGTTATAAACGCATATAATATCCGCACCGAGTCGTACGGGCCGACACGACCGGCATTTTGTAAAACATTACCAGCGAGGGTCTAGATGGGTTAGGTTAGGTTACATTACGATATAGACGTATATAATATGCCCACCGAGAAGTAGGAGCCGACCCGCCAGGAATGTTGGAAAATACTACATCCAAGATGTTAGGTTCCCTTAGGTTAGGGTATGTAACATTATAGACGTATATAATGTCCGAATCGAGACGTACGGGACGACACGACCGGGATTTTGTAAAACATTACCAGCGAGGGTCTAGATGGGTTAGGTTAGGTTATATTACGATATAGATGTATATAATGTGCCCACCGAGAAGCACGGGCCGACACGACCGGGATTTTGTAAAACATTACCAGCGAGGGTCTAGATGGGTTAGGTTAGGTTATATTACGATATAGACGTATATAATGTCCCCACCGAGAAGTACTGGCCGACACGACCGGGATTTTGTAAAACATTACCAGCGAGGGTCTAGATGGGTTAGGTTAGGTTATATTACGATATAGATGTATATAATGTGCCCACCGAGAAGCACGGGCCGACACGACCGGGATTTTGTAAAACATTACCAGCGAGGGTCTAGATGGGATAGGTTAGGTTACATTACGATATAGACGTATATAATATGCCCACCGAGAAGTAGGAGCCGACCCGCCAGGAATGTTGGAAAATACTACATCCAAGATGTTAGGTTCCCTTAGGTTAGGGTATGTAACGTTATAGACTTATATAATGTCCGCACCGAGAAGTACGGGCCGACACGCCCCGGATTTTGTAAAACATTACCAGCGAGGGTCTAGACGGGTTAGGTTAGGTTATATTACGATATAGACGTATATAACGTGCCCACCGAGAAGCACGGGCCGACACGACCGGGATTTTGTAAAACATTACCAGCGAGGGTCTAGATGGGTTAGGTTAGGTTATATTACGATATAGACGTATATAATGTCCCCACCGAGAAGTACTGGCCGACGCGACCGGGATTTTGTAAAACATTACCAGCGAGAGTCTAGATGGGTTAGGTTAGGTTATATTACGATATAGATGTATATAATGTGCCCACCGAGAAGTTGGGGCCGACGCGCCAGGAATGTTGGAAAATACTACATTCGAGATGTTAGGTTGCCTTAGGTTAGGATATATAACGTTATAAACGCATATAATATCCGCACCGAGTCGTACGGGCCGACACGACCGGCATTTTGTAAAACATTACCAGCGAGGGTCTAGATGGGTTAGGTTAGGTTACATTACGATATAGACGTATATAATATGCCCACCGAGAAGTAGGAGCCGACCCGCCAGGAATGTTGGAAAATACTACATCCAAGATGTTAGGTTCCCTTAGGTTAGGGTATGTAACGTTATAGACTTATATAATGTCCGCACCGAGAAGTACGGGCCGACACGCCCCGGATTTTGTAAAACATTACCAGCGAGGGTCTAGACGGGTTAGGTTAGGTTATATTACGATATAGACGCATATAACGTGCCCACCGAGAAGCACGGGCCGACACGACCGGGATTTGGTCAAACATTACCAGCGAGGGTCTAGATGGGTTAGGTTAGGGTATATTACGATATATACGTATATAATGTCCCCACCGAGAAGTACTGGCCGACACGACCGGGATTTTGTAAAACATTACCAGCGAGGTTCTAGATGGGTTAGGTTAGGTTATATTACGATATAGATGTATATAATGTGCCCACCGAGAAGTTGGGGCCGACGCGCCAGGAATGTTGGAAAATACTACATCCGAGATGTTAGGTTGCCTTAGGTTAGGATATATAACGTTATAAACGCATATAATGTCCGCACCGAGACGTACGGGCCGACAGGACCGGGATTTTGTAAAACATTACCAGCGAGGGTCTAGATGGGTTAAGTTAGGTTACATTACGATATAGACGTATATAATATGCCCACCGAGAAGTAGGAGCCGACCCGCCAGGAATGTTGGAAAATACTACATCCAAGATGTTAGGTTCCCTTAGGTTAGGGTATATAACGTTATAGACTTATATAATGTCCGCACCGAGAAGTACGGGCCGACACGCCCCGGATTTTGTAAAACATTACCAGCGAGGGTCTAGATGGGTTAGGTTAGGTTATATTACGATATAGACGTATATAATGTGCCCACCGAGAAGATGGGGCCGACACGCCAGGAATGTTGGAAAATACTACATCCGAGATGTTAAGTTGCCTTAGGTTACGATATATAACGTTATAGACGTATACAATGTCCCCACCGAGAAGTACGGGCCGACACGACCGGGATTTTGTAAAACATTACCAGCGAGGTTCTAGATGGGTTAGGTTAGGTTATATTACGATATAGATGTACATAATGTGCCCACCGAGAAGTTGGGGCCGACCCGCCAGGAATGTTGGAAAATACTACATCCGAGATGTTAAGTTGCCTTAGGTTAGGATATATAGCGTTATAGACGCATATAATGTCCGCACCGAGACGTACGGGCGACACGTCCGGGATTCTGTAAAACATTACCAGCCAGGGGCTAGATCGGTTGGGTTAGGTTATATTACGTTATGGACGTATATAATGTTCCCACCGAGAATTGGCGCCGACCAGACAGGAATGTTGTGAAAGAATACATCCGCGATGTTAGGTTCCCTTAGGTTAGGATATATAACGTTATAAACGCATATAATGTCCGCACCGAGACGTACGGGCCGACAGGACCGGGATTTTGTAAAACATTACCAGCGAGGGTCTAGATGGGTTAAGTTAGGTTACATTACGATATAGACGTATATAATATGCCCACCGATAAGTAGGAGCCGACCCGCCAGGAATGTTGGAAAATACTACATCCAAGATGTTAGGTTCCCTTAGGTTAGGGTATATAACGTTATAGACTTATATAATGTCCGCACCGAGAAGTACGGGCCGACACGCCCCGGATTTTATAAAACATTACCAGCGAGGGTCTAGATGGGTTAGGTTAGGTTATATTATGATATAGACGTATATAATGTGCCCACCGAGAAGTTGGGGCCGACTCGCCAGGAATGTTGGAAAATACTACATCCCAGATGTTAAGTTGCCTTAGGTTAGGATACATAACGTTATAGACGTATATAATCTCCGCACAGAGACGTACGGGACGACACGACCGGGATTCTGTAAAACATTACCAGCGAGGGTCTAGATGGGTTAGGTTAGGTTATATTACGATATAGATGTATATAATGTGCCCACCGAGAAGTTGGGGCCGACGCGCCAGGAATGTTGGAAAATACTACATCCGAGATGTTAGGTTGCCTTAGGTTAGGATATATAACGTTATAAACGCATATAATGTCCGCACCGAGACGTACGGGCCGACACGACCGGGATTTTGTAAAACATTACCAGCGAGGGTCTAGATGGGTTAGGTTAGGTTACATTACGATATAGACGTATATAATATGCCCACCGAGAAGTAGGAGCCGACCCGCCAGGAATGTTGGAAAATACTACATCCAAGATGTTAGGTTCCCTTAGGTTAGGGTATATAACGTTATAGTCTTATATAATGTCCGCACCGAGAAGTACGGGCCGACACGCCCCGGATTTTGTAAAACATTACCAGCGAGGGTCTAGATGGGTTAGGTTAGGTTATATTACGATATAGACGTATATAATGTGCCCACCGAGAAGATGGGGCCGACCAGCCGGGAATGTTGTGAAATACTACATCCGCGATGTTAGGTTCCCTTAGGTTAGGATATATAACATTATAGACGTATATAATGTCCGAATCGAGACGTACGGGACGACACGACCGGGATTTTGTAAAACATTACCAGCGAGGGTCTAGATGGGTTAGGTTAGGTTATGTTACGTTATGGACGTATATAATGTTCCCACCGAGAATTGGCGCCGACCAGCCAGGAATGTTGTGAAAGAATACATCCGCGATGTTAGGTTCCCTTAGGTTAGGATATATAACGTTATAAACGCATATAATGTCCGCACCGAGACGTACGGGCCGACAGGACCGGGATTTTGTAAAACATTACCAGCGAGGGTCTAGATGGGTTAAGTTAGGTTACATTACGATATAGACGTATATAATATGCCCACCGAGAAGTAGGAGCCGACCCGCCAGGAATGTTGGAAAATACTACATCCAAGATGTTAGGTTCCCTTAGGTTAGGGTATATAACGTTATAGACTTATATAATGTCCGCACCGAGAAGTACGGGCCGACACGCCCCGGATTTTATAAAACATTACCAGCGAGGGTCTAGATGGGTTAGGTTAGGTTATATTATGATATAGACGTATATAAAGTGCCCACCGAGAAGATGGGGCCGACACGCCAGGAATGTTGGAAAATACTACATCCGAGATGTTAAGTTGCCTTAGGTTACGATATATAACGTTATAGACGTATACAATGTCCCCACCGAGAAGTACGGGCCGACACGACCGGGATTTTGTAAAACATTACCAGCGAGATTCTAGATGGGTTAGGTTAGGTTATATTACGATATAGATGTACATAATGTGCCCACCGAGAAGTTGGGGCCGACCCGCCAGGAATGTTGGAAAATACTACATCCGAGATGTTAAGTTGCCTTAGGTTAGGATATATAGCGTTATAGACGCATATAATGTCCGCACCGAGACGTGCGGGCGACACGTCCGGGATTCTGTAAAACATTACCAGCCAGGGGCTAGATCGGTTGGGTTAGGTTATATTACGTTATGGACGTATATAATGTTCCCACCGAGAATTGGCGCCGACCAGCCAGGAATGTTGTGAAAGAATACATCCGCGATGTTAGGTTCCCTTAGGTTAGGATATATAAGGTTATAGACGTATATAATGTCCCCACCGAGAAGCACGGGCCGACACGACCGGGATTTTGTAAAACATTACCAGCGAGGGTCTAGATGGGTTAGGTTAGGTTATATTACGATATAGACGTATATAATGTCCCCACCGAGAAGTACTGGCCGACACGACCGGGATTTTGTAAAACATTACCAGCGAGGGTCTAGATGGGTTAGGTTAGGTTATATTACGATATAGACGTATATAATGTGACCACCGAGAAGTTGGGGCCGACTCGCCAGGAATGTTGGAAAATACTACATCCCAGATGTTAAGTTGCCTTAGGTTAGGATACATAACGTTATAGATGTATATAATCTCCGCACAGAGACGTACGGGACGACACGACCGGGATTCTGTAAAACATTACCAGCGAGGGTCTAGATGGGTTAGGTTAGGTTATATTACGATATAGATGTATATAATGTGCCCACCGAGAAGTTGGGGCCGACGCGCCAGGAATGTTGGAAAATACTACATCCGAGATGTTAGGTTGCCTTAGGTTAGGATATATAACGTTATAAACGCATATAATGTCCGCACCGAGACGTACGGGCCGACACGACCGGGATTTTGTAAAACATTACCAGCGAGGGTCTAGATGGGTTAGGTTAGGTTACATTACGATATAGACGTATATAATATGCCCACCGAGAAGTAGGAGCCGACCCGCCAGGAATGTTGGAAAATACTACATCCAAGATGTTAGGTTCCCTTAGGTTAGGGTATATAACGTTATAGACTTATATAATGTCCGCACCGAGAAGTACGGGCCGACACGCCCCGGATTTTATAAAACATTACCAGCGAGGGTCTAGATGGGTTAGGTTAGGTTATATTATGATATAGACGTATATAATGTGCCCACCGAGAAGATGGGGCCGACACGCCAGGAATGTTGGAAAATACTACATCCGAGATGTTAAGTTGCCTTAGGTTAGGATATATAGCGTTATAGACGCATATAATGTCCGCACCGAGACGTACGGGCGACACGTCCGGGATTCTGTAAAACATTACCAGCCAGGGGCTAGATCGGTTGGGTTAGGTTATATTACGTTATGGACGTATATAATGTTCCCACCGAGAATTGGCGCCGACCAGCCAGGAATGTTGTGAAAGAATACATCCGCGATGTTAGGTTCCCTTAGGTTAGGATATATAACGTTATAAACGCATATAATGTCCGCACCGAGACGTACGGGCCGACAGGACCGGGATTTTGTAAAACATTACCAGCGAGGGTCTAGATGGGTTAAGTTAGGTTACATTACGATATAGACGTATATAATATGCCCACCGAGAAGTAGGAGCCGACCCGCCAGGAATGTTGGAAAATACTACATCCAAGATGTTAGGTTCCCTTAGGTTAGGGTATATAACGTTATAGACTTATATAATGTCCGCACCGAGAAGTACGGGCCGACACGCCCCGGATTTTATAAAACATTACCAGCGAGGGTCTAGATGGGTTAGGTTAGGTTATATTATGATATAGACGTATATAAAGTGCCCACCGAGAAGATGGGGCCGACACGCCAGGAATGTTGGAAAATACTACATCCGAGATGTTAAGTTGCCTTAGGTTACGATATATAACGTTATAGACGTATACAATGTCCCCACCGAGAAGTACGGGCCGACACGACCGGGATTTTGTAAAACATTACCAGCGAGGTTCTAGATGGGTTAGGTTAGGTTATATTACGATATAGATGTACATAATGTGCCCACCGAGAAGTTGGGGCCGACCCGCCAGGAATGTTGGAAAATACTACATCCGAGATGTTAAGTTGCCTTAGGTTAGGATATATAGCGTTATAGACGCATATAATGTCCGCACCGAGACGTGCGGGCGACACGTCCGGGATTCTGTAAAACATTACCAGCCAGGGGCTAGATCGGTTGGGTTAGGTTATATTACGTTATGGACGTATATAATGTTCCCACCGAGAATTGGCGCCGACCAGCCAGGAATGTTGTGAAAGAATACATCCGCGATGTTAGGTTCCCTTAGGTTAGGATATATAAGGTTATAGACGTATATAATGTCCCCACCGAGAAGCACGGGCCGACACGACCGGGATTTTGTAAAACATTACCAGCGAGGGTCTAGATGGGTTAGGTTAGGTTATATTACGATATAGACGTATATAATGTCCCCACCGAGAAGTACTGGCCGACACGACCGGGATTTTGTAAAACATTACCAGCGAGGGTCTAGATGGGTTAGGTTAGGTTATATTACGATATAGACGTATATAATGTGACCACCGAGAAGTTGGGGCCGACTCGCCAGGAATGTTGGAAAATACTACATCCCAGATGTTAAGTTGCCTTAGGTTAGGATACATAACGTTATAGACGTATATAATCTCCGCACAGAGACGTACGGGACGACACGACCGGGATTCTGTAAAACATTACCAGCGAGGGTCTAGATGGGTTAGGTTAGGTTATATTACGATATAGATGTATATAATGTGCCCACCGAGAAGTTGGGGCCGACGCGCCAGGAATGTTGGAAAATACTACATCCGAGATGTTAGGTTGCCTTAGGTTAGGATATATAACGTTATAAACGCATATAATGTCCGCACCGAGACATACGGGCCGACAGGACCGGGATTTTGTAAAACATTACCAGCGAGGGTCTAGATGGGTTAGGTTAGGTTACATTACGATATAGACGTATATAATATGCCCACCGAGAAGTAGGAGCCGACCCGCCAGGAATATTGGAAAATACTACATCCAAGATGTTAGGTTCCCTTAGGTTAGGGTATATAACGTTATAGTCTTATATAATGTCCGCACCGAGAAGTACGGGCCGACACGCCCCGGATTTTGTAAAACATTACCAGCGAGGGTCTAGATGGGTTAGGTTAGGTTATATTACGATATAGACGTATATAATGTGCCCACCGAGAAGATGGGGCCGACCAGCCGGGAATGTTGTGAAATACTACATCCGCGATGTTAGGTTCCCTTAGGTTAGGATATATAACATTATAGACGTATATAATGTCCGAATCGAGACGTACGGGACGACACGACCGGGATTTTGTAAAACATTACCAGCGAGGGTCTAGATGGGTTAGGTTAGATTATGTTACGATATAGATGTATATAATGTGCCCACCGAGAAGCACGGGCCGACACGACCGGGATTTTGTAAAACATTACCAGCGAGGGTCTAGATGGGTTAGGTTAGGTTATATTACGATATAGACGTATATAATGTCCCCACCGAGAAGTACTGGCCGACACGACCGGGATTTTGTAAAACATTACCAGCGAGGGTCTAGATGGGTTAGGTTAGGTTATATTACGATATAGATGTATATAATGTGCCCACCGAGAAGCACGGGCCGACACGACCGGGATTTTGTAAAACATTACCAGCGAGGGTCTAGATGGGATAGGTTAGGTTACATTACGATATAGACGTATATAATATGCCCACCGAGAAGTAGGAGCTGACCCGCCAGGAATGTTGGAAAATACTACATCCAAGATGTTAGGTTCCCTTAGGTTAGGGTATATAACGTTATAGACTTATATAATGTCCGCACCTAGAAGTACGGGCCGACACGCCCCGGATTTTGTAAAACATTACCAGCGAGGGTCTAGATGGGTTAGGTTAGGTTATATTACGATATAGACGTATATAATGTGCCCACCGAGAAGCACGGGCCGACACGACCGGGATTTTGCCAAACATTACCAGCGAGGGTCTAGATGGGTTAGGTTAGGTTATATTACGATATAGACGTATATAATGTCCCCACCGAGAAGTACTGGCCGACACGACCGGGATTTTGTAAAACATTACCAGCGAGGGTCTAGATGGGTTAGGTTAGGTTATATTATGATATAGACATATATAATCTGCCCACCGAGAAGTTGGGGCCGACTCGCCAGGAATGTTGGAAAATACTACATCCGAGATGTTAAGTTGCCTTAGGTTAGGATATATAGCGTTATAGATGCATATAATGTCCGCACCGAGACGTACGGGCGACACGTCCGGGATTCTGTAAAACATTACCAGCCAGGGTCTAGATCGGTTGGGTTAGGTTATATTACGTTATGGACGTATATAATGTTCCCACCGAGAATTGGCGCCGACCAGCCAGGAATGTTGTGAAAGAATACATCCGCGATGTTAGGTTCCCTTAGGTTAGGATATATAACGTTATAAACGCATATAATGTCCGCACCGAGACGTACGGGCCGACAGGACCGGGATTTTGTAAAACATTAAGAGCGAGGGTCTAGATGGGTTAAGTTAGGTTATATTACGATATAGCTGTACATAATGTGCCCACCGAGAAGTTGGGGCCGACCCGCCAGGAATGTTGGAAAATACTACATCCGAGATGTTAAGTTGCCTTAGGTTAGGATATATAGCGTTATAGATGCATATAATGTCCGCACCGAGACGTACGGGCGACACGTCCGGGATTCTGTAAAACATTACCAGCCAGGGGCTAGATCGGTTGGGTTAGGTTATATTACGTTATGGACGTATATAATGTTCCCACCGAGAATTGGCGCCGACCAGCCAGGAATGTTGTGAAACAATACATCCGCGATGTTAGGTTCCCTTAGGTTAGGAGATATAAGGTTATAGACGTATATAATGTCCCCACCGAGAAGCACGGGCCGACACGACCGGGATTTTGTAAAACATTACCAGCGAGGGTCTAGATGGGTTAGGTTAGGTTATATTACGATATAGACGTATATAATGTCCCCACCGAGAAGTACTGACCGACACGACCGGGATTTTGTAAAACATTACCAGCGAGGGTCTAGATGGGTTAGGTTAGGTTATATTACGATATAGACGTATATAATGTGCCCACCGAGAAGTTGGGGCCGACGCGCCAGGAATGTTGGAAAATACTACATCCGAGATGTTAAGTTGCCTTAGGTTAGGATATATAACGTTATAAACGCATATAATGTCCGCACCGAGACGTACGAGCCGACATGGCCGGGATTTTGTAAAACATTACCAGCGAGGGTCTAGATGGGTTAGGTTAGGTTATATTACGATATAGACGTATATAATGTGCCCACCGAGAAGATGGGGCCGACCCGCCAGGAATGTTGGAAAATACTACATCCAAGAAGTTAGGTTCCCTTAGGTTAGGTTATATTACGATATAGATGTATATAATGTGCCCACCGAGAAGCACGGGCCGACACGACCGGGATTTTGTAAAACATTACCAGCGAGGGTCTAGATGGGTTAGGTTAGGTTATATTACGATATAGACGTATATAATGTGCCCACCGAGAAGATGGGGCCGACCCGCCAGGAATGTTGGAAAATACTACATCCAAGAAGTTAGGTTCCCTTAGGTTAGGTTATATTACGATATAGATGTATATAATGTGCCCACCGAGAAGCACGGGCCGACACGACCGGGATTTTGTAAAACATTACCAGCGAGGGTCTAGATGGGTTAGGTTAGGTTATATTACGATATAGACGTATATAATGTCCCCACCGAGAAGTACTGGCCGACGCGACCGGGATTTTGTAAAACAGTACCAGCGAGGGTCTAGATGGGTTAGGTTAGGTTATATTACGATATAGACGTATATAATGTCCCCACCGAGAAGTACTGGCCGACGCGACCGGGATTTTGTAAAACATTACCAGCGAGAGTCTAGATGGGTTAGGTTAGGTTATATTACGATATAGATGTATATAATGTGCCCACCGAGAAGTTGGGGCCGACGCGCCAGGAATGTTGGAAAATACTACATTCGAGATGTTAGGTTGCCTTAGGTTAGGATATATAACGTTATAAACGCATATAATATCCGCACCGAGTCGTACGGGCCGACACGACCGGCATTTTGTAAAACATTACCAGCGAGGGTCTAGATGGGTTAGGTTAGGTTACATTACGATATAGACGTATATAATATGCCCACCGAGAAGTAGGAGCCGACCCGCCAGGAATGTTGGAAAATACTACATCCAAGATGTTAGGTTCCCTTAGGTTAGGGTATGTAACGTTATAGACTTATATAATGTCCGCACCGAGAAGTACGGGCCGACACGCCCCGGATTTTGTAAAACATTACCAGCGAGGGTCTAGACGGGTTAGGTTAGGTTATATTACGATATAGACGTATATAACGTGCCCACCGAGAAGCACGGGCCGACACGACCGGGATTTGGTCAAACATTACCAGCGAGGGTCTAGATGGGTTAGGTTAGGTTATATTACGATATATACGTATATAATGTCCCCACCGAGAAGTACTGGCCGACACGACCGGGATTTTGTAAAACATTACCAGCGAGGGTCTAGATGGGTTAGGTTAGGTTATATTACGATATAGATGTATATAATGTGCCCACCGAGAAGTTGGGGCCGACGCGCCAGGAATGTTGGAAAATACTACATCCGAGATGTTAGGTTGCCTTAGGTTAGGATATATAACGTTATAAACGCATATAATGTCCGCACCGAGACGTACGGGCCGACAGGACCGGGATTTTGTAAAACATTACCAGCGAGGGTCTAGATGGGTTAAGTTAGGTTACATTACGATATAGACGTATATAATATGCCCACCGAGAAGTAGGAGCCGACCCGCCAGGAATGTTGGAAAATACTACATCCAAGATGTTAGGTTCCCTTAGGTTAGGGTATATAACGTTATAGACTTATATAATGTCCGCACCGAGAAGTACGGGCCGACACGCCCCGGATTTTATAAAACATTACCAGCGAGGGTCTAGATGGGTTAGGTTAGGTTATATTATGATATAGACGTATATAATGTGCCCACCGAGAAGATGGGGCCGACACGCCAGGAATGTTGGAAAATACTACATCCGAGATGTTAAGTTGCCTTAGGTTACGATATATAACGTTATAGACGTATACAATGTCCCCACCGAGAAGTACGGGCCGACACGACCGGGATTTTGTAAAACATTACCAGCGAGGTTCTAGATGGGTTAGGTTAGGTTATATTACGATATAGATGTACATAATGTGCCCACCGAGAAGTTGGGGCCGACCCGCCAGGAATGTTGGAAAATACTACATCCGAGATGTTAAGTTGCCTTAGGTTAGGATATATAGCGTTATAGACGCATATAATGTCCGCACCGAGACGTGCGGGCGACACGTCCGGGATTCTGTAAAACATTACCAGCCAGGGGCTAGATCGGTTGGGTTAGGTTATATTACGTTATGGACGTATATAATGTTCCCACCGAGAATTGGCGCCGACCAGCCAGGAATGTTGTGAAAGAATACATCCGCGATGTTAGGTTCCCTTAGGTTAGGATATATAAGGTTATAGACGTATATAATGTCCCCACCGAGAAGCACGGGCCGACACGACCGGGATTTTGTAAAACATTACCAGCGAGGGTCTAGATGGGTTAGGTTAGGTTATATTACGATATAGACGTATATAATGTCCCCACCGAGAAGTACTGGCCGACACGACCGGGATTTTGTAAAACATTACCAGCGAGGGTCTAGATGGGTTAGGTTAGGTTATATTACGATATAGATGTATATAATGTGCCCACCGAGAAGCACGGGCCGACACGACCGGGATTTTGTAAAACATTACCAGCGAGGGTCTAGATGGGATAGGTTAGGTTACATTACGATATAGACGTATATAATATGCCCACCGAGAAGTAGGAGCCGACCCGCCAGGAATGTTGGAAAATACTACATCCAAGATGTTAGGTTCCCTTAGGTTAGGGTATATAACGTTATAGACTTATATAATGTCCGCACCGAGAAGTACGGGCCGACACGCCCCGGATTTTGTAAAACATTACCAGCGAGGGTCTAGATGGGTTAGGTTAGGTTATATTACGATATAGACGTATATAATGTGCCCACCGAGAAGCACGGGCCGACACGACCGGGATTTTGTCAAACATTACCAGCGAGGGTCTAGATGGGTTAGGTTAGGTTATATTACGATATAGACGTATATAATGTCCCCACCGAGAAGTACTGGCCGACACGACCGGGATTTTGTAAAACATTACCAGCGAGGGTCTAGATGGGTTAGGTTAGGTTATATTATGATATAGACATATATAATCTGCCCACCGAGAAGTTGGGGCCGACTCGCCAGGAATGTTGGAAAATACTACATCCGAGATGTTAAGTTGCCTTAGGTTAGGATATATAGCGTTATAGACGCATATAATGTCCGCACCGAGACGTACGGGCGACACGTCCGGGATTCTGTAAAACATTACCAGCCAGGGGCTAGATCGGTTGGGTTAGGTTATATTACGTTATGGACGTATATAATGTTCCCACCGAGAATTGGCGCCGACCAGCCAGGAATGTTGTGAAAGAATACATCCGCGATGTTAGGTTCCCTTAGGTTAGGATATATAACATTATAGACGTATATAATGTCCGAATCGAGACGTACGGGACGACACGACCGGGATTTTGTAAAACATTACCAGCGAGGGTCTAGATGGGTTAGGTTAGGTTATATTACGATATAGATGTATATAATGTGCCCACCGAGAAGCACGGGCCGACACGACCGGGATTTTGTAAAACATTACCAGCGAGGGTCTAGATGGGTTAGGTTAGGTTATATTACGATATAGACGTATATAATGTCCCCATCGAGAAGTACTGGCCGACACGACCGGGATTTTGTAAAACATTACCAGCGAGGGTCTAGATGGGTTAGGTTAGGTTATATTACGATATAGATGTATATAATGTGCCCACCGAGAAGCACGGGCCGACACGACCGGGATTTTGTAAAACATTACCAGCGAGGGTCTAGATGGGATAGGTTAGGTTACATTACGATATAGACGTATATAATATGCCCACCGAGAAGTAGGAGCCGACCCGCCAGGAATGTTGGAAAATACTACATCCAAGATGTTAGGTTCCCTTAGGTTAGGGTATGTAACGTTATAGACTTATATAATGTCCGCACCGAGAAGTACGGGCCGACACGCCCCGGATTTTGTAAAACATTACCAGCGAGGGTCTAGACGGGTTAGGTTAGGTTATATTACGATATAGACGCATATAACGTGCCCACCGAGAAGCACGGGCCGACACGACCGGGATTTGGTCAAACATTACCAGCGAGGGTCTAGATGGGTTAGGTTAGGTTATATTACGATATATACGTATATAATGTCCCCACCGAGAAGTACTGGCCGACACGACCGGGATTTTGTAAAACATTACCAGCGAGGGTCTAGATGGGTTAGGTTAGGTTATATTACGATATAGATGTATATAATGTGCCCACCGAGAAGTTGGGGCCGACGCGCCAGGAATGTTGGAAAATACTACATCCGAGATGTTAGGTTGCCTTAGGTTAGGATATATAACGTTATAAACGCATATAATGTCCGCACCGAGACGTACGGGCCGACAGGACCGGGATTTTGTAAAACATTACCAGCGAGGGTCTAGATGGGTTAAGTTAGGTTACATTACGATATAGACGTATATAATATGCCCACCGAGAAGTACGAGCCGACCCGCCAGGAATGTTGGAAAATACTACATCCAAGATGTTAGGTTCCCTTAGGTTAGGGTATATAACGTTATAGACTTATATAATGTCCGCACCGAGAAGTACGGGCCGACACGCCCCGGATTTTGTAAAACATTACCAGCGAGGGTCTAGATGGGTTAGGTTAGGTTATATTACGATATAGACGTATATAATGTGCCCACCGAGAAGATGGGGCCGACACGCCAGGAATGTTGGAAAATACTACATCCGAGATGTTAAGTTGCCTTAGGTTACGATATATAACGTTATAAACGCATATAATATCCGCACCGAGTCGTACGGGCCGACACGACCGGCATTTTGTAAAACATTACCAGCGAGGGTCTAGATGGGTTAGGTTAGGTTACATTACGATATAGACGTATATAATATGCCCACCGAGAAGTAGGAGCCGACCCGCCAGGAATGTTGGAAAATACTACATCCAAGATGTTAGGTTCCCTTAGGTTAGGGTATGTAACGTTATAGACTTATATAATGTCCGCACCGAGAAGTACGGGCCGACACGCCCCGGATTTTGTAAAATATTACCAGCGAGGGTCTAGACGGGTTAGGTTAGGTTATATTACGATATAGACGCATATAACGTGCCCACCGAGAAGCACGGGCCGACACGACCGGGATTTGGTCAAACATTACCAGCGAGGGTCTAGATGGGTTAGGTTAGGTTATATTACGATATATACGTATATAATGTCCCCACCGAGAAGTACTGGCCGACACGACCGGGATTTTGTAAAACATTACCAGCGAGGGTCTAGATGGGTTAGGTTAGGTTATATTACGATATAGATGTATATAATGTGCCCACCGAGAAGTTGGGGCCGACGCGCCAGGAATGTTGGAAAATACTACATCCGAGATGTTAGGTTGCCTTAGGTTAGGATATATAACGTTATAAACGCATATAATGTCCGCACCGAGACGTACGGGCCGACAGGACCGGGATTTTGTAAAACATTACCAGCGAGGGTCTAGATGGGTTAAGTTAGGTTACATTACGATATAGACGTATATAATATGCCCACCGAGAAGTACGAGCCGACCCGCCAGGAATGTTGGAAAATACTACATCCAAGATGTTAGGTTCCCTTAGGTTAGGGTATATAACGTTATAGACTTATATAATGTCCGCACCGAGAAGTACGGGCCGACACGCCCCGGATTTTGTAAAACATTACCAGCGAGGGTCTAGATGGGTTAGGTTAGGTTATATTACGATATAGACGTATATAATGTGCCCACCGAGAAGATGGGGCCGACACGCCAGGAATGTTGGAAAATACTACATCCGAGATGTTAAGTTGCCTTAGGTTACGATATATAACGTTATAGACGTATACAATGTCCCCACCGAGAAGTACGGGCCGACACGACCGTGATTTTGTAAAACATTACCAGCGAGGTTCTAGATGGGTTAGGTTAGGTTATATTACGATATAGATGTACATAATGTGCCCACCGAGAAGTTGGGGCCGACCCGCCTGGAATGTTGGAAAATACTACATCCGAGATGTTAAGTTGCCTTAGGTTACGATATATAACGTTATAGACGTATACAATGTCCCCACCGAGAAGTACGGGCCGACACGACCGGGATTTTGTAAAACATTACCAGCCAGGGGCTAGATCGGTTGGGTTAGGTTATATTACGTTATGGACGTATATAATGTTCCCACCGAGAATTGGCGCCGACCAGCCAGGAATGTTGTGAA
Organism: Xylocopa violacea; assembly: GCA_963969225.1. NCBI lineage: Eukaryota > Metazoa > Arthropoda > Insecta > Hymenoptera > Apidae > Xylocopa > Xylocopa violacea. Next base: position 1,610,960 of record CAXAJV010000732.1, on the reverse strand, counting down.
AGAATACATCCGCGATGTTAGGTTCCCTTAGGTTAGGATATATAACGTTATAAACGCATATAATGTCCGCACCGAGACGTACGGGCCGACAGGACCGGGATTTTGTAAAACATTACCAGCGAGGGTCTAGATGGGTTAAGTTAGGTTACATTACGATATAGACGTATATAATATGCCCACCGAGAAGTAGGAGCCGACCCGCCAGGAATGTTGGAAAATACTACATCCAAGATGTTAGGTTCCCTTAGGTTAGGGTATATAACGTTATAGACTTATATAATGTCCGCACCGAGAAGTACGGGCCGACACGCCCCGGATTTTATAAAACATTACCAGCGAGGGTCTAGATGGGTTAGGTTAGGTTATATTATGATATAGACGTATATAATGTGCCCACCGAGAAGATGGGGCCGACACGCCAGGAATGTTGGAAAATACTACATCCGAGATGTTAAGTTGCCTTAGGTTACGATATATAACGTTATAGACGTATACAATGTCCCCACCGAGAAGTACGGGCCGACACGACCGGGATTTTGTAAAACATTACCAGCGAGGTTCTAGATGGGTTAGGTTAGGTTATATTACGATATAGATGTACATAATGTGCCCACCGAGAAGTTGGGGCCGACCCGCCAGGAATGTTGGAAAATACTACATCCGAGATGTTAAGTTGCCTTAGGTTAGGATATATAGCGTCATAGACGCATATAATGTCCGCACCGAGACGTGCGGGCGACACGTCCGGGATTCTGTAAAACATTACCAGCCAGGGGCTAGATCGGTTGGGTTAGATTATATTACGTTATGGACGTATATAATGTTCCCACCGAGAATTGGCGCCGACCAGCCAGGAATGTTGTGAAAGAATACATCCGCGATGTTAGGTTCCCTTAGGTTAGGATATATAAGGTTATAGACGTATATAATGTCCCCACCGAGAAGCACGGGCCGACACGACCGGGATTTTGTAAAACATTACCAGCGAGGGTCTAGATGGGTTAGGTTAGGTTATATTACGATATAGACGTATATAATGTCCCCACCGAGAAGTACTGGCCGACACGACCGGGATTTTGTAAAACATTACCAGCGAGGGTCTAGATGGGTTAGGTTAGGTTATATTACGATATAGATGTATATAATGTGCCCACCGAGAAGTACTGGCCGACACGACCGGGATTTTGTAAAACATTACCAGCGAGGGTCTAGATGGGTTAGGTTAGGTTATATTACGATATAGATGTATATAATGTGCCCACCGAGAAGCACGGGCCGACACGACCGGGATTTTGTAAAACATTACCAGCGAGGGTTTAGATGGGATAGGTTAGGTTACATTACGATATAGACGTATATAATATGCCCACCGAGAAGTAGGAGCCGACCCGCCAGGAATGTTGGAAAATACTACATCCAAGATGTTAGGTTCCCTTAGGTTAGGGTATATAACGTTATAGACTTATATAATGTCCGCACCTAGAAGTACGGGCCGACACGCCCCGGATTTTGTAAAACATTACCAGCGAGGGTCTAGATGGGTTAGGTTAGGTTATATTACGATATAGACGTATATAATGTGCCCACCGAGAAGCACGGGCCGACACGACCGGGATTTTGTCAAACATTACCAGCGAGGGTCTAGATGGGTTAGGTTAGGTTATATTACGATATAGACGTATATAATGTCCCCACCGAGAAGTACTGGCCGACACGACCGGGATTTTGTAAAACATTACCAGCGAGGGTCTAGATGGGTTAGGTTAGGTTATATTATGATATAGACATATATAATCTGCCCACCGAGAAGTTGGGGCCGACTCGCCAGGAATGTTGGAAAATACTACATCCGAGATGTTAAGTTGCCTTAGGTTAGGATATATAGCGTTATAGACGCATATAATGTCCGCACCGAGACGTACGGGCGACACGTCCGGGATTCTGTAAAACATTACCAGCCAGGGGCTAGATCGGTTGGGTTAGGTTATATTACGTTATGGACGTATATAATGTTCCCACCGAGAATTGGCGCCGACCAGCCAGGAATGTTGTGAAAGAATACATCCGCGATGTTAGGTTCCCTTAGGTTAGGATATATAACGTTATAAACGCATATAATGTCCGCACCGAGACGTACGGGCCGACAGGACCGGGATTTTGTAAAACATTACCAGCGAGGGTCTAGATGGGTTAAGTTAGGTTACATTACGATATAGACGTATATAATATGCCCACCGAGAAGTAGGAGCCGACCCGCCAGGAATGTTGGAAAATACTACATCCAAGATGTTAGGTTCCCTTAGGTTAGGGTATATAACGTTATAGTCTTATATAATGTCCGCACCGAGAAGTACGGGCCGACACGCCCCGGATTTTGTAAAACATTACCAGCGAGGGTCTAGATGGGTTAGGTTAGGTTATATTATGATATAGACGTATATAATGTGCCCACCGAGAAGATGGGGCCGACACGCCAGGAATGTTGGAAAATACTACATCCGAGATGTTAAGTTGCCTTAGGTTACGATATATAACGTTATAGACGTATACAATGTCCCCACCGAGAAGTACAGGCCGACACGACCGGGATTTTGTAAAACATTACCAGCGAGGTTCTAGATGGGTTAGGTTAGGTTATATTACGATATAGCTGTACATAATGTGCCCACCGAGAAGTTGGGGCCGACCCGCCAGGAATGTTGGAAAATACTACATCCGAGATGTTAAGTTGCCTTAGGTTATGATATATAGCGTTATAGACGCATATAATGTCCGCACCGAGACGTGCGGGCGACACGTCCGGGATTCTGTAAAACATTACCAGCCAGGGGCTAGATCGGTTGGGTTAGGTTATATTACGTTATGGACGTATATAATGTTCCCACCGAGAATTGGCGCCGACCAGCCAGGAATGTTGTGAAAGAATACATCCGCGATGTTAGGTTCCCTTAGGTTAGGATATATAAGGTTATAGACGTATATAATGTCCCCACCGAGAAGCACGGGCCGACACGACCGGGATTTTGTAAAACATTACCAGCGAGGGTCTAGATGGGTTAGGTTAGGTTATATTACGATATAGACGTATATAATGTCCCCACCGAGAAGTACTGGCCGACACGACCGGGATTTTGTAAAACATTACCAGCGAGGGTCTAGATGGGTTAGGTTAGGTTATATTACGATATAGACGTATATAATGTGACCACCGAGAAGTTGGGGCCGACTCGCCAGGAATGTTGGAAAATACTACATCCCAGATGTTAAGTTGCCTTAGGTTAGGATACATAACGTTATGGACGTATATAATCTCCGCACCGAGACGTACGGGACGACACGACCGGGATTCTGTAAATCATTACCAGCGAGGGTCTAGATGGGTTAGGTTAGGTTATATTACGATATAGATGTATATAATGTGCCCACCGAGAAGTTGGGGCCGACGCGCCAGGAATGTTGGAAAATACTACATCCGAGATGTTAGGTTGCCTTAGGTTAGGATATATAACGTTATAAACGCATATAATGTCCGCACCGAGACGTACGGGCCGACACGACCGGGATTTTGTAAAACATTACCAGCGAGGGTCTAGATGGGTTAGGTTAGGTTACATTACGATATAGACGTATATAATATGCCCACCGAGAAGTAGGAGCCGACCCGCCAGGAATGTTGGAAAATACTACATCCAAGATGTTAGGTTCCCTTAGGTTAGGGTATATATTGTTATAGTCTTATATAATGTCCGCACCGAGAAGTACGGGCCGACACGCCCCGGATTTTGTAAAACATTACCAGCGAGGGTCTAGATGGGTTAGGTTAGGTTATATTACGATATAGACGTATATAATGTCCCCACCGAGAAGTACTGGCCGACACGACCGGGATTTTGTAAAACATTACCAGCGAGGGTCTAGATGGGTTAGGTTAGGTTATATTACGATATAGATGTATATAATGTGCCCACCGAGAAGCACGGGCCGACACGACCGGGATTTTGTAAAACATTACCAGCGAGGGTCTAGATGGGATAGGTTAGGTTACATTACGATATAGACGTATATAATATGCCCACCGAGAAGTAGGAGCCGACCCGCCAGGAATGTTGGAAAATACTACATCCAAGATGTTAGGTTCCCTTATGTTAGGGTATGTAACGTTATAGACTTATATAATGTCCGCACCGAGAAGTACGGGCCGACACGCCCCGGATTTTGTAAAACATTACCAGCGAGGGTCTAGACGGGTTAGGTTAGGTTATATTACGATATAGACGTATATAACGTGCCCACCGAGAAGCACGGGCCGACACGACCGTGATTTTGTCAAACATTACCAGCGAGGGTCTAGATGGGTTAGGTTAGGTTATATTACGATATAGACGTATATAATGTCCCCACCGAGAAGTACTGGCCGACACGACCGGGATTTTGTAAAACATTACCAGCGAGGGTCTAGATGGGTTAGGTTAGGTTATATTACGATATAGATGTATATAATGTGCCCACCGAGAAGTTGGGGCCGACGCGCCAGGAATGTTGGAAAATACTACATCCGAGATGTTAGGTTGCCTTAGGTTAGGATATATAACGTTATAAACGCATATAATGTCCGCACCGAGACGTACGGGCCGACAGGACCGGGATTTTGTAAAACATTACCAGCGAGGGTCTAGATGGGTTAAGTTAGGTTACATTACGATATAGACGAATATAATATGCCCACCGAGAAGTAGGAGCCGACCCGCCAGGAATGTTGGAAAATACTACATCCAAGATGTTAGGTTCCCTTAGGTTAGGGTATATAACGTTATAGACTTATATAATGTCCGCACCGAGAAGTACGGGCCGACACGCCCCGGATTTTGTAAAACATTACCAGCGAGGGTCTAGATGGGTTAGGTTAGGTTATATTACGATATAGACGTATATAATGTGCCCACCGAGAAGATGGGGCCGACACGCCAGGAATGTTGGAAAATACTACATCCGAGATGTTAAGTTGCCTTAGGTTACGATATATAACGTTATAGACGTATACAATGTCCCCACCGAGAAGTACGGGCCGACACGACCGGGATTTTGTAAAACATTACCAGCGAGGTTCTAGATGGGTTAGGTTAGGTTATATTACGATATAGATGTACATAATGTGCCCACCGAGAAGTTGGGGCCGACCCGCCAGGAATGTTGGAAAATACTACATCCGAGATGTTAAGTTGCCTTAGGTTAGGATATATAGCGTTATAGACGCATATAATGTCCGCACCGAGACGTACGGGCGACACGTCCGGGATTCTGTAAAACATTACCAGCCAGGGGCTAGATCGGTTGGGTTAGGTTATATTACGTTATGGACGTATATAATGTTCCCACCGAGAATTGGCGCCGACCAGCCAGGAATGTTGTGAAAGAATACATCCGCGATGTTAGGTTCCCTTAGGTTAGGATATATAAGGTTATAGACGTATATAATGTCCCCACCGAGAAGCACGGGCCGACACGACCGGGATTTTGTAAAACATTACCAGCGAGGGTCTAGATGGGTTAGGTTAGGTTACATTACGATATAGACGTATATAATATGCCCACCGAGAAGTAGGAGCCGACCCGCCAGGAATGTTGGAAAATACTACATCCAAGATGTTAGGTTCCCTTATGTTAGGGTATATAACGTTATAGACTTATATAATGTCCGCACCGAGAAGTACGGGCCGACACGCCCCGGATTTTATAAAACATTACCAGCGAGGGTCTAGATGGGTTAGGTTAGGTTATATTATGATATAGACGTATATAATGTGCCCACCGAGAAGATGGGGCCGACACGCCAGGAATGTTGGAAAATACTACATCCGAGATGTTAAGTTGCCTTAGGTTACGATATATAACGTTATAGACGTATACAATGTCCCCACCGAGAAGTACAGGCCGACACGACCGGGATTTTGTAAAACATTACCAGCGAGGTTCTAGATGGGTTAGGTTAGGTTATATTACGATATAGCTGTACATAATGTGCCCACCGAGAAGTTGGGGCCGACCCGCCAGGAATGTTGGAAAATACTACATCCGAGATGTTAAGTTGCCTTAGGTTATGATATATAGCGTTATAGACGCATATAATGTCCGCACCGAGACGTGCGGGCGACACGTCCGGGATTCTGTAAAACATTACCAGCCAGGGGCTAGATCGGTTGGGTTAGGTTATATTACGTTATGGACGTATATAATGTTCCCACCGAGAATTGGCGCCGACCAGCCAGGAATGTTGTGAAAGAATACATCCGCGATGTTAGGTTCCCTTAGGTTAGGATATATAAGGTTATAGACGTATATAATGTCCCCACCGAGAAGCACGGGCCGACACGACCGGGATTTTGTAAAACATTACCAGCGAGGGTCTAGATGGGTTAGGTTAGGTTATATTACGATATAGACGTATATAATGTCCCCACCGAGAAGTACTGGCCGACACGACCGGGATTTTGTAAAACATTACCAGCGAGGGTCTAGATGGGTTAGGTTAGGTTATATTACGATATAGACGTATATAATGTGACCACCGAGAAGTTGGGGCCGACTCGCCAGGAATGTTGGAAAATACTACATCCCAGATGTTAAGTTGCCTTAGGTTAGGATACATAACGTTATGGACGTATATAATCTCCGCACCGAGACGTACGGGACGACACGACCGGGATTCTGTAAATCATTACCAGCGAGGGTCTAGATGGGTTAGGTTAGGTTATATTACGATATAGATGTATATAATGTGCCCACCGAGAAGTTGGGGCCGACGCGCCAGGAATGTTGGAAAATACTACATCCGAGATGTTAGGTTGCCTTAGGTTAGGATATATAACGTTATAAACGCATATAATGTCCGCACCGAGACGTACGGGCCGACACGACCGGGATTTTGTAAAACATTACCAGCGAGGGTCTAGATGGGTTAGGTTAGGTTACATTACGATATAGACGTATATAATATGCCCACCGAGAAGTAGGAGCCGACCCGCCAGGAATGTTGGAAAATACTACATCCAAGATGTTAGGTTCCCTTAGGTTAGGGTATATATTGTTATAGTCTTATATAATGTCCGCACCGAGAAGTACGGGCCGACACGCCCCGGATTTTGTAAAACATTACCAGCGAGGGTCTAGATGGGTTAGGTTAGGTTATATTACGATATAGACGTATATAATGTGCCCACCGAGAAGATGGGGCCGACCAGCCGGGAATGTTGTGAAATACTACATCCGCGATGTTAGGTTCCCTTAGGTTAGGATATATAACATTATAGACGTATATAATGTCCGAATCGAGACGTACGGGACGACACGACCGGGATTTTGTAAAACATTACCAGCGAGGGTCTAGATGGGTTAGGTTAGGTTATATTACGATATAGATGTATATAATGTGCCCACCGAGAAGCACGGGCCGACACGACCGGGATTTTGTAAAACATTACCAGCGAGGGTCTAGATGGGTTAGGTTAGGTTATATTACGATATAGACGTATATAATGTCCCCACCGAGAAGTACTGGCCGACACGACCGGGATTTTGTAAAACATTACCAGCGAGGGTCTAGATGGGTTAGGTTAGGTTATATTACGATATAGATGTATATAATGTGCCCACCGAGAAGCACGGGCCGACACGACCGGGATTTTGTAAAACATTACCAGCGAGGGTCTAGATGGGATAGGTTAGGTTACATTACGATATAGACGTATATAATATGCCCACCGAGAAGTAGGAGCCGACCCGCCAGGAATGTTGGAAAATACTACATCCAAGATGTAAGGTTCCCTTAGGTTAGGGTATGTAACGTTATAGACGTATACAATGTCCCCACCGAGAAGTACGGGCCGACACGACCGGGATTTTGTAAAACATTACCAGCGTGGTTCTAGATGGGTTAGGTTAGGTTATATTACGATATAGATGTACATAATGTGCCCACCGAGAAGTTGGGGCCGACCCGCCAGGAATGTTGGAAAATACTACATCCGAGATGTTAAGTTGCCTTAGGTTAGGATATATAGCGTTATAGACGCATATAATGTCCGCACCGAGACGTACGGGCGACACGTCCGGGATTCTGTAAAACATTACCAGCCAGGGGCTAGATCGGTTGGGTTAGGTTATATTACGTTATGGACGTATATAATGTTCCCACCGAGAATTGGCGCCGACCAGCCAGGAATGTTGTGAAAGAATACATCCGCGATGTTAGGTTCCCTTAGGTTAGGATATATAAGGTTATAGACGTATATAATGTCCCCACCGAGAAGCACGGGCCGACACGACCGGGATTTTGTAAAACATTACCAGCGAGGGTCTAGATGGGTTAGGTTAGGTTACATTACGATATAGACGTATATAATATGCCCACCGAGAAGTAGGAGCCGACCCGCCAGGAATGTTGGAAAATACTACATCCAAGATGTTAGGTTCCCTTAGGTTAGGGTATATAACGTTATAGTCTTATATAATGTCCGCACCGAGAAGTACGGGCCGACACGCCCCGGATTTTGTAAAACATTACCAGCGAGGGTCTAGATGGGTTAGGTTAGGTTATATTACGATATAGACGTATATAATGTGCCCACCGAGAAGATGGGGCCGACCTGCCAGGAATGTTGGGAAATACTACGTCCGAGATGTTAAGTTGCCTTAGGTTAGAATATATAACGTTATAGACGTATATAATGTCCCCACCGAGAAGTACGGGCCGACACGACCGGGATTATGTAAAACATTACCAGCGAGGGTCTAGATGGGTTAGGTTAGGTTATATTACGATATAGATGGATATAATGTGCCCACCGAGAAGCACGGGCCGACACGACCGGGATTTTGTAAAACATTACCAGCGAGGGTCTAGATGGGTTAGGTTAGGTTATATTACGATATAGACGTATATAATGTCCCCACCGAGAAGTACTGGCCGACACGACCGGAATTTTGTAAAACATTACCAGCGAGGGTCTAGATGGGTTAGGTTAGGTTATATTACGATATAGATGTATATAATGTGCCCACCGAGAAGTTGGGGCCGACGAGCCAGGAATGTTGGAAAATACTACATCCGAGATGTTAGGTTGCCTTGGGTTAGGATATATAACGTTATAAACGCATATAATGTCCGCACCGAGACGTACGAGCCGACACGACCGGGATTTTGTAAAACATTACCAGCGAGGGTCTAGATGGGTTAGGTTAGGTTACATTACGATATAGACGTATATAATGTGCCCACCGAGAAGATGGGGCCGACCAGCCGGGAATGTTGTGAAATACTACATCCGCGATGTTAGGTTCCCTTAGGTTAAGGTATGTAACGTTATAGACTTATATAATGTCCGCACCGAGAAGTACGGGCCGACACGCCCCGGATTTAGTAAAACATTACCAGCGAGGGTCTAGACGGGTTAGGTTAGGTTATATTACGATATAGACGTATATAACGTGCCCACCGAGAAGCACGGGCCGACACGACCGGGATTTTGTCAAACATTACCAGCGAGGGTCTAGATGGGTTAGGTTAGGTTATATTACGATATAGACGTATATAATGTGCCCACCGAGAAGCACGGGCCGACACGACCGGGATTTTGTCAAACATTACCAGCGAGGGTCTAGATGGGTTAGGTTAGGTTATATTACGATATAGACGTATATAATGTCCCCACCGAGAAGTACTGGCCGACACGACCGGGATTTTGTAAAACATTACCAGCGAGGGTCTAGATGGGTTAGGTTAGGTTATATTATGATATAGACATATATAATCTGCCCACCGAGAAGTTGGGGCCGACTCGCCAGGAATGTTGGAAAATACTACATCCGAGATGTTAAGTTGCCTTAGGTTAGGATATATAGCGTTATAGACGCATATAATGTCCGCACCGAGACGTACGGGCGACACGTCCGGGATTCTGTAAAACATTACCAGCCAGGGGCTAGATCGGTTGGGTTAGGTTATATTACGTTATGGACGTATATAATGTTCCCACCGAGAATTGGCGCCGACCAGCCAGGAATGTTGTGAAAGAATACATCCGCGATGTTAGGTTCCCTTAGGTTAGGATATATAACGTTATAAACGCATATAATGTCCGCACCGAGACGTACGGGCCGACAGGACCGGGATTTTGTAAAACATTACCAGCGAGGGTCTAGATGGGTTAAGTTAGGTTACATTACGATATAGACGTATATAATATGCCCACCGAGAAGTAGGAGCCGATCCGCCAGGAATGTTGGAAAATACTACATCCAAGATGTTAGGTTCCCTTAGGTTAGGGTATATAACGTTATAGACTTATATAATGTCCGCACCGAGAAGTACGGGCCGACACGCCCCGGATTTTATAAAACATTACCAGCGAGGGTCTAGATGGGTTAGGTTAGGTTATATTAGGATATAGACGTATATAATGTGCCCACCGAGAAGATGGGGCCGACACGCCAGGAATGTTGGAAAATACTACATCCGAGATGTTAAGTTGCCTTAGGTTACGATACATAACGTTATAGACGTATACAATGTCCCCACCGAGAAGTACAGGCCGACACGACCGGGATTTTGTAAAACATTACCAGCGAGGTTCTAGATGGGTTAGGTTAGGTTATATTACGATATAGCTGTACATAATGTGCCCACCGAGAAGTTGGGGCCGACCCGCCAGGAATGTTGGAAAATACTACATCCGAGATGTTAAGTTGCCTTAGGTTATGATATATAGCGTTATAGACGCATATAATGTCCGCACCGAGACGTGCGGGCGACACGTCCGGGATTCTGTAAAACATTACCAGCCAGGGGCTAGATCGGTTGGGTTAGGTTATATTACGTTATGGACGTATATAATGTTCCCACCGAGAATTGGCGCCGACCAGCCAGGAATGTTGTGAAAGAATACATCCGCGATGTTAGGTTCCCTTAGGTTAGGATATATAAGGTTATAGACGTATATAATGTCCCCACCGAGAAGCACGGGCCGACACGACCGGGATTTTGTAAAACATTACCAGCGAGGGTCTAGATGGGTTAGGTTAGGTTATATTACGATATAGACGTATATAATGTCCCCACCGAGAAGTACTGGCCGACACGACCGGGATTTTGTAAAACATTACCAGCGAGGGTCTAGATGGGTTAGGTTAGGTTATATTACGATATAGACGTATATAATGTGACCACCGAGAAGTTGGGGCCGACTCGCCAGGAATGTTGGAAAATACTACATCCCAGATGTTAAGTTGCCTTAGGTTAGGATACATAACGTTATGGACGTATATAATCTCCGCACCGAGACGTACGGGACGACACGACCGGGATTCTGTAAAACATTACCAGCGAGGGTCTAGATGGGTTAGGTTAGGTTATATTACGATATAGACGTATATAATGTGCCCACCGAGAAGATGGGGCCGACCAGCCGGGAATGTTGTGAAATACTACATCCGCGATGTTAGGTTCCCTTAGGTTAGGATATATAACATTATAGACGTATATAATGTCCGAATCGAGACGTACGGGACGACACGACCGGGATTTTGTAAAACATTACCAGCGAGGGTCTAGATGGGTTAGGTTAGGTTATATTACGATATAGATGTATATAATGTGCCCACCGAGAAGCACGGGCCGACACGACCGGGATTTTGTAAAACATTACCAGCGAGGGTCTAGATGGGTTAGGTTAGGTTATATTACGATATAGACGTATATAATGTCCCCACCGAGAAGTACTGGCCGACACGACCGGGATTTTGTAAAACATTACCAGCGAGGGTCTAGATGGGTTAGGTTAGGTTATATTACGATATAGATGTATATAATGTGCCCACCGAGAATCACTGGCCGACACGACCGGGATTTTGTAAAACATTACCAGCGAGGGTCTAGATGGGATAGGTTAGGTTACATTACGATATAGACGTATATAATATGCCCACCGAGAAGTAGGAGCCGACCCGCCAGGAATGTTGGAAAATACTACATCCAAGATGTTAGGTTCCCTTAGGTTAGGGTATGTAACGTTATAGACTTATATAATGTCCGCACCGAGAAGTACGGGCCGACACGCCCCGGATTTTGTAAAACATTACCAGCGAGGGTCTAGATGGGTTAGGTTAGGTTATATTACGATATAGATGGATATAATGTGCCCACCGAGAAGCACGGGCCGACACGACCGGGATTTTGTAAAACATTACCAGCGAGGGTCTAGATGGGTTAAGTTAGGTTATATTACGATATAGACGTATATAATGTCCCCACCGAGAAGTACTGGCCGACACGACCGGAATTTTGTAAAACATTACCAGCGAGGGTCTAGATGGGTTAGGTTAGGTTATATTACGATATAGATGTATATAATGTGCCCACCGAGAAGTTGGGGCCGACGCGCCAGGAATGTTGGAAAATACTACATCCGAGATGTTAGGTTGCCTTGGGTTAGGATATATAACGTTATAAACGCATATAATGTCCGCACCGAGACGTACGAGCCGACACGACCGGGATTTTGTAAAACATTACCAGCGAGGGTCTAGATGGGTTAGGTTAGGTTACATTACGATATAGACGTATATAATGTGCCCACCGAGAAGATGGGGCCGACCAGCCGGGAATGTTGTGAAATACTACATCCGCGATGTTAGGTTCCCTTAGGTTAAGGTATGTAACGTTATAGACTTATATAATGTCCGCACCGAGAAGTACGGGCCGACACGCCCCGGATTTAGTAAAACATTACCAGCGAGGGTCTAGACGGGTTAGGTTAGGTTATATTACGATATAGACGTATATAACGTGCCCACCGAGAAGCACGGGCCGACACGACCGGGATTTTGTCAAACATTACCAGCGAGGGTCTAGATGGGTTAGGTTAGGTTATATTACGATATAGACGTATATAATGTCCCCACCGAGAAGTACTGGCCGACACGACCGGGATTTTGTAAAACATTACCAGCGAGGGTCTAGATGGGTTAGGTTAGGTTATATTACGATATAGATGTATATAATGTGCCCACCGAGAAGTTGGGGCCGACGCGCCAGGAATGTTGGAAAATACTACATCCGAGATGTTAGGTTGCCTTAGGTTAGGATATATAACGTTATAAACGCATATAATGTCCGCACCGAGACGTACGGGCCGACAGGACCGGGATTTTGTAAAACATTACCAGCGAGGGTCTAGATGGGTTAAGTTAGGTTACATTACGATATAGACGTATATAATGTGCCCACCGAGAAGATGGGGCCGACACGCCAGGAATGTTGGAAAATACTACATCCGAGATGTTAAGTTGCCTTAGGTTACGATATATAACGTTATAGACGTATACAATGTCCCCACCGAGAAGTACGGGCCGACACGACCGGGATTTTGTAAAACATTACCAGCGAGGGTCTAGATGGGTTAGGTTAGGTTATATTACGATATAGACGTATATAACGTGCCCACCGAGAAGCACGGGCCGACACGACCGGGATTTCGTAAAACATTACCAGCGAGGGTCTAGATGGGTTAGGTTAGGTTATATTACGATATAGACGTATATAATGTCCCCACCGAGAAGTACTGGCCGACACGACCGGGATTTTGTAAAACATTACCAGCGAGGGTCTAGATGGGTTAGGTTAGGTTATATTATGATATAGACGTATATAATCTGCCCACCGAGAAGTTGGGGCCGACTCGCCAGGAATTTTGGAAAATACTACATCCCAGATGTTAAGTTGCCTTAGGTTAGGGTACGTAACGCTATAGACGTATATAATGTCCGCACCGAGACGTACGGGACGACTTGACCGGGATTTTGTAAAACATTACCAGCGAGGGTCTAGATGGGTTAGGTTATGTTATATTACGATATAGACGTATATTATGTGCCCACCGAGAACATGGGGCCGACACGAGCGGGATTTTGTAAAACAATACCAGCGAGGGTCTAGATGGGTTAGGTTAGGTTATATTACGATATAGACGTATATAATGTCCCCAGCGAGAAGTATTGGCCGACACGACCGGGATTTTGTAATACATTACCAGCGAGGGTCTAGATGGGTTAGGTTAGGTTATATTATGATATAGACGTATATAATCTGCCCACCGAGAAGTTGGGGCCGACTCGCCAGGAATTTTGGAAAATACTACATCCCAGATGTTAAGTTGCCTTAGGTTAGGATACGTAACGTTATAGACGTATATAATGTCCGCACCGAGACGTACGGGACGACTTGACCGGGATTTTGTAAAACATTACCAGCGAGGGTCTAGATGGGTTAGGTTATGTTATATTACGATATAGACGTATATTATGTGCCCACCGAGAACATGGGGCCGACACGACCGGGATTTTGTAAAACATTACCAGCGAGGGTCTAGATGGGTTAGGTTAGGTTATATTACGATATAGACGTATATAATGTCCCCACCGAGAAGTACTGGCCGACACGACCGGGATTTTGTAAAACATTACCAGCGAGGGTCTAGATGGGTTAGGTTAGGTTATATTACGATATAGATGGATATAATGTGCCCACCGAGAAGCACGGGCCGACACGACCGGGATTTTGTAAAACATTACCAGCGAGGGTCTAGATGGGTTAGGTTAGGTTATATTACGATATAGACGTATATAACGTGCCCACCGAGAAGCACGGGCCGACACGACCGGGATTTTGTCAAACATTACCAGCGAGGGTCTAGATGGGTTAGGTTAGGTTATATTACGATATAGATGTACATAATGTGCCCACCGAGAAGTAGGAGCCGACCCGCCAGGAATGTTGGAAAATACTACATCCAAGATGTTAGGTTCCCTTAGGTTAGGGTATATAACGTTATAGACTTATATAATGTCCGCACCGAGAAGTACGGGCCGACACGCCCCGGATTTTGTAAAACATTACCAGCGAGGGTCTAGATGGGTTAGGTTAGGTTATATTACGATATAGACGTATATAATGTGCCCACCGAGAAGCACGGGCCGACACGACCGGGATTTTGTAAAACGTTACCAGCGAGGGTCTAGATGGGTTAGGTTAGGTTATATTACGATATAGACGTATATAATGTCCCCACCGAGAAGTACTGGCCGACACGACCGGGATTTTGTAAAACATTACCAGCGAGGGTCTAGATGGGTTAGGTTAGGTTATATTATGATATAGACGTATATAATCTGCCCACCGAGAAGTTGGGGCCGACTCGCCAGGAATTTTGGAAAATACTACATCCCAGATGTTAAGTTGCCTTAGGTTAGGGTACGTAACGCTATAGACGTATATAATGTCCGCACCGAGACGTACGGGACGACTTGACCGGGATTTTGTAAAACATTACCAGCGAGGGTCTAGATGGGTTAGGTTATGTTATATTACGATATAGACGTATATTATGTGCCCACCGAGAACATGGGGCCGACACGACCGGGATTTTGTAAAACAATACCAGCGAGGGTCTAGATGGGTTAGGTTAGGTTATATTACGATATAGACGTATATAATGTCCCCAGCGAGAAGTATTGGCCGACACGACCGGGATTTTGTAAAACATTACCAGCGAGGGTCTAGATGGGTTAGGTTAGGTTATATTATGATATAGACGTATATAATCTGCCCTCCGAGAAGTTGGGGCCGACTCGCCAGGAATTTTGGAAAATACTACATCCCAGATGTTAAGTTGCCTTAGGTTAGGATACGTAACGTTATAGACGTATATAATGTCCGCACCGAGACGTACGGGACGACTTGACCGGGATTTTGTAAAACATTACCAGCGAGGGTCTAGATGGGTTAGGTTATGTTATATTACGATATAGACGTATATTATGTGCCCACCGAGAACATGGGGCCGACACGACCGGGATTTTGTAAAACATTACCAGCGAGGGTCTAGATGGGTTAGGTTAGGTTATATTACGATATAGACGTATATAATGTCCCCACCGAGAAGTACTGGCCGACACGACCGGGATTTTGTAAAACATTACCAGCGAGGGTCTAGATGGGTTAGGTTAGGTTATATTACGATATAGATGTATATAATGTGCCCACCGAGAAGATGGGGCCGACACGCCAGGAATGTTGGAAAATACTACATCCGAGATGTTAAGTTGCCTTAGGTTACGATATATAACGTTATAGACGTATACAATGTCCCCACCGAGAAGTACGGGCCGACACGACCGGGATTTTGTAAAACATTACCAGCGAGGTTCTAGATGGGTTAGGTTAGGTTATATTACGATATAGATGTACATAATGTGCCCACCGAGAAGTTGGGGCCGACCCGCCAGGAATGTTGGAAAATACTACATCCGAGATGTTAAGTTGCCTTAGGTTAGGATATATAGCGTTATAGACGCATATAATGTCCGCACCGAGACGTACGGGCGACACGTCCGGGATTCTGTAAAACATTACCAGCCAGGGGCTAGATCGGTTGGGTTAGGTTATATTACGTTATGGACGTATATAATGTTCCCACCGAGAATTGGCGCCGACCAGCCAGGAATGTTGTGAAAGAATACATCCGCGATGTTAGGTTCCCTTAGGTTAGGATATATAAGGTTATAGACGTATATAATGTCCCCACCGAGAAGCACGGGCCGACACGACCGGGATTTTGTAAAACATTACCAGCGAGGGTCTAGATGGGTTAGGTTAGGTTGTATTACGATATAGACGTATATAATGTCCCCACCGAGAAGTACTGGCCGACACGACCGGGATTTTGTAAAACATTACCAGCGAGGGTCTAGATGGGTTAGGTTAGGTTATATTACGATATAGACGTATATAATGTGCCCACCGAGAAGTTGGGGCCGACTCGCCAGGAATGTTGGAAAATACTACATCCCAGATGTTAAGTTGCCTTAGGTTAGGATACATAACGTTATAGACGTATATAATCTCCGCACCGAGACGTACGGGACGACACGACCGGGATTCTGTAAAACATTACCAGCGAGGGTCTAGATGGGTTAGGTTAGGTTATATTACGATATAGATGTATATAATGTGCCCACCGAGAAGTTGGGGCCGACGCGCCAGGAATGTTGGAAAATACTACATCCGAGATGTTAGGTTGCCTTAGGTTAGGATATATAACGTTATAAACGCATATAATGTCCGCACCGAGACGTACGGGCCGACACGACCGGGATTTTGTAAAACATTACCAGCGAGGGTCTAGATGGGTTAGGTTAGGTTACATTACGATATAGACGTATATAATATGCCCACCGAGAAGTAGGAGCCGACCCGCCAGGAATGTTGGAAAATACTACATCCAAGATGTTAGGTTCCCTTAGGTTAGGGTATATAACGTTATAGTCTTATATAATGTCCGCACCGAGAAGTACGGGCCGACACGCCCCGGATTTTGTAAAACATTACCAGCGAGGGTCTAGATGGGTTAGGTTAGGTTATATTACGATATAGACGTATATAATGTGCCCACCGAGAAGATGGGGCCGACCTGCCAGGAATGTTGGGAAATACTACATCCGAGATGTTAAGTTGCCTTAGGTTAGAATATATAACGTTATAGACGTATATAATGTCCCCACCGAGAAGTACGGGCCGACACGACCGGGATTATGTAAAACATTACCAGCGAGGGTCTAGATGGGTTAGGTTAGGTTATATTACGATATAGATGTATATAATGTGCCCACCGAGAAGCACGGGCCGACACGACCGGGATTTTGTAAAACATTACCAGCGAGGGTCTAGATGGGTTAGGTTAGGTTATATTACGATATAGATGTATATAATGTGCCCACCGAGAAGATGGGGCCGACACGCCAGGAATGTTGGAAAATACTACATCCGAGATGTTAAGTTGCCTTAGGTTACGATATATAACGTTATAGACGTATACAATGTCCCCACCGAGAAGTACGGGCCGACACGACCGGGATTTTGTAAAACATTACCAGCGAGGGTCTAGATGGGTTAGGTTAGGTTATATTACGATATAGACGTATATAATGTCCCCACCGAGAAGTACTGGCCGACACGACCGGGATTTTGTAAAACATTACCAGCGAGGGTCTAGATGGGTTAGGTTAGGTTATATTACGATATAGATGGATATAATGTGCCCACCGAGAAGCACGGGCCGACACGACCGGGATTTTGTAAAACATTACCAGCGAGGGTCTAGATGGGTTAGGTTAGGTTATATTACGATATAGACGTATATAATGTCCCCACCGAGAAGTACTGGCCGACACGACCGGAATTTTGTAAAACATTACCAGCGAGGGTCTAGATGGGTTAGGTTAGGTTATATTACGATATAGATGTATATAATGTGCCCACCGAGAAGTTGGGGCCGACGCGCCAGGAATGTTGGAAAATACTACATCCGAGATGTTAGGTTGCCTTGGGTTAGGATATATAACGTTACAAACGCATATAATGTCCGCACCGAGACGTACGAGCCGACACGACCGGGATTTTGTAAAACATTACCAGCGAGGGTCTAGATGGGTTAGGTTAGGTTACATTACGATATAGACGTATATAATGTGCCCACCGAGAAGATGGGGCCGACCAGCCGGGAATGTTGTGAAATACTACATCCGCGATGTTAGGTTCCCTTAGGTTAAGGTATGTAACGTTATAGACTTATATAATGTCCGCACCGAGAAGTACGGGCCGACACGCCCCGGATTTAGTAAAACATTACCAGCGAGGGTCTAGACGGGTTAGGTTAGGTTATATTACGATATAGACGTATATAACGTGCCCACCGAGAACATGGGGCCGACACGAGCGGGATTTTGTAAAACAATACCAGCGAGGGTCTAGATGGGTTAGGTTAGGTTATATTACGATATAGACGTATATAATGTCCCCAGCGAGAAGTATTGGCCGACACGACCGGGATTTTGTAATACATTACCAGCGAGGGTCTAGATGGGTTAGGTTAGGTTATATTATGATATAGACGTATATAATCTGCCCACCGAGAAGTTGGGGCCGACTCGCCAGGAATTTTGGAAAATACTACATCCCAGATGTTAAGTTGCCTTAGGTTAGGATACGTAACGTTATAGACGTATATAATGTCCGCACCGAGACGTACGGGACGACTTGACCGGGATTTTGTAAAACATTACCAGCGAGGGTCTAGATGGGTTAGGTTATGTTATATTACGATATAGACGTATATTATGTGCCCACCGAGAACATGGGGCCGACACGACCGGGATTTTGTAAAACATTACCAGCGAGGGTCTAGATGGGTTAGGTTAGGTTATATTACGATATAGACGTATATAATGTCCCCACCGAGAAGTACTGGCCGACACGACCGGGATTTTGTAAAACATTACCAGCGAGGGTCTAGATGGGTTAGGTTAGGTTATATTACGATATAGATGGATATAATGTGCCCACCGAGAAGCACGGGCCGACACGACCGGGATTTTGTAAAACATTACCAGCGAGGGTCTAGATGGGTTAGGTTAGGTTATATTACGATATAGACGTATATAACGTGCCCACCGAGAAGCACGGGCCGACACGACCGGGATTTTGTCAAACATTACCAGCGAGGGTCTAGATGGGTTAGGTTAGGTTATATTACGATATAGATGTACATAATGTGCCCACCGAGAAGTAGGAGCCGACCCGCCAGGAATGTTGGAAAATACTACATCCAAGATGTTAGGTTCCCTTAGGTTAGGGTATATAACGTTATAGACTTATATAATGTCCGCACCGAGAAGTACGGGCCGACACGCCCCGGATTTTGTAAAACATTACCAGCGAGGGTCTAGATGGGTTAGGTTAGGTTATATTACGATATAGACGTATATAATGTGCCCACCGAGAAGCACGGGCCGACACGACCGGGATTTTGTAAAACGTTACCAGCGAGGGTCTAGATGGGTTAGGTTAGGTTATATTACGATATAGACGTATATAATGTCCCCACCGAGAAGTACTGGCCGACACGACCGGGATTTTGTAAAACATTACCAGCGAGGGTCTAGATGGGTTAGGTTAGGTTATATTATGATATAGACGTATATAATCTGCCCACCGAGAAGTTGGGGCCGACTCGCCAGGAATTTTGGAAAATACTACATCCCAGATGTTAAGTTGCCTTAGGTTAGGGTACGTAACGCTATAGACGTATATAATGTCCGCACCGAGACGTACGGGACGACTTGACCGGGATTTTGTAAAACATTACCAGCGAGGGTCTAGATGGGTTAGGTTATGTTATATTACGATATAGACGTATATTATGTGCCCACCGAGAACATGGGGCCGACACGACCGGGATTTTGTAAAACAATACCAGCGAGGGTCTAGATGGGTTAGGTTAGGTTATATTACGATATAGACGTATATAATGTCCCCAGCGAGAAGTATTGGCCGACACGACCGGGATTTTGTAAAACATTACCAGCGAGGGTCTAGATGGGTTAGGTTAGGTTATATTATGATATAGACGTATATAATCTGCCCTCCGAGAAGTTGGGGCCGACTCGCCAGGAATTTTGGAAAATACTACATCCCAGATGTTAAGTTGCCTTAGGTTAGGATACGTAACGTTATAGACGTATATAATGTCCGCACCGAGACGTACGGGACGACTTGACCGGGATTTTGTAAAACATTACCAGCGAGGGTCTAGATGGGTTAGGTTATGTTATATTACGATATAGACGTATATTATGTGCCCACCGAGAACATGGGGCCGACACGACCGGGATTTTGTAAAACATTACCAGCGAGGGTCTAGATGGGTTAGGTTAGGTTATATTACGATATAGACGTATATAATGTCCCCACCGAGAAGTACTGGCCGACACGACCGGGATTTTGTAAAACATTACCAGCGAGGGTCTAGATGGGTTAGGTTAGGTTATATTACGATATAGATGTATATAATGTGCCCACCGAGAAGATGGGGCCGACACGCCAGGAATGTTGGAAAATACTACATCCGAGATGTTAAGTTGCCTTAGGTTACGATATATAACGTTATAGACGTATACAATGTCCCCACCGAGAAGTACGGGCCGACACGACCGGGATTTTGTAAAACATTACCAGCGAGGTTCTAGATGGGTTAGGTTAGGTTATATTACGATATAGATGTACATAATGTGCCCACCGAGAAGTTGGGGCCGACCCGCCAGGAATGTTGGAAAATACTACATCCGAGATGTTAAGTTGCCTTAGGTTAGGATATATAGCGTTATAGACGCATATAATGTCCGCACCGAGACGTACGGGCGACACGTCCGGGATTCTGTAAAACATTACCAGCCAGGGGCTAGATCGGTTGGGTTAGGTTATATTACGTTATGGACGTATATAATGTTCCCACCGAGAATTGGCGCCGACCAGCCAGGAATGTTGTGAAAGAATACATCCGCGATGTTAGGTTCCCTTAGGTTAGGATATATAAGGTTATAGACGTATATAATGTCCCCACCGAGAAGCACGGGCCGACACGACCGGGATTTTGTAAAACATTACCAGCGAGGGTCTAGATGGGTTAGGTTAGGTTGTATTACGATATAGACGTATATAATGTCCCCACCGAGAAGTACTGGCCGACACGACCGGGATTTTGTAAAACATTACCAGCGAGGGTCTAGATGGGTTAGGTTAGGTTATATTACGATATAGACGTATATAATGTGCCCACCGAGAAGTTGGGGCCGACTCGCCAGGAATGTTGGAAAATACTACATCCCAGATGTTAAGTTGCCTTAGGTTAGGATACATAACGTTATAGACGTATATAATCTCCGCACCGAGACGTACGGGACGACACGACCGGGATTCTGTAAAACATTACCAGCGAGGGTCTAGATGGGTTAGGTTAGGTTATATTACGATATAGATGTATATAATGTGCCCACCGAGAAGTTGGGGCCGACGCGCCAGGAATGTTGGAAAATACTACATCCGAGATGTTAGGTTGCCTTAGGTTAGGATATATAACGTTATAAACGCATATAATGTCCGCACCGAGACGTACGGGCCGACACGACCGGGATTTTGTAAAACATTACCAGCGAGGGTCTAGATGGGTTAGGTTAGGTTACATTACGATATAGACGTATATAATATGCCCACCGAGAAGTAGGAGCCGACCCGCCAGGAATGTTGGAAAATACTACATCCAAGATGTTAGGTTCCCTTAGGTTAGGGTATATAACGTTATAGTCTTATATAATGTCCGCACCGAGAAGTACGGGCCGACACGCCCCGGATTTTGTAAAACATTACCAGCGAGGGTCTAGATGGGTTAGGTTAGGTTATATTACGATATAGACGTATATAATGTGCCCACCGAGAAGATGGGGCCGACCTGCCAGGAATGTTGGGAAATACTACATCCGAGATGTTAAGTTGCCTTAGGTTAGAATATATAACGTTATAGACGTATATAATGTCCCCACCGAGAAGTACGGGCCGACACGACCGGGATTATGTAAAACATTACCAGCGAGGGTCTAGATGGGTTAGGTTAGGTTATATTACGATATAGATGTATATAATGTGCCCACCGAGAAGCACGGGCCGACACGACCGGGATTTTGTAAAACATTACCAGCGAGGGTCTAGATGGGTTAGGTTAGGTTATATTACGATATAGATGTATATAATGTGCCCACCGAGAAGATGGGGCCGACACGCCAGGAATGTTGGAAAATACTACATCCGAGATGTTAAGTTGCCTTAGGTTACGATATATAACGTTATAGACGTATACAATGTCCCCACCGAGAAGTACGGGCCGACACGACCGGGATTTTGTAAAACATTACCAGCGAGGGTCTAGATGGGTTAGGTTAGGTTATATTACGATATAGACGTATATAATGTCCCCACCGAGAAGTACTGGCCGACACGACCGGGATTTTGTAAAACATTACCAGCGAGGGTCTAGATGGGTTAGGTTAGGTTATATTACGATATAGATGGATATAATGTGCCCACCGAGAAGCACGGGCCGACACGACCGGGATTTTGTAAAACATTACCAGCGAGGGTCTAGATGGGTTAGGTTAGGTTATATTACGATATAGACGTATATAATGTCCCCACCGAGAAGTACTGGCCGACACGACCGGAATTTTGTAAAACATTACCAGCGAGGGTCTAGATGGGTTAGGTTAGGTTATATTACGATATAGATGTATATAATGTGCCCACCGAGAAGTTGGGGCCGACGCGCCAGGAATGTTGGAAAATACTACATCCGAGATGTTAGGTTGCCTTGGGTTAGGATATATAACGTTATAAACGCATATAATGTCCGCACCGAGACGTACGAGCCGACACGACCGGGATTTTGTAAAACATTACCAGCGAGGGTCTAGATGGGTTAGGTTAGGTTACATTACGATATAGACGTATATAATGTGCCCACCGAGAAGATGGGGCCGACCAGCCGGGAATGTTGTGAAATACTACATCCGCGATGTTAGGTTCCCTTAGGTTAAGGTATGTAACGTTATAGACTTATATAATGTCCGCACCGAGAAGTACGGGCCGACACGCCCCGGATTTAGTAAAACATTACCAGCGAGGGTCTAGACGGGTTAGGTTAGGTTATATTACGATATAGACGTATATAACGTGCCCACCGAGAAGCACGGGCCGACACGACCGGGATTTTGTCAAACATTACCAGCGAGGGTCTAGATGGGTTAGGTTAGGTTATATTACGATATAGACGTATATAATGTCCCCACCGAGAAGTACTGGCCGACACGACCGGGATTTTGTAAAACATTACCAGCGAGGGTCTAGATGGGTTAGGTTAGGTTATATTACGATATAGATGTATATAATGTGCCCACCGAGAAGTTGGGGCCGACGCGCCAGGAATGTTGGAAAATACTACATCCGAGATGTTAGGTTGCCTTAGGTTAGGATATATAACGTTATAAACGCATATAATGTCCGCACCGAGACGTACGGGCCGACAGGACCGGGATTTTGTAAAACATTACCAGCGAGGGTCTAGATGGGTTAAGTTAGGTTACATTACGATATAGACGTATATAATGTGCCCACCGAGAAGATGGGGCCGACACGCCAGGAATGTTGGAAAATACTACATCCGAGATGTTAAGTTGCCTTAGGTTACGATATATAACGTTATAGACGTATACAATGTCCCCACCGAGAAGTACGGGCCGACACGACCGGGATTTTGTAAAACATTACCAGCGAGGGTCTAGATGGGTTAGGTTAGGTTATATTACGATATAGACGTATATAACGTGCCCACCGAGAAGCACGGGCCGACACGACCGGGATTTTGTAAAACATTACCAGCGAGGGTCTAGATGGGTTAGGTTAGGTTATATTACGATATAGACGTATATAATGTGCCCACCGAGAAGTACTGGCCGACACGACCGGGATTTTGTAAAACATTACCAGCGAGGGTCTAGATGGGTTAGGTTAGGTTATATTATGATATAGACGTATATAATCTGCCCACCGAGAAGTTGGGGCCGACTCGCCAGGAATTTTGGAAAATACTACATCCCAGATGTTAAGTTGCCTTAGGTTAGGGTACGTAACGCTATAGACGTATATAATGTCCGCACCGAGACGTACGGGACGACTTGACCGGGATTTTGTAAAACATTACCAGCGAGGGTCTAAATGGGTTAGGTTATGTTATATTACGATATAGACGTATATTATGTGCCCACCGAGAACATGGGGCCGACACGAGCGGGATTTTGTAAAACAATACCAGCGAGGGTCTAGATGGGTTAGGTTAGGTTATATTACGATATAGACGTATATAATGTCCCCAGCGAGAAGTATTGGCCGACACGACCGGGATTTTGTAATACATTACCAGCGAGGGTCTAGATGGGTTAGGTTAGGTTATATTATGATATAGACGTATATAATCTGCCCACCGAGAAGTTGGGGCCGACTCGCCAGGAATTTTGGAAAATACTACATCCCAGATGTTAAGTTGCCTTAGGTTAGGATACGTAACGTTATAGACGTATATAATGTCCGCACCGAGACGTACGGGACGACTTGACCGGGATTTTGTAAAACATTACCAGCGAGGGTCTAGATGGGTTAGGTTATGTTATATTACGATATAGACGTATATTATGTGCCCATCGAGAACATGGGGCCGACACAACCGGGATTTTGTAAAACATTACCAGCGAGGGTCTAGATGGGTTAGGTTAGGTTATATTACGATATAGACGTATATAATGTCCCCACCGAGAAGTACTGGCCGACACGACCGGGATTTTGTAAAACATTACCAGCGAGGGTCTAGATGGGTTAGGTTAGGTTATATTACGATATAGATGGATATAATGTGCCCACCGAGAAGCACGGGCCGACACGACCGGGATTTTGTAAAACATTACCAGCGAGGGTCTAGATGGGTTAGGTTAGGTTATATTACGATATAGACGTATATAACGTGCCCACCGAGAAGCACGGGCCGACACGACCGGGATTTTGTCAAACATTACCAGCGAGGGTCTAGATGGGTTAGGTTAGGTTATATTACGATATAGATGTACATAATGTGCCCACCGAGAAGTAGGAGCCGACCCGCCAGGAATGTTGGAAAATACTACATCCAAGATGTTAGGTTCCCTTAGGTTAGGGTATATAACGTTATAGACTTATATAATGTCCGCACCGAGAAGTACGGGCCGACACGCCCCGGATTTTGTAAAACATTACCAGCGAGGGTCTAGATGGGTTAGGTTAGGTTATATTACGATATAGACGTATATAATGTGCCCACCGAGAAGCACGGGCCGACACGACCGGGATTTTGTAAAACGTTACCAGCGAGGGTCTAGATGGGTTAGGTTAGGTTATATTACGATATAGACGTATATAATGTCCCCACCGAGAAGTACTGGCCGACACGACCGGGATTTTGTAAAACATTACCAGCGAGGGTCTAGATGGGTTAGGTTAGGTTATATTATGATATAGACGTATATAATCTGCCCACCGAGAAGTTGGGGCCGACTCGCCAGGAATTTTGGAAAATACTACATCCCAGATGTTAAGTTGCCTTAGGTTAGGGTACGTAACGCTATAGACGTATATAATGTCCGCACCGAGACGTACGGGACGACTTGACCGGGATTTTGTAAAACATTACCAGCGAGGGTCTAGATGGGTTAGGTTATGTTATATTACGATATAGACGTATATTATGTGCCCACCGAGAACATGGGGCCGACACGACCGGGATTTTGTAAAACATTACCAGCGAGGGTCTAGATGGGTTAGGTTAGGTTATATTACGATATAGACGTATATAATGTCCCCACCGAGAAGTACTGGCCGACACGACCGGAATTTTGTAAAACATTACCAGCGAGGGTCTAGATGGGTTAGGTTAGGTTATATTACGATATAGACGTATATAATGTCCCCACCGAGAAGTACTGGCCGACACGACCGGAATTTTGTAAAACATTACCAGCGAGGGTCTAGATGGGTTAGGTTAGGTTATATTACGATATAGATGTATATAATGTGCCCACCGAGAAGTTGGGGCCGACGCGCCAGGAATGTTGGAAAATACTACATCCGAGATGTTAGGTTGCCTTGGGTTAGGATATATAACGTTATAAACGCATATAATGTCCGCACCGAGACGTACGAGCCGACACGACCGGGATTTTGTAAAACATTACCAGCGAGGGTCTAGATGGGTTAGGTTAGGTTACATTACGATATAGACGTATATAATGTGCCCACCGAGACGATGGGGCCGACCAGCCGGGAATGTTGTGAAATACTACATCCGCGATGTTAGGTTCCCTTAGGTTAAGGTATGTAACGTTATAGACTTATATAATGTCCGCACCGAGAAGTACGGGCCGACACGCCCCGGATTTAGTAAAACATTACCAGCGAGGGTCTAGACGGGTTAGGTTAGGTTATATTACGATATAGACGTATATAACGTGCCCACCGAGAAGCACGGGCCGACACGACCGGGATTTTGTCAAACATTACCAGCGAGGGTCTAGATGGGTTAGGTTAGGTTATATTACGATATAGACGTATATAATGTCCCCACCGAGAAGTACTGGCCGACACGACCGGGATTTTGTAAAACATTACCAGCGAGGGTCTAGATGGGTTAGGTTAGGTTATATTACGATATAGATGTATATAATGTGCCCACCGAGAAGTTGGGGCCGACGCGCCAGGAATGTTGGAAAATACTACATCCGAGATGTTAGGTTGCCTTAGGTTAGGATATATAACGTTATAAACGCATATAATGTCCGCACCGAGACGTACGGGCCGACAGGATCGGGATTTTGTAAAACATTACCAGCGAGGGTCTAGATGGGTTAAGTTAGGTTACATTACGATATAGACGTATATAATGTGCCCACCGAGAAGATGGGGCCGACACGCCAGGAATGTTGGAAAATACTACATCCGAGATGTTAAGTTGCCTTAGGTTACGATATATAACGTTATAGAAGTATACAATGTCCCCACCGAGAAGTACGGGCCGACACGAGCGGGATTTTGTAAAACATTACCAGCGAGGTTCTAGATGGGTTAGGTTAGGTTATATTACGATATAGATGTACATAATGTGCCCACCGAGAAGTTGGGGCCGACCCGCCAGGAATGTTGGAAAATACTACATCCGAGATGTTAAGTTGCCTTAGGTTAGGATATATAGCGTTATAGACGCATATAATGTCCGCACCGAGACGTACGGGCGACACGTCCGGGATTCTGTAAAACATTACCAGCCAGGGGCTAGATCGATTGGGTTAGGTTATATTACGTTATGGACGTATATAATGTTCCCACCGAGAATTGGCGCCGACCAGCCGGGAATGTTGTGAAAGAATACATCCGCGATGTTAGGTTCCCTTAGGTTAGGATATATAAGGTTATAGACGTATATAATGTCCCCACCGAGAAGCACGGGCCGACACGACCGGGATTTTGTAAAACATTACCAGCGAGGGTCTAGATGGGTTAGGTTAGGTTATATTACGATATAGACGTATATAATGTGCCCACCGAGAAGTTGGGGCCGACTCGCCAGGAATGTTGGAAAATACTACATCCAAGATGTTAGGTTCCCTTAGGTTAGGGTATATAACGTTATAGTCTTATATAATGTCCGCACCGAGAAGTACGGGCCGACACGCCCGGGATTTTGTAAAACATTACCAGCGAGGGTCTAGATGGGTTAGGTTAGGTTACATTACGATATAGACGTATATAATATGCCCACCGAGAAGTAGGAGCCGACCCGACAGGAATGTTGGAAAATACTACATCCAAGATGTTAGGTTCCCTTAGGTTAGGGTATATAACGTTATAGACTTATATAATGTCCGCACCGAGAAGTACGGGCCGACACGCCCCGGATTTTGTAAAACATTACCAGCGAGGGTCTAGATGGGTTAGGTTAGGTTATATTACGATATAGACGTATATAATGTGCCCACCGAGAAGATGGGGCCGACCAGCCGGGAATGTTGTGAAATACTACATCCGCGATGTTAGGTTCCCTTAGGTTAGGATATATAACATTATAGACGTATATAATGTCCGAACCGAGACGTACGGGACGACACGACCGGGATTTTGTAAAACATTACCAGCGAGGGTTTAGATGGGTTAGGTTTGGTTATATTACGATATAGACGTATATAATGTGCCCACCGAGAAGATGGGGCCGACCTGCCAGGAATGTTGGGAAATACTACATCCGAGATGTTAAGTTGCCTTAGGTTAGAATATATAACGTTATAGACGTATATAATGTCCCCACCGAGAAGTACGGGCCGACACGACCGGGATTATGTAAAACATTACCAGCGAGGGTCTAGATGGGTTAGGTTAGGTTATATTACGATATAGATGTATATAATGTGCCCACCGAGAAGCACGGGCCGACACGACCGGGATTTTGTAAAACATTACCAGCGAGGGTCTAGATGGGTCAGGTTAGGTTATATTACGATATAGATGTATATAATGTGCCCACCGAGAAGTTGGGGCCGACGCGCCAGGAATGTTGGAAAATACTACATCCGAGATGTTAGGTTGCCTTGGGTTAGGATATATAACGTTATAAACGCATATAATGTCCGCACCGAGACGTGCGAGCCGACACGACCGGGATTTTGTAAAACATTACCAGCGAGGGTCTAGATGGGTTAGGTTAGGTTACATTACGATATAGACGTATATAATGTGCCCACCGAGAAGATGGGGCCGACCAGCTGGGAATGTTGTGAAATACTACATCCGCGATGTTAGGTTCCCTTAGGTTAGGGTATGTAACGTTATAGACTTATATAATGTCCGCACCGAGAAGTACGGGCCGACACGCCCCGGATTTAGTAAAACATTGCCAGCGAGGGTCTAGACGGGTTAGGTTAGGTTATATTACGATATAGACGTATATAACGTGCCCACCGAGAAGCACGGGCCGACACGACCGGGATTTTGTCAAACATTACCAGCGAGGGTCTAGATGGGTTAGGTTAGGTTATATTACGATATAGACGTATATAATGTCCCCACCGAGAAGTACTGGCCGACACGACCGGGATTTTGTAAAACATTACCAGCGAGGGTCTAGATGGGTTAGGTTAGGTTATATTACGATATAGATGTATATAATGTGCCCACCGAGAAGTTGGGGCCGACGCGCCAGGAATGTTGGAAAATACTACATCCGAGATGTTAGGTTGCCTTAGGTTAGGATATATAACGTTATAAACGCATATAATGTCCGCACCGAGACGTACGGGCCGACAGGACCGGGATTTTGTAAAACATTACCAGCGAGGGTCTAGATGGGTTAAGTTAGGTTACATTACGATATAGACGTATATAATGTGCCCACCGAGAAGATGGGGCCGACCTGCCAGGAATGTTGGAAAATACTACATCCGAGATGTTAAGTTGCCTTAGGTTACGATATATAACGTTATAGACGTATACAATGTCCCCACCGAGAAGTACGGGCCGACACGACCGGGATTTTGTAAAACATTACCAGCGAGGTTCTAGATGGGTTAGGTTAGGTTATATTACGATATAGATGTACATAATGTGCCCACCGAGAAGTTGGGGCCGACCCGCCAGGAATGTTGGAAAATACTACATCCGAGATGTTAAGTTGCCTTAGGTTAGGATATATAGCGTTATAGACGCATATAATGTCCGCACCGAGACGTACGGGCGACACGTCCGGGATTCTGTAAAACATTACCAGCCAGGGGCTAGATCGGTTGGGTTAGGTTATATTACGTTATGGACGTATATAATGTTCCCACCGAGAATTGGCGCCGACCAGCCAGGAATGTTGTGAAAGAATACATCCGCGATGTTAGGTTCCCTTAGGTTAGGATATATAAGGTTATAGACGTATATAATGTCCCCACCGAGAAGCACGGGCCGACACGACCGGGATTTTGTAAAACATTACCAGCGAGGGTCTAGATGGGTTAGGTTAGGTTATATTACGATATAGACGTATATAATGTCCCCACCGAGAAGTACTGGCCGACACGACCGGGATTTTGTAAAACATTACCAGCGAGGGTCTAGATGGGTTAGGTTAGGTTACATTACGATATAGACGTATATAATATGCCCACCGAGAAGTAGGAGCCGACCCGCCAGGAATGTTGGAAAATACTACATCCAAGATGTTAGGTTCCCTTAGGTTAGGGTATATAACGTTATAGTCTTATATAATGTCCGCACCGAGAAGTACGGGCCGACACGCCCCGGATTTTGTAAAACATTACCAGCGAGGGTCTAGATGGGTTAGGTTAGGTTATATTACGATATAGACGTATATAATGTGCCCACCGAGAAGATGGGGCCGACCAGCCGGGAATGTCGTGAAATACTACATCCGCGATGTTAGGTTCCCTTAGGTTAGGATATATAACATTATAGACGTATATAATGTCCGAATCGAGACGTACGGGACGACACGACCGGGATTTTGTAAAACATTACCAGCGAGGGTCTAGATGGGTTAGGTTAGGTTATATTACGATATAGATATATATAATGTGCCCACCGAGAAGCACGGGCCGACACGACCGGGATTTTGTAAAACATTACCAGCGAGGGTCTAGATGGGTTAGGTTAGGTTATATTACGATATAGACGTATATAATGTCCCCACCGAGAAGTACTGGCCGACACGACCGGGATTTTGTAAAACATTACCAGCGAGGGTCTAGATGGGTTAGGTTAGGTTATATTACGATATAGACGTATATAATCTGCCCACCGAGAAGTTGGGGCCGACTCGCCAGGAATTTTGGAAAATACTACATCCCAGATGTTAAGTTGCCTTAGGTTAGGATACGTAACGTTATAGACGTATATAATGTCCGCTCCGAGACGTACGGGACGACACGACCGGGATTTTGTAAAACATTACCAGCGAGGGTCTAGATGGGTTACGTTAGGTTATACTACGATATAGACGTACATTATGTGCCCACCGAGAACATGGGGCCCACCCGCCAGGAATGTTGGAAAATACTACATACGAGATGTTAAGTTGCCTTAGGTTAGGATATATAACGTTATAGACGTATATAATGTCCCCATCGAGAAGTACGAGCCGGCACGACCGGGATTTTGTAAAACATTACCAGCGAGGGTCTAGATGGGTTAGGTTAGGTTATATTACGATATAGACGTATTTAATGTCCCCACCGAGAAGTACTGGCCGACACGACCGGGATTTTGTAAAACATTACCAGCGAGGGTCTAGATGGGTTAGGTTAGGTTATATTACGATATAGACGTATATAATGTGCCCACCGAGAAGTTGGGGCCGACGCGCCAGGAATGTTGGAAAATACTACATCCGAGATGTTAGGTTGCCTTAGGTTAGGATATATAACGTTATAAACGCATATAATGTCCGCACCGAGACGTACGAGCCGACACGACCGGGATTTCGTAAAACATTACCAGCGAGGGTCTAGATGGGTTAGGTTAGGTTATATTACGATATAGACGTATATAATGTGCCCACCGAGAAGATGGGGCCGACCCGCCAGGAATGTTGGAAAATACTACATCCAAGAAGTTAGGTTTCCTTAGGTTAGGGTATATAACGTTATAGACGTATATAATGTCCGCACCGAGAAGTACGGGCCGGCACGCCCGGGATTTTGAAAAACATTACCAGCGAGGGTCTAGATGGGTTAGGTTAGGTTATATTACGATATAGACGTATATAATATGCCCACCGAGAAGATGGGGCCGACACGCCAGGAATGTTGGAAAATACTACATCCAAGATGTTAGGTTCCCTTAGGTTAGGGTATATAACGTTATAGACTTATATAATGTCCGCACCGAGAAGTACGGGCCGACACGCCCCGGATTTTGTAAAACATTACCAGCGAGGGTCTAGATGGGTTAGGTTAGGTTACATTACGATATAGACGTATATAATGTGCCCACCGAGAAGTTGGGGCCGACGCGCCAGGAATGTTGGAAAATACTACATCCGAGATGTTAGGTTGCCTTAGGTTAGGATATATAACGTTATAAACTCATATAATGTCCGCACCGAGACGTACGGGCCGACAGGACCGGGATTTTGTAAAACATTACCAGCGAGGGTCTAGATGGGTTAAGTTAGGTTACATTACGATATAGACGTATATAATGTGCCCACCGAGAAGATGGGGCCGACACGCCAGGAATGTTGGAAAATACTACATCCGAGATGTTAAGTTGCCTTAGGTTACGATATATAACGTTATAGACGTATACAATGTCCCCACCGAGAAGTACGGGCCGACACGAGCGGGATTTTGTAAAACATTACCTGCGAGGTTCTAGATGGGTTAGGTTAGGTTATATTACGATATAGATGTACATAATGTGCCCACCGAGAAGTTGGGGCCGACCCGCCAGCAATGTTGGAAAATACTACATCCGAGATGTTAAGTTGCCTTAGGTTAGGATATATAGCGTTATAGACGCATATAATGTCCGCACCGAGACGTACGGGCGACACGTCCGGGATTCTGTAAAACATTACCAGCCAGGGGCTAGATCGGTTGAGTTAGGTTATATTACGTTATGGACGTATATAATGTTCCCACCGAGAATTGGCGCC
Organism: Xylocopa violacea; assembly: GCA_963969225.1. NCBI lineage: Eukaryota > Metazoa > Arthropoda > Insecta > Hymenoptera > Apidae > Xylocopa > Xylocopa violacea. The sequence goes on along the minus strand of CAXAJV010000732.1, from coordinate 1,577,742 downwards.
GACCAGCCAGGAATGTTGTGAAAGAATACATCCGCGATGTTAGGTTCCCTTAGGTTAGGATATATAAGGTTATAGACGTATATAATGTCCCCACCGAGATGCACGGGCCGACACGACCGGGATTTTGTAAAACATTACCAGCGAGGGTCTAGATGGGTTAGGTTAGGTTATATTACGATATAGACGTATATAATGTCCCCACCGAGAAGTACTGGCGGACACGACCGGGATTTTGTAAAACATTACCAGCGAGGGTCTAGATGGGTTAGGTTAGGTTATATTACGATATAGATGTACATAATGTGCCCACCGAGAAGTTGGGGCCGACCCGCCAGGAATGATGGAAAATACTACATCCGAGATGTTAAGTTGCCTTAGGTTAGGATATATAGCGTTATAGACGCATATAATGTCCGCACCGAGACGTACGGGCGACACGTCCGGGATTCTGTAAAACATTACCAGCGAGGGGCTAGATCGGTTGGGCTAGGTTATATTACGTTATAGAAGTATATAATGTTCCCACCGAGAAGTGCGGGCCGACCCGCCAGGCATGTTGTGAAATACTACATTCGAGATGTTAGGTAGCCTTAGGTTAGGGTATATAACGTTATAGACGTATATGATGTCCGCACCGAGAAGTACTGGCCGACACGCCCCGGATTTTGTAAAACATTACCAGCGAGGGTCTAGATGGGTTAGGTTTGGTTATATTACGATATAGACGTATATAATGTGCCCACCGAGAAGATGGGGCCGACCTGCCAGGAATGTTGGGAAATACTACATCCGAGATGTTAAGTTGCCTTAGGTTAGAATATATAACATTATAGACGTATATAATGTCCCCACCGAGAAGTACGGGCCGACACGACCGGGATTATGTAAAACATTACCAGCGAGGGTCTAGATGGGTTAGGTTAGGTTACATTACGATATAGACGTATATAATATGCCCACCGAGAAGTAGGAGCCGACTCGCCAGGAATGTTGGAAAATACTACATCCAAGATGTTAGGTTCCCTTAGGTTAGGGTATATAACGTTATAGACTTATATAATGTCCGCACCGAGACGTACGGGACGACACGACCGGGATTTTGTAAAACATTACCAGCGAGGGTCTAGATGGGTTACGTTAGGTTATACTACGATATAGACGTACATTATGTGCCCACCGAGAACATGGGGCCCACCCGCCAGGAATGTTGGAAAATACTACATCCGAGATGTTAAGTTGCCTTAGGTTAGGGTATATATATTTATAATGTCCCCACCGAGAAGTACTGGCCGACACGACCGGGATTTTGTAAAACATTACCAGCGAGGGTCTAGATGGGTCAGGTTAGGTTATATTACGATATAGATGTATATAATGTGCCCACCGAGAAGTTGGGGCCGACGCGCCAGGAATGTTGGAAAATACTACATCCGAGATGTTAGGTTGCCTTGGGTTAGGATATATAACGTTATAAACGCATATAATGTCCGCACCGAGACGTACGAGCCGACACGACCGGGATTTTGTAAAACATTACCAGCGAGGGTCTAGATGGGTTAGGTTAGGTTACATTACGATATAGACGTATATAATGTGCCCACCGAGAAGATGGGGCCGACCAGCCGGGAATGTTGTGAAATACTACATCCGCGATGTTAGGTTCCCTTAGGTTAGGGTATGTAACGTTATAGACTTATATAATGTCCGCACCGAGAAGTACGGGCCGACACGCCCCGGATTTAGTAAAACATTGCCAGCGAGGGTCTAGACGGGTTAGGTTAGGTTATATTACGATATAGACGTATATAACGTGCCCACCGAGAAGCACGGGCCGACACGACCGGGATTTTGTCAAACATTACCAGCGAGGGTCTAGATGGGTTAGGTTAGGTTATATTACGATATAGACGTATATAATGTCCCCACCGAGAACTACTGGCCGACACGACCGGGATTTTGTAAAACATTACCAGCGAGGGTCTAGATGGGTTAGGTTAGGTTATATTACGATATAGACGTATATAATGTGCCCACCGAGAAGTTGGGGCCGACGCGCCAGGAATGTTGGAAAATACTACATCCGAGATGTTAGGTTGCCTTAGGTTAGGATATATAAAGTTATAAACGCATATAATGTCCGCACCGAGACGTACGGGCCGACAGGACCGGGATTTTGTAAAACATTACCAGCGAGGGTCTAGATGGGTTAAGTTAGGTTACATTACGATATAGACGTATATAATGTGCCCACCGAGAAGATGGGGCCGACACGCCAGGAATGTTGGAAAATACTACATCCGAGATGTTAAGTTGCCTTAGGTTACGATATATAACGTTATAGACGTATACAATGTCCCCACCGAGAAGTACGGGCCGACACGAGCGGGATTTTGTAAAACATTACCTGCGAGGTTCTAGATGGGTTAGGTTAGGTTATATTACGATATAGATGTACATAATGTGCCCACCGAGAAGTTGGGGCCGACCCGCCAGCAATGTTGGAAAATACTACATCCGAGATGTTAAGTTGCCTTAGGTTAGGATATATAGCGTTATAGACGCATATAATGTCCGCACCGAGACGTACGGGCGACACGTCCGGGATTCTGTAAAACATTACCAGCCAGGGGCTAGATCGGTTGGGTTAGGTTATATTACGTTATGGACGTATATAATGTTCCCACCGAGAATTGGCGCCGACGCGCCAGGAATGTTGGAAAATACTACATCCGAGATGTTAGGTTGCCTTGGGTTAGGATATATAACGTTATAAACGCATATAATGTCCGCACCGAGACGTACGAGCCGACACGACCGGGATTTTGTAAAACATTACCAGCGAGGGTCTAGATGGGTTAGGTTAGGTTATATTACGATATAGACGTATATAATGTCCCCACCGAGAAGTACTGGCGGACACGACCGGGATTTTGTAAAACATTACCAGCGAGGGTCTAGATGGGTTAGGTTAGGTTATATTACGATATAGACGTATATAATGTGCCCACCGAGAAGTTGGGGCCGACTCGCCAGGAATGTTGGAAAATACTACATCCAAGATGTTAGGTTCCCTTAGGTTAGGGTATATAACGTTATAGTCTTATATAATGTCCGCACCGAGAAGTACGGGCCGACACGCCCGGGATTTTGTAAAACATTACCAGCGAGGGTCTAGATGGGTTAAGTTAGGTTATATTACGATATAGACGTATATAATGTGCCCACCGAGAAGATGGGGCCGACCCGCCAGGAATGTTGGGAAATATTACATCCGAGATGTTAAGTTGCCTTAGGTTAGGATATATAGCGTTATAAACGCATATAATGTCCGCACTGAGACGTACGGGCGACACGTCCGGGATTCTGTAAAACATTACCAGCGAGGGGCTAGATCGGTTGGGTTAGGTTATATTACGTTATAGAAGTATATAATGTTCCCACCGAGAAGTGCGGGCCGACCCGCCAGGAATGTTGTGAAATACTACATTCGAGATGTTAGGTAGCCTTAGGTTAGGGTATATAACGTTATAGACGTATATGATGTCCGCACCGAGAAGTACTGGCCGACACGCCCCGGATTTTGTAAAACATTACCAGCGAGGGTCTAGATGGGTTAGGTTAGGTTATATTACGATATAGACGTATATAATGTGCCCACCGAGAAGATGGGGCCGACCAGCCGGGAATGTTGTGAAATACTACATCCGCGATGTTAGGTTCCCTTAGGTTAGGATATATAACATTATAGACGTATATAATGTCCGAACCGAGACGTACGGGACGACACGACCGGGATTTTGTAAAACATTACCAGCGAGGGTTTAGATGGGTTAGGTTAGGTTATATTACGATATAGACGTATATAATGTGCCCACCGAGAAGATGGGGCCGACCTGCCAGGAATGTTGGGAAATACTACATCCGAGATGTTAAGTTGCCTTAGGTTAGAATATATAACGTTATAGACGTATATAATGTCCCCACCGAGAAGTACGGGCCGACACGACCGGGATTATGTAAAACATTACCAGCGAGGGTCTAGATGGGTTAGGTTAGGTTATATTACGATATAGATGTATATAATGTGCCCACCGAGAAGCACGGGCCGACACGAGCGGGATTTTGTAAAACATTACCAGCGAGGGTCTAGATGGGTTAGGTTAGGTTATATTACGATATAGACGTATATAATGTCCCCACCGAGAAGTACTGGCCGACACGACCGGGATTTTGTAAAACATTACCAGCGAGGGTCTAGATGGGTCAGGTTAGGTTATATTACGATATAGATGTATATAATGTGCCCACCGAGAAGTTGGGGCCGACGCGCCAGGAATGTTGGAAAATACTACATCCGAGATGTTAGGTTGCCTTGGGTTAGGATATATAACGTTATAAACGCATATAATGTCCGCACCGAGACGTACGAGCCGACACGACCGGGATTTTGTAAAACATTACCAGCGAGGGTCTAGATGGGTTAGGTTAGGTTACATTACGATATAGACGTATATAATGTGCCCACCGAGAAGATGGGGCCGACCAGCCGGGAATGTTGTGAAATACTACATCCGCGATGTTAGGTTCCCTTAGGTTAGGGTATGTAACGTTATAGACTTATATAATGTCCGCACCGAGAAGTACGGGCCGACACGCCCCGGATTTAGTAAAACATTGCCAGCGAGGGTCTAGACGCGTTAGGTTAGGTTATATTACGATATAGACGTATATAACGTGCCCACCGAGAAGCACGGGCCGACACGACCGGGATTTTGTAAAACATTACCAGCGAGGGTCTAGATGGGTTAGGTTAGGTTATATTACGATATAGACGTATATAATGTCCCCACCGAGAACTACTGGCCGACACGACCGGGATTTTGTAAAACATTACCAGCGAGGGTCTAGATGGGTTAGGTTAGGTTATATTACGATATAGATGTATATAATGTGCCCACCGAGAAGTTGGGGCCGACGCGCCAGGAATGTTGGAAAATACTACATCCGAGATGTTAGGTTGCCTTAGGTTAGGATATATAACGTTATAAACGCATATAATGTCCGCACCGAGACGTACGGGCCGACAGGACCGGGATTTTGTAAAACATTACCAGCGAGGGTCTAGATGGGTTAAGTTAGGTTACATTACGATATAGACGTATATAATGTGCCCACCGAGAAGATGGGGCCGACCTGCCAGGAATGTTGGAAAATACTACATTCGAGATGTTAAGTTGCCTTAGGTTACGATATATAACGTTATAGACGTATACAATGTCCCCACCGAGAAGTACGGGCCGACACGACCGGGATTTTGTAAAACATTACCAGCGAGGTTCTAGATGGGTTAGGTTAGGTTATATTACGATATAGATGTACATAATGTGCCCACCGAGAAGTTGGGGCCGACCCGCCAGGAATGTTGGAAAATACTACTTCCGAGATGTTAAGTTGCCTTAGGTTAGGATATATAGCGTTATAGACGCATATAATGTCCGCACCGAGACGTACGGGCGACACGTCCGGGATTCTGTAAAACATTACCAGCCAGGGGCTAGATCGGTTGGGTTAGGTTATATTACGTTATGGACGTATATAATGTTCCCACCGAGAATTGGCGCCGACCAGCCAGGAATGTTGTGAAAGAATACATCCGCGATGTTAGGTTCCCTTAGGATAGGATATATAAGGTTATAGACGTATATAATGTCCCCACCGAGAAGCACGGGCCGACACGACCGGGATTTTGTAAAACATTACCAGCGAGGGTCTAGATGGGTTAGGTTAGGTTATATTACGATATAGACGTATATAATGTCCCCACCGAGAAGTACTGGCGGACACGACCGGGATTTTGTAAAACATTACCAGCGAGGGTCTAGATGGGTTAGGTTAGGTTATATTACGATATAGACGTATATAATGTGCCCACCGAGAAGTTGGGGCCGACTCGCCAGGAATGTTGGAAAATACTACATCCAAGATGTTAGGTTCCCTTAGGTTAGGGTATATAACGTTATAGTCTTATATAATGTCCGCACCGAGAAGTACGGGCCGACACGCCCGGGATTTTGTAAAACATTACCAGCGAGGGTCTAGATGGGTTAAGTTAGGTTATATTACGATATAGACGTATATAATGTGCCCACCGAGAAGATGTGGCCGACCCGCCAGGAATGTTGGGAAATATTACATCCGAGATGTTAAGTTGCCTTAGGTTAGGATATATAGCGTTATAAACGCATATAATGTCCGCACTGAGACGTACGGGCGACACGTCCGGGATTCTGTAAAACATTACCAGCGAGGGGCTAGATCGGTTGGGTTAGGTTATATTACGTTATAGAAGTATATAATGTGCCCACCGAGAAGTTGGGGCCGACGCGCCAGGAATGTTGGAAAATACTACATCCGAGATGTTAGGTTGCCTTGGGTTAGGATATATAACGTTATAAACGCATATAATGTCCGCACCGAGACGTACGAGCCGACACGACCGGGATTTTGTAAAACATTACCAGCGAGGGTCTAGATGGGTTAGGTTAGGTTACATTACGATATAGACGTATATAATGTGCCCACCGAGAAGATGGGGCCGACCAGCCGGGAATGTTGTGAAATACTACATCCGCGATGTTAGGTTCCCTTAGGTTAGGGTATGTAACGTTATAGACTTATATAATGTCCGCACCGAGAAGTACGGGCCGACACGCCCCGGATTTAGTAAAACATTGCCAGCGAGGGTCTAGACGGGTTAGGTTAGGTTATATTACGATATAGACGTATATAACGTGCCCACCGAGAAGCACGGGCCGACACGACCGGGATTTTGTCAAACATTACCAGCGAGGGTCTAGATGGGTTAGGTTAGGTTATATTACGATATAGACGTATATAATGTCCCCACCGAGAACTACTGGCCGACACGACCGGGATTTTGTAAAACATTACCAGCGAGGGTCTAGATGGGTTAGGTTAGGTTATATTACGATATAGATGTATATAATGTGCCCACCGAGAAGTTGGGGCCGACGCGCCAGGAATGTTGGAAAATACTACATCCGAGATGTTAGGTTGCCTTAGGTTAGGATATATAACGTTATAAACGCTTATAATGTCCGCACCGAGACGTACGGGCCGACAGGACCGGGATTTTGTAAAACATTACCAGCGAGGGTCTAGATGGGTTAAGTTAGGTTACATTACGATATAGACGTATATAATGTGCCCACCGAGAAGATGGGGCCGACCTGCCAGGAATGTTGGAAAATACTACATTCGAGATGTTAAGTTGCCTTAGGTTACGATATATAACGTTATAGACGTATACAATGTCCCCACCGAGAAGTACGGGCCGACACGACCGGGATTTTGTAAAACATTACCAGCGAGGTTCTAGATGGGTTAGGTTAGGTTATATTACGATATAGATGTACATAATGTGCCCACCGAGAAGTTGGGGCCGACCCGCCAGGAATGTTGGAAAATACTACTTCCGAGATGTTAAGTTGCCTTAGGTTAGGATATATAGCGTTATAGACGCATATAATGTCCGCACCGAGACGTACGGGCGACACGTCCGGGATTCTGTAAAACATTACCAGCCAGGGGCTAGATCGGTTGGGTTAGGTTATATTACGTTATGGACGTATATAATGTTCCCACCGAGAATTGGCGCCGACCAGCCAGGAATGTTGTGAAAGAATACATCCGCGATGTTAGGTTCCCTTAGGTTAGGATATATAAGGTTATAGACGTATATAATGTCCCCACCGAGAAGCACGGGCCGACACGACCGGGATTTTGTAAAACATTACCAGCGAGGGTCTAGATGGGTTAGGTTAGGTTATATTACGATATAGACGTATATAATGTCCCCACCGAGAAGTACTGGCGGACACGACCGGGATTTTGTAAAACATTACCAGCGAGGGTCTAGATGGGTTAGGTTAGGTTATATTACGATATAGACGTATATAATGTGCCCACCGAGAAGTTGGGGCCGACTCGCCAGGAATGTTGGAAAATACTACATCCAAGATGTTAGGTTCCCTTAGGTTAGGGTATATAACGTTATAGTCTTATATAATGTCCGCACCGAGAAGTACGGGCCGACACGCCCGGGATTTTGTAAAACATTACCAGCGAGGGTCTAGATGGGTTAAGTTAGGTTATATTACGATATAGACGTATATAATGTGCCCACCGAGAAGATGTGGCCGACCCGCCAGGAATGTTGTGAAATACTACATTCGAGATGTTAGGTAGCCTTAGGTTAGGGTATATAACGTTATAGACGTATATGATGTCCGCACCGAGAAGTACTGGCCGACACGCCCCGGATTTTGTAAAACATTACCAGCGAGGGTCTAGATGGGTTAGGTTAGGTTATATTACGATATAGACGTATATAATGTGCCCACCGAGAAGATGGGGCCGACCAGCCGGGAATGTTGTGAAATACTACATCCGCGATGTTAGGTTCCCTTAGGTTAGGATATATAACATTATAGACGTATATAATGTCCGAACCGAGACGTACGGGACGACACGACCGGGATTTTGTAAAACATTACCAGCGAGGGTTTAGATGGGTTAGGTTAGGTTATATTACGATATAGACGTATATAATGTGCCCACCGAGAAGATGGGGCCGACCTGCCAGGAATGTTGGGAAATACTACATCCGAGATGTTAAGTTGCCTTAGGTTAGAATATATAACGTTATAGACGTATATAATGTCCCCACCGAGAAGTACGGGCCGACACGACCGGGATTATGTAAAACATTACCAGCGAGGGTCTAGATGGGTTAGGTTAGGTTATATTACGATATAGATGTATATAATGTGCCCACCGAGAAGCACGGGCCGACACGAGCGGGATTTTGTAAAACATTACCAGCGAGGGTCTAGATGGGTTAGGTTAGGTTATATTACGATATAGACGTATATAATGTCCCCACCGAGAAGTACTGGCCGACACGACCGGGATTTTGTAAAACATTACCAGCGAGGGTCTAGATGGGTCAGGTTAGGTTATATTACGATATAGATGTATATAATGTGCCCACCGAGAAGTTGGGGCCGACGCGCCAGGAATGTTGGAAAATACTACATCCGAGATGTTAGGTTGCCTTGGGTTAGGATATATAACGTTATAAACGCATATAATGTCCGCACCGAGACGTACGAGCCGACACGACCGGGATTTTGTAAAACATTACCAGCGAGGGTCTAGATGGGTTAGGTTAGGTTACATTACGATATAGACGTATATAATGTGCCCACCGAGAAGATGGGGCCGACCAGCCGGGAATGTTGTGAAATACTACATCCGCGATGTTAGGTTCCCTTAGGTTAGGGTATGTAACGTTATAGACTTATATAATGTCCGCACCGAGAAGTACGGGCCGACACGCCCCGGATTTAGTAAAACATTGCCAGCGAGGGTCTAGACGCGTTAGGTTAGGTTATATTACGATATAGACGTATATAACGTGCCCACCGAGAAGCACGGGCCGACACGACCGGGATTTTGTAAAACATTACCAGCGAGGGTCTAGATGGGTTAGGTTAGGTTATATTACGATATAGACGTATATAATGTCCCCACCGAGAACTACTGGCCGACACGACCGGGATTTTGTAAAACATTACCAGCGAGGGTCTAGATGGGTTAGGTTAGGTTATATTACGATATAGATGTATATAATGTGCCCACCGAGAAGTTGGGGCCGACGCGCCAGGAATGTTGGAAAATACTACATCCGAGATGTTAGGTTGCCTTAGGTTAGGATATATAACGTTATAAACGCATATAATGTCCGCACCGAGACGTACGGGCCGACAGGACCGGGATTTTGTAAAACATTACCAGCGAGGGTCTAGATGGGTTAAGTTAGGTTACATTACGATATAGACGTATATAATGTGCCCACCGAGAAGATGGGGCCGACCTGCCAGGAATGTTGGAAAATACTACATTCGAGATGTTAAGTTGCCTTAGGTTACGATATATAACGTTATAGACGTATACAATGTCCCCACCGAGAAGTACGGGCCGACACGACCGGGATTTTGTAAAACATTACCAGCGAGGTTCTAGATGGGTTAGGTTAGGTTATATTACGATATAGATGTACATAATGTGCCCACCGAGAAGTTGGGGCCGACCCGCCAGGAATGTTGGAAAATACTACATCCGAGATGTTAAGTTGCCTTAGGTTAGAATATATAACGTTATAGACGTATATAATGTCCCCACCGAGAAGTACGGGCCGACACGACCGGGATTATGTAAAACATTACCAGCGAGGGTCTAGATGGGTTAGGTTAGGTTATATTACGATATAGATGTATATAATGTGCCCACCGAGAAGCACGGGCCGACACGACCGGGATTTTGTAAAACATTACCAGCGAGGGTCTAGATGGGATAGGTTAGGCTATATTACGATATAGACGTATATAATGTCCCCACCGAGAAGTACTGGCCGACACGACCGGGATTTTGTAAAACATTACCAGCGAGGGTCTAGATGGGTCAGGTTAGGTTATATTACGATATAGATGTATATAATGTGCCCACCGAGAAGTTGGGGCCGACGCGCCAGGAATGTTGGAAAATACTACATCCGAGATGTTAGGTTGCCTTGGGTTAGGATATATAACGTTATAAACGCATATAATGTCCGCACCGAGACGTACGAGCCGACACGACCGGGATTTTGTAAAACATTACCAGCGTGGGTCTAGATGGGTTAGGTTAGGTTACATTACGATATAGACGTATATAATGTGCCCACCGAGAAGATGGGGCCGACCAGCCGGGAATGTTGTGAAATACTACATCCGCGATGTTAGGTTCCCTTAGGTTAGGGTATGTAACGTTATAGACTTATATAATGTCCGCACCGAGAAGTACGGGCCGACACGCCCCGGATTTAGTAAAACATTACCAGCGAGGGTCTAGACGGGTTAGGTTAGGTTATATTACGATATAGACGTATATAACGTGCCCACCGAGAAGCACGGGCCGACACGACCGGGATTTTGTCAAACATTACCAGCGAGGGTCTAGATGGGTTAGGTTAGGTTATATTACGATATAGACGTATATAATGTCCCCACCGAGAAGTACTGGCCGACACGACCGGGATTTTGTAAAACATTACCAGCGAGGGTCTAGATGGGTCAGGTTAGGTTATATTACGATATAGATGTATATAATGTGCCCACCGAGAAGTTGGGGCCGACGCGCCAGGAATGTTGGAAAATACTACATCCGAGATGTTAGGTTGCCTTGGGTTAGGATATATAACGTTATAAACGCATATAATGTCCGCACCGAGACGTACGAGCCGACACGACCGGGATTTTGTAAAACATTACCAGCGAGGGTCTAGATGGGTTAAGTTAGGTTACATTACGATATAGACGTATATAATGTTCCCACCGAGAATTGGCGCCGACCAGCCAGGAATGTTGTGAAAGAATACATCCGCGATGTTAGGTTCCCTTAGGTTAGGATATATAAGGTTATAGACGTATATAATGTGCCCACCGAGAAGATGGGGCCGACACGCCAGGAATGTTGGAAAATACTACATCCGAGATGTTAAGTTGCCTTAGGTTACGATATATAACGTTATAGACGTATACAATGTCCCCACCGAGAAGTACGGGCCGACACGACCGGGATTTTGTAAAACATTACCAGCGAGGTTCTAGATGGGTTAGGTTAGGTTATATTACGATATAGATGTACATAATGTGCCCACCGAGAAGTTGGGGCCGACGCGCCAGGAATGTTGGAAAATACTACATCCGAGATGTTAAGTTGCCTTAGGTTAGGATATATAGCGTTATAGACGCATATAATGTCCGCACCGAGACGTACGGGCGACACGTCCGGGATTCTGTAAAACATTACCAGCCAGGGGCTAGATCGGTTGGGTTAGGTTATATTACGTTATGGACGTATATAATGTTCCCACCGAGAATTGGCGCCGACGAGCCAGGAATGTTGTGAAAGAATACATCCGCGATGTTAGGTTCCCTTAGGTTAGGATATATAAGGTTATAGACGTATATAATGTCCCCACCGAGAAGCACGGGCCGACACGACCGGGATTTTGTAAAACATTACCAGCGAGGGTCTAGATGGGTTAGGTTAGGTTATATTACGATATAGACGTATATAATGTCCCCACCGAGAAGTACTGGCCGACACGACCGGGATTTTGTAAAACATTACCAGCGAGGGTCTAGATGGGTTAGGTTAGGTTACATTACGATATAGACGTATATAATATGCCCACCGAGAAGTAGGAGCCGACCCGCCAGGAATGTTGGAAAATACTACATCCAAGATGTTAGGTTCCCTTAGGTTAGGGTATATAACGTTATAGTCTTATATAATGTCCGCACCGAGAAGTACGGGCCGACACGCCCCGGATTTTGTAAAACATTACCAGCGAGGGTCTAGATGGGTTAGGTTAGGTTATATTACGATATAGACGTATATAATGTGCCCACCGAGAAGATGGGGCCGACCAGCCGGGTATGTTGTGAAATACTACATCCGCGATGTTAGGTTCCCTTAGGTTAGGATATATAACATTATAGACGTATATAATGTCCGAATCGAGACGTACGGGACGACACGACCGGGATTTTGTAAAACATTACCAGCGAGGGTCTAGATGGGTTAGGTTAGGTTATATTACGATATAGACGTATATAATGTGCCCACCGAGAAGATGGGGCCGACCCGCCAGGAATGTTGGGAAATATTACATCCGAGATGTTAAGTTGCCTTAGGTTAGGATATATAGCGTTATAAACGCATATAATGTCCGCACTGAGACGTACGGGCGACACGTCCGGGATTCTGTAAAACATTACCAGCGAGGGGCTAGATCGGATGGGTTAGGTTATATTACGTTATAGAAGTATATAATGTTCCCACCGAGAAGTGCGGGCCGACCCGCCAGGAATGTTGTGAAATACTACATTCGAGATGTTAGGTAGCCTTAGGTTAGGGTATATAACGTTATAGACGTATATGATGTCCCCACCGAGAAGTACGGGCCGACACGACCGTGATTTTGTAAAACATTACCAGCGAGGGTCTAGATGGGTTAGGTTAGGTTACATTACGATATAGACGTATATAATATGCCCACCGAGAAGTAGGAGCCGACCCGCCAGGAATGTTGGAAAATACTACATCCAAGATGTTAGGTTCCCTTAGGTTAGGGTATATAACGTTATAGACTTATATAATGTCCGCACCGAGAAGTACGGGCCGACGCGCCCCGGATTTTGTAAAACATTACCAGCGAGGGTCTAGATGGGTTAGGTTAGGTTATATTACGATATAGACGTATATAATGTGCCCACCGAGAAGATGGGGCCGACCAGCCGGGAATGTTGTGAAATACTACATCCGCGATGTTAGGTTCCCTTAGGTTAGGATATATAACATTATAGACGTATATAATGTCCGAACCGAGACGTACGGGACGACACGACCGGGATTTTGTAAAACATTACCAGCGAGGGTCTAGATGGGTTAGGTTTGGTTATATTACGATATAGACGTATATAATGTGCCCACCGAGAAGATGGGGCCGACCTGCCAGGAATGTTGGGAAATACTACATCCGAGATGTTAAGTTGCCTTAGGTTAGAATATATAACGTTATAGACGTATATAATGTCCCCACCGAGAAGTACGGGCCGACACGACCGGGATTATGTAAAACATTACCAGCGAGGGTCTAGATGGGTTAGGTTAGGTTATATTACGATATAGATGTATATAATGTGCCCACCGAGAAGCACGGGCCGACACGACCGGGATTTTGTAAAACATTACCAGCGAGGGTCTAGATGGGTTAGGTTAGGTTATATTACGATATAGACGTATATAATGTCCCCACCGAGAAGTACTGGCCGACACGACCGGGATTTTGTAAAACATTACCAGCGAGGGTCTAGATGGGTTAGGTTAGGTTATATTACGATATAGACGTATATAATGTGCCCACCGAGAAGATGGGGCCGACCAGCCGGGAATGTTGTGAAATACTACATCCGCGATGTTAGGTTCCCTTAGGTTAGGGTATGTAACGTTATAGACTTATATAATGTCCGCACCGAGAAGTACGGGCCGACACGCCCCGGATTTAGTAAAACATTACCAGCGAGGGTCTAGACGGGTTAGGTTAGGTTATATTACGATATAGAGGTATATAACGTGCCCACCGAGAAGCACGGGCCGACACGACCGGGATTTTGTCAAACATTACCAGCGAGGGTCTAGATGGGTTAGGTTAGGTTATATTACGATATAGACGTATATAATGTCCCCACCGAGAAGTACTGGCCGACACGACCGGGATTTTGTAAAACATTACCAGCGAGGGTCTAGATGGGTTAGGTTAGGTTATATTACGATATAGACGTATATAATGTGCCCACCGAGAAGTTGGGGCCGACGCGCCAGGAATGTTGGAAAATACTACATCCGAGATGTTAGGTTGCCTTAGGTTAGGATATATAACGTTATAAACGCATATAATGTCCGCACCGAGACGTACGAGCCGACACGACCGGGATTTTGTAAAACATTACCAGCGAGGGTCTAGATGGGTTAGGTTAGGTTATATTACGATATAGACGTATATAATGTGCCCACCGAGAAGATGGGGCCGACCCGCCAGGAATGTTGGAAAATACTACATCCAAGAAGTTAGGTTCCCTTAGGTTAGGGTATATAACGTTATAGACGTATATAATGTCCGCACCGAGAAGTACGGGCCGGCACGCCCGGGATTTTGTAAAACATTACCAGCGAGGGTCTAGATGGGTTAGGTTAGGTTATATTACGATATAGACGTATATAATATGCCCACCGAGAAGATGGGGCCGACACGCCAGGAATGTTGGAAAATACTACATCGGAGATGTTAAGTTGCCTTAGGTTAGGATATATAACGTTATAGACGTATACAATGTCCCCACCGAGAAGTACGGGCCGGCACGACCGGGATTTTGTAAAACATTACCAGCGAGGGTCTAGATGGGTTAGGTTAGGTTATATTACGATATAGATGTATATAATGTGCCCACCGAGAAGTTGGGGCCGACCCGCCAGGAACGTTGGAAGATACTACATCCGAGATGTTAAGTTGCGTTAGGTTAGGATATATAGCGTTATAGACGCATATAATGTCCGCACCGAGACGTACGGGCGACACGTCCGGGATTCTGTAAAACATTACCAGCCAGGGGCTAGATCGGTTGGGTTAGGTTATATTACGTTATGGACGTATATAATGTTCCCACCGAGAATTGGCGCCGACCAGCCAGGAATGTTGTGAAATAATACATCCGCGATGTTAGGTTCCCTTAGGTTAGGATATATAAGGTTATAGACGTATATAATGTCCTCACCGAGAAGCACGGCCCGACACGACCGGGATTTTGTAAAACATTACCAGCGAGGGTCTAGATGGGTTAGGTTAGGTTATATTACGATATAGAAGTATATAATGTGCCCACCGTGAAGTACTGGCCGACACGACCGGGATTTTGTAAAACATTACCAGCGAGGGTCTAGATGGGTTAGGTTAGGTTATATTACGATATAGACGTATATAATGTGCCCACCGAGAAGTTGGGGCCGACTCGCCAGGAATGATGGAAAATACTACATCCCAGATGTAAAGTTGCCTTAGGTTAGGATACATAACGTTATAGACGTATATAATCTCCGCACCGCGACGTGCGGGACGACACGACCGGGATTCTGTAAAACATTACCAGCGACGGTCTAGATGGGTTAGGTTAGGTTATATTACGATATAGACGTATATAATGTGCCCACCGAGAAGTAGGGGCCGACCCGCCAGGATTGTTGGAAACTACTACATCCGAGATGTTAAGTTGCCTTAGGTTAGGATATATAACGTTATAGACGTATACAATGTCCCCACCGAGAAGTACTGGCCGACACGACCGGGATTTTGTAAAACATTACCAGCGAGGGTCTAGATGGGTTAGGTTAGGTTATATTACGATATAGACGTATATAATGTGCCCACCGAGAAGTTGGGGCCGACGCGCCAGGAATGTTGGAAAATACTACATCCGAGATGTTAGGTTGCCTTGGGTTAGGATATATAACGTTATAAACGCATATAATGTCCGCACCGAGACGTACGAGCCGACACGACCGGGATTTTGTAAAACATTACCAGCGAGGGTCTAGATGGGTTAGGTTAGGTTACATTACGATATAGACGTATATAATGTGCCCACCGAGAAGATGGGGCCGACCAGCCGGGAATGTTGTGAAATACTACATCCGCGATGTTAGGTTCCCTTAGGTTAGGGTATGTAACGTTATAGACTTATATAATGTCCGCACCGAGAAGTACGGGCCGACACGCCCCGGATTTAGTAAAACATTGCCAGCGAGGGTCTAGACGGGTTAGGTTAGGTTATATTACGATATAGACGTATATAACGTGCCCACCGAGAAGCACGGGCCGACACGACCGGGATTTTGTCAAACATTACCAGCGAGGGTCTAGATGGGATAGGTTAGGTTATATTACGATATAGACGTATATAATGTCCCCACCGAGAACTACTGGCCGACACGACCGGGATTTTGTAAAACATTACCAGCGAGGGTCTAGATGGGTTAGGTTAGGTTATATTACGATATAGATGTATATAATGTGCCCACCGAGAAGTTGGGGCCGACGCGCCAGGAATGTTGGAAAATACTACATCCGAGATGTTAGGTTGCCTTAGGTTAGGATATATAACGTTATAAACGCATATAATGTCCGCACCGAGACGTACGGGCCGACAGGACCGGGATTTTGTAAAACATTACCAGCGAGGTTCTAGATGGGTTAGGTTAGGTTATATTACGATATAGATGTACATAATGTGCCCACCGAGAAGTTGGGGCCGACCCGCCAGGAATGTTGGAAAATACTACTTCCGAGATGTTAAGTTGCCTTAGGTTAGGATATATAGCGTTATAGACGCATATAATGTCCGCACCGAGACGTACGGGCGACACGTCCGGGATTCTGTAAAACATTACCAGCCAGGGGCTAGATCGGTTGGGTTAGGTTATATTACGTTATGGACGTATATAATGTTCCCACCGAGAATTGGCGCCAACCAGCCAGGAATGTTGTGAAAGAATACATCCGCGATGTTAGGTTCCCTTAGGTTAGGATATATAAGGTTATAGACGTATATAATGTCCCCACCGAGAAGCACGGGCCGACACGACCGGGATTTTGTAAAACATTACCAGCGAGGGTCTAGATGGGTTAGGTTAGGTTATATTACGATATAGACGTATATAATGTCCCCACCGAGAAGTACTGGCGGACACGACCGGGATTTTGTAAAACATTACCAGCGAGGGTCTAGATGGGTTAGGTTAGGTTATATTACGATATAGACGTATATAATGTGCCCACCGAGAAGTTGGGGCCGACTCGCCAGGAATGTTGGAAAATACTACATCCAAGATGTTAGGTTCCCTTAGGTTAGGGTATATAACGTTATAGTCTTATATAATGTCCGCACCGAGAAGTACGGGCCGACACGCCCGGGATTTTGTAAAACATTACCAGCGAGGGTCTAGATGGGTTAAGTTAGGTTATATTACGATATAGACGTATATAATGTGCCCACCGAGAAGATGTGGCCGACCCGCCAGGAATGTTGGGAAATATTACATCCGAGATGTTAAGTTGCCTTAGGTTAGGATATATAGCGTTATAAACGCATATAATGTCCGCACTGAGACGTACGGGCGACACGTCCGGGATTCTGTAAAACATTACCAGCGAGGGGCTAGATCGGTTGGGTTAGGTTATATTACGTTATAGAAGTATATAATGTTCCCACCGAGAAGTGCGGGCCGACCCGCCAGGAATGTTGTGAAATACTACATTCGAGATGTTAGGTAGCCTTAGGTTAGGGTATATAACGTTATAGACGTATATGATGTCCGCACCGAGAAGTACTGGCCGACACGCCCCGGATTTTGTAAAACATTACCAGCGAGGGTCTAGATGGGTTAGGTTAGGTTATATTACGATATAGACGTATATAATGTGCCCACCGAGAAGATGGGGCCGACCAGCCGGGAATGTTGTGAAATACTACATCCGCGATGTTAGGTTCCCTTAGGTTAGGATATATAACATTATAGACGTATATAATGTCCGAACCGAGACGTACGGGACGACACGACCGGGATTTTGTAAAACATTACCAGCGAGGGTTTAGATGGGTTAGGTTTGGTTATATTACGATATAGACGTATATAATGTGCCCACCGAGAAGATGGGGCCGACCTGCCAGGAATGTTGGGAAATACTACATCCGAGATGTTAAGTTGCCTTAGGTTAGAATATATAACGTTATAGACGTATATAATGTCCCCACCGAGAAGTACGGGCCGACACGACCGGGATTATGTAAAACATTACCAGCGAGGGTCTAGATGGGTTAGGTTAGGTTATATTACGATATAGATGTATATAATGTGCCCACCGAGAAGCACGGGCCGACACGACCGGGATTTTGTAAAACATTACCAGCGAGGGTCTAGATGGGTTAGATTAGGTTATATTACGATATAGACGTATATAATGTCCCCACCGAGAAGTACTGGCCGACACGACCGGGATTTTGTAAAACATTACCAGCGAGGGTCTAGATGGGTCAGGTTAGGTTATATTACGATATAGATCTATATAATGTGCCCACCGAGAAGTTGGGGCCGACGCGCCAGGAATGTTGGAAAATACTACATCCAAGATGTTAGGTTGCCTTGGGTTAGGATATATAACGTTATAAACGCATATAATGTCCGCACCAAGACGTACGAGCCGACACGACCGGGATTTTGTAAAACATTACCAGCGAGGGTCTAGATGGGTTACGTTAGGTTACATTACGATATAGACGTATATAATGTGCCCACCGAGAAGATGGGGCCGACCTGCCAGGAATGTTGGGAAATACTACATCCGAGATGTTAAGTTGCCTTAGGTTAGAATATATAACGTTATAGACGTATATAATGTCCCCACCGAGAAGTACGGGCCGACACGACCGGGATTATGTAAAACATTACCAGCGAGGGTCTAGATGGGTTAGGTTAGGTTATATTACGATATAGATGTATATAATGTGCCCACCGAGAAGCACGGGCCGACACGACCGGGATTTTGTAAAACATTACCAGCGAGGGTCTAGATGGGTTAGGTTAGGTTATATTACGATATAGACGTATATAATGTCCCCACCGAGAAGTACTGGCCGACACGACCGGGATTTTGTAAAACATTACCAGCGAGGGTCTAGATGGGTTAGGTTAGGTTATATTACGATATAGACGTATATAATGTGCCCACCGAGAAGATGGGGCCGACCAGCCGGGAATGTTGTGAAATACTACATCCGCGATGTTAGGTTCCCTTAGGTTAGGGTATGTAACGTTATAGACTTATATAATGTCCGCACCGAGAAGTACGGGCCGACACGCCCCGGATTTAGTAAAACATTACCAGCGAGGGTCTAGACGGGTTAGGTTAGGTTATATTACGATATAGAGGTATATAACGTGCCCACCGAGAAGCACGGGCCGACACGACCGGGATTTTGTCAAACATTACCAGCGAGGGTCTAGATGGGTTAGGTTAGGTTATATTACGATATAGACGTATATAATGTCCCCACCGAGAAGTACTGGCCGACACGACCGGGATTTTGTAAAACATTACCAGCGAGGGTCTAGATGGGTTAGGTTAGGTTATATTACGATATAGACGTATATAATGTGCCCACCGAGAAGTTGGGGCCGACGCGCCAGGAATGTTGGAAAATACTACATCCGAGATATTAGGTTGCCTTAGGTTAGGATATATAACGTTATAAACGCATATAATGTCCGCACCGAGACGTACGAGCCGACACGACCGGGATTTTGTAAAACATTACCAGCGAGGGTCTAGATGGGTTAGGTTAGGTTATATTACGATATAGACGTATATAATGTGCCCACCGAGAAGATGGGGCCGACCCGCCAGGAATGTTGGAAAATACTACATCCAAGAAGTTAGGTTCCCTTAGGTTAGGGTATATAACGTTATAGACGTATATAATGTCCGCACCGAGAAGTACGGGCCGGCACGCCCGGGATTTTGTAAAACATTACCAGCGAGGGTCTAGATGGGTTAGGTTAGGTTATATTACGATATAGACGTATATAATATGCCCACCGAGAAGATGGGGCCGACACGCCAGGAATGTTGGAAAATACTATATCGGAGATGTTAAGTTGCCTTAGGTTAGGATATATAACGTTATAGACGTATACAATGTCCCCACCGAGAAGTACGGGCCGGCACGACCGGGATTTTGTAAAACATTACCAGCGAGGGTCTAGATGGGTTAGGTTAGGTTATATTACGATATAGATGTATATAATGTGCCCACCGAGAAGTTGGGGCCGACCCGCCAGGAACGTTGGAAGATACTACATCCGAGATGTTAAGTTGCGTTAGGTTAGGATATATAGCGTTATAGACGCATATAATGTCCGCACCGAGACGTACGGGCGACACGTCCGGGATTCTGTAAAACATTACCAGCCAGGGGCTAGATCGGTTGGGTTAGGTTATATTACGTTATGGACGTATATAATGTTCCCACCGAGAATTGGCGCCGACCAGCCAGGAATGTTGTGAAATAATACATCCGCGATGTTAGGTTCCCTTAGGTTA
Organism: Xylocopa violacea; assembly: GCA_963969225.1. NCBI lineage: Eukaryota > Metazoa > Arthropoda > Insecta > Hymenoptera > Apidae > Xylocopa > Xylocopa violacea. The sequence goes on along the minus strand of CAXAJV010000732.1, from coordinate 1,556,900 downwards.
GGATATATAAGGTTATAGACGTATATAATGTCCTCACCGAGAAGCACGGCCCGACACGACCGGGATTTTGTAAAACATTACCAGCGAGGGTCTAGATGGGTTAGGTTAGGTTATATTACGATATAGAAGTATATAATGTGCCCACCGTGAAGTACTGGCCGACACGACCGGGATTTTGTAAAACATTACCAGCGAGGGTCTAGATGGGTTAGGTTAGGTTATATTACGATATAGACGTATATAATGTGCCCACCGAGAAGTTGGGGCCGACTCGCCAGGAATGATGGAAAATACTACATCCCAGATGTAAAGTTGCCTTAGGTTAGGATACATAACGTTATAGACGTATATAATCTCCGCACCGCGACGTGCGGGACGACACGACCGGGATTCTGTAAAACATTACCAGCGACGGTCTAGATGGGTTAGGTTAGGTTATATTACGATATAGACGTATATAATGTGCCCACCGAGAAGTAGGGGCCGACCCGCCAGGATTGTTGGAAACTACTACATCCGAGATGTTAAGTTGCCTTAGGTTAGGATATATAACGTTATAGACGTATACAATGTCCCCACCGAGAAGTACTGGCCGACACGACCGGGATTTTGTAAAACAGTACCAGCGAGGGTCTAGATGGGTTAGGTTAGGTTATATTACGATATAGACGTATATAATGTGCCCACCGAGAAGTTGGGGCCGACGCGCCAGGAATGTTGGAAAATACTACATCCGAGATGTTAGGTTGCCTTGGGTTAGGATATATAACGTTATAAACGCATATAATGTCCGCACCGAGACGTACGAGCCGACACGACCGGGATTTTGTAAAACATTACCAGCGAGGGTCTAGATGGGTTAGGTTAGGTTACATTACGATATAGACGTATATAATGTGCCCACCGAGAAGATGGGGCCGACCAGCCGGGAATGTTGTGAAATACTACATCCGCGATGTTAGGTTCCCTTAGGTTAGGGTATGTAACGTTATAGACTTATATAATGTCCGCACCGAGAAGTACGGGCCGACACGCCCCGGATTTAGTAAAACATTGCCAGCGAGGGTCTAGACGGGTTAGGTTAGGTTATATTACGATATAGACGTATATAACGTGCCCACCGAGAAGCACGGGCCGACACGACCGGGATTTTGTCAAACATTACCAGCGAGGGTCTAGATGGGATAGGTTAGGTTATATTACGATATAGACGTATATAATGTCCCCACCGAGAACTACTGGCCGACACGACCGGGATTTTGTAAAACATTACCAGCGAGGGTCTAGATGGGTTAGGTTAGGTTATATTACGATATAGATGTATATAATGTGCCCACCGAGAAGTTGGGGCCGACGCGCCAGGAATGTTGGAAAATACTACATCCGAGATGTTAGGTTGCCTTAGGTTAGGATATATAACGTTATAAACGCATATAATGTCCGCACCGAGACGTACGGGCCGACAGGACCGGGATTTTGTAAAACATTACCAGCGAGGTTCTAGATGGGTTAGGTTAGGTTATATTACGATATAGATGTACATAATGTGCCCACCGAGAAGTTGGGGCCGACCCGCCAGGAATGTTGGAAAATACTACTTCCGAGATGTTAAGTTGCCTTAGGTTAGGATATATAGCGTTATAGACGCATATAATGTCCGCACCGAGACGTACGGGCGACACGTCCGGGATTCTGTAAAACATTACCAGCCAGGGGCTAGATCGGTTGGGTTAGGTTATATTACGTTATGGACGTATATAATGTTCCCACCGAGAATTGGCGCCAACCAGCCAGGAATGTTGTGAAAGAATACATCCGCGATGTTAGGTTCCCTTAGGTTAGGATATATAAGGTTATAGACGTATATAATGTCCCCACCGAGAAGCACGGGCCGACACGACCGGGATTTTGTAAAACATTACCAGCGAGGGTCTAGATGGGTTAGGTTAGGTTATATTACGATATAGACGTATATAATGTCCCCACCGAGAAGTACTGGCGGACACGACCGGGATTTTGTAAAACATTACCAGCGAGGGTCTAGATGGGTTAGGTTAGGTTATATTACGATATAGACGTATATAATGTGCCCACCGAGAAGTTGGGGCCGACTCGCCAGGAATGTTGGAAAATACTACATCCAAGATGTTAGGTTCCCTTAGGTTAGGGTATATAACGTTATAGTCTTATATAATGTCCGCACCGAGAAGTACGGGCCGACACGCCCGGGATTTTGTAAAACATTACCAGCGAGGGTCTAGATGGGTTAAGTTAGGTTATATTACGATATAGACGTATATAATGTGCCCACCGAGAAGATGTGGCCGACCCGCCAGGAATGTTGGGAAATATTACATCCGAGATGTTAAGTTGCCTTAGGTTAGGATATATAGCGTTATAAACGCATATAATGTCCGCACTGAGACGTACGGGCGACACGTCCGGGATTCTGTAAAACATTACCAGCGAGGGGCTAGATCGGTTGGGTTAGGTTATATTACGTTATAGAAGTATATAATGTTCCCACCGAGAAGTGCGGGCCGACCCGCCAGGAATGTTGTGAAATACTACATTCGAGATGTTAGGTAGCCTTAGGTTAGGGTATATAACGTTATAGACGTATATGATGTCCGCACCGAGAAGTACTGGCCGACACGCCCCGGATTTTGTAAAACATTACCAGCGAGGGTCTAGATGGGTTAGGTTAGGTTATATTACGATATAGACGTATATAATGTGCCCACCGAGAAGATGGGGCCGACCAGCCGGGAATGTTGTGAAATACTACATCCGCGATGTTAGGTTCCCTTAGGTTAGGATATATAACATTATAGACGTATATAATGTCCGAACCGAGACGTACGGGACGACACGACCGGGATTTTGTAAAACATTACCAGCGAGGGTTTAGATGGGTTAGGTTTGGTTATATTACGATATAGACGTATATAATGTGCCCACCGAGAAGATGGGGCCGACCTGCCAGGAATGTTGGGAAATACTACATCCGAGATGTTAAGTTGCCTTAGGTTAGAATATATAACGTTATAGACGTATATAATGTCCCCACCGAGAAGTACGGGCCGACACGACCGGGATTATGTAAAACATTACCAGCGAGGGTCTAGATGGGTTAGGTTAGGTTATATTACGATATAGATGTATATAATGTGCCCACCGAGAAGCACGGGCCGACACGACCGGGATTTTGTAAAACATTACCAGCGAGGGTCTAGATGGGTTAGATTAGGTTATATTACGATATAGACGTATATAATGTCCCCACCGAGAAGTACTGGCCGACACGACCGGGATTTTGTAAAACATTACCAGCGAGGGTCTAGATGGGTCAGGTTAGGTTATATTACGATATAGATCTATATAATGTGCCCACCGAGAAGTTGGGGCCGACGCGCCAGGAATGTTGGAAAATACTACATCCAAGATGTTAGGTTGCCTTGGGTTAGGATATATAACGTTATAAACGCATATAATGTCCGCACCAAGACGTACGAGCCGACACGACCGGGATTTTGTAAAACATTACCAGCGAGGGTCTAGATGGGTTAGGTTAGGTTACATTACGATATAGACGTATATAATGTGCCCACCGAGAAGATGGGGCCGACCAGCCGGGAATGTTGTGAAATACTACATCCGAGATGTTAAGTTGCCTTAGGTTAGAATATATAACGTTATAGACGTATATAATGTCCCCACCGAGAAGTACGGGCCGACACGACCGGGATTATGTAAAACATTACCAGCGAGGGTCTAGATGGGTTAGGTTAGGTTATATTACGATATAGATGTATATAATGTGCCCACCGAGAAGCACGGGCCGACACGACCGGGATTTTGTAAAACATTACCAGCGAGGGTCTAGATGGGATAGGTTAGGCTATATTACGATATAGACGTATATAATGTCCCCACCGAGAAGTACTGGCCGACACGACCGGGATTTTGTAAAACATTACCAGCGAGGGTCTAGATGGGTCAGGTTAGGTTATATTACGATATAGATGTATATAATGTGCCCACCGAGAAGTTGGGGCCGACGCGCCAGGAATGTTGGAAAATACTACATCCGAGATGTTAGGTTGCCTTGGGTTAGGATATATAACGTTATAAACGCATATAATGTCCGCACCGAGACGTACGAGCCGACACGACCGGGATTTTGTAAAACATTACCAGCGTGGGTCTAGATGGGTTAGGTTAGGTTACATTACGATATAGACGTATATAATGTGCCCACCGAGAAGATGGGGCCGACCAGCCGGGAATGTTGTGAAATACTACATCCGCGATGTTAGGTTCCCTTAGGTTAGGGTATGTAACGTTATAGACTTATATAATGTCCGCACCGAGAAGTACGGGCCGACACGCCCCGGATTTAGTAAAACATTACCAGCGAGGGTCTAGACGGGTTAGGTTAGGTTATATTACGATATAGACGTATATAACGTGCCCACCGAGAAGCACGGGCCGACACGACCGGGATTTTGTCAAACATTACCAGCGAGGGTCTAGATGGGTTAGGTTAGGTTATATTACGATATAGACGTATATAATGTCCCCACCGAGAAGTACTGGCCGACACGACCGGGATTTTGTAAAACATTACCAGCGAGGGTCTAGATGGTTTAGGTTAGGTTATATTACGATATAGATGTATATAATGTGCCCACCGAGAAGTTGGGGCCGACGCGCCAGGAATGTTGGAAAATACTACATCCGAGATGTTAGGTTGCCTTAGGTTAGGATATATAACGTTATAAACGCATATAATGTCCGCACCGAGACGTACGGGCCGACAGGACCGGGATTTTGTAAAACATTACCAGCGAGGGTCTAGATGGGTTAAGTTAGGTTACATTACGATATAGACGTATATAATGTGCCCACCGAGAAGATGGGGCCGACCTGCCAGGAATGTTGGAAAATACTACATTCGAGATGTTAAGTTGCCTTAGGTTACGTATATAACGTTATAGACGTATACAATGTCCCCACCGAGAAGTACGGGCCGACACGACCGGGATTTTGTAAAACATTACCAGCGAGGTTCTAGATGGGTTAGGTTAGGTTATATTACGATATAGATGTACATAATGTGCCCACCGAGAAGTTGGGGCCGACCCGCCAGGAATGTTGGAAAATACTACATCCGAGATGTTAAGTTGCCTTAGGTTAGAATATATAACGTTATAGACGTATATAATGTCCCCACCGAGAAGTACGGGCCGACACGACCGGGATTATGTAAAACATTACCAGCGAGGGTCTAGATGGGTTAGGTTAGGTTATATTACGATATAGATGTATATAATGTGCCCACCGAGAAGCACGGGCCGACACGACCGGGATTTTGTAAAACATTACCAGCGAGGGTCTAGATGGGATAGGTTAGGCTATATTACGATATAGACGTATATAATGTCCCCACCGAGAAGTACTGGCCGACACGACCGGGATTTTGTAAAACATTACCAGCGAGGGTCTACATGGGTCAGGTTAGGTTATATTACGATATAGATGTATATAATGTGCCCACCGAGAAGTTGGGGCCGACGCGCCAGGAATGTTGGAAAATACTACATCCGAGATGTTAGGTTGCCTTGGGTTAGGATATATAACGTTATAAACGCATATAATGTCCGCACCGAGACGTACGAGCCGACACGACCGGGATTTTGTAAAACATTACCAGCGTGGGTCTAGATGGGTTAGGTTAGGTTACATTACGATATAGACGTATATAATGTGCCCACCGAGAAGATGGGGCCGACCAGCCGGGAATGTTGTGAAATACTACATCCGCGATGTTAGGTTCCCTTAGGTTAGGGTATGTAACGTTATAGACTTATATAATGTCCGCACCGAGAAGTACGGGCCGACACGCCCCGGATTTAGTAAAACATTACCAGCGAGGGTCTAGACGGGTTAGGTTAGGTTATATTACGATATAGACGTATATAACGTGCCCACCGAGAAGCACGGGCCGACACGACCGGGATTTTGTCAAACATTACCAGCGAGGGTCTAGATGGGTTAGGTTAGGTTATATTACGATATAGACGTATATAATGTCCCCACCGAGAAGTACTGGCCGACACGACCGGGATTTTGTAAAACATTACCAGCGAGGGTCTAGATGGGGCAGGTTAGGTTATATTACGATATAGATGTATATAATGTGCCCACCGAGAAGTTGGGGCCGACGCGCCAGGAATGTTGGAAAATACTACATCCGAGATGTTAGGTTGCCTTGGGTTAGGATATATAACGTTATAAACGCATATAATGTCCGCACCGAGAATTGGCGCCGACGAGCCAGGAATGTTGTGAAAGAATACGTCCGCGATGTTAGGTTCCCTTAGGTTAGGATATATAAGGTTATAGACGTATATAATGTCCCCACCGAGAAGCACGGGCCGACACGACCGGGATTTTGTAAAACATTACCAGCGAGGGTCTAGATGGGTTAGGTTAGGTTATATTACGATATAGACGTATATAATGTCCCCACCGAGAAGTACTGGCCGACACGACCGGGATTTTGTAAAACATTACCAGCGAGGTTCTAGATGGGTTAGGTTAGGTTATATTACGATATAGATGTACATAATGTGCCCACCGAGAAGTTGGGGCCGACCCGCCAGGAATGTTGGAAAATACTACATCCGAGATGTTAAGTTGCCTTAGGTTAGAATATATAACGTTATAGACGTATATAATGTCCCCACCGAGAAGTACGGGCCGACACGACCGGGATTATGTAAAACATTACCAGCGAGGGTCTAGATGGGTTAGGTTAGGTTATATTACGATATAGATGTATATAATGTGCCCACCGAGAAGCACGGGCCGACACGACCGGGATTTTGTAAAACATTACCAGCGAGGGTCTAGATGGGATAGGTTAGGCTATATTACGATATAGACGTATATAATGTCCCCACCGAGAAGTACTGGCCGACACGACCGGGATTTTGTAAAACATTACCAGCGAGGGTCTAGATGGGTCAGGTTAGGTTATATTACGATATAGATGTATATAATGTGCCCACCGAGAAGTTGGGGCCGACGCGCCAGGAATGTTGGAAAATACTACATCCGAGATGTTAGGTTGCCTTGGGTTAGGATATATAACGTTATAAACGCATATAATGTCCGCACCGAGACGTACGAGCCGACACGACCGGGATTTTGTAAAACATTACCAGCGTGGGTCTAGATGGGTTAGGTTAGGTTACATTACGATATAGACGTATATAATGTGCCCACCGAGAAGATGGGGCCGACCAGCCGGGAATGTTGTGAAATACTACATCCGCGATGTTAGGTTCCCTTAGGTTAGGGTATGTAACGTTATAGACTTATATAATGTCCGCACCGAGAAGTACGGGCCGACACGCCCCGGATTTAGTAAAACATTACCAGCGAGGGTCTAGACGGGTTAGGTTAGGTTATATTACGATATAGACGTATATAACGTGCCCACCGAGAAGCACGGGCCGACACGACCGGGATTTTGTCAAACATTACCAGCGAGGGTCTAGATGGGTTAGGTTAGGTTATATTACGATATAGACGTATATAATGTCCCCACCGAGAAGTACTGGCCGACACGACCGGGATTTTGTAAAACATTACCAGCGAGGGTCTAGATGGTTTAGGTTAGGTTATATTACGATATAGATGTATATAATGTGCCCACCGAGAAGTTGGGGCCGACGCGCCAGGAATGTTGGAAAATACTACATCCGAGATGTTAGGTTGCCTTAGGTTAGGATATATAACGTTATAAACGCATATAATGTCCGCACCGAGACGTACGGGCCGACAGGACCGGGATTTTGTAAAACATTACCAGCGAGGGTCTAGATGGGTTAAGTTAGGTTACATTACGATATAGACGTATATAATGTGCCCACCGAGAAGATGGGGCCGACCTGCCAGGAATGTTGGAAAATACTACATTCGAGATGTTAAGTTGCCTTAGGTTACGTATATAACGTTATAGACGTATACAATGTCCCCACCGAGAAGTACGGGCCGACACGACCGGGATTTTGTAAAACATTACCAGCGAGGTTCTAGATGGGTTAGGTTAGGTTATATTACGATATAGATGTACATAATGTGCCCACCGAGAAGTTGGGGCCGACCCGCCAGGAATGTTGGAAAATACTACATCCGAGATGTTAAGTTGCCTTAGGTTAGAATATATAACGTTATAGACGTATATAATGTCCCCACCGAGAAGTACGGGCCGACACGACCGGGATTATGTAAAACATTACCAGCGAGGGTCTAGATGGGTTAGGTTAGGTTATATTACGATATAGATGTATATAATGTGCCCACCGAGAAGCACGGGCCGACACGACCGGGATTTTGTAAAACATTACCAGCGAGGGTCTAGATGGGATAGGTTAGGCTATATTACGATATAGACGTATATAATGTCCCCACCGAGAAGTACTGGCCGACACGACCGGGATTTTGTAAAACATTACCAGCGAGGGTCTACATGGGTCAGGTTAGGTTATATTACGATATAGATGTATATAATGTGCCCACCGAGAAGTTGGGGCCGACGCGCCAGGAATGTTGGAAAATACTACATCCGAGATGTTAGGTTGCCTTGGGTTAGGATATATAACGTTATAAACGCATATAATGTCCGCACCGAGACGTACGAGCCGACACGACCGGGATTTTGTAAAACATTACCAGCGTGGGTCTAGATGGGTTAGGTTAGGTTACATTACGATATAGACGTATATAATGTGCCCACCGAGAAGATGGGGCCGACCAGCCGGGAATGTTGTGAAATACTACATCCGCGATGTTAGGTTCCCTTAGGTTAGGGTATGTAACGTTATAGACTTATATAATGTCCGCACCGAGAAGTACGGGCCGACACGCCCCGGATTTAGTAAAACATTACCAGCGAGGGTCTAGACGGGTTAGGTTAGGTTATATTACGATATAGACGTATATAACGTGCCCACCGAGAAGCACGGGCCGACACGACCGGGATTTTGTCAAACATTACCAGCGAGGGTCTAGATGGGTTAGGTTAGGTTATATTACGATATAGACGTATATAATGTCCCCACCGAGAAGTACTGGCCGACACGACCGGGATTTTGTAAAACATTACCAGCGAGGGTCTAGATGGGGCAGGTTAGGTTATATTACGATATAGATGTATATAATGTGCCCACCGAGAAGTTGGGGCCGACGCGCCAGGAATGTTGGAAAATACTACATCCGAGATGTTAGGTTGCCTTGGGTTAGGATATATAACGTTATAAACGCATATAATGTCCGCACCGAGAATTGGCGCCGACGAGCCAGGAATGTTGTGAAAGAATACGTCCGCGATGTTAGGTTCCCTTAGGTTAGGATATATAAGGTTATAGACGTATATAATGTCCCCACCGAGAAGCACGGGCCGACACGACCGGGATTTTGTAAAACATTACCAGCGAGGGTCTAGATGGGTTAGGTTAGGTTATATTACGATATAGACGTATATAATGTCCCCACCGAGAAGTACTGGCCGACACGACCGGGATTTTGTAAAACATTACCAGCGAGGGTCTAGATGGGTTAGGTTAGGTTACATTACGATATAGACGTATATAATATGCCCACCGAGAAGTAGGAGCCGACCCGCCAGGAATGTTGGAAAATACTACATCCAAGATGTTAGGTTCCCTTAGGTTAGGGTATATAACGTTATAGTCTTATATAATGTCCGCACCGAGAAGTACGGGCCGACACGACCCGGATTTTGTAAAACATTACCAGCGAGGGTCTAGATGGGTTAGGTTAGGTTATATTACGATATAGACGTATATAATGTGCCCACCGAGAAGATGGGGCCAACCAGCCGGGTATGTTGTGAAATACTACATCCGCGATGTTAGGTTCCCTTAGGTTAGGATATATAACATTATAGACGTATATAATGTCCGAATCGAGACGTACGGGACGACACGACCGGGATTTTGTAAAACATTACCAGCGAGGGTCTAGATGGGTTAGGTTAGGTTATATTACGATATAGACGTATATAATGTGCCCACCGAGAAGATGGGGCCGACCCGCCAGGAATGTTGGGAAATATTACATCCGAGATGTTAAGTTGCCTTAGGTTAGGATATATAGCGTTATAAACGCATATAATGTCCGCACTGAGACGTACGGGCGACACGTCCGGGATTCTGTAAAACATTACCAGCGAGGGGCTAGATCGGATGGGTTAGGTTATATTACGTTATAGAAGTATATAATGTTCCCACCGAGAAGTGCGGGCCGACCCGCCAGGAATGTTGTGAAATACTACATTCGAGATGTTAGGTAGCCTTAGGTTAGGGTATATAACGTTATAGACGTATATGATGTCCCCACCGAGAAGTACGGGCCGACACGACCGTGATTTTGTAAAACATTACCAGCGAGGGTCTAGATGGGTTAGGTTAGGTTACATTACGATATAGACGTATATAATATGCCCACCGAGAAGTAGGAGCCGACCCGCCAGGAATGTTGGAAAATACTACATCCAAGATGTTAGGTTCCCTTAGGTTAGGGTATATAACGTTATAGACTTATATAATGTCCGCACCGAGAAGTACGGGCCGACGCGCCCCGGATTTTGTAAAACATTACCAGCGAGGGTCTAGATGGGTTAGGTTAGGTTATATTACGATATAGACGTATATAATGTGCCCACCGAGAAGATGGGGCCGACCAGCCGGGAATGTTGTGAAATACTACATCCGCGATGTTAGGTTCCCTTAGGTTAGGATATATAACATTATAGACGTATATAATGTCCGAACCGAGACGTACGGGACGACACGACCGGGATTTTGTAAAACATTACCAGCGAGGGTCTAGATGGGTTAGGTTTGGTTATATTACGATATCGACGTATATAATGTGCCCACCGAGAAGATGGGGCCGACCTGCCAGGAATGTTGGGAAATACTACATCCGAGATGTTAAGTTGCCTTAGGTTAGAATATATAACGTTATAGACGTATATAATGTCCCCACCGAGAAGTACGGGCCGACACGACCGGGATTATGTAAAACATTACCAGCGAGGGTCTAGATGGGTTAGGTTAGGTTATATTACGATATAGATGTATATAATGTGCCCACCGAGAAGCACGGGCCGACACGACCGGGATTTTGTAAAACATTACCAGCGAGGGTCTAGATGGGTTAGGTTAGGTTATATTACGATATAGACGTATATAATGTCCCCACCGAGAAGTACTGGCCGACACGACCGGGATTTTGTAAAACATTACCAGCGAGGGTCTAGATGGGTTAGGTTAGGTTATATTACGATATAGACGTATATAATGTGCCCACCGAGAAGATGGGGCCGACCAGCCGGGAATGTTGTGAAATACTACATCCGCGATGTTAGGTTCCCTTAGGTTAGGGTATGTAACGTTATAGACTTATATAATGTCCGCACCGAGAAGTACGGGCCGACACGCCCCGGATTTAGTAAAACATTACCAGCGAGGGTCTAGACGGGTTAGGTTAGGTTATATTACGATATAGACGTATATAACGTGCCCACCAAGAAGCACGGGCCGACACGACCGGGATTTTGTCAAACATTACCAGCGAGGGTCTAGATGGGTTAGGTTAGGTTATATTACGATATAGACGTATATAATGTCCCCACCGAGAAGTACTGGCCGACACGACCGGGATTTTGTAAAACATTACCAGCGAGGGTCTAGATGGGTTAGGTTAGGTTATATTACGATATAGACGTATATAATGTGCCCACCGAGAAGTTGGGGCCGACGCGCCAGGAATGTTGGAAAATACTACATCCGAGATGTTAGGTTGCCTTAGGTTAGGATATATAACGTTATAAACGCATATAATGTCCGCACCGAGACGTACGAGCCGACACGACCGGGATTTTGTAAAACATTACCAGCGAGGGTCTAGATGGGTTAGGTTAGGTTATATTACGATATAGACGTATATAATGTGCCCACCGAGAAGATGGGGCCGACCCGCCAGGAATGTTGGAAAATACTACATCCAAGAAGTTAGGTTCCCTTAGGTTAGGGTATATAACGTTATAGACGTATATAATGTCCGCACCGAGAAGTACGGGCCGGCACGCCCGGGATTTTGTAAAACATTACCAGCGAGGGTCTAGATGGGTTAGGTTAGGTTATATTACGATATAGACGTATATAATATGCCCACCGAGAAGATGGGGCCGACACGCCAGGAATGTTGGAAAATACTACATCGGAGATGTTAAGTTGCCTTAGGTTAGGATATATAACGTTATAGACGTATACAATGTCCCCACCGAGAAGTACGGGCCGGCACGACCGGGATTTTGTAAAACATTACCAGCGAGGGTCTAGATGGGTTAGGTTAGGTTATATTACGATATAGATGTATATAATGTGCCCACCGAGAAGTTGGGGCCGACCCGCCAGGAACGTTGGAAGATACTACATCCGAGATGTTAAGTTGCGTTAGGTTAGGATATATAGCGTTATAGACGCATATAATGTCCGCACCGAGACGTACGGGCGACACGTCCGGGATTCTGTAAAACATTACCAGCCAGGGGCTAGATCGGTTGGGTTAGGTTATATTACGTTATGGACGTATATAATGTTCCCACCGAGAATTGGCGCCGACCAGCCAGGAATGTTGTGAAATAATACATCCGCGATGTTAGGTTCCCTTAGGTTAGGATATATAAGGTTATAGACGTATATAATGTCCTCACCGAGAAGCACGGCCCGACACGACCGGGATTTTGTAAAACATTACCAGCGAGGGTCTAGATGGGTTAGGTTAGGTTATATTACGATATAGAAGTATATAATGTGCCCACCGTGAAGTACTGGCCGACACGACCGGGATTTTGTAAAACATTACCAGCGAGGGTCTAGATGGGTTAGGTTAGGTTATATTACGATATAGACGTATATAATGTGCCCACCGAGAAGTTGGGGCCGACTCGCCAGGAATGATGGAAAATACTACATCCCAGATGTAAAGTTGCCTTAGGTTAGGATACATAACGTTATAGACGTATATAATCTCCGCACCGCGACGTGCGGGACGACACGACCGGGATTCTGTAAAACATTACCAGCGAGGGTCTAGATGGGTTAGCTTAGGTTATATTACGATATAGACGTATATAATGTGCCCACCGAGAAGTAGGGGCCGACCCGCCAGGATTGTTGGAAACTACTACATCCGAGATGTTAAGTTGCCTTAGGTTAGGATATATAACGTTATAGACGTATACAATGTCCCCACCGAGAAGTACTGGCCGACACGACCGGGATTTTGTAAAACATTACCAGCGAGGGTCTAGATGGGTTAGGTTAGGTTATATTACGATATAGACGTATATAATGTGCCCACCGAGAAGATGGGGCCGACCCGCCAGGAATGTTGGAAAATACTACATCCAAGAAGTTAGGTTCCCTTAGGTTAGGGTATATAACGTTATAGACGTATATAATGTCTGCACCGAGAAGTACGGGCCGGCACGCCCGGGATTTTGTAAAACATTACCAGCGAGGGTCTAGATGGGTTAGGTTAGGTTATATTACGATATAGACGTATATAATGTGCCCACCGAGAAGATGGGGCCGACCTGCCAGGAATGTTGGGAAATACTACATCCGAGATGTTAAGTTGCCTTAGGTTAGAATATATAACGTTATAGACGTATATAATGTCCCCACCGAGAAGTACGGGCCGACACGACCGGGATTATGTAAAACATTACCAGCGAGGGTCTAGATGGGTTAGGTTAGGTTATATTACGATATAGATGTATATAATGTGCCCACCGAGAAGCACGGGCCGACACGACCGGGATTTTGTAAAACATTACCAGCGAGGGTCTAGATGGGTTAGGTTAGGTTATATTACGATATAGATGTATATAATGTGCCCACCGAGAAGTTGGGGCCGACGCGCCAGGAATGTTGGAAAATACTACATCCGAGATGTTAGGTTGCCTTAGGTTAGGATATATAACGTTATAAACGCATATAATGTTCGCACCGAGACGTACGGGCCGACAGGACCGGGATTTTGTAAAACATTACCAGCGAGGGTCTAGATGGGTTAAGTTAGGTTACATTACGATATAGACGTATATAATGTGCCCACCGAGAAGATGGGGCCGACCTGCCAGGAATGTTGGAAAATACTACATTCGAGATGTTAAGTTGCCTTAGGTTACGTATATAACGTTATAGACGTATACAATGTCCCCACCGAGAAGTACGGGCCGACACGACCGGGATTTTGTAAAACATTACCAGCGAGGTTCTAGATGGGTTAGGTTAGGTTATATTACGATATAGATGTACATAATGTGCCCACCGAGAAGTTGGGGCCGACCCGCCAGGAATGTTGGAAAATACTACATCCGAGATGTTAAGTTGCCTTAGGTTAGAATATATAACGTTATAGACGTATATAATGTCCCCACCGAGAAGTACGGGCCGACACGACCGGGATTATGTAAAACATTACCAGCGAGGGTCTAGATGGGTTAGGTTAGGTTATATTACGATATAGATGTATATAATGTGCCCACCGAGAAGCACGGGCCGACACGACCGGGATTTTGTAAAACATTACCAGCGAGGGTCTAGATGGGATAGGTTAGGCTATATTACGATATAGACGTATATAATGTCCCCACCGAGAAGTACTGGCCGACACGACCGGGATTTTGTAAAACATTACCAGCGAGGGTCTAGATGGGTCAGGTTAGGTTATATTACGATATAGATGTATATAATGTGCCCACCGAGAAGTTGGGGCCGACGCGCCAGGAATGTTGGAAAATACTACATCCGAGATGTTAGGTTGCCTTGGGTTAGGATATATAACGTTATAAACGCATATAATGTCCGCACCGAGACGTACGAGCCGACACGACCGGGATTTTGTAAAACATTACCAGCGTGGGTCTAGATGGGTTAGGTTAGGTTACATTACGATATAGACGTATATAATGTGCCCACCGAGAAGATGGGGCCGACCAGCCGGGAATGTTGTGAAATACTACATCCGCGATGTTAGGTTCCCTTAGGTTAGGGTATGTAACGTTATAGACTTATATAATGTCCGCACCGAGAAGTACGGGCCGACACGCCCCGGATTTAGTAAAACATTACCAGCGAGGGTCTAGACGGGTTAGGTTAGGTTATATTACGATATAGACGTATATAACGTGCCCACCGAGAAGCACGGGCCGACACGACCGGGATTTTGTCAAACATTACCAGCGAGGGTCTAGATGGGTTAGGTTAGGTTATATTACGATATAGACGTATATAATGTCCCCACCGAGAAGTACTGGCCGACACGACCGGGATTTTGTAAAACATTACCAGCGAGGGTCTAGATGGGGCAGGTTAGGTTATATTACGATATAGATGTATATAATGTGCCCACCGAGAAGTTGGGGCCGACGCGCCAGGAATGTTGGAAAATACTACATCCGAGATGTTAGGTTGCCTTGGGTTAGGATATATAACGTTATAAACGCATATAATGTCCGCACCGAGAATTGGCGCCGACGAGCCAGGAATGTTGTGAAAGAATACATCCGCGATGTTAGGTTCCCTTAGGTTAGGATATATAAGGTTATAGACGTATATAATGTCCCCACCGAGAAGCACGGGCCGACACGACCGGGATTTTGTAAAACATTACCAGCGAGGGTCTAGATGGGTTAGGTTAGGTTATATTACGATATAGACGTATATAATGTCCCCACCGAGAAGTACTGGCCGACACGACCGGGATTTTGTAAAACATTACCAGCGAGGGTCTAGATGGGTTAGGTTAGGTTACATTACGATATAGACGTATATAATATGCCCACCGAGAAGTAGGAGCCGACCCGCCAGGAATGTTGGAAAATACTACATCCAAGATGTTAGGTTCCCTTAGGTTAGGGTATATAACGTTATAGTCTTATATAATGTCCGCACCGAGAAGTACGGGCCGACACGACCCGGATTTTGTAAAACATTACCAGCGAGGGTCTAGATGGGTTAGGTTAGGTTATATTACGATATAGACGTATATAATGTGCCCACCGAGAAGATGGGGCCGACCAGCCGGGTATGTTGTGAAATACTACATCCGCGATGTTAGGTTCCCTTAGGTTAGGATATATAACATTATAGACGTATATAATGTCCGAATCGAGACGTACGGGACGACACGACCGGGATTTTGTAAAACATTACCAGCGAGGGTCTAGATGGGTTAGGTTAGGTTATATTACGATATAGACGTATATAATGTGCCCACCGAGAAGATGGGGCCGACCCGCCAGGAATGTTGGGAAATATTACATCCGAGATGTTAAGTTGCCTTAGGTTAGGATATATAGCGTTATAAACGCATATAATGTCCGCACTGAGACGTACGGGCGACACGTCCGGGATTCTGTAAAACATTACCAGCGAGGGGCTAGATGGGATGGGTTAGGTTATATTACGTTATAGAAGTATATAATGTTCCCACCGAGAAGTGCGGGCCGACCCGCCAGGAATGTTGTGAAATACTACATTCGAGATGTTAGGTAGCCTTAGGTTAGGGTATATAACGTTATAGACGTATATGATGTCCCCACCGAGAAGTACGGGCCGACACGACCGTGATTTTGTAAAACATTACCAGCGAGGGTCTAGATGGGTTAGGTTAGGTTACATTACGATATAGACGTATATAATATGCCCACCGAGAAGTAGGAGCCGACCCGCCAGGAATGTTGGAAAATACTACATCCAAGATGTTAGGTTCCCTTAGGTTAGGGTATATAACGTTATAGACTTATATAATGTCCGCACCGAGAAGTACGGGCCGACGCGCCCCGGATTTTGTAAAACATTACCAGCGAGGGTCTAGATGGGTTAGGTTAGGTTATATTACGATATAGACGTATATAATGTGCCCACCGAGAAGATGGGGCCGACCAGCCGGGAATGTTGTGAAATACTACATCCGCGATGTTAGGTTCCCTTAGGTTAGGATATATAACATTATAGACGTATATAATGTCCGAACCGAGACGTACGGGACGACACGACCGGGATTTTGTAAAACATTACCAGCGAGGGTCTAGATGGGTTAGGTTTGGTTATATTACGATATAGACGTATATAATGTGCCCACCGAGAAGATGGGGCCGACCTGCCAGGAATGTTGGGAAATACTACATCCGAGATGTTAAGTTGCCTTAGGTTAGAATATATAACGTTATAGACGTATATAATGTCCCCACCGAGAAGTACGGGCCGACACGACCGGGATTATGTAAAACATTACCAGCGAGGGTCTAGATGGGTTAGGTTAGGTTATATTACGATATAGATGTATATAATGTGCCCACCGAGAAGCACGGGCCGACACGACCGGGATTTTGTAAAACATTACCAGCGAGGGTCTAGATGGGTTAGGTTAGGTTATATTACGATATAGACGTATATAATGTCCCCACCGAGAAGTACTGGCCGACACGACCGGGATTTTGTAAAACATTACCAGCGAGGGTCTAGATGGGTTAGGTTAGGTTATATTACGATATAGACGTATATAATGTGCCCACCGAGAAGATGGGGCCGACCAGCCGGGAATGTTGTGAAATACTACATCCGCGATGTTAGGTTCCCTTAGGTTAGGGTATGTAACGTTATAGACTTATATAATGTCCGCACCGAGAAGTACGGGCCGACACGCCCCGGATTTAGTAAAACATTACCAGCGAGGGTCTAGACGGGTTAGGTTAGGTTATATTACGATATAGACGTATATAACGTGCCCACCGAGAAGCACGGGCCGACACGACCGGGATTTTGTCAAACATTACCAGCGAGGGTCTAGATGGGTTAGGTTAGGTTATATTACGATATAGATGTATATAATGTGCCCACCGAGAAGCACGGGCCGACACGACCGGGATTTTGTAAAACATTACCAGCGAGGGTCTAGATGGGTTAGGTTAGGTTATATTACGATATAGACGTATATAATGTCCCCACCGAGAAGTACTGGCCGACACGACCGGGATTTTGTAAAACATTACCAGCGAGGGTCTAGATGGGTTAGGTTAGGTTATATTACGATATAGACGTATATAATGTGCCCACCGAGAAGATGGGGCCGACCAGCCGGGAATGTTGTGAAATACTACATCCGCGATGTTAGGTTCCCTTAGGTTAGGGTATGTAACGTTATAGACTTATATAATGTCCGCACCGAGAAGTACGGGCCGACACGCCCCGGATTTAGTAAAACATTACCAGCGAGGGTCTAGACGGGTTAGGTTAGGTTATATTACGATATAGACGTATATAACGTGCCCACCGAGAAGCACGGGCCGACACGACCGGGATTTTGTCAAACATTACCAGCGAGGGTCTAGATGGGTTAGGTTAGGTTATATTACGATATAGACGTATATAATGTCCCCACCGAGAAGTACTGGCCGACACGACCGGGATTTTGTAAAACATTACCAGCGAGGGTCTAGATGGTTTAGGTTAGGTTATATTACGATATAGATGTATATAATGTGCCCACCGAGAAGTTGGGGCCGACGCGCCAGGAATGTTGGAAAATACTACATCCGAGATGTTAGGTTGCCTTAGGTTAGGATATATAACGTTATAAACGCATATAATGTCCGCACCGAGACGTACGGGCCGACAGGACCGGGATTTTGTAAAACATTACCAGCGAGGGTCTAGATGGGTTAAGTTAGGTTACATTACGATATAGACGTATATAATGTGCCCACCGAGAAGATGGGGCCGACCTGCCAGGAATGTTGGAAAATACTACATTCGAGATGTTAAGTTGCCTTACGTTACGTATATAACGTTATAGACGTATACAATGTCCCCACCGAGAAGTACGGGCCGACACGACCGGGATTTTGTAAAACATTACCAGCGAGGTTCTAGATGGGTTAGATTAGGTTATATTACGATATAGATGTACATAATGTGCCCACCGAGAAGTTGGGGCCGACCCGCCAGGAATGTTGGAAAATACTACATCCGAGATGTTAAGTTGCCTTAGGTTAGAATATATAACGTTATAGACGTATATAATGTCCCCACCGAGAAGTACGGGCCGACACGACCGGGATTATGTAAAACATTACCAGCGAGGGTCTAGATGGGTTAGGTTAGGTTATATTACGATATAGATGTATATAATGTGCCCACCGAGAAGCACGGGCCGACACGACCGGGATTTTGTAAAACATTACCAGCGAGGGTCTAGATGGGATAGGTTAGGCTATATTACGATATAGACGTATATAATGTCCCCACCGAGAAGTACTGGCCGACACGACCGGGATTTTGTAAAACATTACCAGCGAGGGTCTACATGGGTCAGGTTAGGTTATATTACGATATAGATGTATATAATGTGCCCACCGAGAAGTTGGGGCCGACGCGCCAGGAATGTTGGAAAATACTACATCCGAGATGTTAGGTTGCCTTGGGTTAGGATATATAACGTTATAAACGCATATAATGTCCGCACCGAGACGTACGAGCCGACACGACCGGGATTTTGTAAAACATTACCAGCGTGGGTCTAGATGGGTTAGGTTAGGTTACATTACGATATAGACGTATATAATGTGCCCACCGAGAAGTAGGAGCCGACCCGCCAGGAATGTTGGAAAATACTACATCCAAGATGTTAGGTTCCCTTAGGTTAGGGTATATAACGTTATAGTCTTATATAATGTCCGCACCGAGAAGTACGGGCCGACACGACCCGGATTTTGTAAAACATTACCAGCGAGGGTCTAGATGGGTTAGGTTAGGTTATATTACGATATAGACGTATATAATGTGCCCACCGAGAAGATGGGGCCGACCAGCCGGGTATGTTGTGAAATACTACATCCGCGATGTTAGGTTCCCTTAGGTTAGGATATATAACATTATAGACGTATATAATGTCCGAATCGAGACGTACGGGACGACACGACCGGGATTTTGTAAAACATTACCAGCGAGGGTCTAGATGGGTTAGGTTAGGTTATATTACGATATAGACGTATATAATGTGCCCACCGAGAAGATGGGGCCGACCCGCCAGGAATGTTGGGAAATATTACATCCGAGATGTTAAGTTGCCTTAGGTTAGGATATATAGCGTTATAAACGCATATAATGTCCGCACTGAGACGTACGGGCGACACGTCCGGGATTCTGTAAAACATTACCAGCGAGGGGCTAGATCGGATGGGTTAGGTTATATTACGTTATAGAAGTATATAATGTTCCCACCGAGAAGTGCGGGCCGACCCGCCAGGAATGTTGTGAAATACTACATTCGAGATGTTAGGTAGCCTTAGGTTAGGGTATATAACGTTATAGACGTATATGATGTCCCCACCGAGAAGTACGGGCCGACACGACCGTGATTTTGTAAAACATTACCAGCGAGGGTCTAGATGGGTTAGGTTAGGTTACATTACGATATAGACGTATATAATATGCCCACCGAGAAGTAGGAGCCGACCCGCCAGGAATGTTGGAAAATACTACATCCAAGATGTTAGGTTCCCTTAGGTTAGGGTATATAACGTTATAGACTTATATAATGTCCGCACCGAGAAGTACGGGCCGACGCGCCCCGGATTTTGTAAAACATTACCAGCGAGGGTCTAGATGGGTTAGGTTAGGTTATATTACGATATAGACGTATATAATGTGCCCACCGAGAAGATGGGGCCGACCAGCCGGGAATGTTGTGAAATACTACATCCGCGATGTTAGGTTCCCTTAGGTTAGGATATATAACATTATAGACGTATATAATGTCCGAACCGAGACGTACGGGACGACACGACCGGGATTTTGTAAAACATTACCAGCGAGGGTCTAGATGGGTTAGGTTTGGTTATATTACGATATAGACGTATATAATGTGCCCACCGAGAAGATGGGGCCGACCTGCCAGGAATGTTGGGAAATACTACATCCGAGATGTTAAGTTGCCTTAGGTTAGAATATATAACGTTATAGACGTATATAATGTCCCCACCGAGAAGTACGGGCCGACACGACCGGGATTATGTAAAACATTACCAGCGAGGGTCTAGATGGGTTAGGTTAGGTTATATTACGATATAGATGTATATAATGTGCCCACCGAGAAGCACGGGCCGACACGACCGGGATTTTGTAAAACATTACCAGCGAGGGTCTAGATGGGTTAGGTTAGGTTATATTACGATATAGACGTATATAATGTCCCCACCGAGAAGTACTGGCCGACACGACCGGGATTTTGTAAAACATTACCAGCGAGGGTCTAGATGGGTTAGGTTAGGTTATATTACGATATAGACGTATATAATGTGCCCACCGAGAAGTTGGGGCCGACGCGCCAGGAATGTTGGAAAATACTACATCCGAGATGTTAGGTTGCCTTAGGTTAGGATATATAACGTTATAAACGCATATAATGTCCGCACCGAGACGTACGAGCCGACACGACCGGGATTTTGTAAAACATTACCAGCGAGGGTCTAGATGGGTTAGGTTAGGTTATATTACGATATAGACGTATATAATGTGCCCACCGAGAAGATGGGGCCGACCCGCCAGGAATGTTGGAAAATACTACATCCAAGAAGTTAGGTTCCCTTAGGTTAGGGTATATAACGTTATAGACGTATATAATGTCCGCACCGAGAAGTACGGGCCGGCACGCCCGGGATTTTGTAAAACATTACCAGCGAGGGTCTAGATGGGTTAGGTTAGGTTATATTACGATATAGACGTATATAATATGCCCACCGAGAAGATGGGGCCGACACGCCAGGAATGTTGGAAAATACTACATCGGAGATGTTAAGTTGCCTTAGGTTAGGATATATAACGTTATAGACGTATACAATGTCCCCACCGAGAAGTACGGGCCGGCACGACCGGGATTTTGTAAAACATTACCAGCGAGGGTCTAGATGGGTTAGGTTAGGTTATATTACGATATAGATGTATATAATGTGCCCACCGAGAAGTTGGGGCCGACCCGCCAGGAACGTTGGAAGATACTACATCCGAGATGTTAAGTTGCGTTAGGTTAGGATATATAGCGTTATAGACGCATATAATGTCCGCACCGAGACGTACGGGCGACACGTCCGGGATTCTGTAAAACATTACCAGCCAGGGGCTAGATCGGTTGGGTTAGGTTATATTACGTTATGGACGTATATAATGTTCCCACCGAGAATTGGCGCCGACCAGCCAGGAATGTTGTGAAATAATACATCCGCGATGTTAGGTTCCCTTAGGTTAGGATATATAAGGTTATAGACGTATATAATGTCCTCACCGAGAAGCACGGCCCGACACGACCGGGATTTTGTAAAACATTACCAGCGAGGGTCTAGATGGGTTAGGTTAGGTTATATTACGATATAGAAGTATATAATGTGCCCACCGTGAAGTACTGGCCGACACGACCGGGATTTTGTAAAACATTACCAGCGAGGGTCTAGATGGGTTAGGTTAGGTTATATTACGATATAGACGTATATAATGTGCCCACCGAGAAGTTGGGGCCGACTCGCCAGGAATGATGGAAAATACTACATCCCAGATGTAAAGTTGCCTTAGGTTAGGATACATAACGTTATAGACGTATATAATCTCCGCACCGCGACGTGCGGGACGACACGACCGGGATTCTGTAAAACATTACCAGCGAGGGTCTAGATGGGTTAGGTTAGGTTATATTACGATATAGACGTATATAATGTGCCCACCGAGAAGTAGGGGCCGACCCGCCAGGATTGTTGGAAACTACTACATCCGAGATGTTAAGTTGCCTTAGGTTAGGATATATAACGTTATAGACGTATACAATGTCCCCACCGAGAAGTACTGGCCGACACGACCGGGATTTTGTAAAACATTACCAGCGAGGGTCTAGATGGGTTAGGTTAGGTTATATTACGATATAGACGTATATAATGTGCCCACCGAGAAGATGGGGCCGACCCGCCAGGAATGTTGGAAAATACTACATCCAAGAAGTTAGGTTCCCTTAGGTTAGGGTATATAACGTTATAGACGTATATAATGTCTGCACCGAGAAGTACGGGCCGGCACGCCCGGGATTTTGTAAAACATTACCAGCGAGGGTCTAGATGGGTTAGGTTAGGTTATATTACGATATAGACGTATATAATGTGCCCACCGAGAAGATGGGGCCGACCTGCCAGGAATGTTGGGAAATACTACATCCGAGATGTTAAGTTGCCTTAGGTTAGAATATATAACGTTATAGACGTATATAATGTCCCCACCGAGAAGTACGGGCCGACACGACCGGGATTATGTAAAACATTACCAGCGAGGGTCTAGATGGGTTAGGTTAGGTTATATTACGATATAGATGTATATAATGTGCCCACCGAGAAGCACGGGCCGACACGACCGGGATTTTGTAAAACATTACCAGCGAGGGTCTAGATGGGTTAGGTTAGGTTATATTACGATATAGACGTATATAATGTCCCCACCGAGAAGTACTGGCCGACACGACCGGGATTTTGTAAAACATTACCAGCGAGGGTCTAGATGGATTAGGTTAGGTTATATTACGATATAGACGTATATAATCTGCCCACCGAGAAGTTGGGGCCGACTCGCCAGGAATTTTGGAAAATACTACATCCCAGATGTTAAGTTGCCTTAGGTTAGGATACGTAACGTTATAGACGTATATAATGTCCGCTCCGAGACGTACGGGACGACACGACCGGGATTTTGTAAAACATTACCAGCGAGGGT
This sequence comes from Xylocopa violacea, assembly GCA_963969225.1. Classification (NCBI taxonomy): domain Eukaryota; kingdom Metazoa; phylum Arthropoda; class Insecta; order Hymenoptera; family Apidae; genus Xylocopa; species Xylocopa violacea. The sequence continues at coordinate 1,532,979 of CAXAJV010000732.1, read as the reverse complement.
CTAGATGGGTTACGTTAGGTTATACTACGATATAGACGTACATTATGTGCCCACCGAGAACATGGGGCCCACCCGCCAGGAATGTTGGAAAATACTACATCCGAGATGTTAAGTTGCCTTAGGTTAGGATATATAACGTTATAGACGTATATAATGTCCCCATCGAGAAGTACGGGCCGGCACGACCGGGATTTTGTAAAACATTACCAGCGAGGGTCTAGATGGGTTAGGTTAGGTTATATTACGATATAGACGTATATAATGTGCCCACCGAGAAGTACTGGCCGACACGACCGGGATTTTGTAAAACATTACCAGCGAGGGTCTAGATGGGTTAGGTTAGGTTATATTACGATATAGACGTATATAATGTGCCCACCGAGAAGTTGGGGCCGACGCGCCAGGAATGTTGGAAAATACTACATCCGAGATGTTAGGTTGCCTTAGGTTAGGATATATAACGTTATAAACGCATATAATGTCCGCACCGAGACGTACGAGCCGACACGACCGGGATTTTGTAAAACATTACCAGCGAGGGTCTAGATGGGTTAGGTTAGGTTATATTACGATATAGACGTATATAATGTGCCCACCGAGAAGATGGGGCCGACCCGCCAGGAATGTTGGAAAATACTACATCCAAGAAGTTAGGTTCCCTTAGGTTAGGGTATATAACGTTATAGACGTATATAATGTCCGCACCGAGAAGTACGGGCCGGCACGCCCGGGATTTTGTAAAACATTACCAGCGAGGGTCTAGATGGGTTAGGTTAGGTTATATTACGATATAGACGTATATAATATGCCCACCGAGAAGATGGGGCCGACACGCCAGGAATGTTGGAAAATACTACATCGGAGATGTTAAGTTGCCTTAGGTTAGGATATATCACGTTATAGACGTATACAATGTCCCCACCGAGAAGTACGGGCCGGCACGACCGGGATTTTGTAAAACATTACCAGCGAGGGTCTAGATGGGTTAGGTTAGGTTATATTACGATATAGATGTATATAATGTGCCCACCGAGAAGTTGGGGCCGACCCGCCAGGAACGTTGGAAGATACTACATCCGAGATGTTAGGTTGCGTTAGGTTAGGATATATAGCGTTATAGACGCATATAATGTCCGCACCGAGACGTACGGGCGACACGTCCGGGATTCTGTAAAACATTACCAGCCAGGGGCTAGATCGGTTGGGTTAGGTTATATTACGTTATGGACGTATATAATGTTCCCACCGAGAATTGGCGCCGACCAGCCAGGAATGTTGTGAAATAATACATCCGCGATGTTAGGTTCCCTTAGGTTAGGATATATAAGGTTATAGACGTATATAATGTCCTCACCGAGAAGCACGGCCCGACACGACCGGGATTTTGTAAAACATTACCAGCGAGGGTCTAGATGGGTTAGGTTAGGTTATATTACGATATAGAAGTATATAATGTGCCCACCGTGAAGTACTGGCCGACACGACCGGGATTTTGTAAAACATTACCAGCGAGGGTCTAGATGGGTTAGGTTAGGTTATATTACGATATAGACGTATATAATGTGCCCACCGAGAAGTTGGGGCCGACTCGCCAGGAATGATGGAAAATACTACATCCCAGATGTTAAGTTGCCTTAGGTTAGGATACATAACGTTATAGACGTATATAATCTCCGCACTGCGACGTGCGGGACGACACGACCGGGATTCTGTAAAACATTACCAGCGAGGGTCTAGATGGGTTAGGTTAGGTTATATTACGATATAGACGTATATAATGTGCCCACCGAGAAGTAGGGGCCGACCCGCCAGGATTGTTGGAAACTACTACATCCGAGATGTTAAGTTGCCTTAGGTTAGGATATATAACGTTATAGACGTATACAATGTCCCCACCGAGAAGTACTGGCCGACACGACCGGGATTTTGTAAAACATTACCAGCGAGGGTCTAGATGGGTTAGGTTAGGTTATATTACGATATAGACGTATATAATGTGCCCACCGAGAAGATGGGGCCGACCTGCCAGGAATGTTGGGAAATACTACATCCGAGATGTTAAGTTGCCTTAGGTTAGAATATATAACGTTATAGACGTATATAATGTCCCCACCGAGAAGTACGGGCCGACACGACCGGGATTATGTAAAACATTACCAGCGAGGGTCTAGATAGGTTAGGTTAGGTTATATTACGATATAGATGTATATAATGTGCCCACCGAGAAGCACGGGCCGACACGACCGGGATTTTGTAAAACATTACCAGCGAGGGTCTAGATGGGTTAGGTTAGGTTATATTACGATATAGACGTATATAATGTCCCCACCGAGAAGTACTGGCCGACACGACCGGGATTTTGTAAAACATTACCAGCGAGGGTCTAGATGGATTAGGTTAGGTTATATTACGATATAGACGTATATAATCTGCCCACCGAGAAGTTGGGGCCGACTCGCCAGGAATTTTGGAAAATACTACATCCCAGATGTTAAGTTGCCTTAGGTTAGGATACGTAACGTTATAGACGTATATAATGTCCGCTCCGAGACGTACGGGACGACACGACCGGGATTTTGTAAAACATTACCAGCGAGGGTCTAGATGGGTTACGTTAGGTTATACTACGATATAGACGTACATTATGTGCCCACCGAGAACATGGGGCCCACCCGCCAGGAATGTTGGAAAATACTACATCCGAGATGTTAAGTTGCCTTAGGTTAGGATATATAACGTTATAGACGTATATAATGTCCCCATCGAGAAGTACGGGCCGGCACGACCGGGATTTTGTAAAACATTACCAGCGAGGGTCTAGATGGGTTAGGTTAGGTTATATTACGATATCGATGTATATAATGTGCCCACCGAGAAGCACGGGCCGACACGACCGGGATTTTGTAAAACATTACCAGCGAGGCTCTAGATGGGTTAGGTTAGGTTATATTACGATATAGACGTATTTAATGTCCCCACCGAGAAGTACTGGCCGACACGACCGGGATTTTGTAAAACATTACCAGCGAGGGTCTAGATGGGTTAGGTTAGGTTATATTACGATATAGACGTATATAATGTGCCCACCGAGAAGTTGGGGCCGACGCGCCAGGAGTGTTGGAAAATACTACATCCGAGATGTTAGGTTGCCTTAGGTTAGGATATATAACGTTATAAACGCATATAATGTCCGCAACGAGACGTACGAGCCGACACGACCGGGATTTTGTAAAACATTACCAGCGAGGGTCTAGATGGGTTAGGTTAGGTTATATTACGATATAGACGTATATAATGTGCCCACCGAGAAGATGGGGCCGACCCGCCAGGAATGTTGGAAAATACTACATCCAAGAAGTTAGGTTTCCTTAGGTTAGGGTATATAACGTTATAGACGTATATAATGTCCGCACCGAGAAGTACGGGCCGGCACGCCCGGGATTTTGAAAAACATTACCAGCGAGGGTCTAGATGGGTTAGGTTAGGTTATATTACGATATAGACGTATATAATATGCCCACCGAGAAGATGGGGCCGACACGCCAGGAATGTTGGAAAATACTACATCCGCGATGTTAGGTTCCCTTAGGTTAGGATATATAACATTATAGACGTATATAATGTCCGAACCGAGACGTACGGGACGACACGACCGGGATTTTGTAAAACATTACCAGCGAGGGTCTAGATGGGTTAGGTTTGGTTATATTACGATATAGACGTATATAATGTGCCCACCGAGAAGATGGGGCCGACCTGCCAGGAATGTTGGGAAATACTACATCCGTGATGTTAAGTTGCCTTAGGTTAGAATATATAACGTTATAGACGTATATAATGTCCCCACCGAGAAGTACGGGCCGACACGACCGGGATTTTGTAAAACATTACCAGCGAGGGTCTAGATGGGTTACGTTAGGTTATACTACGATATAGACGTACATTATGTGCCCACCGAGAACATGGGGCCCACCCGCCAGGAATGTTGGAAAATACTACATCCGAGATGTTAAGTTGCCTTAGGTTAGGATATATAACGTTATAGACGTATATAATGTCCCCATCGAGAAGTACGGGCCGGCACGACCGGGATTTTGTAAAACATTACCAGCGAGGGTCTAGATGGGTTAGGTTAGGTTATATTACGATATCGATGTATATAATGTGCCCACCGAGAAGCACGGGCCGACACGACCGGGATTTTGTAAAACATTACCAGCGAGGGTCTAGATGGGTTAGGTTAGGTTATATTACGATATAGACGTATTTAATGTCCCCACCGAGAAGTACTGTCCGACACGACCGGGATTTTGTAAAACATTACCAGCGAGGGTCTAGATGGGTTAGGTTAGGTTATATTACGATATAGACGTATATAATGTGCCCACCGAGAAGTTGGGGCCGACGCGCCAGGAATGTTGGAAAATACTACATCCGAGATGTTAGGTTGCCTTAGGTTAGGATATATAACGTTATAAACGCATATAATGTCCGCACCGAGACGTACGAGCCGACACGACCGGGATTTTGTAAAACATTACCAGCGAGGGTCTAGATGGGTTAGGTTAGGTTATATTACGATATAGACGTATATAATGTGCCCACCGAGAAGATGGGGCCGACCCGCCAGGAATGTTGGAAAATACTACATCCAAGAAGTTAGGTTTCCTTAGGTTAGGGTATATAACGTTATAGACGTATATAATGTCCGCACCGAGAAGTACGGGCCGGCACGCCCGGGATTTTGAAAAACATTATCAGCGAGGGTCTAGATGGGTTAGGTTAGGTTATATTACGATATAGACGTATATAATATGCCCACCGAGAAGATGGGGCCGACACGCCAGGAATGTTGGAAAATACTACATCCAAGATGCTAGGTTCCCTTAGGTTAGGGTATATAACGTTATAGACTTATATAATGTCCGCACCGAGAAGTACGGGCCGACACGCCCCGGATTTTGTAAAACATTACCAGCGAGGGTCTAGATGGGTTAGGTTAGGTTATATTACGATATAGACGTATATAATGTGCCCACCGAGAAGATGGGGCCGACCAGCCGGGAATGTTGTGAAATACTACATCCGCGATGTTAGGTTCCCTTAGGTTAGGATATATAACATTATAGACGTATATAATGTCCGAACCGAGACGTACGGGACGACACGACCGGGATTTTGTTAAACATTACCAGCGAGGGTCTAGATGGGTTAGGTTTGGTTATATTACGATATAGACGTATATAATGTGCCCACCGAGAAGATGGGGCCGACCTGCCAGGAATGTTGGGAAATACTACATCCGAGATGTTAAGTTGCCTTAGGTTAGAATATATAACGTTATAGACGTATATAATGTCCCCACCGAGAAGTACGGGCCGACACGACCGGGATTATGTAAAACATTACCAGCGAGGGTCTAGATGGGTTAGGTTAGGTTACATTACGATATAGACGTATATAATATGCCCACCGAGAAGTAGGAGCCGACCCGCCAGGAATGTTGGAAAATACTACATCCAAGATGTTAGGTTCCCTTAGGTTAGGGTATATAACGTTATAGACTTATATAAAGTCCGCACCGAGACGTACGGGACGACACGACCGGGATTTTGTAAAACATTACCAGCGAGAGTCTAGATGGGTTACGTTAGGTTATACTACGATATAGACGTACATTATGTGCCCACCGAGAACATGGGGCCCACCCGCCAGGAATGTTGGAAAATACTACATCCGAGATGTTAAGTTGCCTTAGGTTAGGGTATATATATTTATAATGTCCCCACCGAGAAGTACTGGCCGACACGACCGAGATTTTGTAAAACATTACCAGCGAGGGTCTAGATGGGTTAGGTTAGGTTATATTACGATATAGACGTATATAATGTGCCCACCGAGAAGTTGGGGCCGACGCGCCAGGAATGTTGGAAAATACTACATCCGAGATGTTAGGTTGCCTTAGGTTAGGATATATAACGTTATAAACGCATATAATGTCCGCACCGAGACGTACGAGCCGACACGACCGGGATTTTGTAAAACATTACCAGCGAGGGTCTAGATGGGTTAGGTTAGGTTATATTACGATATAGACGTATATAATGTGCCCACCGAGAAGATGGGGCCGACCCGCCAGGAATGTTGGAAAATACTACATCCAAGAAGTTAGGTTCCCTTAGGTTAGGGTATATAACGTTATAGACGTATATAATGTCCGCACCGAGAAGTACGGGCCGGCACGCCCGGGATTTTGTAAAACATTACCAGCGAGGGTCTAGATGGGTTAGGTTAGGTTATATTACGATATAGACGTATATAATATGCCCACCGAGAAGATGGGGCCGACACGCCAGGAATGTTGGAAAATACTACATCCGAGATGTTAAGTTGCCTTAGGTTAGGATATATAACGTTATAGACGTATACAATGTCCCCACCGAGAAGTACGGGCCGGCACGACCGGGATTTTGTAAAACATTACCAGCGAGGGTCTAGATGGGTTAGGTTAGGTTATATTACGATATAGATGTATATAATGTGCCCACCGAGAAGTTGGGGCCGACCCGCCAGGAACGTTGGAAGATACTACATCCGAGATGTTAAGTTGCGTTAGGTTAGGATATATAGCGTTATAGACGCATATAATGTCCGCACCGAGACGTACGGGCGACACGTCCGGGATTCTGTAAAACATTACCAGCCAGGGGCTAGATCGGTTGGGTTAGGTTATATTACGTTATGGACGTATATAATGTTCCCACCGAGAATTGGCGCCGACCAGCCAGGAATGTTGTGAAATAATACATCCGCGATGTTAGGTTCCCTTAGGTTAGGATATATAAGGTTATAGACGTATATAATGTCCTCACCGAGAAGCACGGCCCGACACGACCGGGATTTTGTAAAACATTACCAGCGAGGGTCTAGATGGGTTAGGTTAGGTTATATTACGATATAGACGTATATAATGTGCCCACCGTGAAGTACTGGCCGACACGACCGGGATTTTGTAAAACATTACCAGCGAGGGTCTAGATGGGTTAGGTTAGGTTATATTACGATATAGACGTATATAATGTGCCCACCGAGAAGTTGGGGCCGACTCGCCAGGAATGATGGAAAATACTACATCCCAGATGTAAAGTTGCCTTAGGTTAGGATACATAACGTTATAGACGTATATAATCTCCGCACCGAGACGTGCGGGACGACACGACCGGGATTCTGTAAAACATTACCAGCGAGGGTCTAGATGGGTTAGGTTAGGTTATATTACGATATAGACGTATATAATGTGCCCACCGAGAAGTAGGGGCCGACCCGCCAGGATTGTTGGAAACTACTACATCCGAGATGTTAAGTTGCCTTAGGTTAGGATATATAACGTTATAGACGTATACAATGTCCCCACCGAGAAGTACTGGCCGACACGACCGGGATTTTGTAAAACATTACCAGCGAGGTTCTAGATGGGTTAGGTTAGGTTATATTACGATATAGACGTATATAATGTGCCCACCGAGAAGATGGGGCCGACCCGCCAGGAATGTTGGAAAATACTACATCCAAGAAGTTAGGTTCCCTTAGGTTAGGGTACATAACGTTATAGACGTATATAATGTCCGCACCGAGAAGTACGGGCCGGCACGCCCGGGATTTTGTAAAACATTACCAGCGAGGGTCTAGATGGGTTAGGTTAGGTTATATTACGATATAGACGTATATAATGTGCCCACCGAGAAGATGGGGCCGACACGCCAGGAATGTTGGAAAATACTACATCCGAGATGTTAAGTTGCCTTAGGTTAGGATATATAACGTTATAGACGTATACAATGTCCCCACCGAGAAGTACGGGCCGACACGACCGGGATTTTGTAAAACATTACCAGCGAGGGTCTAGATGGGTTGGGTTAGGTTATATTACGATATAGATGTATATAATGTGCCCACCGAGAAGTTGGGGCCGACCCGCCAGGAATGTTGGAAAATACTACATCCGAGATGTTAAGTTGCGTTAGGTTAGGATATATAGCGTTATAGACGCATATAATGTCCGCACCGAGACGTACGGGCGACACGTCCGGGATTCTGTAAAACATTACCAGCCAGGGGCTACATCGGTTGGGTTAGGTTATATTACGTTATGGACGTATATAATGTTCCCACCGAGAATTGGCGCCGACCAGCAAGGAATGTTGTGAAATAATACATCCGCGATGTTAGGTTCCCTTAGGTTAGGATATATAAGGTTATAGACGTATATAATGTCCCCACCGAGAAGCACGGGCCGACACGACCGGGATTTTGTAAAACATTACCAGCGAGGGTCTAGATGGGTTAGGTTAGGTTATATTACGATATAGACGTATATAATGTCCCCACCGAGAAGTACTGGCCGACACGACCGGGATTTTGTAAAACATTACCAGCGAGGGTCTAGATGGGTTAGGTTAGGTTATATTACGATATAGACGTATATAATGTGCCCACCGAGAAGTTGGGGCCGACGCGCCAAGGATGTTGGAAAATACTACATCCGAGATGTTAGGTTGCCTTAGGTTAGGATATATAACGTTATAAACGCATATAATGTCCGCACCGAGACGTACGAGCCGACACGACCGGGATTTTGTAAAACATTACCAGCGAGGGTCTAGATGGGTTAGGTTAGGTTATATTACGATATAGACGTATATAATGTGCCCACCGAGAAGATGGGGCCGACCCGCCAGGAATGTTGGAAAATACTACATCCAAGAAGTTAGGTTCCCTTAGGTTAGGGTATATAACGTTATAGACGTATATAATGTCCGCACTGAGAAGTACGGGCCGGCACGCCCGGGATTTTGTAAGACATTACCAGCGAGGGTCTAGATGGGTTAGGTTAGGTTATATTACGATATAGACGTATATAATATGCCCACCGAGAAGATGGGGCCGACACGCCAGGAATGTTGGAAAATACTACATCCGAGATGTTAAGTTGCCTTAGGTTAGGATATATAACGTTATAGACGTATACAATGTCCCCACCGAGAAGTACGGGCAGACACGACCGGGATTTTGTAAAACATTACCAGCGAGGGCGTAGATGGGTTAGGTTAGGTTATATTACGATATAGATGTATATAATGTGCCCACCGAGAAGTTGGGGCCGACCCGCCAGGAACGTTGGAAAATACTACATCCGAGATGTTAAGTTGCGTTAGGTTAGGATATATAGCGTTATAGACGCATATAATGACCGCACCGAGACGTACGGGCGACACGTCCGGGATTCTGTAAAACATTACCAGCCAGGGGCTACATCGGTTGGGTTAGGTTATATTACGTTATGGACGTATATAATGTTCCCACCGAGAATTGGCGCCGACCAGCCAGGAATGTTGTGAAATAATACATCCGCGATGTTAGGTTCCCTTAGGTTAGGATATATAAGGTTATAGACGTATATAATGTCCACACCGAGAAGCACTGGCCGACACGACCGGGATTTTGTAAAACATTAGCAGCGAGGGTCTAGATGGGTTAGGTTAGGTTATATTACGATATAGACGTATATAATGTCCCCACCGAGAAGTACTGGCCGACACGACCGGGATTTTGTAAAACATTACCAGCCAGGGGCTAGATCGGTTGGGTTAGGTTATATTACGTTATGGACGTATATAATGTTCCCACCGAGAATTGGCGCCGACCAGCCAGGAATGTTGTGAAATAATACATCCGCGATGTTAGGTTCCCTTAGGTTAGGATATATAAGGTTATAGACGTATATAATGTCCTCACCGAGAAGCACGGGCCGACACGACCGGGATTTTGTAAAACATTACCAGCGAGGGTCTAGATGGGTTAGGTTAGGTTTTATTACGATATAGACGTATATAATGTGCCCACCGAGAAGTACTGGCCGACACGACCGGGATTTTGTAAAACATTACCAGCGAGGGTCTAGATGGGTTAGGTTTGGTTATATTACGATATAGACGTATATAATGTGCCCACCGAGAAGATGGGGCCGACCTGCCAGGAATGTTGGGAAATACTACATCCGAGATGTTAAGTTGCCTTAGGTTAGAATATATAACGTTATAGACGTATATAATGTCCCCACCGAGAAGTACGGGCCGACACGACCGGGATTATGTAAAACATTACCAGCGAGGGTCTAGATGGGTTAGGTTAGGTTACATTACGATATAGACGTATATAATATGCCCACCGAGAAGTAGGAGCCGACCCGCCAGGAATGTTGGAAAATACTACATCCAAGATGTTAGGTTCCCTTAGGTTAGGGTATATAACGTTATAGACTTATATAATGTCCGCACCGAGACGTACGGGACGACACGACCGGGATTTTGTAAAACATTACCAGCGAGGGTCTAGATGGGTTACGTTAGGTTATACTACGATATAGACGTACACTATGTGCCCACCGAGAACATGGGGCCCACCCGCCAGGAATGTTGGAAAATACTACATCCGAGATGTTAAGTTGCCTTAGGTTAGGGTATATATATTTATAATGTCCCCACCGAGAAGTACTGGCCGACACGACCGGGATTTTGTAAAACATTACCAGCGAGGGTCTAGATGGGTTAGGTTAGGTTATATTACGATATAGACGTATATAATGTGCCCACCGAGAAGTTGGGGCCGACGCGCCAGGAATGTTGGAAAATACTACATCCGAGATGTTAGGTTGCCTTAGGTTAGGATATATAACGTTATAAACGCATATAATGTCCGCACCGAGACGTACGAGCCGACACGACCGGGATTTTGTAAAACATTACCAGCGAGGGTCTAGATGGGTTAGGTTAGGTTATATTACGATATAGACGTATATAATGTGCCCACCGAGAAGATGGGGCCGACCCGCCAGGAATGTTGGAAAATACTACATCCAAGAAGTTAGGTTCCCTTAGGTTAGGGTATATAACGTTATAGACGTATATAATGTCCGCACCGAGAAGTACGGGCCGGCACGCCCGGGATTTTGTAAAACATTACCAGCGAGGGTCTAGATGGGTTAGGTTAGGTTATATTACGATATAGACGTATATAATATGCCCACCGAGAAGATGGGGCCGACACGCCAGGAATGTTGGAAAATACTACATCCGAGATGTTAAGTTGCCTTAGGTTAGGATATATAACGTTATAGACGTATACAATGTCCCCACCGAGAAGTACGGGCCGGCACGACCGGGATTTTGTAAAACATTACCAGCGAGGGTCTAGATGGGTTAGGTTAGGTTATATTACGATATAGATGTATATAATGTGCCCACCGAGAAGTTGGGGCCGACCCGCCAGGAACGTTGGAAGATACTACATCCGAGATGTTAAGTTGCGTTAGGTTAGGATATATAGCGTTATAGACGCATATAATGTCCGCACCGAGACGTACGGGCGACACGTCCGGGATTCTGTAAAACATTACCAGCCAGGGGCTAGATCGGTTGCGTTAGGTTATATTACGTTATGGACGTATATAATGTTCCCACCGAGAATTGGCGCCGACCAGCCAGGAATGTTGTGAAATAATACATCCGCGATGTTAGGTTCCCTTAGGTTAGGATATATAAGGTTATAGACGTATATAATGTCCTCACCGAGAAGCACGGCCCGACACGACCGGGATTTTGTAAAACATTACCAGCGAGGGTCTAGATGGGTTAGGTTAGGTTATATTACGATATAGACGTATATAATGTGCCCACCGTGAAATACTGGCCGACACGACCGGGATTTTGTAAAACATTACCAGCGAGGGTCTAGATGGGTTAGGTTAGGTTATATTACGATATAGACGTATATAATGTGCCCACCGAGAAGTTGGGGCCGACGCGCCAAGAATGTTGGAAAATACTACATCCGAGATGTTAGGTTGCCTTAGGTTAGGATATATAACGTTATAAACGCATATAATGTCCGCACCGAGACGTACGAGCCGACACGACCGGGATTTTGTAAAACATTACCAGCGAGGGTCTAGATGGGTTAGGTTAGGTTATATTACGATATAGACGTATATAATGTGCCCACCGAGAAGATGGGGCCGACCCGCCAGGAATGTTGGAAAATACTACATCCAAGAAGTTAGGTTCCCTTAGGTTAGGGTATATAACGTTATAGACGTATATAATGTCCGCACTGAGAAGTACGGGCCGGCACGCCCGGGATTTTGTAAGACATTACCAGCGAGGGTCTAGATGGGTTAGGTTAGGTTATATTACGATATAGACGTATATAATATGCCCACCGAGAAGATGGGGCCGACACGCCAGGAATGTTGGAAAATACTACATCCGAGATGTTAAGTTGCCTTAGGTTAGGATATATAACGTTATAGACGTATACAATGTCCCCACCGAGAAGTACGGGCCGGCACGACCGGGATTTTGTAAAACATTACCAGCGAGGGTCTAGATGGGTTAGGTTAGGTTATATTACGATATAGATGTATATAATGTGCCCACCGAGAAGTTGGGGCCGACCCGCCAGGAACGTTGGAAGATACTACATCCGAGATGTTAAGTTGCGTTAGGTTAGGATATATAGCGTTATAGACGCATATAATGTCCGCACCGAGACGTACGGGCGACACGTCCGGGATTCTGTAAAACATTACCAGCCAGGGGCTAGATCGGTTGCGTTAGGTTATATTACGTTATGGACGTATATAATGTTCCCACCGAGAATTGGCGCCGACCAGCCAGGAATGTTGTGAAATAATACATCCGCGATGTTAGGTTCCCTTAGGTTAGGATATATAAGGTTATAGACGTATATAATGTCCTCACCGAGAAGCACGGCCCGACACGACCGGGATTTTGTAAAACATTACCAGCGAGGGTCTAGATGGGTTAGGTTAGGTTATATTACGATATAGACGTATATAATGTGCCCACCGTGAAATACTGGCCGACACGACCGGGATTTTGTAAAACATTACCAGCGAGGGTCTAGATGGGTTAGGTTAGGTTATATTACGATATAGACGTATATAATGTGCCCACCGAGAAGTTGGGGCCGACGCGCCAAGAATGTTGGAAAATACTACATCCGAGATGTTAGGTTGCCTTAGGTTAGGATATATAACGTTATAAACGCATATAATGTCCGCACCGAGACGTACGAGCCGACACGACCGGGATTTTGTAAAACATTACCAGCGAGGGTCTAGATGGGTTAGGTTAGGTTATATTACGATATAGACGTATATAATGTGCCCACCGAGAAGATGGGGCCGACCCGCCAGGAATGTTGGAAAATACTACATCCAAGAAGTTAGGTTCCCTTAGGTTAGGGTATATAACGTTATAGACGTATATAATGTCCGCACTGAGAAGTACGGGCCGGCACGCCCGGGATTTTGTAAGACATTACCAGCGAGGGTCTAGATGGGTTAGGTTAGGTTATATTACGATATAGACGTATATAATATGCCCACCGAGAAGATGGGGCCAACACGCCAGGAATGTTGGAAAATACTACATCCGAGATGTTAAGTTGCCTTAGGTTAGGATATATAACGTTATAGACGTATACAATGTCCCCACCGAGAAGTACGGGCCGACACGACCGGGATTTTGTAAAACATTACCAGCGAGGGTCTAGATGGGTTAGGTTAGGTTATATTACGATATAGATGTATATAATGTGCCCACCGAGAAGTTGGGGCCGACCCGCCAGGAATGTTGGAAAATACTACATCCGAGATGTTAAGTTGCGTTAGGTTAGGATATATAGCGTTATAGACGCATATAATGTCCGCACCGAGACGTAGGGGCGACACGTCCGGGTTTCTGTAAAACATTACCAGCCAGGGGCTAGATCGGTTGGGTTAGGTTATATTAGGTTATGGACGTATATAATGTTCCCACCGAGAATTGGCGCCGACCAGCCAGGAATGTTGTGAAATAATACATCCGCGATGTTAGGTTCCCTTAGGTTAGGATATATAAGGTTATAGACGTATATAATGTCCCCACCGAGAAGTACTGGCCGACACGACCGGGATTTTGTAAAACATTACCAGCGAGGGTCTAGATGGGTTAGGTTAGGTTATATTACGATATAGACGTATATAATGTGCCCACCGAGAAGTTGGGGCCGACGCGCCAGGAATGTTGGAAAATACTACATCCGAGATGTTAGGTTCCCTTAGGTTAGGATATATAACGTTATAAACGCATATAATGTCCGCACCGAGACGTACGAGCCGACACGACCGGGATTTTGTAAAACATTACCAGCGAGGGTCTAGATGGGTTAGGTTAGGTTATATTACGATATAGACGTATATAATATGCCCACCGAGAAGATGGGGCCGACACGCCAGGAATGTTGGAAAATACTACATCCGAGATGTTAAGTTGCCTTAGGTTAGGATATATAACGTTATAGACGTATACAATGTCCCCACCGAGAAGTACGGGCCGACACGACCGGGATTTTGTAAAACATTACCAGCGAGGGTCTAGATGGGTTAGGTTAGGTTATATTACGATATAGATGTATATAATGTGCCCACCGAGAAGTTGGGGCCGACCCGCCAGGAACGTTGGAAAATACTACATCCGAGATGTTAAGTTGCGTTAGGTTAGGATATATAGCGTTATAGACGCATATAATGTCCGCACCGAGACGTACGGGCGACACGTCCGGGATTCTGTAAAACATTACCAGCCAGGGGCTAGATCGGTTGGGTTAGGTTATATTACTTTATGGACGTATATAATGTTCCCACCGAGAATTGGCGCCGACCAGCCCGGAATGTTGTGAAATAATACATCCGCGATGTTAGGTTCCCTTAGGTTAGGATATATAAGGTTATAGACGTATATAATGTCCTCACCGAGTAGCACGGGCCGACACGACCGGGATTTTGTAAAACATTACCAGCGAGGGTCTAGATGGGTTAGGTTAGGTTATATTACGATATAGACGTATATAATGTGCCCACCGAGAAGTTGGGGCCGACTCGCCAGGAATGTTGGAAAATACTACATCCCAGATGTTAAGTTGCCTTAGGTTAGGATACATAACGTTATAGACGTATATAATCTCCGCACCGAGACGTACGGGCCGACACGACCGGGATTTTGTAAAACATTACCAGCGAGGGTCTAGATGGGTTAGGTTAGGTTACATTACGATATAGGCGTATATAATGTGTCCACCGAGAAGTAGGAGCCGACCCGCCAGGAATGTTGGAAAATACTACATCCAAGATGTTAGGTTCCCTTAGGTTAGGGTATATAACGTTATAGACTTATATAATGTCCGCACCGAGAAGTACGGCCCGACACGCCCGGGATTTTGTAAAACATTACCAGCGAGGGTCTAGATGGGTTAGGTTAGGTTATATTACGGTATAGACGTATATAATGTGCCCACCGAGAAGTAGGAGCCGACCCGCCAGGAATGTTGGAAAATACTACATCCAAGATGTTAGGTTCCCTTAGGTTAGGGTATAAAACGTTATAGACTTATATAATGTCCGCACCGAGAAGTACGGGCCGACACGCCCGGGATTTTGTAAAATATTACCAGCGAGTGTCTAGATGGGTTAGGTTAGGTTATATTACGATATAGACGTATATAATGTGCCCATCGAGAAGATGGGGCCGACCCGCCAGCAATGTTGGAAAATACTACATCCGAGATGTTAAGTTGCCTTAGGTTAGGATATATAACGTTATAGACGTATATAATGTCCCCACCGAGAAGTACGGGCCGACACGAGCGGGATTCTGTAAAGCATTACCAGCGAGGGTCTAGATGGGTTAGGTTAGGTTATATTACGATATAGATGTATATAATGTGCCCACCGAGAAGCACGGGCCGACACGACCGGGATTTTGTAAAACATTACCAGCGAGGGTCTAGATGGGTTAGGTTAGGTTATATTACGATATAGACGTATATAATATCCCCACCGAGAAGTACTGGCCGACACGACCGGGATTTTGTAAAACATTACCAGCGAGGGTCTAGATGGGTTAGGTTAGGCTATATTACGATATAGATGTATATAATGTGCCCACCGAGAAGTTGGGGCCGACGCGCCAGGAATGTTGGAAAATACTACATCCGAGATGTTAGGTTCCCTTAGGTTAGGGTATATAACGTTATAGACTTATATAATGTCCGCACTGAGAAGTACGGGCCGACACGCCCCGGATTTTGTAAAACATTACCAGCGAGGGTCTAGATGGGTTAGGTTAGGTTATATTACGATATAGATGTATATAATGTGCCCACCGAGAAGCACGGGCCGACACGACCGGGATTTTGTAAAACATTACCAGCGAGGGTCTAGATGGGTTAGGTTAGGTTATATTACGATATAGACGTATATAATGTCCACACCGAGAAGTACAGGCCGACACGACCGGAAATCTGTAAAACATTACCAGCGAGGGGCTAGATGGGTTAGGTTAGGTTATATTACGTTATAGACGTATATAATGTTCCCACCGAGAAGTGGAGCCGACCCGCCAGGAATGTTGTGAAATACTACATCCGAGATGTTAAGTTGCCTTAGGTTAGGATATATAACGTTATAGACGTATATAATGTCCGCATAGAGACGTACGGGACGACACGACCGGGATTCTGTAAAACATTACCAGCGAGAGGCTAGATCGGTTAGGTTAGGTTATATTACGTTATAGACGTATATAATGTTCCCACCGAGAAGTGGGGCCGACCCGCCAGGAATGTTGTGAATTACTACATTCGAGATGTTAGGTAGCCTTAGGTTAGGGTATATAACGTTATAGACGTATATAATGACCCCACCGAGAAGTACTGGCCGACACGACCGGGATTTTGTAAAACATTACCAGCGAGGGTCTAGATGGGTTAGGTTAGGTTATATTACGATATAGACGTATATAATGTCCCCACCGAGAAGTTGGGGCCGACTCGCCAGGAATGTTGGAAAATACTACATCCCAGATGTTAAGTTGCCTTAGGTTAGGATACGTAACTTTATAGACGTATATAATGTCCGCACTGAGACGTACGGGACGACACGCCCGGGATTTTGTAAAACATTACCAGCGAGGGTCTAGATGGGTTAGGTTAGGTTATATTACGATATAGACGTATATAATGTCCCCACCGAGAAGTACTGGCCGACACGACCGGGATTTTGTAAAACATTACCAGCGAGGGTCTAGATGGGTTAGGTTAGGTTACATTACGATATAGGCGTATATAATGTGTCCACCGAGAAGTAGGAGCCGACCCGCCAGGAATGTTGGAAAATACTACATCCAAGATGTTAGGTTCCCTTAGGTTAGGGTATATAACGTTATAGACTTATATAATGTCCGCACTGAGAAGTACGGGCCGACACGCCCCGGATTTTGTAAAACATTACCAGCGAGGGGCTAGATGGGTTAGGTTAGGTTATATTACGTTATAGACGTATATAATGTTCCCACCGAGAAGTGGAGCCGACCCGCCAGGAGTGTTGTGAAATACTACATCCGAGATGTTAAGTTGCCTTAGGTTAGGATATATAACGTTATAGACGTATATAATGTCCGCACTGAGACGTACGGGACGACACGCCCGGGATTTTGTAAAACATTACCAACGAGGGTCTAGATGGGTTAGGTTAGGTTATATTACGATATAGACGTATATAATGTCCCCACCGAGAAGTACTGGCCGTCACGACCGGGATTTTGTAAAACATTACCAGCGAGGGTCTAGATGGGTTAGGTTAGGTTACATTACGATATAGGCGTATATAATGTGTCCACCGAGAAGTAGGAGCCGACCCGCCAGGAATGTTGGAAAATACTACATCCAAGATGTTAGGTTCCCTTAGGTTAGGGTATATAACGTTATAGACTTATATAATGTCCGCACTGAGAAGTACGGGCCGACACGCCCCGGATTTTGTAAAACATTACCAGCGAGGGGCTAGATGGGTTAGGTTAGGTTATATTACGTTATAGACGTATATAATGTTCCCACCGAGAAGTGGAGCCGACCCGCCAGGAATGTTGTGAAATACTACATTCGAGATGTTAGGTATCCTTAGGTTAGGGTATATAACGTTATAGACGTATATAATGACCCCACCGAGAAGTACGGGCCGACACGACCGGGATTTTGTAAAGCATTACCAGCGAGGGTCTAGATGGGTTAGGTTAGGTTATATTACGATATAGACGTATATAATGTGCCCACCGAGAAGTTGGGGCCGACTCGCCAGGAATGTTGGAAAATACTACATCCCAGATGTTAAGTTGCCTTAGGTTAGGATACATAACGTTATAGACGTATATAATCTCCGCACCGAGACGTACGGGACGACACGACCGGGATTCTGTAAAACATTACCAGCGAGGGTCTAGATGGGTTAGGTTAGGTTATATTACGATATAGATGTATATAATGTGCCCACCGAGAAGTTGGGGCCGACGCGCCAGGAATGTTGGAAAATACTACATCCGAGATGTTAGGTTGCCTTAGGTTAGGATATATAACGTTATAAACGCATATAATGTCCGCACCGAGAAGTACGGGCCGACACGACCGGGATTCTGTAAAACATTACCAGCGAGGGGCTAGATGGGTTAGGTTAGGTTATATTACGTTATAGACGTATATAATGTTCCCACCGAGAAGTGGAGCTGACCCGCCAGGAATGTTGTGAAATACTACATCCGAGATGTTAGGTTCCCTTAGGATAGGGTATATAACGTTATAGACTTATATAATGTCCGCACCGAGAAGTACGGGCCGACACGCCCGGGATTTTGTAAAACATTACCAGCGAGGGTCTAGATGGGTTAGGTTAGGTTATATTACGATATAGACGTATATTTAGTGCCCACTGAGAACATGGGGCCGACCCGCCAGGAATGTTGGAAAATACTACATCTGAGATGTTAAGTTGCCTTAGGTTAGGATATATAACGCTATAGACGTATATAATGTCCGCACCGAGACGTACGGGCCGACACGACCGGGATTTTGTAAAACATTACCAGCGAGGGTCTAGATGGGTTAGGTTAGCTTATATTACGATATAGATGTATATAATGTGCCCACCGAGAAGCACGGGCCGACACGACCGGGATTTTGTAAAACATTACCAGCGAGGGTCTAGATGGGTTAGGTTAGGTTATATTACGATATAGATGTATGTAATGTGCCCACCGAGAAGTTGGGGCCGACGCGCCAGGAATGTTGGAAAATACTACATCCGAGATGTTAGGTTGCCTTAGGTTAGGATATATAACGTTATAAACGCATATAATGTCCGCACCGAGACGTACGGGCCGACACGCCCGGGATTTTGTAAAACATTACCAGCGAGGGTCTAGATGGGTTAGGTTAGGTTACATTACGATATAGGCGTATATAATGTGTCCACCGAGAAGTAGGAGCCGACCCGCCAGGAATGTTGGAAAATACTACATCCAAGATGTTAGGTTCCCTTAGGATAGGGTATATAACGTTATGGACTTATATAATGTCCGCACTGAGAAGTACGGGCCGACACGCCCCGGATTTTGTAAAACATTACCAGCGAGTGTCTAGATGGGTTAGGTTAGGTTATATTACGATATAGACGTATATAATGTGCCCACCGAGAAGATGGGGCCGACCCGCCAGAAATGTTGGAAAATACTACATCCGAGATGTTAAGTTGCCTTAGGTTAGGATATATAACGTTATAAACGTATATAATGTACCCACCGAGAAGTACGGGCCGACACGACCGGGATTCTGTAAAACATTACCAGCGAGGGGCTAGATGGGTTAGGTTAGGTTATATTACGTTATAGACGTATATAATGTTCCCACCGAGAAGTGGAGCTGACCCGCCAGGAATGTTGTGAAATACTACATCCGAGATGTTAAGTTGCCTTAGGTTAGGATATATAACGTTTTAGACGTATATAATGTCCGCACCGAGAAGTACGGGCTGACACGCCCGGGATTTTGTAAAACATTACCAGCGAGGGTCTAGATGGGTTATGTTAGGTTATATTACGATATAGACGTATATAATGTGCCCACCGAGAAGATGGGGCCGACCCGCCAGGAAAGTTAGAAAATACTACATCCAAGATGTTAGGTTCCCTTAGGTTAGGGTATATAACATTATAGACTTAAATAATGTCCGCACCGAGAAGTACGGGCCGACACGCCCGGGATTTTGTAAAACATGACCAGCGAGGGTCTAGATGGGTTATGTTAGGTTATATTACGATATAGACATATATAATGTGCCCACCGAGAAGATGGGGCCGACCCGCCAGGAATGTTGGAAAATACTACATCCGAGATGTTAAGTTGCCTTAGGTTAGGATATATAACGTTGTAGACGTATATAATGTCCCCACCGAGACGTACGGGACAACACGACCGGAAATCTGTAAAACATTACCAGCGAGGGGCTAGATGGGTTAGGTTCTGTTATATTACGTTATAGACGTATATAATGTTCCCACCGAGAAGTGGGGCCGAACCGCCAGGAATGTTGTAAAATACTACATTCGAGATGTTAGGTAGCCTTAGGTTAGGGTATATAACGTTATAGACGTATATAATGACCCCACCGAGAAGTACGGGCCGACACGACCGGGGTTTTGTAAAACATTACCAGCGAGGGTCTAGATGGGTTATGTTAGGTTATATTACGATATAGATGTATATAATGTGCCCTGCGAGAAGCACGGGCCGACACGACCGGGATTTTGTAAAACATTACCAGCGAGGGTCTAGATGGGTTAGGTTCGGTTATATTACGATATAGACGTATATTATGTTCCCACCGAGAATTGGCGGCGACCAGCCAGGAATGTTGTGTAATACTACATCCGAGATGTTAAGTTGCCTTAGGTTAGGATATATAACGTTATAGACGTATATAATGTCCCCACCGAGAAGTACGGGCCGACACGACCGGGATTTTGTAAAACATTACCAGCGAGGGTCTAGATGGGTTAGGTTAGGTTATATTACGGTATAGATGTATCAAATGTGCCCAGCGAGAAGTACGGGCCGACACGACCGGGATTTTGTAAAACATTACCAGCGAGGGTCTAGATGGGTTACGATAGGTTATATTACGATATAGACGTATATAATGTGCCCACCGAGAAGTACGGGCCGACCCGCCTGGAATGTTGGAAAATACTACATCCAAGATGTTAGGTTCCCTTAGGTTAGGGTATATAACGTTATCGACGTATATAATGTCCCCACCGAGAAGTACGGGCCGACACGCCCGGGATTTTGTAAAACATTACCAGCGAGGTTCTAGATGGGTTAGGTTAGGTTATATTACGTTATAGACGTAAATAATGTTCCCACCGAGAAGTGGAGCCGACCCGCCAGGAATGTTGTGAAATACTACATCCGAGATGTTAAGTTGCCTTAGGTTAGGATATATAACGTTATAGACGTATATAATGTCCGCACCGAGGCGTACGTGACGACACGACCGGGATTCTGTAAAACATTACCAGCGAGGGGCTAGATCGGTTAGGTTAGGTTATATTACGTTATAGACGTATATAATGTTCCCACCGAGAAGTGGAGCCGACCCGGCAGGAATGCTGTGAAATACTACATCCGAGATGTTAGGTTCCCTTAGGTTAGTATATATAACGTTATAGACGTATATAATGTCCCCACCGAGAAGTACGGGCCGACATGACCGCGATTTTGTAAAACATTACCAGCGAGGGTCTAGATGGGTTAGGTTTGGTTATATTACGATATAGACGTATATAATGTGCCCACCGAGAAGTTGGGGCCGACCCGCCAGGAATGTTGGAAAATACCACATCCCAGATGTTAAGTTGCCTTAGGTTAGGATACATAAAGTTATAGACGTATATAATGTCCGCACCGAGACACACGGGACGACACGACCGAGATTCTGTAACACATTACCAGCGAGGGGCTAGATGGGTTAGGTTAGGTTATATTACGTTATAGACGTATATAATGTTCCCACCGAGAAGTGGGGCCGACCCGCCAGGAATGTTGTGAAATACTACATTCGAGATGTTAGGTAGCCTTAGGTTAGGTTATGTAACGTTATAGACGTATATAATGCCCGCACCGAGACCTACGGTACGACACGACCGGGATTTTGTAAAACATTACCAGCGAGGGGCTAGATCGGTTAGGTTAGGTTATATTACGTTATAGACGTATATAATGGTCCCACCGAGAAGTGGTGCCGACCCGCCAGGAATGTTGTGAAATACTACATTCGAGATGTTAGGTAGCCTTAGGTTAGGTTATATAACGTTATAGACGTATATAATTTCCCCACCGAGAAGTACGGGCCGACACGACCGGGATTTTGTAAAACATTACCAGCGAGGGTCTAGATGGGTTACGATAGGTTATATTACGATATAGACGTATATAATGTGCCCACCGAGAAGTATGGGCCGACCCGCCAGGAATGTTGGAAAATACTACATCCGAGATGTTAAGTTGCCTTAGGTTAGGATATATAACGTTATAGAGGTATATAATGTCCGCACCGAGACGTACGGGACGACACGACCGGGATTTTGTGAAATATTACCAGCGAGGGTCTAGATGGGTTAGGTTAGGTTATATTACGACATAGACGTATATAATGTTCCCACCGAGAATCGGCGCCGACCAGCCAGGAATGTTGTGAAATACTACATCCGAGGTGTTAAGTTGCCTTAGGTTAGGATATATAACGTTATAGACGTATATAATGTCCGCACCGAGACGTACGCGACGACACGACCGGGATTCTGTAAAACATTACCAGCGAGGGGCTAGATCGGTTAGGTTAGGTTATATTACGTTATAGACGTATATAATGTTCCCACCGAGAAGTGGGTCCAACCCGCCAGGAATGTTGTGAAATACTACATTCGAGATGTTAGGTAGCCTTAGGTTAGGTTATGTAACGTTATAGACGTATATAATGTCCGCACCGAGACCTACGGTACGACACGACCGGGATTTTGTAAAACATTACCAGCGAGGGGCTAGATCGGTTAGGATAGGTTATATTACGTTATAGACGTATATAATGTTGCCACCGAGAAGTGGGGCCGAACCGCCAGGAATGTTGTGAAATACTACATCTGAGATGTCAGGTTCCCTTAGGTTAGTATATATAACGTTATAGACGTATATAATGTCCCCACCGAGAAGTACGGGCCGACACGAGCGGGATTCTGTAAAACATTACCAGCGAGGGTCTAGATGGGTTAGGGAGGTTATATTACGATATAGATGTATATAATGTGCCCACCTTGAAGCACGGGCCGACACGACCGGGATTTTGTAAAACATTCCCGGCTAGGGGCTAGATGGGTTAGGTTACGTTATATTACGTTATAGACGTATATAATGGTCCCATCGAAAAGTGGGGCGGACCCGCCAGGAATGTTGGAAAATACTACATCCGAGATGTTAAGTTGCCTTAGGTTAGGGTATATAACGTTATAGACGTATATAATGTCCGCACCGAGACGTACGGGACGACACGACCGGGATTTTTTGAAATATTACCAGCGAGGGTCTAGATGGGTTAGGTTAGGTTATATTACGATATAGACGTATATAATGTGCCCACCGAAAAGTTGGGGCCGTCCCGCAAGAAATGTTGGATAATACTACATCCGAGATGTTAAGTTGCCTTAGGTTAGGATAGATAACGTTATAGACGTATATAATGTCCGCACCGAGACGTACGGGACGACAGGACCGGAATTCTGTAAAACATTACCAGCGAGGGGCTAGATGGGTTAGGTTAGGTTATATTACGTTATAGACGTATATAAAGTTCCCACCGAGAAGTGGAGCCGACCGGGCAGGAATGCTGTGAAATACTACATCCGAGATGTTAGGTAGCCTTAGGTTAGGTTATGTAACGTTATAGACGTATATAATGCCCGCACCGAGACCTACGGTACGACACGACCGGGATTTTGTAAAACATTACCAGCGAGGGGCTAGATCGGTTAGGTTAGGTTATATTACGTTATAGACGTATATAATGTTGCCACCGAGAAGTGGGGCCGAACCGCCAGGAATGTTGTGAAATACTACATCTGAGATGTTAGGTTCCCTTAGGTTAGTATATATAACGTTATAGACGTATATAATGTCCCCACCGAGAAGTACGGGCCGACACGACCGGGGTTTTGTAAAACATTACCATCGAGGGTCTAGATGGGTTAGGTTTGGTTATATTACGGTATAGACGTATATAATGTGCCCACCGAGAAGTTGGGGCCGACCCGCTAGGAATGTTGTGAAATACTACATCCGAGATGTTAGGTTCCCTTAGGTTAGTATATATAACGTTATAGACGGATATGATGTCCCCACCGAGAAGTGCGGGCCGACACGACCGGGATTTTGTGAAACATTACCAGCGAGGGTCTAGATGGGTTAGGTTAGGTTATATTACGATATAGACGTATATAATGTTCCCACCGAGAATTGGCGCCGACCAGCCAGGAATGTTGTGAAATACTACATCCGCGATGTTAGGTTCACTCAGGTTAGGATATATAACGTTATAGACGTATATAATGTCCGCACCGAGACATACGGGACGGCACGACCGGGATTTTGTGAAATATTACCAGCGAGGGTCTAGATGGGTTAGGTTAGGTTATATTACGACATAGACGTATATAATGTTCCCACCGAGAATCGGCGCCGAACAGCCACGAATGTTGTGAAATACTACATCCGAGATGTTAAGTTGCCTTAGGTTAGGATATATAACGTTATAGACGTATATAATGTCCGCACCGAGACGTACGCGACGACACGACCGGGATTCTGTAAAACATTACCAGCGAGGGGCTAGCTCGGTTAGGTTAGGTTATATTACGTTATAGACGTATATAATGTTCCCACCGAGAAGTGGTTCCGACCCGCCAGGAATGTTATGAAATACTACATTCGAGATGTTAGGTAGCCTTAGGTTAGGTTATGTAACGTTATAGACGTATATAATGTCCGCACCGAGACCTACGGTACGACACGACCGGGATTTTGTAAAACATTACCAGCGAGGGGCTAGATCGGTTAGGATAGGTTATATTACGTTATAGACGTATATAATGTTGCCACCGAGAAGTGGGGCCGAACCGCCAGGAATGTTGTGAAGTACTACATCTGAGATGTCAGGTTCCCTTAGGTTAGTATATATAACGTTATAGACGTATATAATGTCCCCACCGAGAAGTACGGGCCGACACGAGCGGGATTCTGTAAAACATTACCAGCGAGGTTCTAGATGGGTTAGGTTAGGTTATATTACGATATAGATGTATATAATGTGCCCACCTTGAAGCACGGGCCGACACGACCGGGATTTTGTAAAACATTCCCGGCTAGGGGCTAGATGGGTTAGGTTACGTTATATTACGTTATAGACGTATATAATGGTCCCACCGAAAAGTGGGGCGGACCCGCCAGGAATGTTGGAAAATACTACATCCGAGATGTTAAGTTGCCTTAGGTTAGGGTATATAACGTTATAGACGTATATAATGTCCGCACCGAGACATACGGGACGACACGACCGGGATTTTGTGAAATATTACCAGCGAGGGTCTAAATGGGTTAGGTTAGGTTATATTACGACATAGACGTATATAATGTTCCCACCGAGAATTCGCGCCGACCAGCCAGGAATGTTGTGAAATACTACATCCGCGATGTTAGGTTCCCTTAGGTTAGGACACATAAAGTTATAGACGTATATAATGTCCGCACCGAGACATACTGGACGACACGACCGAGATTCTGTAAAACATTACCAGCGAGGGGCTAGATGGGTTAGGTTAGGTTATATTACGTTATAGACGTATATAATGTTCCCACCGAGAAGTGGGGCCGACCCGCCAGGAATGTTGTGAAATACTACATTCGAGATGTTAGGTAGCCTTAGGTTAGGTTATATAACGTTATAGACGTATATAATTTCCCCACCGAGAAGTACGGGCCGACACGACCGGGATTTTGTAAAACATTACCAGCGAGGGTCTAGATGGGTTACGATAGGTTATATTACGATATAGACGTATATAATGTGCCCACCGAGAAGTATGGGCCGACCCGCCAGGAATGTTGGAAAATACTACATCCGAGATGTTAAGTTGCCTTAGGTTAGGATATATAACGTTATAGAGGTATATAATGTCCGCACCGAGACGTACGGGACGACACGACCGGGATTTTGTGAAATATTACCAGCGAGGGTCTAAATGGGTTAGGTTAGGTTATATTACGACATAGACGTATATAATGTTCCCACCGAGAATTCGCGCCGACCAGCCAGGAATGTTGTGAAATACTACATCCGCGATGTTAGGTTCCCTTAGGTTAGGACACATAAAGTTATAGACGTATATAATGTCCGCACCGAGACATACGGGACGACACGACCGAGATTCTGTAAAACATTACCAGCGAGGGGCTAGATGGGTTAGGTTAGGTTATATTACGTTATAGACGTATATAATGTTCCCACCGAGAAGTGGGGCCGACCCGCCAGGAATGTTGTGAAATACTACATCCGAGAT
Organism: Xylocopa violacea; assembly: GCA_963969225.1. Lineage (NCBI taxonomy): Eukaryota > Metazoa > Arthropoda > Insecta > Hymenoptera > Apidae > Xylocopa > Xylocopa violacea. Next base: position 1,506,367 of record CAXAJV010000732.1, on the reverse strand, counting down.
GTTAGGTAGCCTTAGGTTAGGTTATGTAACGTTATAGACGTATATAATGTTCCCACCGAGAAGTGGGGCCGACCCGCCAGGAATGTTGTGAAATACTACATCCGAGATGTTAGGTAGCCTTAGGTTAGGTTATGTAACGTTATAGACGTATATAATGTCCGCACCGAGAAGTGGGGCCGAACCGCCAGGAATGTTGTGAAATACTACATCTGAGATGTTAGGTTCCCTTAGGTTAGTATATATAACGTTATAGACGTATATAATGTCCCCACCGAGAAGTACGGGCCGACACGACCGGGGTTTTGTAAAACATTACCATCGAGGGTCTAGATGGGTTAGGTTTGGTTATATCACGATATAGACGTATATAATGTGCCCACCGAGAAGTTGGGGCCGACCCGCCAGGAATGTTGTGAAATACTACATCCGAGATGTTAGGTTTCCTTAGGTTAGTATATATAACGTTATAGACGGATATGATGTCCCCACCGAGAAGTACTGGCCGACACGACCGGGATTTTGTGAAACATTACCAGCGAGGGTCTAGATGGGTTAGGTTAGGTTATATTACGATATAGACGTATATAATGTTCCCACCGAGAATTGGCGCCGACCAGCCAGGAATGTTGTGAAATACTACATCCGCGATGTTAGGTTCACTCAGGTTAGGATATATAACGTTATAGACGTATATAATGTCCGCACCGAGACATACGGGACGACACGACCGGGATTTTGTGAAATATTACCAGCGAGGGTCTAGATGGGTTAGGTTAGGTTATATTACGACATAGACGTATATAATGTTCCCACCGAGAATCGGCGCCGACCAGCCACGAATGTTGTGAAATACTACATCCGAGATGTTAAGTTGCCTTAGGTTAGGATATATAACGTTATAGACGTATATAATGTCCGCACCGAGACGTACGCGACGACACGACCGGGATTCTGTAAAACATTACCAGCGAGGGGCTGGATCGGTTAGGTTAGGTTATATTACGTTATAGACGTATATAATGTTCCCACCGAGAAGTGGGTCCGACCCGCCAGGAATGTTGTGAAATACTACATTCGAGATGTTAGGTAGCCTTAGGTTAGGTTATGTAACGTTATAGACGTATATAATGTCCGCACCGAGACCTACGGTACGACACGACCGGGATTTTGTAAAACATTACCAGCGAGGGGCTAGATCGGTTAGGATAGGTTATATTACGTTATAGACGTATATAATGTTGCCACCGAGAAGTGGGGCCGAACCGCCAGGAATGTTGTGAAATACTACATCTGAGATGTCAGGTTCCCTTAGGTTAGTATATATAACGTTATAGACGTATATAATGTCCCCACCGAGAAGTACGGGCCGACACGAGCGGGATTCTGTAAAACATTACCAGCGAGGTTCTAGATGGGTTAGGTTAGGTTATATTACGATATAGATGTATATAATGTGCCCACCTTGAAGCACGGGCCGACACGACCGGGATTTTGTAAAACATTCCCGGCTAGGGGCTAGATGGGTTAGGTTACGTTATATTACGTTATAGACGTATATAATGGTCCCACCGAAAAGTGGGGCGGACCCGCCAGGAATGTTGGAAAATACTACATCCGAGATGTTAAGTTGCCTTAGGTTAGGGTATATAACGTTATAGACGTATATAATGTCCGCACCGAGACATACGGGACGACAGGACCGGGATTTTGTGAAATATTACCAGCGAGGGTCTAAATGGGTTAGGTTAGGTTATATTACGACATAGACGTATATAATGTTCCCACCGAGAATTCGCGCCGACCAGCCAGGAATGTTGTGAAATACTACATCCGCGATGTTAGGTTCCCTTAGGTTAGGACACATAAAGTTATAGACGTATATAATGTCCGCACCGAGACATACTGGACGACACGACCGAGATTCTGTAAAACATTACCAGCGAGGGGCTAGATGGGTTAGGTTAGGTTATATTACGTTATAGACGTATATAATGTTCCCACCGAGAAGTGGGGCCGACCCGCCAGGAATGTTGTGAAATACTACATTCGAGATGTTAGGTAGCCTTAGGTTAGGTTATATAACGTTATAGACGTATATAATTTCCCCACCGAGAAGTACGGGCCGACACGACCGGGATTTTGTAAAACATTACCAGCGAGGGTCTAGATGGGTTACGATAGGTTATATTACGATATAGACGTATATAATGTGCCCACCGAGAAGTATGGGCCGACCCGCCAGGAATGTTGGAAAATACTACATCCGAGATGTTAAGTTGCCTTAGGTTAGGATATATAACGTTATAGAGGTATATAATGTCCGCACCGAGACGTACGGGACGACACGACCGGGATTTTGTGAAATATTACCAGCGAGGGTCTAGATGGGTTAGGTTAGGTTATATTACGACATAGACGTATATAATGTTCCCACCGAGAATCGGCGCCGACCAGCCAGGAATGTTGTGAAATACTACATCCGAGATGTTAAGTTGCCTTAGGTTAGGATATATAACGTTATAGACGTATATAATGTCCGCACCGAGACGTACGCGACGACACGACCGGGATTCTGTAAAACATTACCAGCGAGGGGCTAGATCGGTTAGGTTAGGTTATATTACGTTATAGACGTATATAATGTTCCCACCGAGAAGTGGGTCCGACCCGCCAGGAATGTTGTGAAATACTACATTCGAGATGTTAGGTAGCCTTAGGTTAGGTTATGTAACGTTATAGACGTATATAATGTCCGCACCGAGACCTACGGTACGACACGACCGGGATTTTGTAAAACATTACCAGCGAGGGGCTAGATCGGTTAGGATAGGTTATATTACGTTATAGACGTATATAATGTTGCCACCGAGAAGTGGGGCCGAACCGCCAGGAATGTTGTGAAATACTACATCTGAGATGTCAGGTTCCCTTAGGTTAGTATATATAACGTTATAGACGTATATAATGTCCCCACCGAGAAGTACGGGCCGACACGAGCGGGATTCTGGAAAACATTACCAGCGAGGGTCTAGATGGGTTAGGTTAGGTTATATTACGATATAGATGTATATAATGTGCCCACCTTGAAGCACGGGCCGACACGACCGGGATTTTGTAAAACATTCCCGGCTAGGGGCTAGATGGGTTAGGTTACGTTATATTACGTTATAGACGTATATAATGGTCCCACCGAAAAGTGGGGCGGACCCGCCAGGAATGTTGGAAAATACTACATCCGAGATGTTAAGTTGCCTTAGGTTAGGGTATATAACGTTATAGACGTATATAATGCCCGCACCGAGACATACGGGACGACACGACCGGGATTTTGTGAAATATTACCAGCGAGGGTCTAAATGGGTTAGGTTAGGTTATATTACGACATAGACGTATATAATGTTCCCACCGAGAATTCGCGCCGACCAGCCAGGAATGTTGTGAAATACTACATCCGCGATGTTAGGTTCCCTTAGGTTAGGACACATAAAGTTATAGACGTATATAATGTCCGCACCGAGACATACGGGACGACACGACCGAGATTCTGTAAAACATTACCAGCGAGGGGCTAGATGGGTTAGGTTAGGTTATATTACGTTATAGACGTATATAATGTTCCCACCGAGAAGTGGGGCCGACCCGCCAGGAATGTTGTGAAATACTACATCCGAGATGTTAGGTAGCCTTAGGTTAGGTTATGTAACGTTATAGACGTATATAATGTTCCCACCGAGAAGTGGGGCCGACCCGCCAGGAATGTTGTGAAATACTACATCCGAGATGTTAGGTAGCCTTAGGTTAGGTTATGTAACGTTATAGACGTATATAATGTCCGCACCGAGAAGTGGGGCCGAACCGCCAGGAATGTTGTGAAATACTACATCTGAGATGTTAGGTTCCCTTAGGTTAGTATATATAACGTTATAGACGTATATAATGTCCCCACCGAGAAGTACGGGCCGACACGACCGGGGTTTTGTAAAACATTACCATCGAGGGTCTAGATGGGTTAGGTTTGGTTATATCACGATATAGACGTATATAATGTGCCCACCGAGAAGTTGGGGCCGACCCGCCAGGAATGTTGTGAAATACTACATCCGAGATGTTAGGTTCCCTTAGGTTAGTATATATAACGTTATAGACGGATATGATGTCCCCACCGAGAAGTACGGGCCGACACGACCGGGATTTTGTGAAACATTACCAGCGAGGGTCTAGATGGGTTAGGTTAGGTTATATTACGACATAGACGTATATAATGTTCCCACCGAGAATCGGCGCCGACCAGCCAGGAATATTGTGAAATACTACATCCGAGATGTTAAGTTGCCTTAGGTTAGGATATATAACGTTATAGACGTATATAATGTCCGCACCGAGACGTACGCGACGACACGACCGGGATTCTGTAAAACATTACCAGCGAGGTGCTAGATCGGTTAGGTTAGGTTATATTACGTTATAGACGTATATAATGTTCCCACCGAGAAGTGGGTCCGACCCGCCAGGAATGTTGTGAAATACTACATTCGAGATGTTATGTAGCCTTAGGTTAGGTTATGTAACGTTATAGACGTATATAATGTCCGCACCGAGACCTACGGTACGACACGACCGGGATTTTGTAAAACATTACCAGCGAGGGGCTAGATCGGTTAGGATAGGTTATATTACGTTATAGACGTATATAATGTTGCCACCGAGAAGTGGGGCCGAACCGCCAGGAATGTTGTGAAATACTACATCTGAGATGTCAGGTTCCCTTAGGTTAGTATATATAACGTTATAGACGTATATAATGTCCCCACCGAGAAGTACGGGCCGACACGAGCGGGATTCTGTAAAACATTACCAGCGAGGTTCTAGATGGGTTAGGTTAGGTTATATTACGATATAGATGTATATAATGTGCCCACCTTGAAGCACGGGCCGACACGACCGGGATTTTGTAAAACATTCCCGGCTAGGGGCTAGATGGGTTAGGTTACGTTATATTACGTTATAGACGTATATAATGGTCCCACCGAAAAGTGGGGCGGACCCGCCAGGAATGTTGGAAAATACTACATCCGAGATGTTAAGTTGCCTTAGGTTAGGGTATATAACGTTATAGACGTATATAATGTCCGCACCGAGACATACGGGACGACACGACCGGGATTTTGTGAAATATTACCAGCGAGGTTCTAAATGGGTTAGGTTAGGTTATATTACGACATAGACGTATATAATGTTCCCACCGAGAATTCGCGCCGACCAGCCAGGAATGTTGTGAACTACTACATCCGCGATGTTAGGTTCCCTTAGGTTAGGACACATAAAGTTATAGACGTATATAATGTCCGCACCGAGACATACTGGACGACACGACCGAGATTTTGTAAAACATTACCAGCGAGGGGCTAGATCGGTTAGGATAGGTTATATTACGTTATAGACGTATATAATGTTGCCACCGAGAAGTGGGGCCGAACCGCCAGGAATGTTGTGAAATACTACATCTGAGATGTCAGGTTCCCTTAGGTTAGTATATATAACGTTATAGACGTATATAATGTCCCCACCGAGAAGTACGGGCCGACACGAGCGGGATTCTGTAAAACATTACCAGCGAGGTTCTAGATGGGTTAGGTTAGGTTATATTACGATATAGATGTATATAATGTGCCCACCTTGAAGCACGGGCCGACACGACCGGGATTTTGTAAAACATTCCCGGCTAGGGGCTAGATGGGTTAGGTTACGTTATATTACGTTATAGACGTATATAATGGTCCCACCGAAAAGTGGGGCGGACCCGCCAGGAATGTTGGAAAATACTACATCCGAGATGTTAAGTTGCCTTAGGTTAGGGTATATAACGTTATAGACGTATATAATGTCCGCACCGAGACATACGGGACGACACGACCGGGATTTTGTGAAATATTACCAGCGAGGGTCTAAATGGGTTAGGTTAGGTTATATTACGACATAGACGTATATAATGTTCCCACCGAGAATTCGCGCCGACCAGCCAGGAATGTTGTGAAATAATACATCCGCGATGTTAGGTTCCCTTAGGTTAGGACACATAAAGTTATAGACGTATATAATGTCCGCACCGAGACATACGGGACGACACGACCGAGATTCTGTAAAACATTACCAGCGAGGGGCTAGATGGGTTAGGTTAGGTTATATTACGTTATAGACGTATATAATGTTCCCACCGAGAAGTGGGGCCGACCCGCCAGGAATGTTGTGAAATACTACATTCGAGATGTTAGGTAGCCTTAGGTTAGGTTATATAACGTTATAGACGTATATAATTTCCCCACCGAGAAGTACGGGCCGACACGACCGGGATTTTGTAAAACATTACCAGCGAGGGTCTAGATGGGTTAGGTTAGGTTATATTACGATATAGACGTATATAATGTTCCCACCGAGAATTGGCGCCGACCAGCCAGGAATGTTGTGAAATACTACATCCGCGATGTTAGGTTCACTCAGGTTAGGATATATAACGTTATAGACGTATATAATGTCCGCACCGAGACATACGGGACGACACGACCGGGATTTTGTGAAATATTACCAGCGAGGGTCTAGATGGGTTAGGTTAGGTTATATTACGACATAGACGTATATAATGTTCCCACCGAGAATCGGCGCCGACCAGCCACGAATGTTGTGAAATACTACATCCGAGATGTTAAGTTGCCTTAGGTTAGGATATATAACGTTATAGACGTATATAATGTCCGCACCGAGACGTACGCGACGACACGACCGGGATTCTGTAAAACATTACCAGCGAGGGGCTAGATCGGTTAGGTTAGGTTATATTACGTTATAGACGTATATAATGTTCCCACCGAGAAGTGGGTCCGACCCGCCAGGAATGTTGTGAAATACTACATTCGAGATGTTAGGTAGCCTTAGGTTAGGTTATGTAACGTTATAGACGTATATAATGTCCGCACCGAGACCTACGGTACGACACGACCGGGATTTTGTAAAACATTACCAGCGAGGGGCTAGATCGGTTAGGATAGGTTATATTACGTTATAGACGTATATAATGTTGCCACCGAGAAGTGGGGCCGAACCGCCAGGAATGTTGTGAAATACTACATCTGAGATGTCAGGTTCCCTTAGGTTAGTATATATAACGTTATAGACGTATATAATGTCCCCACCGAGAAGTACGGGCCGACCCGCCAGGAATGTTGTGAAATACTACATTCGAGATGTTAGGTAGCCTTAGGTTAGGTTATGTAACGTTATAGACGTATATAATGTCCGCACCGAGACCTACGGTACGACACGACCGGGATTTTGTAAAACATTACCAGCGAGGGGCTAGATCGGTTAGGATAGGTTATATTACGTTATAGACGTATATAATGTTGCCACCGAGAAGTGGGGCCGAACCGCCAGGAATGTTGTGAAATACTACATCTGAGATGTCAGGTTCCCTTAGGTTAGTATATATAACGTTATAGACGTATATAATGTCCCCACCGAGAAGTACGGGCCGACACGAGCGGGATTCTGGAAAACATTACCAGCGAGGGTCTAGATGGGTTAGGTTAGGTTATATTACGATATAGATGTATATAATGTGCCCACCTTGAAGCACGGGCCGACACGACCGGGATTTTGTAAAACATTCCCGGCTAGGGGCTAGATGGGTTAGGTTACGTTATATTACGTTATAGACGTATATAATGGTCCCACCGAAAAGTGGGGCGGACCCGCCAGGAATGTTGGAAAATACTACATCCGAGATGTTAAGTTGCCTTAGGTTAGGGTATATAACGTTATAGACGTATATAATGTCCGCACCGAGACATACGGGACGACACGACCGGGATTTTGTGAAATATTACCAGCGAGGGTCTAAATGGGTTAGGTTAGGTTATATTACGACATAGACGTATATAATGTTCCCACCGAGAATTCGCGCCGACCAGCCAGGAATGTTGTGAAATACTACATCCGCGATGTTAGGTTCCCTTAGGTTAGGACACATAAAGTTATAGACGTATATAATGTCCGCACCGAGACATACGGGACGACACGACCGAGATTCTGTAAAACATTACCAGCGAGGGGCTAGATGGGTTAGGTTAGGTTATATTACGTTATAGACGTATATAATGTTCCCACCGAGAAGTGGGGCCGACCCGCCAGGAATGTTGTGAAATACTACATCCGAGATGTTAGGTAGCCTTAGGTTAGGTTATGTAACGTTATAGACGTATATAATGTCCGCACCGAGAAGTGGGGCCGAACCGCCAGGAATGTTGTGAAATACTACATCTGAGATGTTAGGTTCCCTTAGGTTAGTATATATAACGTTATAGACGTATATAATGTCCCCACCGAGAAGTACGGGCCGACACGACCGGGGTTTTGTAAAACATTACCATCGATGGTCTAGATGGGTTAGGTTTGGTTATATCACGATATAGACGTATATAATGTGCCCACCGAGAAGTTGGGGCCGACCCGCCAGGAATGTTGTGAAATACTACATCCGAGATGTTAGGTTCCCTTAGGTTAGTATATATAACGTTATAGACGGATATGATGTCCCCACCGAGAAGTACGGGCCGACACGACCGGGATTTTGTGAAACATTACCAGCGAGGGGCTAGATGGGTTAGGTTAGGTTATATTACGTTATAGACGTATATAATGTTCCCACCGAGAAGTGGGTCCGACCCGCCAGGAATGTTGTGAAATACTACATTCGAGATGTTAGGTAGCCTTAGGTTAGGTTATGTAACGTTATAGACGTATATAATGTCCGCACCGAGACCTACGGTACGACACGACCGGGATTTTGTAAAACATTACCAGCGAGGGGCTAGATCGGTTAGGATAGGTTATATTACGTTATAGACGTATATAATGGTCCCACCGAAAAGTGGGGCGGACCCGCCAGGAATGTTGGAAAATACTACATCCGAGATGTTAAGTTGCCTTAGGTTAGGGTATATAACGTTATAGACGTATATAATGTCCGCACCGAGACATACGGGACGACACGACCGGGATTTTGTGAAATATTACCAGCGAGGGTCTAAATGGGTTAGGTTAGGTTATATTACGACATAGACGTATATAATGTTCCCACCGAGAATTCGCGCCGACCAGCCAGGAATGTTGTGAAATAATACATCCGCGATGTTAGGTTCCCTTAGGTTAGGACACATAAAGTTATAGACGTATATAATGTCCGCACCGAGACATACGGGACGACACGACCGAGATTCTGTAAAACATTACCAGCGAGGGGCTAGATGGGTTAGGTTAGGTTATATTACGTTATAGACGTATATAATGTTCCCACCGAGAAGTGGGGCCGACCCGCCAGGAATGTTGTGAAATACTACATTCGAGATGTTAGGTAGCCTTAGGTTAGGTTATATAACGTTATAGACGTATATAATTTCCCCACCGAGAAGTACGGGCCGACACGACCGGGATTTTGTAAAACATTACCAGCGAGGGTCTAGATGGGTTACGATAGGTTATATTACGATATAGACGTATATAATGTGCCCACCGAGAAGTATGGGCCGACCCGCCAGGAATGTTGGAAAATACTACATCCGAGATGTTAAGTTGCCTTAGGTTAGGATATATAACGTTATAGAGGTATATAATGTCCGCACCGAGACGTACGGGACGACACGACCGGGATTTTTTGAAATATTACCAGCGAGGGTCTAGATGGGTTAGGTTAGGTTATATTACGATATAGACGTATATAATGTGCCCACCGAAAAGTTGGGGCCGTCCCGCAAGAAATGTTGGATAATACTACATCAGAGATGTTAAGTTGCCTTAGGTTAAGATAGATAACGTTATAGACGTATATAATGTCCGCACCGAGACGTACGGGACGACACGACCGGAATCCTGTAAAACATTACCAGCGAGGGGCTAGATGGGTTAGGTTAGGTTATATTACGTTATAGACGTATATAATGTTCCCACCGAGAAGTGGAGCCGACCGGGCAGGAATGCTGTGAAATACTACATCCGAGATGTTAGGTAGCCTTAGGTTAGGTTATGTAACGTTATAGACGTATATAATGTCCGCAACGAGACCTACGGTACGACACGACCGGGATTTTGTAAAACATTACCAGCGAGGGGCTAGATCGGTTAGGTTAGGTTATATTACGTTATAGACGTATATAATGTTGCCACCGAGAAGTGGGGCCGAACCGCCAGGAATGTTGTGAAATACTACATCTGAGATGTTAGGTTCCCTTAGGTTAGTATATATAACGTTATAGACGTATATAATGTCCCCACCGAGAAGTACGGGCCGACACGACCGGGGTTTTGTAAAACATTACCATCGAGGGTCTAGATGGGTTAGGTTTGGCTATATCACGATATAGACGTATATAATGTGCCCACCGAGAAGTTGGGGCCGACCCGCCAGGAATGTTGTGAAATACTACATCCGAGATGTTAGGTTCCCTTAGGATAGTATATATAACGTTATAGACGGATATGATGTCCCCACCGAGAAGTACGGGCCGACACGACCGGGATTTTGTGAAACATTACCAGCGAGGGTCTAGATGGGTTAGGTTAGGTTATATTACGATATAGACGTATATAATGTTCCCACCGAGAATTGGCGCCGACCAGCCAGGAATGTTGTGAAATACTACATTCGAGATGATAGGTAGCCTTAGGTTAGGTTATGTAACGTTATAGACGTATATAATGTCCGCACCGAGACCTACGGTACGACACGACCGGGATTTTGTAAAACATTACCAGCGAGGGGCTAGATCGGTTAGGATAGGTTATATTACGTTATAGACGTATATAATGTTGCCACCGAGAAGTGGGGCCGAACCGCCAGGAATGTTGTGAAATACTACATCTGAGATGTCAGGTTCCCTTAGGTTAGGATATATAACGTTATAGAGGTATATAATGTCCGCACCGAGACGTACGGGACGACACGACCGGGATTTTGTGAAATATTACCAGCGAGGGTCTAGATGGGTTAGGTTAGGTTATATTACGATATAGACGTATATAATGTGCCCACCGAAAAGTTGGGGCCGTCCCGCAAGAAATGTTGGATAATACTACATCCGAGATGTTAAGTTGCCTTAGGTTAGGATAGATAACGTTATAGACGTATATAATGTCCGCACCGAGACGTACGGGACGACACGACCGGAATTCTGTAAAACATTACACGCGAGGGGCTAGATGGGTTAGGTTAGGTTATATTACGTTATAGACGTATATAATGTTCCCACCGAGAACTGGAGCCGACCCGGCAGGAATGCTGTGAAATACTACATCCGAGATGTTAGGTTCCCTTAGGTTCGTATATATAACGTTATAGACGTATATAATGTCCCCACCGAGAAGTACGGGCCGACATGACCGCGATTTTGTAAAACATTACCAGCGAGGGTCTAGATGGGTTAGGTTTTGGTTATATTACGATATAGACGTGTATAATGTGCCCACCGAGAAGTTGGGGCCGACCCGCCAGGAATGTTGGAAAATACTACATCCCAGATGTTAAGTTGCCTTAGGTTAGGATACATAAAGTTATAGACGTATATAATGTCCGCACCGAGACACACGGGACGACACGACCGAGATTCTGTAACACATTACCAGCCAGGGGCTAGATGGGTTAGGTTAGGTTATATTACGTTATAGACGTATATAATGTTCCCACCGAGAAGTGGGGCCGACCCGCCAGGAATGTTGTGAAATACTACATTCCAGATGTTAGGTAGCCTTAGGTTAGGTTATGTAACGTTATAGACGTATATAATGTCCGCACCGAGACCTACGGTACGACACGACCGGGATTTTGTAAAACATTACCAGCGAGGGGCTAGATCGGTTAGGTTAGGTTATATTACGTTATAGACGTATATAATGTTGCCACCGAGAAGTGGGGCCGAACCGCCAGGAATGTTGTGAAATACTACATCTGAGATGTTAGGTTCCCTTAGCTTAGTATATATAACGTTATAGACGTATATAATGTCCCCACCGAGAAGTACGGGCCGACACGACCGGGATTTTGTGAAACATTACCAGCGAGGGTCTAGATGGGTTAGGTTAGGTTATATTACGATATAGACGTATATAATGTTCCCACCGAGAATGGGCGCCGACCAGCCAGGAATGTTGTGAAATACTACATCCGCGATGTTAGGTTCACTCAGGTTAGGATATATAACGTTATAGACGTATATAATGTCCGCAGCGAGACATACGGGACGACACGACCGGGATTTTGTGAAATATTACCAGCGAGGGTCTAGATGGGTTAGGTTAGGTTATATTACGACATAGACGTATATAATGTTCCCACCGAGAATCGGCGCCGACCAGCCAGGAATGTTGTGAAATACTACATCCGAGATGTTAAGTTGCCTTAGGTTAGGATATATAACGTTATAGACGTATATAATGTCCGCACCGAGACGTACGCGACGACACGACCGGGATTCTGTAGAACATTACCAGCGAGGGGCTAGATCGGTTAGGTTAGGTTATATTACGTTATAGACGTATATAATGTTCCCACCGAGAAGTGGGTCCGACCCGCCAGGAATGTTGTGAAATACTACATTCGAGATGTTAGGTAGCCTTAGGTTAGGTTATGTAACGTTATAGACGTATATAATGTCCGCACCGAGACCTACGGTACGACACGACCGGGATTTTGTAAAACATTACCAGCGAGGGGCTAGATCGGTTAGGATAGGTTATATTACGTTATAGACGTATATAATGTTGCCACCGAGAAGTGGGGCCGAACCGCCAGGAATGTTGTGAAATACTACATCTGAGATGTCAGGTTCCCTTAGGTTAGTATATATAACGTTATAGACGTATATAATGTCCCCACCGAGAAGTACGGGCCGACACGAGCGGGATTCTGTAAAACATTACCAGCGAGGGTCTAGATGGGTTAGGTTAGGTTATATTACGTTATAGACGTATATAATGTTCCCACCGAGAACTGGAGCCGACCCGGCAGGAATGCTGTGAAATACTACATCCGAGATGTTAGGTTCCCTTAGGTTCGTATATATAACGTTATAGACGTATATAATGTCCCCACCGAGAAGTACGGGCCGACATGACCGCGATTTTGTAAAACATTACCAGCGAGGGTCTAGATGGGTTAGGTTTTGGTTATATTACGATATAGACGTGTATAATGTGCCCACCGAGAAGTTGGGGCCGACCCGCCAGGAATGTTGGAAAATACTACATCCCAGATGTTAAGTTGCCTTAGGTTAGGATACATAAAGTTATAGACGTATATAATGTCCGCACCGAGACACACGGGACGACACGACCGAGATTCTGTAACACATTACCAGCCAGGGGCTAGATGGGTTAGGTTAGGTTATATTACGTTATAGACGTATATAATGTTCCCACCGAGAAGTGGGGCCGACCCGCCAGGAATGTTGTGAAATACTACATTCCAGATGTTAGGTAGCCTTAGGTTAGGTTATGTAACGTTATAGACGTATATAATGTCCGCACCGAGACCTACGGTACGACACGACCGGGATTTTGTAAAACATTACCAGCGAGGGGCTAGATCGGTTAGGTTAGGTTATATTACGTTATAGACGTATATAATGTTGCCACCGAGAAGTGGGGCCGAACCGCCAGGAATGTTGTGAAATACTACATCTGAGATGTTAGGTTCCCTTAGCTTAGTATATATAACGTTATAGACGTATATAATGTCCCCACCGAGAAGTACGGGCCGACACGACCGGGATTTTGTGAAACATTACCAGCGAGGGTCTAGATGGGTTAGGTTAGGTTATATTACGATATAGACGTATATAATGTTCCCACCGAGAATGGGCGCCGACCAGCCAGGAATGTTGTGAAATACTACATCCGCGATGTTAGGTTCACTCAGGTTAGGATATATAACGTTATAGACGTATATAATGTCCGCAGCGAGACATACGGGACGACACGACCGGGATTTTGTGAAATATTACCAGCGAGGGTCTAGATGGGTTAGGTTAGGTTATATTACGACATAGACGTATATAATGTTCCCACCGAGAATCGGCGCCGACCAGCCAGGAATGTTGTGAAATACTACATCCGAGATGTTAAGTTGCCTTAGGTTAGGATATATAACGTTATAGACGTATATAATGTCCGCACCGAGACGTACGCGACGACACGACCGGGATTCTGTAGAACATTACCAGCGAGGGGCTAGATCGGTTAGGTTAGGTTATATTACGTTATAGACGTATATAATGTTCCCACCGAGAAGTGGGTCCGACCCGCCAGGAATGTTGTGAAATACTACATTCGAGATGTTAGGTAGCCTTAGGTTAGGTTATGTAACGTTATAGACGTATATAATGTCCGCACCGAGACCTACGGTACGACACGACCGGGATTTTGTAAAACATTACCAGCGAGGGGCTAGATCGGTTAGGATAGGTTATATTACGTTATAGACGTATATAATGTTGCCACCGAGAAGTGGGGCCGAACCGCCAGGAATGTTGTGAAATACTACATCTGAGATGTCAGGTTCCCTTAGGTTAGTATATATAACGTTATAGACGTATATAATGTCCCCACCGAGAAGTACGGGCCGACACGAGCGGGATTCTGTAAAACATTACCAGCGAGGGTCTAGATGGGTTAGGTTAGGTTATATTACGATATAGATGTATATAATGTGCCCACCTTGAAGCACGGGCCGACACGACCGGGATTTTGTAAAACATTCCCGGCTAGGGGCTAGATGGGTTAGGTTACGTTATATTACGTTATAGACGTATATAATGGTCCCACCGAAAAGTGGGGCGGACCCGCCAGGAATGTTGGAAAATACTACATCCGAGATGTTAAGTTGCCTTAGGTTAGGGTATATAACGTTATAGACGTATATAATGTCCACACCGAGACATACGGGACGACACGACCGGGATTTTGTGGAATATTACCAGCGAGGGTCTAAATGGGTTAGGTTAGGTTATATTACGACATAGACGTATATAATGTTCCCACCGAGAATTCGCGCCGACCAGCCAGGAATGTTGTGAAATACTACATCCGCGATGTTAGGTTCCCTTAGGTTAGGACACATAAAGTTATAGACGTATATAATGTCCGCACCGAGACATACGGGACGACACGACCGAGATTCTGTAAAACATTACCAGCGAGGGGCTAGATGGGTTAGGTTAGGTTATATTACGTTATAGACGTATATAATGTTCCCACCGAGAAGTGGGGCCGACTCGCCAGGTATGTTGTGAAATACTACATTCGAGATGTTAGGTAGCCTTAGGTTAGGTTATATAACGTTATAGACGTATGTAATTTCCCCACCGAGAAGTACGGGCCGACACGACCGGGATTTTGTAAAACATTACCAGCGAGGGTCTAGATGGGTTACGATAGGTTATATTACGATATAGACGTATATAGTGTGCCCACCGAGATGTAGGGGCCGACCCGCCAGGAATGTTGGAAAATACTACATCCGAGATGTTAAGTTGCCTTAGGTTAGGATATATAACGTTATAGAGGTATATAATGTCCGCACCGAGACGTACGGGACGACACGACCGGGATTTTGTGAAATATTACCAGCGAGGGTCTAGATGGGTTAGGTTAGGTTATATTACGATATAGACGTATATAATGTGCCCACCGAAAAGTTGGGGCCGTCCCGCAAGAAATGTTGGATAATACTACATCCGAGATGTTAAGTTGCCTTAGGTTAGGATAGATAACGTTATAGACGTATATAATGTCCGCACCGAGACGTACGGGACGACACGACCGGAATTCTGTAAAACATTACCAGCGAGGGGCTAGATGGGTTAGGTTAGGTTATATTACGTTATAGACGTATATAATGTTCCCACCGAGAAGTGGGGCCGACCCGCCAGGAATGTTGTGAAATACTACATTCGAGATGTTAGGTAGCCTTAGGTTAGGTTATGTAACGTTATAGACGTATATAATGTCCGCACCGAAACCTACGGTACGACACGACCGGGATTTTGTAAAACATTACCAGCGAGGGGCTAGATCGGTTAGGTTAGGTTATATTACGTTATAGACGTATATAATGTTGCCACCGAGAAGTGGGGCCGAACCGCCAGGAATGTTGTGAAATACTACATCTGAGATGTTAGGTTCCCTTAGGTTAGTATATATAACGTTATAGACGTATATAATGTCCCCACCGAGAAGTACGGGCCGACACGACCGGGGTTTTGTAAAACATTACCATCGAGGGTCTAGATGGGTTAGGTTTGGTTATATCACGATATAGACGTATATAATGTGCCCACCGAGAAGTTGGGGCCGACCCGCCAGGAATGTTGTGAAATACTACATCCGAGATGTTAGGTTCCCTTAGGTTAGTATATATAACGTTATAGACGGATATGATGTCCCCACCGAGAAGTACGGGCCGACACGACCGGGATTTTGTGAAACATTTCCAGCGAGGGTCTAGATGGGTTAGGTTAGGTTATATTACGATATAGACGTATATAATGTTCCCACCGAGAATTGGCGCCGACCAGCCAGGAATGTTGTGAAATACTACATCCGCGATGTTAGGTTCACTCAGGTTAGGATATATAACGTTATAGACGTATATAATGTCCGCACCGAGACATACGGGACGACACGACCGGGATTTTGTGAAATATTACCAGCGAGGGTCTAGATGGGTTAGGTTAGGTTATATTACGACATAGGCGTATATAATGTTCCCACCGAGAATCGGCGCCGACCAGCCACGAATGTTGTGAAATACTACATCCGAGATGTTAAGTTGCCTTAGGTTAGGATATATAACGTTATAGACGTATATAATGTCCGCACCGAGACGTACGCGACGACACGACCGGGATTCTGTAAAACATTACCAGCGAGGGGCTAGATCGGTTAGGTTAGGTTATATTACGTTATAGACGTATATAATGTTCCCACCGAGAAGTGGGTCCGACCCGCCAGGAATGTTGTGAAATACTACATTCGAGATGTTAGGTAGCCTTAGGTTAGGTTATGTAACGTTATAGACGTATATAATGTCCGCACCGAGACCTACGGTACGACACGACCGGGATTTTGTAAAACATTACCAGCGAGGGGCTAGATCGGTTAGGATAGGTTATATTACGTTATAGACGTATATAATGTTGCCACCGAGAAGTGGGGCCGAACCGCCAGGAATGTTGTGAAATACTACATCTGAGATGTCAGGTTCCCTTAGGTTAGGATATATAACGTTATAGAGGTATATAATGTCCGCACCGAGACGTACGGGACGACACGCCCGGGATTTTGTGAAATATTACCAGCGAGGGTCTAGATGGGTTAGGTTAGGTTATATTACGATATAGACGTATATAATGTGCCCACCGAAAAGTTGGGGCCGTCCCGCAAGAAATGTTGGATAATACTACATCCGAGATGTTAAGTTGCCTTAGGTTAGGATAGATAACGTTATAGACGTATATAATGTCCGCACCGAGACGTACGGGACGACACGACCGGAATTCTGTAAAACATTACCAGCGAGGGGCTAGATGGGTTAGGTTAGGTTATATTACGTTATAGACGTATATAATGTTCCCACCGAGAAGTGGAGCCGACCCGGCAGGAATGCTGTGAAACACTACATCCGAGATGTTAGGTTCCCTTAGGTTAGTATATATAACGTTATAGACGTATATAATGTCCCCACCGAGAAGTACGGTCCGACATGACCGCGATTTTGTAAAACATTACCAGCGAGGGTCTAGATGGGTTAGGTTTGGTTATATTACGTTATAGACGTATATAATGTTGCCACCGAGAAGTGGGGCCGAACCGCCAGGAATGTTGTGAAATACTACATCTGAGATGTTAGGTTCCCTTAGGTTAGTATATATAACGTTATAGACGTATATAATGTCCCCACCGAGAAGTACGGGCCGACACGACCGGGGATTTGTAAAACATTACCATCGAGGGTCTAGATGGGTTAGGTTTGGTTATATCACGATATAGACGTATATAATGTGCCCAGCGAGAAGTTGGGGCCGACCCGCCAGGAATGTTGTGAAATACTACATCCGAGATGTTAGGTTCCCTTAGGTTAGTATATATAACGTTATAGACGGATATGATGTCCCCACCGAGAAGTACGGGCCGACACGACCGGGATTTTGTGAAACATTACCAGCGAGGGTCTAGATGGGTTAGGTTAGGTTATATTACGATATAGACGTATATAATGTTCCCACCGAGAATTGGCGCCGACCAGCCAGGAATGTTGTGAAATACTACATCCGCGATGGTTAGGTTCACTCAGGTTAGGATATATACCGTTATAGACGTATATAATGTCCGCACCGAGACATACGGGACGACACGACCGGGATTTTGTGAAATATTACCAGCGAGGGTCTAGATGGGTTAGGTTAGGTTATATTACGACATAGACGTATATAATGTTCCCACCGAGAATCGGCGCCGACCAGCCACGAATGTTGTGAAATACTACATCCGAGATGTTGAGTTGCCTTAGGTTAGGATATATAACGTTATAGACGTATATAATGTCCGCACCGAGACGTACGCGACGACACGACCGGGATTCTGTAAAACATTACCAGCGAGGGGCTAGATCGGTTAGGTTAGGTTATATTACGTTATAGACGTATATAATGTTCCCACCGAGAAGTGGGTCCGACCCGCCAGGAATGTTGTGAAATACTACATTCGAGATGTTAGGTAGCCTTAGGTTAGGTTATGTAACGTTATAGACGTATATAATGTCCGCACCGAGACCTACGGTACGACACGACCGGGATTTTGTAAAACATTACCAGCGAGGGGCTAGATCGGTTAGGATAGGTTATATTACGTTATAGACGTATATAATGTTGCCACCGAGAAGTGGGGCCGAACCGCCAGGAATGTTGTGAAATACTACATCTGAGATGTCAGGTTCCCTTAGGTTAGTATATATAACGTTATAGACGTATATAATGTCCCCTCCGAGAAGTACGGGCCGACACGAGCGGGATTCTGTAAAACATTACCAGCGAGGGTCTAGATGGGTTAGGTTAGGTTATATTACGATATAGATGTATATAATGTGCCCACATTGAAGCACGGGCCGACACGACCGGGATTTTGTAAAACATTCCCGGCTAGGGGCTAGATGGGTTAGGTTACGTTATATTACGTTATATACGTATATAATGGTCCCACCGAAAAGTGGGGCGGACCCGCCAGGAATGTTGGAAAATACTACATCCGAGATGTTAAGTGGCCTTAGGTTAGGGTATATAACGTTATAGACGTATATAATGTCCGCACCGAGACATACGGGACGACACGACCGGGATTTTGTGAAATATTACCAGCGAGGGTCTAAATGGGTTAGGTTAGGTTATATTACGACATAGACGTATATAATGTTCCCACCGAGAATTCGCGCCGACCAGCCAGGAATGTTGTGAAATACTACATCCGCGGTGTTAGGTTCCCTTAGGTTAGGACACATAAAGTTATAGACGTATATAATGTCCGCACCGAGACATACGGGACGACACGACCGAGATTCTGTAAAACATTACCAGCGAGGGGCTAGATGGGTTAGGTTAGGTTATATTACGTTATAGACGTATATAATGTTCCCACCGAGAAGTGGGGCCGACCCGCCAGGAATGTTGTGAAATACTACATTCGAGATGTTAGGTAGCCTTAGGTTAGGTTATGTAACGTTATAGACGTATATAATGTCCGCACCGAGACCTACGGTACGACACGACCGGGATTTTGTAAAACATTACCAGCGAGGGGCTAGATCGGTTAGGTTAGGTTATATTACGTTATAGACGTATATAATGTTGCCACCGAGAAGTGAGGCCGAACCGCCAGGAATGTTGTGAAATACTACATCTGAGATGTTAGGTTCCCTTAGGTTAGTATATATAACGTTATAGACGTATATAATGTCCCCACCGAGAAGTACGGGCCGACACGACCGGGGTTTTGTAAAACATTACCATCGAGGGTCTAGATGGGTTAGGTTTGGTTATATCACGATATAGACGTATATAATGTGCCCACCGAGAAGTTGGGGCCGACCCGCCAGGAATGTTGTGAAATACTACATCCGAGATGTTAGGTTCCCTTAGGTTAGTATATATAACGTTATAGACGGATATGATGTCCCCACCGAGAAGTACGGGCCGACACGACCGGGATTTTGTGAAACATTACCAGCGAGGGTCTAGATGGGTTAGGTTAGGTTATATTACGATATAGACGTATATAATGTTCCCACCGAGAATTGGCGCCGACCAGCCAGGAATGTTGTGAAATACTACATCCGCGATGTTAGGTTCACTCAGGTTAGGATATATAACGTTATAGACGTATATAATGTCCGCACCGAGACATACGGGACGACACGACCGGGATTTTGTGAAATATTACCAGCGAGGGTCTAGATGGGTTAGGTTAGGTTATATTACGACATAGACGAATATAATGTTCCCACCGAGAATCGGCGCCGACCAGCCACGAATGTTGTGAAATACTACATCCGAGGTGTTAAGTTGCCTTAGGTTAGGATATATAACGTTATAGACGTATATAATGTCCGCACCGAGACGTACGCGACGACACGACCGGGATTCTGTAAAACATTACCAGCGAGGGGCTAGATCGGTTAGGTTAGGTTATATTACGTTATAGACGTATATAATGTTCCCACCGAGAAGTGGGTCCGACCCGCCAGGAATGTTGTGAAATACTACATTCGAGATGTTAGGTAGCCTTAGGTTAGGTTATGTAACGTTATAGACGT
This sequence comes from Xylocopa violacea, assembly GCA_963969225.1. Taxonomy (NCBI): domain Eukaryota; kingdom Metazoa; phylum Arthropoda; class Insecta; order Hymenoptera; family Apidae; genus Xylocopa; species Xylocopa violacea. The sequence goes on along the minus strand of CAXAJV010000732.1, from coordinate 1,485,462 downwards.
ATATAATGTCCGCACCGAGACCTACGGTACGACACGACCGGGATTTTGTAAAACATTACCAGCGAGGGGCTAGATCGGTTAGGATAGGTTATATTACGTTATAGACGTATATAATGTTGCCACCGAGAAGTGGGGCCGAACCGCCAGGAATGTTGTGAAATACTACATCTGAGATGTCAGGTTCCCTTAGGTTAGTATATATAACGTTATAGACGTATATAATGTCCCCACCGAGAAGTACGGGCCGACACGAGCGGGATTCTGTAAAACATTACCAGCGAGGGTCTAGATGGGTTAGGTTAGGTTATATTACGATATAGATGTATATAATGTGCCCACCTTGAAGCACGGGCCGACACGACCGGGATTTTGTAAAACATTCCCGGCTAGGGGCTAGATGGGTTAGGTTACGTTATATTACGTTATAGACGTATATAATGGTCCCACCGAAAAGTGGGGCGGACCCGCCAGGAATGTTGGAAAATACTACATCCGAGATGTTAAGTTGCCTTAGGTTAGGGTATATAACGTTATAGACGTATATAATGTCCGCACCGAGACATACGGGACGACACGACCGGGATTTTGTGAAATATTACCAGCGAGGGTCTAAATGGGTTAGGTTAGGTTATATTACGACATAGACGTATATAATGTTCCCACCGAGAATTCGCGCCGACCAGCCAGGAATGTTGTGAAATACTACATCCGCGGTGTTAGGTTCCCTTAGGTTAGGACACATAAAGTTATAGACGTATATAATGTCCGCACCGAGACATACGGGACGACACGACCGGGATTTTGTGAAATATTACCAGCGAGGGTCTAGATGGGTTAGGTTAGGTTATATTACGTTATAGACGTATATAATGTTGCCACCGAGAAGTGGGGCCGAACCGCCAGGAATGTTGTGAAATACTACATCTGAGATGTTAGGTTCCCTTAGGTTAGTATATATAACGTTATAGACGTATATAATGTCCCCACCGAGAAGTACGGGCCGACACGACCGGGGTTTTGTAAAACATTACCATGGAGGGTCTAGATGGGTTAGGTTTGGTTATATCACGATATAGACGTATATAATGTGCCCACCGAGAAGTTGGGGCCGACCCGCCAGGAATGTTGTGAAATACTACATCCGAGATGTTAGGTTCCCTTAGGTTAGTATATATAACGTTATAGACGGATATGATGTCCCCACCTAGAAGTACGGGCCGACACGACCGGGATTTTGTGAAACATTACCAGCGAGGGTCTAGATGGGTTAGGTTAGGTTATATTACGATATAGACGTATATAATGTTCCCACTGAGAATTGGCGCCGACCAGCCAGGAATGTTGTGAAATACTACATCCGCGATGTTAGGTTCACTCAGGTTAGGATATATAACGTTATAGACGTATATAATGTCCGCACCGAGACATACGGGACGACACGACCGGGATTTTGTGAAATATTACCAGCGAGGGTCTAGATGGGTTAGGTTAGGTTATATTACGACATAGACGTATATAATGTTCCCACCGAGAATCGGCGCCGACCAGCCACGAATGTTGTGAAATACTACATCCGAGATGTTAAGTTGCCTTAGGTTAGGATATATAACGTTATAGACGTATATAATGTCCGCACCGAGACGTACGCGACGACACGACCGGGATTCTGTAAAACATTACCAGCGAGGGGCTAGATCGGTTAGGTTAGGTTATATTACGTTATAGACGTATAGAATGTTCCCACCGAGAAGTGGGTCCGACCCGCCAGGAATGTTGTGAAATACTACATTCGAGATGTTAGGTAGCCTTAGGTTAGGTTATGTAACGTTATAGACGTATATAATGACCGCACCGAGACCTACGGTACGACACGACCGGGATTTTGTAAAACATTACCAGCGAGGGGCTAGATCGGTTAGGATAGGTTATATTACGTTATAGACGTATATAATGTTGCCACCGAGAAGTGGGGCCGAACCGCCAGGAATGTTGTGAAATACTACATCTGAGATGTCAGGTTCCCTTAGGTTAGTATATATAACGTTATAGACGTATATAATGTCCCCACCGAGAAGTACTGGCCGACACGAGCGGGATTCTGTAAAACATTACCAGCGAGGGTCTAGATGGGTTAGGTTAGGTTATATTACGATATAGATGTATATAATGTGCCCACCTTGAAGCACGGGCCGACACGACCGGGATTTTGTAAAACATTCCCGGCTAGGGGCTAGATGGGTTAGGTTACGTTATATTACGTTATATACGTATATAATGGTCCCACCGAAAAGTGGGGCGGACCCGCCAGGAATGTTGGAAGATACTACATCCGAGATGTTAAGTTGCCTTAGGTTAGGGTATATAACGTTATAGACGTATATAATGTCCGCACCGAGACATACGGGACGACACGACCGGGATTTTGTGAAATATTACCAGCGAGGGTCTAAATGGGTTAGGTTAGGTTATATTACGACATAGACGTATATAATGTTCCCACCGAGAATTCGCGCCGACCAGCCAGGAATGTTGTGAAATACTACATCCGCGGTGTTAGGTTCCCTTAGGTTAGGACACATAAAGTTATAGACGTATATAATGTCCGCACCGAGACATACGGGACGACACGACCGAGATTCTGTAAAACATTACCAGCGAGGGGCTAGATGGGTTAGGTTAGGTTATATTACGTTATAGACGTATATAATGTTCCCACCGAGAAGTGGGGCCGACCCGCCAGGAATGTTGTGAAATACTACATTCGAGATGTTAGGTAGCCTTAGGTTAGGTTATGTAACGTTATAGACGTATATAATGTCCGCACCGAGACCTACGGTACGACACGACCGGGATTTTGTAAAACATTACCAGCGAGGGGCTAGATCGGTTAGGTTAGGTTATATTACGTTATAGACGTATATAATGTTGCCACCGAGAAGTGGGGCCGAACCGCCAGGAATGTTGTGAAATACTACATCTGAGATGTTAGGTTCCCTTAGGTTAGTATATATAACGTTATAGACGTATATAATGTCCCCACCGAGAAGTACGGGCCGACACGACCGGGGTTTTGTAAAACATTACCATCGAGGGTCTAGATGGGTTAGGTTTGGTTATATCACGATATAGACGTATATAATGTGCCCACCGAGAAGTTGGGGCTGACCCGCCAGGAATGTTGTGAAATACTACATCCGAGATGTTAGGTTCCCTTAGGTTAGTATATATAACGTTATAGACGGATATGATGTCCCCACCGAGAAGTACGGGCCGACACGACCGGGATTTTGTGAAACATTACCAGCGAGGGTCTAGATGGGTTAGGTTAGGTTATATTACGATATAGACGTATATAATGTTCCCACCGAGAATTGGCGCCGACCAGCCAGGAATGTTGTGAAATACTACATCCGCGATGTTAGGTTCACTCAGGTTAGGATATATAACGTTATAGACGTATATAATGTCCGCACCGAGACATACGGGACGACACGACCGGGATTTTGTGAAATATTACCAGCGAGGGTCTAGATGGGTTAGGTTAGGTTATATTACGACATAGACGTATATAATGTTCCCACCGAGAATCGGCGCCGACCAGCCACGAATGTTGTGAAATACTACATCCGAGATGTTAAGTTGCCTTAGGTTAGGATATATAACGTTATAGACGTATATAATGTCCGCACCGAGACGTACGCGACGACACGACCGGGATTCTGTAAAACATTACCAGCGAGGGGCTAGATCGGTTAGTTTAGGTTATATTACGTTATAGACGTATATAATGTTCCCACCGAGAAGTGGGTCCGACCCGCCAGGAATGTTGTGAAATACTACATTCGAGATGTTAGGTAGCCTTAGGTTAGGTTATGTAACGTTATAGACGTATATAATGTCCGCACCGAGACCTACGGTACGACACGACCGGGATTTTGTAAAACATTACCAGCGAGGGGCTAGATCGGTTAGGATAGGTTATATTACGTTATAGACGTATATAATGTTGCCACCGAGAAGTGGGGCCGAACCGCCAGGAATGTTGTGAAATACTACATCTGAGATGTCAGGTTCCCTTAGGTTAGTATATATAACGTTATAGACGTATATAATGTCCCCACCGAGAAGTACGGGCCGACACGAGCGGGATTCTGTAAAACATTACCAGCGAGGGTCTAGATGGGTTAGGTTAGGTTATATTACGATATAGATGTATATAATGTGCCCACCTTGAAGCACGGGCCGACACGACCGGGATTTTGTAAAACATTCCCGGCTAGGGGCTAGATGGGTTAGGTTACGTTATATTACGTTATAGACGTATATAATGGTCCCACCGAAAAGTGGGGCGGACCCGCCAGGAATGTTGGAAAATACTACATCCGAGATGTTAAGTTGCCTTAGGTTAGGGTATATAACGTTATAGACGTATATAATGTCCGCACCGAGACATACGGGACGACACGACCGGGATTTTGTGAAATATTACCAGCGAGGGTCTAAATGGGTTAGGTTAGGTTATATTACGACATAGACGTATATAATGTTCCCACCGAGAATTCGCGCCGACCAGCCAGGAATGTTGTGAAATACTACATCCGCGGTGTTAGGTTCCCTTAGGTTAGGACACATAAAGTTATAGACGTATATAATGTCCGCACCGAGACATACGGGACGACACGACCGAGATTCTGTAAAACATTACCAGCGAGGGGCTAGATGGGTTAGGTTAGGTTATATTACGTTATAGACGTATATAATGTTCCCACCGAGAAGTGGGTCCGACCCGCCAGGAATGTTGTGAAATACTACATTCGAGATGTTAGGTAGCCTTAGGTTAGGTTATGTAACGTTATAGACGTATATAATGTCCGCACCGAGGCCTACGGTACGACACGACCGGGATTTTGTAAAACATTACCAGCGAGGGGCTAGATGGGTTAGGTTTGGTTATATCACGATATAGACGTATATAATGTGCCCACCGAGAAGTTGGGGCCGACCCGCCAGGAATGTTGTGAAATACTACATCCGAGATGTTAGGTTCCCTTAGGTTAGTATATATAACGTTATAGACGGATATGATGTCCCCACCGAGAAGTACGGGCCGACACGACCGGGATTTTGTGAAACATTACCAGCGAGGGTCTAGATGGGTTAGGTTAGGTTATATTACGATATAGACGTATATAATGTTCCCACCGAGAATTGGCGCCGACCAGCCAGGAATGTTGTGAAATACTACATCCGCGATGTTAGGTTCACTCAGGTTAGGATATATAACGTTATAGACGTATATAATGTCCGCACCGAGACATACGGGACGACACGACCGGGATTTTGTGAAATATTACCAGCGAGGGTCTAGATGGGTTAGGTTAGGTTATATTACGACATAGACGTATATAATGTTCCCACCGAGAATCGGCGCCGACCAGCCAGGAATGTTGTGAAATACTACATCCGAGATGTTAAGTTGCCTTAGGTTAGGATATATAACGTTATAGACGTATATAATGTCCGCACCGAGACGTACGCGACGACACGACCGGGATTCTGTAAAACATTACCAGCGAGGGGCTAGATCGGTTAGGTTAGGTTATATTACGTTATAGACGTATAGAATGTTCCCACCGAGAAGTGGGTCCGACCCGCCAGGAATGTTGTGAAATACTACATTCGAGATGTTAGGTAGCCTTAGGTTAGGTTATGTAACGTTATAGACGTATATAATGACCGCACCGAGACCTACGGTACGACACGACCGGGATTTTGTAAAACATTACCAGCGAGGGGCTAGATCGGTTAGGATAGGTTATATTACGTTATAGACGTATATAATGTTGCCACCGAGAAGTGGGGCCGAACCGCCAGGAATGTTGTGAAATACTACATCTGAGATGTCAGGTTCCCTTAGGTTAGTATATATAACGTTATAGACGTATATAATGTCCCCACCGAGAAGTACTGGCCGACACGAGCGGGATTCTGTAAAACATTACCAGCGAGGGTCTAGATGGGTTAGGTTAGGTTATATTACGATATAGATGTATATAATGTGCCCACCTTGAAGCACGGGCCGACACGACCGGGATTTTGTAAAACATTCCCGGCTAGGGGCTAGATGGGTTAGGTTACGTTATATTACGTTATATACGTATATAATGGTCCCACCGAAAAGTGGGGCGGACCCGCCAGGAATGTTGGAAGATACTACATCCGAGATGTTAAGTTGCCTTAGGTTAGGGTATATAACGTTATAGACGTATATAATGTCCGCACCGAGACATACGGGACGACACGACCGGGATTTTGTGAAATATTACCAGCGAGGGTCTAAATGGGTTAGGTTAGGTTATATTACGACATAGACGTATATAATGTTCCCACCGAGAATTCGCGCCGACCAGCCAGGAATGTTGTGAAATACTACATCCGCGGTGTTAGGTTCCCTTAGGTTAGGACACATAAAGTTATAGACGTATATAATGTCCGCACCGAAACATACGGGACGACACGACCGAGATTCTGTAAAACATTACCAGCGAGGGGCTAGATGGGTTAGGTTAGGTTATATTACGTTATAGACGTATATAATGTTCCCACCGAGAAGTGGGGCCGACCCGCCAGGAATGTTGTGAAATACTACATTCGAGATGTTAGGTAGCCTTAGGTTAGGTTATGTAACGTTATAGACGTATATAATGTCCGCACCGAGACCTACGGTACGACACGACCGGGATTTTGTAAAACATTACCAGCGAGGGGCTAGATCGGTTAGGTTAGGTTATATTACGTTATAGACGTATATAATGTTGCCACCGAGAAGTGGGGCCGAACCGCCAGGAATGTTGTGAAATACTACATCTGAGATGTTAGGTTCCCTTAGGTTAGTATATATAACGTTATAGACGTATATAATGTCCCCACCGAGAAGTACGGGCCGACACGACCGGGGTTTTGTAAAACATTACCATCGAGGGTCTAGATGGGTTAGGTTTGGTTATATCACGATATAGACGTATATAATGTGCCCACCGAGAAGTTGGGGCTGACCCGCCAGGAATGTTGTGAAATACTACATCCGAGATGTTAGGTTCCCTTAGGTTAGTATATATAACGTTATAGACGGATATGATGTCCCCACCGAGAAGTACGGGCCGACACGACCGGGATTTTGTGAAACATTACCAGCGAGGGTCTAGATGGGTTAGGTTAGGTTATATTACGATATAGACGTATATAATGTTCCCACCGAGAATTGGCGCCGACCAGCCAGGAATGTTGTGAAATACTACATCCGCGATGTTAGGTTCACTCAGGTTAGGATATATAACGTTATAGACGTATATAATGTCCGCACCGAGACATACGGGACGACACGACCGGGATTTTGTGAAATATTACCAGCGAGGGTCTAGATGGGTTAGGTTAGGTTATATTACGACATAGACGTATATAATGTTCCCACCGAGAATCGGCGCCGACCAGCCACGAATGTTGTGAAATACTACATCCGAGATGTTAAGTTGCCTTAGGTTAGGATATATAACGTTATAGACGTATATAATGTCCGCACCGAGACGTACGCGACGACACGACCGGGATTCTGTAAAACATTACCAGCGAGGGGCTAGATCGGTTAGTTTAGGTTATATTACGTTATAGACGTATATAATGTTCCCACCGAGAAGTGGGTCCGACCCGCCAGGAATGTTGTGAAATACTACATTCGAGATGTTAGGTAGCCTTAGGTTAGGTTATGTAACGTTATAGACGTATATAATGTCCGCACCGAGACCTACGGTACGACACGACCGGGATTTTGTAAAACATTACCAGCGAGGGGCTAGATCGGTTAGGATAGGTTATATTACGTTATAGACGTATATAATGTTGCCACCGAGAAGTGGGGCCGAACCGCCAGGAATGTTGTGAAATACTACATCTGAGATGTCAGGTTCCCTTAGGTTAGTATATATAACGTTATAGACGTATATAATGTCCCCACCGAGAAGTACGGGCCGACACGAGCGGGATTCTGTAAAACATTACCAGCGAGGGTCTAGATGGGTTAGGTTAGGTTATATTACGATATAGATGTATATAATGTGCCCACCTTGAAGCACGGGCCGACACGACCGGGATTTTGTAAAACATTCCCGGCTAGGGGCTAGATGGGTTAGGTTACGTTATATTACGTTATAGACGTATATAATGGTCCCACCGAAAAGTGGGGCGGACCCGCCAGGAATGTTGGAAAATACTACATCCGAGATGTTAAGTTGCCTTAGGTTAGGGTATATAACGTTATAGACGTATATAATGTCCGCACCGAGACATACGGGACGACACGACCGGGATTTTGTGAAATATTACCAGCGAGGGTCTAAATGGGTTAGGTTAGGTTATATTACGACATAGACGTATATAATGTTCCCACCGAGAATTCGCGCCGACCAGCCAGGAATGTTGTGAAATACTACATCCGCGGTGTTAGGTTCCCTTAGGTTAGGACACATAAAGTTATAGACGTATATAATGTCCGCACCGAGACATACGGGACGACACGACCGAGATTCTGTAAAACATTACCAGCGAGGGGCTAGATGGGTTAGGTTAGGTTATATTACGTTATAGACGTATATAATGTTCCCACCGAGAAGTGGGTCCGACCCGCCAGGAATGTTGTGAAATACTACATTCGAGATGTTAGGTAGCCTTAGGTTAGGTTATGTAACGTTATAGACGTATATAATGTCCGCACCGAGGCCTACGGTACGACACGACCGGGATTTTGTAAAACATTACCAGCGAGGGGCTAGATGGGTTAGGTTTGGTTATATCACGATATAGACGTATATAATGTGCCCACCGAGAAGTTGGGGCCGACCCGCCAGGAATGTTGTGAAATACTACATCCGAGATGTTAGGTTCCCTTAGGTTAGTATATATAACGTTATAGACGGATATGATGTCCCCACCGAGAAGTACGGGCCGACACGACCGGGATTTTGTGAAACATTACCAGCGAGGGTCTAGATGGGTTAGGTTAGGTTATATTACGATATAGACGTATATAATGTTCCCACCGAGAATTGGCGCCGACCAGCCAGGAATGTTGTGAAATACTACATCCGCGATGTTAGGTTCACTCAGGTTAGGATATATAACGTTATAGACGTATATAATGTCCGCACCGAGACATACGGGACGACACGACCGGGATTTTGTGAAATATTACCAGCGAGGGTCTAGATGGGTTAGGTTAGGTTATATTACGACATAGACGTATATAATGTTCCCACCGAGAATCGGCGCCGACCAGCCAGGAATGTTGTGAAATACTACATCCGAGATGTTAAGTTGCCTTAGGTTAGGATATATAACGTTATAGACGTATATAATTTCCGCACCGAGACGTACGCGACGACACGACCGGGATTCTGTAAAACATTACCAGCGAGGTGCTAGATCGGTTAGGTTAGGTTATATTACGTTATAGACGTATATAATGTTGCCACCGAGAAGTGGGGCCGAACCGCCAGGAATGTTGTGAAATACTACATCTGAGATGTTAGGTTCCCTTAGGTTAGTATATATAACGTTATAGACGTATATAGTGTCCCCACCGAGAAGTACGGGCCGACACGACCGGGGTTTTGTAAAACATTACCATCGAGGGTCTAGATGGGTTAGGTTTGGTTATATCACGATATAGACGTATATAATGTGCCCACCGAGAAGTTGGGGCCGACCCGCCAGGAATGTTGTGAAATACTACATCCGAGATGTTAGGTTCCCTTAGGTTAGTATATATAACGTTATAGACGGATATGATGTCCCCACCGAGAAGTACGGGCCGACACGACCGGGATTTTGTGAAACATTACCAGCGAGGGTCTAGATGGGTTAGGTTAGGTTATATTACGATATAGACGTATATAATGTTCCCACCGAGAATTGGCGCCGACCAGCCAGGAATGTTGTGAAATACTACATCCGCGATGTTAGGTTCACTCAGGTTAGGATATATAACGTTATAGACGTATATAATGTCCGCACCGAGACATACGGGACGACACGACCGGGATTTTGTGAAATATTACCAGCGAGGGTCTAGATGGGTTAGGTTAGGTTATATTACGACATAGACGTATATAATGTTCCCACCGAGAATCGGCGCCGACCAGCCACGAATGTTGTGAAATACTACATCCGAGATGTTAAGTTGCCTTAGGTTAGGATATATAACGTTATAGACGTATATAATGTCCGCACCGAGACGTACGCGACGACACGACCGGGATTCTGTAAAACATTACCAGCGAGGGGCTAGATCGGTTAGGTTAGGTTATATTACGTTATAGACGTATATAATGTTGCCACCGAGAAGTGGGGCCGAACCGCCAGGAATGTTGTGAAATACTACATCTGAGATGTTAGGTTCCCTTAGGTTAGTATATATAACGTTATAGACGTATATAATGTCCCCACCGAGAAGTACGGGCCGACACGACCGGGGTTTTGTAAAACATTACCATCGAGGGTCTAGATGGGTTAGGTTTGGTTATATCACGATATAGACGTATATAATGTGCCCACCGAGAAGTTGGGGCCGACCCGCCAGGAATGTTGTGAAATACTACATCCGAGATGTTAGGTTCCCTTAGGTTAGTATATATAACGTTATAGACGGATATGATGTCCCCACCGAGAAGTACGGGCCGACACGACCGGGATTTTGTGAAACATTACCAGCGAGGGTCTAGATGGGTTAGGTTAGGTTATATTACGATATAGACGTATATAATGTTCCCACCGAGAATTGGCGCCGACCAGCCAGGAATGTTGTGAAATACTACATCCGCGATGTTAGGTTCACTCAGGTTAGGATATATAACGTTATAGACGTATATAATGTCCGCACCGAGACATACGGGACGACACGACCGGGATTTTGTGAAATATTACCAGCGAGGGTCTAGATGGGTTAGGTTAGGTTATATTACGACATAGACGTATATAATGTTCCCACCGAGAATCGGCGCCGACCAGCCACGAATGTTGTGAAATACTACATCCGAGATGTTAAGTTGCCTTAGGTTAGGATATATAACGTTATAGACGTATATAATGTCCGCACCGAGACGTACGCGACGACACGACCGAGATTCTGTAAAACATTACCAGCGAGGGGCTAGATGGGTTAGGTTAGGTTATATTACGATATAGACGTATATAATGTGCCCACCGAGAAGTTGGGGCCGACCCGCCAGGAATGTTGGAAAATACTACATCCCAGATGTTAAGTTGCCTTAGGTTAGGATACATAAAGTTATAGACGTATATAATGTCCGCACCGAGACCTACGGTACGACACGACCGGGATTTTGTAAAACATTACCAGCGAGGGGCTAGATGGGTTAGGTTTGGTTATATCACGATATAGACGTATATAATGTGCCCACCGAGAAGTTGGGGCCGACCCGCCAGGAATGTTGTGAAATACTACATCCGAGATGTTAGGTTCCCTTAGGTTAGTATATATAACGTTATAGACGGATATGATGTCCCCACCGAGAAGTACGGGCTGACACGACCGGGATTTTGTGAAACATTACCAGCGAGGGTCTAGATGGGTTAGGTTAGGTTATATTACGATATAGACGTATATAATGTTCCCACCGAGAATTGGCGCCGACCAGCCAGGAATGTTGTGAAATACTACATCCGCGATGTTAGGTTCACTCAGGTTAGGATATATAACGTTATAGACGTATATAATGTCCGCACCGAGACATACGGGACGACACGACCGGGATTTTGTGAAATATTACCAGCGAGGGTCTAGATGGGTTAGGTTAGGTTATATTACGACATAGACGTATATAATGTTCCCACCGAGAATCGGCGCCGACCAACCAGGAATGTTGTGAAATACTACATCCGAGATGTTAAGTTGCCTTAGGTTAGGATATATAACGTTATAGACGTATATAATTTCCGCACCGAGACGTACGCGACGACACGACCGGGATTCTGTAAAACATTACCAGCGAGGTGCTAGATCGGTTAGGTTAGGTTATATTACGTTATAGACGTATATAATGTTGCCACCGAGAAGTGGGGCCGAACCGCCAGGAATGTTGTGAAATACTACATCTGAGATGTTAGGTTCCCTTAGGTTAGTATATATAACGTTATAGACGTATATAGTGTCCCCACCGAGAAGTACGGGCCGACACGACCGGGGTTTTGTAAAACATTACCATCGAGGGTCTAGATGGGTTAGGTTTGGTTATATCACGATATAGACGTATATAATGTGCCCACCGAGAAGTTGGGGCCGACCCGCCAGGAATGTTGTGAAATACTACATCCGAGATGTTAGGTTCCCTTAGGTTAGTATATATAACGTTATAGACGGATATGATGTCCCCACCGAGAAGTACGGGCCGACACGACCGGGATTTTGTGAAACATTACCAGCGAGGGTCTAGATGGGTTAGGTTAGGTTATATTACGATATAGACGTATATAATGTTCCCACCGAGAATTGGCGCCGACCAGCCAGGAATGTTGTGAAATACTACATCCGCGATGTTAGGTTCACTCAGGTTAGGATATATAACGTTATAGACGTATATAATGTCCGCACCGAGACATACGGGACGACACGACCGGGATTTTGTGAAATATTACCAGCGAGGGTCTAGATGGGTTAGGTTAGGTTATATTACGACATAGACATATATAATGTTCCCACCGAGAATCGGCGCCGACCAGCCACGAATGTTGTGAAATACTACATCCGAGATGTTAAGTTGCCTTAGGTTAGGATATATAGCGTTATAGACGTATATAATGTCCGCACCGAGACGTACGCGACGACACGACCGGGATTCTGTAAAACATTACCAGCGAGGGGCTAGATCGGTTAGGTTAGGTTATATTACGTTATAGACGTATATAATGTTCCCACCGAGAAGTGGGTCCGACCCGCCAGGAATGTTGTGAAATACTACATTCGAGATGTTAGGTAGCCTTAGGTTAGGTTATGTAACGTTATAGACGTATATAATGTCCGCACCGAGACCTACGGTACGACACGACCGGGATTTTGTAAAACATTACCAGCGAGGGGCTAGATCGGTTAGGTTAGGTTATATTACGTTATAGACGTATATAATGTTGCCACCGAGAAGTGGGGCCGAACCGCCAGGAATGTTGTGAAATACTACATCTGAGATGTTAGGTTCCCTTAGGTTAGTATATATAACGTTATAGACGTATATAATGTCCCCACCGAGAAGTACGGGCCGACACGACCGGGATTTTGTAAAACATTACCATCGAGGGTCTAGATGGGTTAGGTTTGGTTATATCACGATATAGACGTATATAATGTGCCCACCGAGAAGTTGGGGCCGACCCGCCAGGAATGTTGTGAAATACTACATCCGAGATGTTAGGTTCCCTTAGGTTAGTATATATAACGTTATAGACGGATATGATGTCCCCACCGAGAAGTACGGGCCGACACGACCGGGATTTTGTGAAACATTACCAGCGAGGGTCTAGATGGGTTAGGTTAGGTTATATTACGATATAGACGTATATAATGTTCCCACCGAGAATTGGCGCCGACCAGCCAGGAATGTTGTGAAATACTACATCCGCGATGTTAGGTTCACTCAGGTTAGGATATATAACGTTATAGACGTATATAATGGCCGCACCGAGACATACGCTACGACACGACCGGGATTTTGTGAAATATTACCAGCGAGGGTCTAGATGGGTTAGGTTAGGTTATATTACGACATAGACGTATATAATGTTCCCACCGAGAATCGGCGCCGACCAGCCACGAATGTTGTGAAATACTACATCCGAGATGTTAAGTTGCCTTAGGTTAGGATATATAACGTTATAGACGTATATAATGTCCGCACCGAGACGTACGCGACGACACGACCGGGATTCTGTAAAACATTACCAGCGAGGGGCTAGATCGGTTAGGTTAGGTTATATTACGTTATAGACGTATATAATGTTCCCACCGAGAAGTGGGTCCGACCCGCCAGGAATGTTGTGAAATACTACATTCGAGATGTTAGGTAGCCTTAGGTTAGGTTATGTAACGTTATAGACGTATATAATGTCCGCACCGAGACCTACGGTACGACACGACCGGGATTTTGTAAAACATTACCAGCGAGGGGCTAGATCGGTTAGGTTAGGTTATATTACGTTATAGACGTATATAGTGTTGCCACCGAGAAGTGGGGCCGAACCGCCAGGAATGTTGTGAAATACTACATCTGAGATGTTAGGTTCCCTTAGGTTAGTATATATAACGTTATAGACGTATATAATGTCCCCACCGAGAAGTACGGGCCGACACGACCGGGGTTTTGTAAAACATTACCATCGAGGGTCTAGATGGGTTAGGTTTGGTTATATCACGATATAGACGTATATAATGTGCCCACCGAGAAGTTGGGGCCGACCCGCCAGGAATGTTGTGAAATACTACATCCGAGATGTTAGGTTCCCTTAGGTTAGTATATATAACGTTATAGACGGATATGATGTCCCCACCGAGAAGTACGGGCCGACACGACCGGGATTTTGTGAAACATTACCAGCGAGGGTCTAGATGGGTTAGGTTAGGTTATATTACGATATAGACGTATATAATGTTCCCACCGAGAATTGGCGCCGACCAGCCAGGAATGTTGTGAAATACTACATCCGCGATGTTAGGTTCACTCAGGTTAGGATATATAACGTTATAGACGTATATAATGTCCGCACCGAGACATACGGGACGACACGACCGGGATTTTGTGAAATATTACCAGCGAGGGTCTAGATGGGTTAGGTTAGGTTATATTACGACATAGACGTATATAATGTTCCCACCGAGAATCGGCGCCGACCAGCCACGAATGTTGTGAAATACTACATCCGAGATGTTAAGTTGCCTTAGGTTAGGATATATAACGTTATAGACGTATATAATGTCCGCACCGAGACGTACGCGACGACACGACCGGGATTCTGTAAAACATTACCAGCGAGGGGCTAGATCGGTTAGGTTAGGTTATATTACGTTATAGACGTATATAATGTTCCCACCGAGAAGTGGGTCCGACCCGCCAGGAATGTTGTGAAATACTACATTCGAGATGTTAGGTAGCCTTAGGTTAGGTTATGTAACGTTATAGACGTATATAATGTCCGCACCGAGACCTACGGTACGACACGACCGGGATTTTGTAAAACATTACCAGCGAGGGGCTAGATCGGTTAGGATAGGTTATATTACGTTATAGACGTATATAATGTTGCCACCGAGAAGTGGGGCCGAACCGCCAGGAATGTTGTGAAATACTACATCTGAGATGTCAGGTTCCCTTAGGTTAGTATATATAACGTTATAGACGTATATAATGTCCCCACCGAGAAGTACGGGCCGACACGAGCGGGATTCTGTAAAACATTACCAGCGAGGGTCTAGATGGGTTAGGTTAGGTTATATTACGATATAGATGTATATAATGTGCCCACCTTGAAGCACGGGCCGACACGACCGGGATTTTGTGAAACATTACCAGCGAGGGTCTAGATGGGTTAGGTTAGGTTATATTACGATATAGACGTATATAATGTTCCCACCGAGAATTGGCGCCGACCAGCCAGGAATGTTGTGAAATACTACATCCGCGATGTTAGGTTCACTCAGGATAGGATATATAACGTTATAGACGTATATAATGTCCGCACCGAGACATACGGGACGACACGACCGGGATTTTGTGAAATATTACCAGCGAGGGTCTAGATGGGTTAGGTTAGGTTATATTACGACATAGACGTATATAATGTTCCCACCGAGAATCGGCGCCGACCAGCCACGAATGTTGTGAAATACTACATCCGAGATGTTAAGTTGCCTTAGGTTAGGACACATAAAGTTATAGACGTATATAATGTCCGCACCGAGACGTACGCGACGACACGACCGAGATTCTGTAAAACATTACCAGCGAGGGGCTAGATGGGTTAGGTTAGGTTATATTACGATATAGACGTATATAATGTGCCCACCGAGAAGTTGGGGCCGACCCGCCAGGAATGTTGGAAAATACTACATCCCAGATGTTAAGTTGCCTTAGGTTAGGATACATAAAGTTATAGACGTATATAATGTCCGCACCGAGACCTACGGTACGACACGACCGGGATTTTGTAAAACATTACCAGCGAGGGGCTAGATGGGTTAGGTTTGGTTATATCACGATATAGACGTATATAATGTGCCCACCGAGAAGTTGGGGCCGACCCGCCAGGAATGTTGTGAAATACTACATCCGAGATGTTAGGTTCCCTTAGGTTAGTATATATAACGTTATAGACGGATATGATGTCCCCACCGAGAAGTACGGTCCGACACGACCGGGATTTTGTGAAACATTACCAGCGAGGGTCTAGATGGGTTAGGTTAGGTTATATTACGATATAGACGTATATAATGTTCCCACCGAGAATTGGCGCCGACCAGCCAGGAATGTTGTGAAATACTACATCCGCGATGTTAGGTTCACTCAGGTTAGGATATATAACGTTATAGACGTATATAATGTCCGCACCGAGACATACGGGACGACACGACCGGGATTTTGTGAAATATTACCAGCGAGGGTCTAGATGGGTTAGGTTAGGTTATATTACGACATAGACGTATATAATGTTCCCACCGAGAATCGGCGCCGACCAGCCAGGAATGTTGTGAAATACTACATCCGAGATGTTAAGTTGCCTTAGGTTAGGATATATAACGTTATAGACGTATATAATTTCCGCACCGAGACGTACGCGACGACACGACCGGGATTCTGTAAAACATTACCAGCGAGGTGCTAGATCGGTTAGGTTAGGTTATATTACGTTATAGACGTATATAATGTTGCCACCGAGAAGTGGGGCCGAACCGCCAGGAATGTTGTGAAATACTACATCTGAGATGTTAGGTTCCCTTAGGTTAGTATATATAACGTTATAGACGTATATAGTGTCCCCACCGAGAAGTACGGGCCGACACGACCGGGGTTTTGTAAAACATTACCATCGAGGGTCTAGATGGGTTAGGTTTGGTTATATCACGATATAGACGTATATAATGTGCCCACCGAGAAGTTGGGGCCGACCCGCCAGGAATGTTGTGAAATACTACATCCGATATGTTAGGTTCCCTTAGGTTAGTATATATAACGTTATAGACGGATATGATGTCCCCACCGAGAAGTACGGGCCGACACGACCGGGATTTTGTGAAACATTACCAGCGAGGGTCTAGATGGGTTAGGTTAGGTTATATTACGATATAGACGTATATAATGTTCCCACCGAGAATTGGCGCCGACCAGCCAGGAATGTTGTGAAATACTACATCCGCGATGTTAGGTTCACTCAGGTTAGGATATATAACGTTATAGACGTATATAATGTCCGCACCGAGACATACGGGACGACACGACCGGGATTTTGTGAAATATTACCAGCGAGGGTCTAGATGGGTTAGGTTAGGTTATATTACGACATAGACGTATATAATGTTCCCACCGAGAATCGGCGCCGACCAGCCACGAATGTTGTGAAATACTACATCCGAGATGTTAAGTTGCCTTAGGTTAGGATATATAACGTTATAGACGTATATAATGTCCGCACCGAGACGTACGCGACGACACGACCGGGATTCTGTAAAACATTACCAGCGAGGGGCTAGATCGGTTAGGTTAGGTTATATTACGTTATAGACGTATATAATGTTCCCACCGAGAAGTGGGTCCGACCCGCCAGGAATGTTGTGAAATACTACATTCGAGATGTTAGGTAGCCTTAGGTTAGGTTATGTAACGTTATAGACGTATATAATGTCCGCACCGAGACCTACGGTACGACACGACCGGGATTTTGTAAAACATTACCAGCGAGGGGCTAGATCGGTTAGGTTAGGTTATATTACGTTATAGACGTATATAATGTTGCCACCGAGAAGTGGGGCCGAACCGCCAGGAATGTTGTGAAATACTACATCTGAGATGTTAGGTTCCCTTAGGTTAGTATATATAACGTTATAGACGTATATAATGTCCCCACCGAGAAGTACGGGCCGACACGACCGGGGTTTTGTAAAACATTACCATCGAGGGTCTAGATGGGTTAGGTTTGGTTATATCACGATATAGACGTATATAATGTGCCCACCGAGAAGTTGGGGCCGACCCGCCAGGAATGTTGTGAAATACTACATCCGAGATGTTAGGTTCCCTTAGGTTAGTATATATAACGTTATAGACGGATATGATGTCCCCACCGAGAAGTACGGGCCGACACGACCGGGATTTTGTGAAACATTACCAGCGAGGGTCTAGATGGGTTAGGTTAGGTTATATTACGATATAGACGTATATAATGTTCCCACCGAGAATTGGCGCCGACCAGCCAGGAATGTTGTGAAATACTACATCCGCGATGTTAGGTTCACTCAGGTTAGGATATATAACGTTATAGACGTATATAATGTCCGCACCGAGACATACGGGACGACACGACCGGGATTTTGTGAAATATTACCAGCGAGGGTCTAGATGGGTTAGGTTAGGTTATATTACGACATAGACGTATATAATGTTCCCACCGAGAATCGGCGCCGACCAGCCACGAATGTTGTGAAATACTACATCCGAGATGTTAAGTTGCCTTAGGTTAGGATATATAACGTTATAGACGTATATAATGTCCGCACCGAGACGTACGCGACGACACGACCGGGATTCTGTAAAACATTACCAGCGAGGGGCTAGATCGGTTAGGTTAGGTTATATTACGTTATAGACGTATATAATGTTCCCACCGAGAAGTGGGTCCGACCCGCCAGGAATGTTGTGAAATACTACATTCGAGATGTTAGGTAGCCTTAGGTTAGGTTATGTAACGTTATAGACGTATATAATGTCCGCACCGAGACCTACGGTACGACACGACCGGGATTTTGTAAAACATTACCAGCGAGGGGCTAGATCGGTTAGGATAGGTTATATTACGTTATAGACGTATATAATGTTGCCACCGAGAAGTGGGGCCGAACCGCCAGGAATGTTGTGAAATACTACATCTGAGATGTCAGGTTCCCTTAGGTTAGTATATATAACGTTATAGACGTATATAATGTCCCCACCGAGAAGTACGGGCCGACACGAGCGGGATTCTGTAAAACATTACCAGCGAGGGTCTAGATGGGTTAGGTTAGGTTATATTACGATATAGATGTATATAATGTGCCCACCTTGAAGCACGGGCCGACACGACCGGGATTTTGTAAAACATTCCCGGCTAGGGGCTAGATGGGTTAGGTTACGTTATATTACGTTATAGACGTATATAATGGTCCCACCGAAAAGTGGGGCGGACCCGCCAGGAATGTTGGAAAATACTACATCCGAGATGTTAAGTTGTCTTAGGTTAGGGTATATAACGTTATAGACGTATATAATGTCCGCACCGAGACATACGGGACGACACGACCGGGATTTTGTGAAATATTACCAGCGAGGGTCTAAATGGGTTAGGTTAGGTTATATTACGACATAGACGTATATAATGTTCCCACCGAGAATTCGCGCCGACCAGCCAGGAATGTTGTGAAATACTACATCCGCGGTGTTAGGTTCCCTTAGGTTAGGACACATAAAGTTATAGACGTATATAATGTCCGCACCGAGACATACGGGACGACACGACCGAGATTCTGTAAAACATTACCAGCGAGGGGCTAGATGGGTTAGGTTAGGTTATATTACGTTATAGACGTATATAATGTTCCCACCGAGAAGTGGGGCCGACCCGCCAGGAATGTTGTGAAATACTACATTCGAGATGTTAGGTAGCCTTAGGTTAGGTTATGTAACGTTATAGACGTATATAATGTCCGCACCGAGACCTACGGTACGACACGACCGGGATTTTGTAAAACATTACCAGCGAGGGGCTAGATCGGTTAGGTTAGGTTATATTACGTTATAGACGTATATAATGTTGCCACCGAGAAGTGGGGCCGAACCGCCAGGAATGTTGTGAAATACTACATCTGAGATGTTAGGTTCCCTTAGGTTAGTATATATAACGTTATAGACTTATATAATGTCCCCACCGAGAAGTACGGGCCGGCACGACCGGGGTTTTGTAAAACATTACCATCGAGGGTCTAGATGGGTTAGGTTAGGTTATATTACGATATAGACGTATATAATGTGCCCACCGAAAAGTTGGGGCCGTCCCGCAAGAAATGTTGGATAATACTACATCCGAGATGTTAAGTTGCCTTAGGTTAGGATAGATAACGTTATAGACGTATATAATGTCCGCACCGAGACGTACGGGACGACACGACCGGAATTCTGTAAAACATTACCAGCGAGGGGCTAGATGGGTTAGGTTAGGTTATATTACGTTATAGACGTATATAATGTTCCCACCGAGAAGTGGAGCCGACCCGGCAGGAATGCTGTGAAATACTACATCCGAGATGTTAGGTTCCCTTAGGTTAGTATATATAAGGTTATAGACGTATATAATGTCCCCACCGAGAAGTACGGGCCGACATGACCGCGATTTTGTAAAACATTACCAGCGAGGGTCTAGATGGGTTAGGTTTGGTTATATTACGATATAGACGTATATAATGTGCCCACCGAGAAGTTGGGGCGGACCCGCCAGGAATGTTGGAAAATACTACATCCCAGATGTTAAGTTGCCTTAGGTTAGGATACATAAAGTTATAGACGTATATAATGTCCGCACCGAGACACACGGGACGACACGACCGAGATTCTGTAACACATTACCAGCGAGGGGCTAGATGGGTTAGGTTAGGTTATATTACGTTATAGACGTATATAATGTTCCCACCGAGAAGTGGGGCCGACCCGCCAGGAATGTTGTGAAATACTACATTCGAGATGTTAGGTAGCCTTAGGTTAGGTTATGTAACGTTATAGACGTATATAATGTCCGCACCGAGACCTACGGTACGACACGACCGGGATTTTGTAAAACATTACCAGCGAGGGGCTAGATCGGTTAGGTTAGGTTATATTACGTTATAGACGTATATAATGTTGCCACCGAGAAGTGGGGCCGAACCGCCAGGAATGTTGTGAAATACTACATCTGAGATGTTAGGTTCCCTTAGGTTAGTATATATAACGTTATAGACTTATATAATGTCCCCACCGAGAAGTACGGGCCGGCACGACCGGGGTTTTGTAAAACATTACCATCGAGGGTCTAGATGGGTTAGGTTTGGTTATATCACGATATAGACGTATATAATGTGCCCACCGAGAAGTTGGGGCCGACCCGCCAGGAATGTTGTGAAATACTACATCCGAGATGTTAGGTTCCCTTAGGTTAGTATATATAACGTTATAGACGGATATGATGTCCCCACCGAGAAGTACGGGCCGACACGACCGGGATTTTGTGAAACATTACCAGCGAGGGTCTAGATGGGTAAGGTTAGGTTATATTACGATATAGACGTATATAATGTTCCCACCGAGAATTGGCGCCGGCCAGCCAGGAATGTTGTGAAATACTACATCCGCGATGTTAGGTTCACTCAGGTTAGGATATATAACGTTATAGACGTATATAATGTCCGCACCGAGACATACGGGACGACACGACCGGGATTTTATGAAATATTACCAGCGAGGGTCTAGATGGGTTAGGTTAGGTTATATTACGACATAGACGTATATAATGTTCCCACCGAGAATCGGCGCCGACCAGCCACGAATGTTGTGAAATACTACATCCGAGATGTTAAGTTGCCTTAGGTTAGGACACATAAAGTTATAGACGTATATAATGTCCGCACCGAGACGTACGCGACGACACGACCGAGATTCTGTAAAACATTACCAGCGAGGGGCTAGATGGGTTAGGTTAGGTTATATTACGATATAGACGTATATAATGTGCCCACCGAGAAGTTGGGGCCGACCCGCCAGGAATGTTGGAAAATACTACATCCCAGATGTTAAGTTGCCTTAGGTTAGGATACATAAATTTATAGACGTATATAATGTCCGCACCGAGACACACGGGACGACACGACCGAGATTCTGTAACACATTACCAGCGAGGGGCTAGATGGGTTAGGTTAGGTTATATTACGTTATAGACGTATATAATGTTCCCACCGAGAAGTGGGGCCGACCCGCCAGGAATGTTGTGAAATACTACATTCGAGATGTTAGGTAGCCTTAGGTTAGGTTATGTAACGTTATAGACGTATATAATGTCCGCACCGAGACCTACGGTACGACACGACCGGGATTTTGTAAAACATTACCAGCGAGGGGCTAGATCGGTTAGGTTAGGTTATATTACGTTATAGACGTATATAATGTTGCCACCGAGAAGTGGGGCCGAACCGCCAGGAATGTTGTGAAATACTACATCTGAGATGTTAGGTTCCCTTAGGTTAGTATATATAACGTTATAGACGTATATAATGTCCCCACCGAGAAGTACGGGCCGACACGACCGGGGTTTTGTAAAACATTACCATCGAGGGTCTAGATGGGTTAGGTTTGGTTATATCACGATATAGACGTATATAATGTGCCCACCGAGAAGTTGGGGCCGACCCGCCAGGAATGTTGTGAAATACTACATCCGAGATGTTAGGTTCCCTTAGGTTAGTATATATAACGTTATAGACGGATATGATGTCCCCACCGAGAAGTACGGGCCGACACGACCGGGATTTTGTGAAACATTACCAGCGAGGGTCTAGATGGGTTAGGTTAGGTTATATTACGATATAGACGTATATAATGTTCCCACCGAGAATTGGCGCCGACCAGCCAGGAATGTTGTGAAATACTACATCCGCGATGTTAGGTTCACTCAGGTTAGGATATATAACGTTATAGACGTATATAATGTCCGCACCGAGACATACGGGACGACACGACCGGGATTTTGTGAAATATTACCAGCGAGGGTCTAGATGGGTTAGGTTAGGTTATATTACGACATAGACGTATATAATGTTCCCACCGAGAATCGGCGCCGACCAGCCACGAATGTTGTGAAATACTACATCCGAGATGTTAAGTTGCCTTAGGTTAGGACACATAAAGTTATAGACGTATATAATGTCCGCACCGAGACCTACGGTGCGACACGACCGGGATTTTGTAAAACATTACCAGCGAGGGGCTAGATCGGTTAGGTTAGGTTATATTACGTTATAGACGTATATAATGTTGCCACCGAGAAGTGGGGCCGAACCGCCAGGAATGTTGTGAAATACTACATCTGAGATGTTAGGTTCCCTTAGGTTAGTATATATAACGTTATAGACGTATATAATGTCCCCACCGAGAAGTACGGGCCGACACGACCGGGGTTTTGTAAAACATTACCATCGAGGGTCTAGATGGGTTAGGTTTGGTTATATCACGATATAGACGTATATAATGTGCCCACCGAGAAGTTGGGGCCGACCCGCCAGGAATGTTGTGAAATACTACATCCGAGATGTTAGGTTCCCTTAGGTTAGTATATATAACGTTATAGACGGATATAATGTCCGCACCGAGACGTACGCGACGACACGACCGAGATTCTGTAAAACATTACCAGCGAGGGGCTAGATGGGTTAGGTTAGGTTATATTACGTTATAGACGTATATAATGTTCCCACCGAGAAGTGGGGCCGACCCGCCAGGAATGTTGTGAAATACTACATTCGAGATGTTAGGTAGCCTTAGGTTAGGTTATGTAACGTTATAGACGTATATAATGTCCGCACCGAGACCTACGGTGCGACACGACCGGGATTTTGTAAAACATTACCAGCGAGGGGCTAGATCGGTTAGGTTAGGTTATATTACGTTATAGACGTATATAATGTTGCCACCGAGAAGTGGGGCCGAACCGCCAGGAATGTTGTGAAATACTACATCTGAGATGTTAGGTTCCCTTAGGTTAGTATATATAACGTTATAGACGTATATAATGTCCCCACCGAGAAGTACGGGCCGACACGACCGGGGTTTTGTAAAACATTACCATCGAGGGTCTAGATGGGTTACGATAGGTTATATTACGATATAGACGTATATAATGTGCCCACCGAGACGTAGGGGCCGACCCGCCAGGAATGTTGGAAAATACTACATCCGAGATGTTAAGTTGCCTTAGGTTAGGATATATAACGTTATAGAGGTATATAATGTCCGCACCGAGACGTACGGGACGACACGACCGGGATTTTGTGAAATATTACCAGCGAGGGTCTAGATGGGTTAGGTTAGGTTATATTACGATATAGACGTATATAATGTGCCCACCGAAAAGTTGGGGCCGTCCCGCAAGAAATGTTGGATAATACTACATCCGAGATGTTAAGTTGCCTTAGGTTAGGATAGATAACGTTATAGACGTATATAATGTCCCCACCGAGAAGTACGGGCCGACATGACCGCGATTTTGTAAAACATTACCAGCGAGGGTCTAGATGGGTTAGGTTTGGTTATATTACGATATAGACGTATATAATGTGCCCACCGAGAAGTTGGGGCGGACCCGCCAGGAATGTTGGAAAATACTACATCCCAGATGTTAAGTTGCCTTAGGTTAGGATACATAAAGTTATAGACGTATATAATGTCCGCACCGAGACACACGGGACGACACGACCGAGATTCTGTAACACATTACCAGCGAGGGGCTAGATGGGTTAGGTTAGGTTATATTACGTTATAGACGTATATAATGTTCCCACCGAGAAGTGGGGCCGCCCCGCCAGGAATGTTGTGAAATACTACATTCGAGATGTTAGGTAGCCTTAGGTTAGGTTATGTAACGTTATAGACGTATATAATGTTGCCACCGAGAAGTGGGGCCGAACCGCCAGGAATGTTGTGAAATACTACATCTGAGATGTTAGGTTCCCTTAGGTTAGTATATATAACGTTATAGACGTATATAATGTCCCCACCGAGAAGTACGGGCCGACACGACCGGGGTTTTGTAAAACATTACCATCGAGGGTCTAGATGGGTTAGGTTTGGTTATATCACGATATAGACGTATATAATGTGCCCACCGAGAAGTTGGGGCCGACCCGCCAGGAATGTTGTGAAATACTACATCCGAGATGTTAGGTTCCCTTAGGTTAGTATATATAACGTTATAGACGGATATGATGTCCCCACCGAGAAGTACGGGCCGACACGACCGGGATTTTGTGAAACATTACCAGCGAGGGTCTAGATGGGTTAGGTTAGGTTATATTACGATATAGACGTATATAATGTTCCCACCGAGAATTGGCGCCGACCAGCCAGGAATGTTGTGAAATACTACATCCGCGATGTTAGGTTCACTCAGGTTAGGATATATAACGTTATAGACGTATATAATGTCCGCACCGAGACATACGGGACGACACGACCGGGATTTTGTGAAATATTACCAGCGAGGGTCTAGATGGGTTAGGTTAGGTTATATTACGACATAGACGTATATAATGTTCCCACCGAGAATCGGCGCCGACCAGCCACGAATGTTGTGAAATACTACATCCGAGATGTTAAGTTGCCTTAGGTTAGGACACATAAAGTTATAGACGTATATAATGTCCGCACCGAGACGTACGCGACGACACGACCGAGATTCTGTAAAACATTACCAGCGAGGGGCTAGATGGGTTAGGTTAGGTTATATTACGATATAGACGTATATAATGTGCCCACCGAGAAGTTGGGGCCGACCCGCCAGGAATGTTGGAAAATACTACATCCCAGATGTTAAGTTGCCTTAGGTTAGGATACATAAAGTTATAGACGTATATAATGTCCGCACCGAGACACACGGGACGACACGACCGAGATTCTGTAACACATTACCAGCGAGGGGCTAGATGGGTTAGGTTAGGTTATATTACGTTATAGACGTATATAATGTTCCCACCGAGAAGTGGGGCCGACCCGCCAGGAATGTTGTGAAATACTACATTCGAGATGTTAGGTAGCCTTAGGTTAGGTTATGTAACGTTATAGACGTATATAATGTCCGCACCGAGACCTACGGTGCGACACGACCGGGATTTTGTAAAACATTACCAGCGAGGGGCTAGATCGGTTAGGTTAGGTTATATTACGTTATAGACGTATATAATGTTGCCACCGAGAAGTGGGGCCGAACCGCCAGGAATGTTGTGAAATACTACATCTGAGATGTTAGGTTCCCTTAGGTTAGTATATATAACGTTATAGACGTATATAATGTCCCCACCGAGAAGTACGGGCCGACACGACCGGGGTTTTGTAAAACATTACCATCGAGGGTCTAGATGGGTTAGGTTTGGTTATATCACGATATAGACGTATATAATGTGCCCACCGAGAAGTTGGGGCCGACCCGCCAGGAATGTTGTGAAATACTACATCCGAGATGTTAGGTTCCCTTAGGTTAGTATATATAACGTTATAGACGGATATGATGTCCCCACCGAGAAGTACGGGCCGACACGACCGGGATTTTGTGAAACATTACCAGCGAGGGTCTAGATGGGTTAGGTTAGGTTATATTACGATATAGACGTATATAATGTTCCCACCGAGAATTGGCGCCGACCAGCCAGGAATGTTGTGAAATACTACATCCGCGATGTTAGGTTCACTCAGGTTAGGATATATAACGTTATAGACGTATATAATGTCCGCACCGAGACATACGGGACGACACGACCGGGATTTTGTGAAATATTACCAGCGAGGGTCTAGATGGGTTAGGTTAGGTTATATTACGACATAGACGTATATAATGTTCCCACCGAGAATCGGCGCCGACCAGCCACGAATGTTGTGAAATACTACATCCGAGATGTTAAGTTGCCTTAGGTTAGGACACATAAAGTTATAGACGTATATAATGTCCGCACCGAGACGTACGCGACGACACGACCGAGATTCTGTAAAACATTACCAGCGAGGGGCTAGATGGGTTAGGTTAGGTTATATTACGTTATAGACGTATATAATGTTCCCACCGAGAAGTGGGGCCGACCCGCCAGGAATGTTCTGAAATACTACATTCGAGATGTTAGGTAGCCTTAGGTTAGGTTATGTAACGTTATAGACGTATATAATGTCCGCACCGAGACCTACGGTGCGACACGACCGGGATTTTGTAAAACATTACCAGCGAGGGGCTAGATCGGTTAGGTTAGGTTATATTACGTTATAGACGTATATAATGTTGCCACCGAGAAGTGGGGCCGAACCGCCAGGAATGTTGTGAAATACTACATCTGAGATGTTAGGTTCCCTTAGGTTAGTATATATAACGTTATAGACGTATATAATGTCCCCACCGAGAAGTACGGGCCGACACGACCGGGGTTTTGTAAAACATTACCATCGAGGGTCTAGATGGGTTAGGTTTGGTTATATCACGATATAGACGTATATAATGTGCCCACCGAGAAGTTGGGGCCGACCCGCCAGGAATGTTGTGAAATACTACATCCGAGATGTTAGGTTCCCTTAGGTTAGTATATATAACGTTATAGACGGATATGATGTCCCCACCGAGAAGTACGGGCCGACACGACCGGGATTTTGTGAAACATTACCAGCGAGGGTCTAGATGGGTTAGGTTAGGTTATATTACGATATAGACGTATATAATGTTCCCACCGAGAATTGGCGCCGACCAGCCAGGAATGTTGTGAAATACTACATCCGCGATGTTAGGTTCACTCAGGTTAGGATATATAACGTTATAGACGTATATAATGTCCGCACCGAGACATACGGGACGACACGACCGGGATTTTGTGAAATATTACCAGCGAGGGTCTAGATGGGTTAGGTTAGGTTATATTACGACATAGACGTATATAATGTTCCCACCGAGAATCGGCGCCGACCAGCCACGAATGTTGTGAAATACTACATCCGAGATGTTAAGTTGCCTTAGGTTAGGATATATAACGTTATAGACGTATATAATGTCCGCACCGAGACGTACGCGACGACACGACCGGGATTCTGTAAAACATTACCAGCGAGGGGCTAGATCGGTTAGGTTAGGTTATATTACGTTATAGACGTATATAATGTTCCCACCGAGAAGTGGGTCCGACCCGCCAGGAATGTTGTGAAATACTACATTCGAGATGTTAGGTAGCCTTAGGTTAGGTTATGTAACGTTATAGACGTATATAATGTCCGCACCGAGACCTACGGTACGACACGACCGGGATTTTGTAAAACATTACCAGCGAGGGGCTAGATCGGTTAGGATAGGTTATATTACGTTATAGACGTATATAATGTTGCCACCGAGAAGTGGGGCCGAACCGCCAGGAATGTTGTGAAATACTACATCTGAGATGTCAGGTTCCCTTAGGTTAGTATATATAACGTTATAGACGTATATAATGTCCCCACCGAGAAGTACGGGCCGACACGAGCGGGATTCTGTAAAACATTACCAGCGAGGGTCTAGATGGGTTAGGTTAGGTTATATTACGATATAGATGTATATAATGTGCCCACATTGAAGCACGGGCCGACACGACCGGGATTTTGTAAAACATTCCCGGCTAGGGGCTAGATGGGTTAGGTTACGTTATATTACGTTATAGACGTATATAATGGTCCCACCGAAAAGTGGGGCGGACCCGCCAGGAATGTTGGAAAATACTACATCCGAGATGTTAAGTTGCCTTAGGTTAGGGTATATAACGTTATAGACGTATATAATGTCCGCACCGAGACATACGGGACGACACGACCGGGATTTTGTGAAATATTACCAGCGAGGGTCTAAATGGGTTAGGTTAGGTTATATTACGACATAGACGTATATAATGTTCCCACCGAGAATTCGCGCCGACCAGCCAGGAATGTTGTGAAATACTACATCCGCGGTGTTAGGTTCCCTTAGGTTAGGACACATAAAGTTATAGACGTATATAATGTCCGCACCGAGACATACGGGACGACACGACCGAGATTCTGTAAAACATTACCAGCGAGGGGCTAGATGGGTTAGGTTAGGTCATATTACGTTATAGACGTATATAATGTTCCCACCGAGAAGTGGGGCCGACCCGCCAGGAATGTTGTGAAATACTACATTCGAGATGTTAGGTAGCCTTAGGTTAGGTTATATAACGTTATAGACGTATATAATTTCCCCACCGAGAAGTACGGGCCGACACGACCGGGATTTTGTAAAACATTACCAGCGAGGGTCTAGATGGGTTACGATAGGTTATATTACGATATAGACGTATATAATGTGCCCACCGAAAAGTTGGGGCCGTCCCGCAAGAAATGTTGGATAATACTACATCCGAGATGTTAAGTTGCCTTAGGTTAGGATAGATAACATTATAGACGTATATAATGTCCGCACCGAGACGTACGGGACGACACGACCGGAATTCTGTAAAACATTACCAGCGAGGGGCTAGATGGGTTAGGTTAGGTTATATTACGTTATAGACGTATATAATGTTCCCACCGAGAAGTGGAGCCGACCCGGCAGGAATGCTGTGAAATACTACATCCGAGATGTTAGGTTCCCTTAGGTTAGTATATATAACGTTATAGACGTATATAATGTCCCCACCGAGAAGTACGGGCCGACACGACCGCGATTTTGTAAAACATTACCAGCGAGGGTCTAGATGGGTTACGATAGGTTATATTACGATATAGACGTATATAATGTGCCCACCGAGAAGTGGGTCCGACCCGCCAGGAATGTTGTGAAATACTACATTCGAGATGTTAGGTAGCCTTAGGTTAGGTTATGTAACGTTATAGACGTATATAATGTCCGCACCGAGACCTACGGTACGACACGACCGGGATTTTGTAAAACATTACCAGCGAGGGGCTAGATCGGTTAGGATAGGTTATATTACGTTATAGACGTATATAATGTTGCCACCGAGAAGTGGGGCCGAACCGCCAGGAATGTTGTGAAATACTACATCTGAGATGTCAGGTTCCCTTAGGTTAGTATATATAACGTTATAGACGTATATAATGTCCCCACCGAGAAGTACGGGCCGACACGAGCGGGATTCTGTAAAACATTACCAGCGAGGGTCTAGATGGGTTAGGTTAGGTTATATTACGATATAGATGTATATAATGTGCCCACATTGAAGCACGGGCCGACACGACCGGGATTTTGTAAAACATTCCCGGCTAGGGGCTAGATGGGTTAGGTTACGTTATATTACGTTATAGACGTATATAATGGTCCCACCGAAAAGTGGGGCGGACCCGCCAGGAATGTTGGAAAATACTACATCCGAGATGTTAAGTTGCCTTAGGTTAGGGTATATAACGTTATAGACGTATATAATGTCCGCACCGAGACATACGGGACGACACGACCGGGATTTTGTGAAATATTACCAGCGAGGGTCTAAATGGGTTAGGTTAGGTTATATTACGACATAGACGTATATAATGTTCCCACCGAGAATTCGCGCCGACCAGCCAGGAATGTTGTGAAATACTACATCCGCGGTGTTAGGTTCCCTTAGGTTAGGACACATAAAGTTATAGACGTATATAATGTCCGCACCGAGACATACGGGACGACACGACCGAGATTCTGTAAAACATTACCAGCGAGGGGCTAGATGGGTTAGGTTAGGTTATATTACGTTATAGACGTATATAATGTTCCCACCGAGAAGTGGGGCCGACCCGCCAGGAATGTTGTGAAATACTACATTCGAGATGTTAGGTAGCCTTAGGTTAGGTTATATAACGTTATAGACGTATATAATTTCCCCACCGAGAAGTACGGGCCGACACGACCGGGATTTTGTAAAACATTACCAGCGAGGGTCTAGATGGGTTACGATAGGTTATATTACGATATAGACGTATATAATGTGCCCACCGAGAAGTAGGGGCCGACCCGCCAGGAATGTTGGAAAATACTACATCCGAGATGTTAAGTTGCCTTAGGTTAGGATATATAACGTTATAGAGGTATATAATGTCCGCACCGAGACGTACGGGACGACACGACCGGGATTTTGTGAAATATTACCAGCGAGGGTCTAGATGGGTTAGGTTAGGTTATATTACGATATAGACGTATATAATGTGCCCACCGAAAAGTTGGGGCCGTCCCGCAAGAAATGTTGGATAATACTACATCCGAGATGTTAAGTTGCCTTAGGTTAGGATAGATAACGTTATAGACATATATAATGTCCGCACCGAGACGTACGGGACGACACGACCGGAATTCTGTAAAACATTACCAGCGAGGGGCTAGATGGGTTAGGTTAGGTTATATTACGTTATAGACGTATATAATGTTCCCACCGAGAAGTGGAGCCGACCCGGCAGGAATGCTGTGAAATACTACATCCGAGATGTTAGGTTCCCTTAGGTTAGTATATATAACGTTATAGACGTATATAATGTCCCCACCGAGAAGTACGGGCCGACATGACCGCGATTTTGTAAAACATTACCAGCGAGGGTCTAGATGGGTTAGGTTTGGTTATATTACGATATAGACGTATATAATGTGCCCAGCGAGAAGTTGGGGCCGACCCGCCAGGAATGTTGGAAAATACTACATCCCAGATGTTAAGTTGCCTTAGGTTACCATACATAAAGTTATAGACGTATATAATGTCCGCACCGAGACACACGGGACGACACGACCGAGATTCTGTAACACATTACCAGCGAGGGGCTAGATGGGTTAGGTTAGGTTATATTACGTTATAGACGTATATAATGTTCCCACCGAGAAGTGGGGCCGACCCGCCAGGAATTTTGTGAAATACTACATTCGAGATGTTAGGTAGCCTTAGGTTAGGTTATGTAACGTTATAGACGTATATAATGTCCGCACCGAGACCTACGGTACGACACGACCGGGATTTTGTAAAACATTACCAGCGAGGGGCTAGAGAGGTTAGGTTAGGTTATATTACGTTATAGACGTATATAATGTTGCCACCGAGAAGTGGGGCCGAACCGCCAGGAATGTTGTGAAATACTACATCTGAGATGTTAGGTTCCCTTAGGTTAGTATATATAACGTTATAGACGTATATAATGTCCCCACCGAGAAGTACGGGCCGACACGACCGGGATTTTGTGAAACATTACCAGCGAGGGTCTAGATGGGTTAGGTTAGGTTATATTACGATATAGACGTATATAATGTTCCCACCGAGAATTGGCGCCGACCAGCCAGGAATGTTGTGAAATACTACATCCGCGATGTTAGGTTCACTCAGGTTAGGATATATAACGTTATAGACGTATATAATGTCCGCACCGAGACATACGGGACGACACGACCGGGATTTTGTGAAATATTACCAGCGAGGGTCTAGATGGGTTAGATTAGGTTATATTACGACATAGACGTATATAATGTTCCCACCGAGAATCGGCGCCGACCAGCCACGAATGTTGTGAAATACTACATTCGAGATGTTAGGTAGCCTTAGGTTAGGTTATATAACGTTATAGACGTATATAATTTCCCCACCGAGAAGTACGGGCCGACACGACCGGGATTTTGTAAAACATTACCAGCGAGGGTCTAGATGGGTTACGATAGGTTATATTACGATATAGACGTATATAATGTGCCCACCGAGAAGTGGGTCCGACCCGCCAGGAATGTTGTGAAATACTACATTCGAGATGTTAGGTAGCCTTAGGTTAGGTTATGTAACGTTATAGACGTATATAATGTCCGCACCGAGACCTACGGTACGACACGACCGGGATTTTGTAAAACATTACCAGCGAGGGGCTAGATCGGTTAGGATAGGTTATATTACGTTATAGACGTATATAATGTTGCCACCGAGAAGTGGGGCCGAACCGCCAGGAATGTTGTGAAATACTACATCTGAGATGTCAGGTTCCCTTAGGTTAGTATATATAACGTTATAGACGTATATAATGTCCCCACCGAGAAGTACGGGCCGACACGAGCGGGATTCTGTAAAACATTACCAGCGAGGGTCTAGATGGGTTAGGTTAGGTTATACTACGATATAGATGTATATAATGTGCCCACATTGAAGCACGGGCCGACACGACCGGGATTTTGTAAAACATTCCCGGCTAGGGGCTAGATGGGTTAGGTTACGTTATATTACGTTATAGACGTATATAATGGTCCCACCGAAAAGTGGGGCGGACCCGCCAGGAATGTTGGAAAATACTACATCCGAGATGTTAAGTTGCCTTAGGTTAGGGTATATAACGTTATAGACGTATATAATGTCCGCACCGAGACATACGGGACGACACGACCGGGATTTTGTGAAATATTACCAGCGAGGGTCTAAATGGGTTAGGTTAGGTTATATTACGACATAGACGTATATAATGTTCCCACCGAGAATTCGCGCCGACCAGCCAGGAATGTTGTGAAATACTACATCCGCGGTGTTAGGTTCCCTTAGGTTAGGACACATAAAGTTATAGACGTATATAATGTCCGCACCGAGACATACGGGACGACACGACCGAGATTCTGTAAAACATTACCAGCGAGGGGCTAGATGGGTTAGGTTAGGTTATATTACGTTATAGACGTATATAATGTTCCCACCGAGAAGTGGGGCCGACCCGCCAGGAATGTTGTGAAATACTACATTCGAGATGTTAGGTAGCCTTAGGTTAGGTTATATAACGTTATAGACGTATATAATTTCCCCACCGAGAAGTACGGGCCGACACGACCGGGATTTTGTAAAACATTACCAGCGAGGGTCTAGATGGGTTACGATAGGTTATATTACGATATAGACGTATATAATGTGCCCACCGAGAAGTAGGGGCCGACCCGCCAGGAATGTTGGAAAATACTACATCCGAGATGTTAAGTTGCCTTAGGTTAGGATATATAACGTTATAGAGGAATATAATGTCCGCACCGAGACGTACGGGACGACACGACCGGGATTTTGTGAAATATTACCAGCGAGGGTCTAGATGGGTTAGGTTAGGTTATATTACGATATAGACGTATATAATGTGCCCACCGAAAAGTTGGGGCCGTCCCGCAAGAAATGTTGGATAATACTACATCCGAGATGTTAAGTTGCCTTAGGTTAGGATAGATAACGTTATAGACATATATAATGTCTGCACCGAGACGTACGGGACGACACGACCGGAATTCTGTAAAACATTACCAGCGAGGGGCTAGATGGGTTAGGTTAGGTTATATTACGTTATAGACGTATATAATGTTCCCACCGAGAAGTGGAGCCGACCCGGCAGGAATGCTGTGAAATACTACATCCGAGATGTTAGGTTCCCTTAGGTTAGTATATATAACGTTATAGACGTATATAATGTCCCCACCGAGAAGTACGGGCCGACATGACCGCGATTTTGTAAAACATTACCAGCGAGGGTCTAGATGGGTTAGGTTTGGTTATATTACGATATAGACGTATATAATGTGCCCACCGAGAAGTTGGGGCCGACCCGCCAGGAATGTTGGAAAATACTACATCCCAGACGTTAAGTTGCCTTAGGTTAGGATACATAAAGTTATAGACGTATATAATGTCCGCACCGAGACACACGGGACGACACGACCGAGATTCTGTAACACATTACCAGCGAGGGGCTAGATGGGTTAGGTTAGGTTATATTACGTTATAGACGTATATAATGTTCCCACCGAGAAGTGGGGCCGACCCGCCAGGAATTTTGTGAAATACTACATTCGAGATGTTAGGTAGCCTTAGGTTAGGTTATGTAACGTTATAGACGTATATAATGTCCGCACCGAGACCTACGGTACGACACGACCGGGATTTTGTAAAACATTACCAGCGAGGGGCTAGATAGGTTAGGTTAGGTTATATTACGTTATAGACGTATATAATGTTGCCACCGAGAAGTGGGGCCGAACCGCCAGGAATGTTGTGAAATACTACATCTGAGATGTTAGGTTCCCTTAGGTTAGTATATATAACGTTATAGACGTATATAATGTCCCCACCGAGAAGTACGGGCCGACACGACCGTGGTTTTGTAAAACATTACCATCGAGGGTCTAGATGGGTTAGGTTTGGTTATATCACGATATAGACGTATATAATGTGCCCACCGAGAAGTTGGGGCCGACCCGCCAGGAATGTTGTGAAATACTACATCCGAGATGTTAGGTTCCCTTAGGTTAGTATATATAACGTTATAGACGGATATGATGTCCCCACCGAGAAGTACGGGCCGTCACGACCGGGATTTTGTGAAACATTACCAGCGAGGGTCTAGATGGGTTAGGTTAGGTTATATTACGATATAGACGTATATAATGTTCCCACCGAGAATTGGCGCCGACCAGCCAGGAATGTTGTGAAATACTACATCCGCGATGTTAGGTTCACTCAGGTTAGGATATATAACGTTATAGACGTATATAATGTCCGCACCGAGACATACGGGACGACACGACCGGGATTTTGTGAAATATTACCAGCGAGGGTCTAGATGGGTTAGGTTAGGTTATATTACGACATAGACGTATATAATGTTCCCACCGAGAATCGGCGCCGACCAGCCACGAATGTTGTGAAATACTACATTCGAGATGTTAGGTAGCCTTAGGTTAGGTTATATAACGTTATAGACGTATATAATTTCCCCACCGAGAAGTACGGGCCGACACGACCGGGATTTTGTAAAACATTACCAGCGAGGGTCTAGATGGGTTACGATAGGTTATATTACGATATAGACGTATATAATGTGCCCACCGAGAAGTAGGGGCCGACCCGCCAGGAATGTTGGAAAATACTACATCCGAGATGTTAAGTTGCCTTAGGTTAGGATATATAACGTTATAGAGGTATATAATGTCCGCACCGAGACGTACGGGACGACACGACCGGGATTTTGTGAAATATTACCAGCGAGGGTCTAGATGGGTTAGGTTAGGTTATATTACGATATAGACGTATATAATGTGCCCACCGAAAAGTTGGGGCCGTCCCGCAAGAAATGTTGGATAATACTACATCCGAGATGTTAAGTTGCCTTAGGTTAGGATAGATAACGTTATAGACGTATATAATGTCCGCACCGAGACGTACGGGACGACACGACCGGGATTTTGTGAAACATTACCAGCGAGGGGCTAGATGGGTTAGGTTAGGTTATATTACGTTATAGACGTATATAATGTTCCCACCGAGAAGTGGAGCCGACCCGGCAGGAATGCTGTGAAATACTACATCCGAGATGTTAGGTTCCCTTAGGTTAGTATATATAACGTTATAGACGTATATAATGTCCCCACCGAGAAGTACGGGCCGACATGACCGCGATTTTGTAAAACATTACCAGCGAGGGTCTAGATGGGTTAGGTTTGGTTATATTACGATATAGACGTATATAATGTGCCCACCGAGAAGTTGGGGCCGACCCGCCAGGAATGTTGGAAAATACTACATCCCAGATGTTAAGTTGCCTTAGGTTAGGATACATAAAGTTATAGACGTATATAATGTCCGCACCGAGACACACGGGACGACACGACCGAGATTCTGTAACACATTACCAGCGAGGGGCTAGATGGGTTAGGTTAGGTTATATTACGTTATAGACGTATATAATGTTCC
This sequence comes from Xylocopa violacea, assembly GCA_963969225.1. NCBI lineage: Eukaryota > Metazoa > Arthropoda > Insecta > Hymenoptera > Apidae > Xylocopa > Xylocopa violacea. Next base: position 1,448,690 of record CAXAJV010000732.1, on the reverse strand, counting down.
CACCGAGAAGTGGGGCCGACCCGCCAGGAATGTTGTGAAATACTACATTCGAGATGTTAGGTAGCCTTAGGTTAGGTTATGTAACGTTATAGACGTATATAATGTCCGCACCGAGACCTACGGTACGACACGACCGGGATTTTGTAAAACATTACCAGCGAGGGGCTAGATCGGTTAGGTTAGGTTATATTACGTTATAGACGTATATAATGTTGCCACCGAGAAGTGGGGCCGAACCGCCAGGAATGTTGTGAAATACTACATCTGAGATGTTAGGTTCCCTTAGGTTAGTATATATAACGTTATAGACGTATATAATGTCCCCACCGAGAAGTACGGGCCGACACGACCGGGGTTTTGTAAAACATTACCATCGAGGATCTAGATGGGTTAGGTTTGGTTATATCACGATATAGACGTATATAATGTGCCCACCGAGAAGTTGGGGCCGACCCGCCAGGAGTGTTGTGAAATACTACATCCGAGATGTTAGGTTCCCTTAGGTTAGTATATATAACGTTATAGACGAATATGATGTCCCCACCGAGAAGTACGGGCCGACACGACCGGGATTTTGTGAAACATTACCAGCGAGGGTCTAGATGGGTTAGGTTAGGTTATATTACGATATAGACGTATATAATGTTCCCACCGAGAATTGGCGCCGACCAGCCAGGAATGTTGTGAAATACTACATCCGCGATGTTAGGTTCACTCAGGTTAGGATATATAACGTTATAGACGTATATAATGTCCGCACCGAGACATACGGGACGACACGACCGGGATTTTGTGAAATATTACCAGCGAGGGTCTAGATGGGTTAGGTTAGGTTATATTACGACATAGACGTATATAATGTTCCCACCGAGAATCGGCGCCGACCAGCCACGAATGTTGTGAAATACTACATCCGAGATGTTAAGTTGCCTTAGGTTAGGATATATAACGTTATAGACGTATATAATGTCCGCACCGAGACGTACGCGACGACACGACCGGGATTCTGTAAAACATTACCAGCGAGGGGCTAGATGGGTTAGGTTAGGTTATATTACGTTATAGACGTATATAATGTTCCCACCGAGAAGTGGGGCCGACCCGCCAGGAATGTTGTGAAAAACTACATTCGAGATGTTAGGTAGCCTTAGGTTAGGTTATATAACGTTATAGACGTATATAATTTCCCCACCGAGAAGTATGGGCCGACACGACCGGGATTTTGTAAAACATTACCAGCGAGGGTCTAGATGGGTTACGATAGGTTATATTACGATATAGACGTATATAATGTGCCCACCGAGAAGTAGGGGCCGACCCGCCAGGAATGTTGGAAAATACTACATCCGAGATGTTAAGTTGCCTTAGGTTAGGATATATAACGTTATAGAGGTATATAATGTCCGCACCGAGACGTACGGGACGACACGACCGGGATTTTGTGAAATATTACCAGCGAGGGTCTAGATGGGTTAGGTTAGGTTATATTACGATATAGACGTATATAATGTGCCCACCGAAAAGTTGGGGCCGTCCCGCAAGAAATGTTGGATAATACTACATCCGAGATGTTAAGTTGCCTTAGGTTAGGATAGATAACGTTATAGACGTATATAATGTCCGCACCGAGACGTACGGGACGACACGACCGGAATTCTGTAAAACATTACCAGCGAGGGGCTAGATGGGTTAGGTTAGGTTATATTACGTTATAGACGTATATAATGTTCCCACCGAGAAATGGAGCCGACCCGGCAGGAATGCTGTGAAATACTACATCCGAGATGTTAGGTTCCCTTAGGTTAGTATATATAACGTTATAGACGTATATAATGTCCCCACCGAGAAGTACGGGCCGACATGACCGCGATTTTGTAAAACATTACCAGCGAGGGTCTAGATGGGTTAGGTTTGGTTATATTACGATATAGACGTATATAATGTGCCCACCGAGAAGTTGGGGCCGACCCGCCAGGAATGTTGGAAAATACTACATCCCTGATGTTAAGTTGCCTTAGGTTAGGATACATAAAGTTATAGACGGATATGATGTCCCCACGGAGAAGTACGGGCCGACACGACCGGGATTTTGTGAAACATTACCAGCGAGGGTCTAGATGGGTTAGGTTAGGTTATATTACGATATAGACGTATATAATGTTCCCTCCGAGAATTGGCGCCGACCAGCCAGGAATGTTGTGAAATACTACATCCGCGATGTTAGGTTCACTCAGGTTAGGATATATAACGTTATAGACGTATATAATGTCCGCACCGAGACATACGGGACGACACGACCGGGATTTTGTGAAATATTACCAGCGAGGGTCTAGATGGGTTAGGTTAGGTTATATTACGACATAGACGTATATAATGTTCCCACCGAGAATCGGCGCCGACCAGCCAGGAATGTTGTGAAATACTACATCCGAGATGTTAAGTTGCCTTAGGTTAGGATATATAACGTTATAGACGTATATAATGTCCGCACCGAGACGTACGCGACGACACGACCGGGATTCTGTAAAACATTACCAGCGAGGGGCTAGATCGGTTAGGTTAGGTTATATTACGTTATAGACGTATATAATGTTCCCACCGAGAAGTGGGGCCGACCCGCCAGGAATGTTGTGAAATACTACATTCGAGATGTTAGGTAGCCTTAGGTTAGGTTATGTAACGTTATAGACGTATATAATGTCCGCACCGAGACCTACGGTACGACACGACCGGGATTTTGTAAAACATTACCAGCGAGGGGCTAGCTCGGTTAGGATAGGTTATATTACGTTATAGACGTATATAATGTTGCCACCGAGAAGTGGGGCCGAACCGCCAGGAATGTTGTGAAATACTACATCTGAGATGTCAGGTTCCCTTAGGTTAGTATATATAACGTTATAGACGTATATAATGTCCCCACCGAGAAGTACGGGCCGACACGAGCGGGATTCTGTAAAACATTACCAGCGAGGGTCTAGATGGGTTAGGTTAGGTTATATTACGATATAGATGTATATAATGTGCCCACCTTGAAGCACGGGCCGACACGACCGGGATTTTGTAAAACATTCCCGGCTAGGGGCTAGATGGGTTAGGTTACGTTATATTACGTTATAGACGTATATAATGGTCCCACCGAAAAGTGGGGCGGACCCGCCAGGAATGTTGGAAAATACTACATCCGAGATGTTAATTTGCCTTAGGTTAGGGTATATAACGTTATAGACGTATATAATGTCCGCACCGAGACATACGGGACGACACGACCGGGATTTTGTGAAATATTACCAGCGAGGGTCTAAATGGGTTAGGTTAGGTTATATTACGACATAGACGTATATAATGTTCCCACCGAGAATCGGCGCCGACCAGCCAGGAATGTTGTGAAATACTACATCCGAGATGTTAAGTTGCCTTAGTTTAGGATATATAACGTTATAGACGTATATAATGTCCGCACCGAGACGTACGCGACGACACGACCGGGATTCCGTAAAACATTACCAGCGAGGGGCTAGATCGGTTAGGTTAGGTTATATTACGTTATAGACGTATATAATGTTCCCACCGAGAAGTGGGGCCGAACCGCCAGGAATGTTGTGAAATACTACATCTGAGATGTTAGGTTCCCTTAGGTTAGTATATATAACGTTATAGACGTATATAATGTCCCCACCGAGAAGTACGGGCCGACACGACCGGGGTTTTGTAAAACATTACCATCGAGGATCTAGATGGGTTAGGTTTGGTTATATCACGATATAGACGTATATAATGTGCCCACCGAGAAGTTGGGGCCGACCCGCCAGGAGTGTTGTGAAATACTACATCCGAGATGTTAGGTTCCCTTAGGTTAGTATATATAACGTTATAGACGTATATAATGTCCCCACCGAGAAGTACGGGCCGACACGAGCGGGATTCTGTAAAACATTACCAGCGAGGGGCTAGATGGGTTAGGTTAGGTTATATTACGTTATAGACGTATATAGTGTTCCCACCGAGAAGTGGGGCCGACCCGCCAGGAATGTTGCGAAATACTACATTCGAGATGTTAGGTAGCCTTAGGTTAGGTTATATAACGTTATAGACGTATATAATTTCCCCACCGAGAAGTACGGGCCGACACGACCGGGATTTTGTAAAACATTACCAGCGAGGGTCTAGATGGGTTACGATAGGTTATATTACGATATAGACGTATATAATGTGCCCACCGAGAAGTAGGGGCCGACCCGCCAGGAATGTTGGAAAATACTACATCCAAGATGTTAGGTTCCCTTAGGTTAGGGTATATAACGTAATCGACGTATATAATGTCCCCACCGAGAAGTACGGGCCGACACGCCCGGGATTTTGTAAAACATTACCGGCGAGGGTCTAGATGGGTTAGGTTAGGTTATATTGCGTTATAGACGTAAATAATGTTCCCACCGAGAAGTGGAGCCGACCCGCCAGGAATGTTGTGAAATACTACATTCGAGATGTTAGGTAGCCTTAGGTTAGGTTATATAACGTTATAGACGTATATAATGTCCGCACCGAGACGTACGGTACGACAGGACCGGGATTTTGTAAAACATTACCAGCGAGGGTCTAGATGGGTTAGGTTAGGTTATATTACGATATAGACGTATATAATGTGCCCACCGAGAAGTTGGGGCCGACCCGCCAGGAATGTTGGAAAATACTACATCCGAGATGTTAAGTTGCCTTAAGTTAGGATATATAACGTTATAGAGGTATATAATGTCCCCACCGAGAAGTACGGGCCGACACGACCGGGATTTTGTAAAACATTACCAGCGAGGGTCTACATGGGTTAGGTTAGGTTATATTACGATATAGACGTATATAATGTTCCCACCGAGAATTGGCGCCGACCAGCCAGGAATGTTGTGAAATACTACATCCGCGATTTAGGTTCCCTTAGATTAGGATATATAAAGTTATAGACGTATATAATGTCCCCAACGAGAAGTACGGGCCGACACGACCGGGATTTTGTAAAACATTACCAGCGAGGGTCTAGATGGGTTAGGTTAGGTTATATTACGATATAGCCGTATATAATGTGCCCACCGGGATGTTGGGGCCGACCCGCCAGGAATGTTGGAAAATAGTACATCCGAGATTCTAAGTTGCCTTAGGTTAGGGTATATAACGTTATAGACGTATATAATGTCCGCACCGAGACATACGGGACGACACGACCGAGATTCTGTAAAACATTACCAGCGAGGGTCTAGATGGGTTAGGTTAGGTTATATTACGTTATAGACGTATATAATGTTCCCACCGAGAAGTGGGGCGGACCCGCCAGGAATGTTGTGAAATACTACATCCGCGATGTTAGGTTCCCTTAGATTAGGATATATAACGTTATAGACGTATATAATGTCCCCACGGAAAAGTACGGGCTGACACGACCGGGATTTTGTAAAACATTCCCAGCTAGGGGCTAGATGGGTTAGGTTAGGTTATGTTACGTTATAGACGTATATAATGTTCCCACCGAGAAGATGGGGCCGACCCGCCAGGAATGTTGGAAAATACTACATCCGAGATGTTAAGTCGCCTTAGGTTAGGATATATAACGTTATAGACGTATATAATGTCCCCACCGAGAAGTACGGGCCGACACGACCGGGATTTTGTAAAACATTACCAGCGAGGGTCTAGATGGGTTATGTTAGGTTATATTACGATATAGATGTATATAATGTGCCCTGCGAGAAGCACGGGCCGACACGACCGGGATTTTGTAAAACATTACCAGCGAGGGGCTAGATCGGTTAGGTTAGGTTATATTACGTTATAGACGTATATAATGTTCCCACCGAGAAGTGGGGCCGACCCGCCAGGAATGTTGTGAAATACTACATTCGAGATGTTAGGTAGCCTTAGGTTAGGTTATGTAATGTTATAGACGTATATAATGTCCGCACCGAGACCTACGGTACGACACGACCGGGATTTTGTAAACCATTAGAGGCGAGGGGCTAGATCGGTTAGGTTAGGTTATATTACGTTATAGACGTATATAGTGTTGCCACCGAGAAGTGGGGCCGAACCGCCAGGAATGTTGTGAAATACTACATCTGAGATGTTAGGTTCCCTTAGGTTAGTATATATAACGTTATAGACGTATATAATGTCCCCACCGAGAAGTACGGGCCGACACGAGCGGGATTCTGTAAAACATTACCAGCGAGGGTCTAGATGGGTTAGGTTTGGTTATATTACGATATAGATGTATATAATGTGCCCACCTTGAAGCACGGGCCGACACGACCGGGATTTTGTAAAACATTCCCGGCTAGGGGCTAGATGGGGTTAGGTTAGGTTATATTACGTTATAGACGTATATAATGGTCCCACCGAAAAGTGGGGCGGACCCGCCAGGAATGTTGGAAAATACTACATCCGAGATGTTAAGTTGCCTTAGGTTAGGGTATATAACGTTATAGACGTATATAATGTCCGCACCGAGACATACGGGACGACACGACCGGGATTTTGTGAAATATTACCAGCGAGGGTCTAAATGGGTTAGGTTAGGTTATATTACGACATAGACGTATATAATGTTCCCACCGAGAATTCGCGCCGACCAGCCAGGAATGTTGTGAAATACTACATCCGCGATGTTAGGTTCCCTTAGGTTAGGACACATAAAGTTATAGACGTATATAATGTCCGCACCGAGACATACGGGACGACACGACCGAGATTCTGTAAAACATTACCAGCGAGGGGCTAGATGGGTTAGGTTAGGTTATATTACGTTATAGACGTATATAATGTTCCCACCGAGAAGTGGCGCCGACCCGCCAGGAATGTTGTGAAATACTACATTCGAGATGTTAGGTAGCCTTAGGTTAGGTTATATAACGTTATAGACGTATATAATTTCCCCACCGAGAAGTACGGGCCGACACGACCGGGATTTTGTAAAACATTACCAGCGAGGGTCTAGACGGGTTACGATAGGTTATATTACGATATAGACGTATATAATGTGCCCACCGAGAAGTAGGGGCCGACCCGCCAGGAATGTTGGAAAATACTACATCCAAGATGTTAGGTTCCCTTAGGTTAGGGTATATAACGTAATCGACGTATATAATGTCCCCACCGAGAAGTACGGGCCGACACGCCCGGGATTTTGTAAAACATTACCAGCGAGGGTCTAGATGGGTTAGGTTAGGTTATATTGCTTATAGACGTAAATAATGTTCCCACCGAGAAGTGGAGCCGACCCGCCACGAATGTTGTGAAATACTACATCCGAGATGTTAAGTTGCCTTAGGTTAGGATATATAACGTTATAGACGTATATAATGTTCGCACCGAGGCGTACGCGACGACACGACCGGGATTCTGTAAAACATTACCAGCGAGGGGCTAGATCGGTTAGGTTAGGTTATATTACGATATAGACGTATATAATGTGCCCACCGAGAAGTTGGGGCCGACCCGCCAGGAATGTTGGAAAATACTACATCCGAGATGTTAAGTTGCCTTAAGTTAGGATATATAACGTTATAGAGGTATATAATGTCCCCACCGAGAAGTACGGGCCGACACGACCGGGATTTTGTAAAACATTACCAGCGAGGGTCTACATGGGTTAGGTTAGGTTATATTACGATATAGACGTATATACTGTTCCCACCGAGAATTGGCGCCGACCAGCCAGGAATGTTGTGAAATACTACATCCGCGATGTTAGGTTCACTCAGGTTAGGATATATAACGTTATAGACGTATATAATGTCCGCACCGAGACATACGGGACGACACGACCGGGATTTTGTGAAATATTACCAGCGAGGGTCTAGATGGGTTAGGTTAGGTTATATTACGACATAGACGTATATAATGCTCCCACCGAGAATCGGCGCCGACCAGCCAGGAATGTTGTGAAATACTACATCCGAGATGTTAAGTTGCCTTAGGTTAGGATATATAACGTTATAGACGTATATAATGTCCGCACCGAGACGTACGCGACGACACGACCGGGATTCTGTAAAACATTACCAGCGAGGGGCTAGATCGGTTAGGTTAGGTTATATTACATTATAGACGTATATAATGTTCCCACCGAGAAGTGGGGCCGACCCGCCAGGAATGTTGTGAAATACTACATTCGAGATGTTAGGTAGCCTTAGGTTAGGTTATGTAACGTTATAGACGTATATAATGTCCGCACCGAGACCTACGGTACGACACGACCGGGATTTTGTAAAACATTACCAGCGAGGGGCTAGATGGGTTAGGTTAGGTTATATTACGTTATAGACGTATATAGTGTTCCCACCGAGAAGTGGGGCCGACCCGCCAGGAATGTTGCGAAATACTACATTCGAGATGTTAGGTAGCCTTAGGTTAGGTTATATAACGTTATAGACGTATATAATTTCCCCACCGAGAAGTACGGGCCGACACGACCGGGATTTTGTAAAACATTACCAGCGAGGGTCTAGATGGCTTACGATAGGTTATATTACGATATAGACGTATATAATGTGCCCACCGAGAAGTAGGGGCCGACCCGCCAGGAATGTTGGAAAATACTACATCCAAGATGTTAGGTTCCCTTAGGTTAGGGTATATAACGTAATCGACGTATATAATGTCCCCACCGAGAAGTACGGGCCGACACGCCCGGGATTTTGTAAAACATTACCAGCGAGGGTCTAGATGGGTTAGGTTAGGTTATATTGCGTTATAGACGTAAATAATGTTCCCACCGAGAAGTGGAGCCGACCCGCCAGGAATGTTGTGAAATACTACATCCGAGATGTTAAGTTGCCTTAGGTTAGGATATATAACGTTATAGACGTATATAATGTCCGCACCGAGGCGTACGCGACGACACGACCGGGATTCTGTAAAACATTACCAGCGAGGGGCTAGATCGCTTAGGTTAGGTTATATTACGTTATAGACGTATATAATGTTCCCACCGAGAAGTGGGGCCGACCCGCCAGGAATGTTGTGAAATACTACATTCGAGATGTTAGGTAGCCTTAGGTTAGGTTATATAACGTTATAGACGTATATAATGTCCGCACCGAGACGTACGGTACGACAGGACCGGGATTTTGTAAAACATTACCAGCGAGGGTCTAGATGGGTTAGGTTAGGTTATATTACGATATAGACGTATATAATGTGCCCACCGAGAAGTTGGGGCCGACCCGCCAGGAATGTTGGAAAATACTACATCCGAGATGTTAAGTTGCCTTAAGTTAGGATATATAACGTTATAGAGGTATATAATGTCCCCACCGAGAAGTACGGGCCGACACGACCGGGATTTTGTAAAACATTACCAGCGAGGGTCTACATGGGTTAGGTTAGGTTATATTACGATATAGACGTATATAATGTTCCCACCGAGAATTGGCGCCGACCAGCCAGGAATGTTGTGAAATACTACATCCGCGATTTAGGTTCCCTTAGATTAGGATATATAAAGTTATAGACGTATATAATGTCCCCAACGAGAAGTACGGGCCGACACGACCGGGATTTTGTAAAACATTACCAGCGAGGGTCTAGATGGGTTAGGTTAGGTTATATTACGATATAGCCGTATATAATGTGCCCACCGGGAAGTTGGGGCCGACCCGCCAGGAATGTTGGAAAATACTACATCCGAGATTCTAAGTTGCCTTAGGTTAGGGTATATAACGTTATAGACGTATATAATGTCCGCACCGAGACATACGGGACGACACGACCGAGATTCTGTAAAACATTACCAGCGAGAGTCTAGATGGGTTAGGTTAGGTTATATTACGTTATAGACGTATATAATGTTCCCACCGAGTAGTGGGGCGGACTCGCCAGGAATGTTGTGAAATACTACATCCGCGATGTTAAGTTCCCTTAGATTAGGATATATAACGTTATAGACGTATATAATGTCCCCACGGAAAAGTACGGGCTGACACGACCGGGATTTTGTAAAACATTCCCAGCTAGGGGCTAGATGGGTTAGGTTAGGTTATGTTACGTTATAGACGTATATAATGTTCCCACCGAGAAGATGGGGCCGACCCGCCAGGAATGTTGGAAAATACTACATCCGAGATGTTAAGTCGCCTTAGGTTAGGATATATAACGTTATAGACGTATATAATGTCCCCACCGAGAAGTACGGGCCGACACGACCGGGATTTTGTAAAACATTACCAGCGAGGGTCTAGATGGGTTATGTTAGGTTATATTACGATATAGATGTATATAATGTGCCCTGCGAGAAGCACGGGCCAACACGACCGGGATTTTGTAAAACATTACCAGCGAGGGGCTAGATCGGTTAGGTTAGGTTATATTACGTTATAGACGTATATAGTGTTGCCACCGAGAAGTGGGGCCGAACCGCCAGGAATGTTGTGAAATACTACATCTGAGATGTTAGGTTCCCTTAGGTTAGTATATATAACGTTATAGACGTATATAATGTCCCCACCGAGAAGTACGGGCCGACACGAGCGGGATTCTGTAAAACATTACCAGCGAGGGTCTAGATGGGTTAGGTTTGGTTATATTACGATATAGATGTATATAATGTGCCCACCTTGAAGCACGGGCCGACACGACCGGGATTTTGTAAAACATTCCCGGCTAGGGGCTAGATGGGTTAGGTTAGGTTATATTACGTTATAGACGTATATAATGGTCCCACCGAAAAGTGGGGCGGACCCGCCAGGAATGTTGGAAAATACTACATCCGAGATGTTAAGTTGCCTTAGGTTAGGGTATATAACGTTATAGACGTATATAATGTCCGCACCGAGACATACGGGACGACACGACCGGGATTTTGTGAAATATTACCAGCGAGGGTCTAAATGGGTTAGGTTAGGTTATATTACGACATAGACGTATATAATGTTCCCACCGAGAATTCGCGCCGACCAGCCAGGAATGTTGTGAAATACTACATCCGCGATGTTAGGTTCCCTTAGGTTCGGACACATAAAGTTATAGACGTATATAATGTCCGCACCGAGACATACGGGACGACACGACCGAGATTCTGTAAAACATTACCAGCGAGGGGCTAGATGGGTTAGGTTAGGTTATATTACGTTATAGACGTATATAATGTTCCCACCGAGAAGTGGGGCCGACCCGCCAGGAATGTTGTGAAATACTACATTCGAGATGTTAGGTAGCCTTAGGTTAGGTTATATAACGTTATAGACGTATATAATGTCCGCACCGAGACGTATGGTACGACACGACCGGGATTTTGTAAAACATTACCAGCGAGGGTCTAGATGGGTTAGGTTAGGTTATATTACGATATAGACGTATATAATGTGCCCACCGAGAAGTAGGGGCCGACCCGCCAGGAATGTTGGATAATACTACATCCGAGATGTTATGTTCCCTTAGGTTAGTATATATAACGTTATAGGCGTATATAATGTCCCCACCGAGAAGTACGGGCCGACACGACCGGAATTCTGTAAAACATTACCAGCGAGGGGCTAGATGGGTTAGGTTAGGTTATATTACGTTATAGACGTATATAATGTTCCCACCGAGAAGTGGGGCCGACCCGCCAGGAATGTTGTGAAATACTACATTCGAGATGTTAGGTAGCCTTAGGTTAGGTTATATAACGTTATAGACGTATATAATGTCCGCACCGAGACGTATGGTACGACACGACCGGGATTTTGTAAAACATTACCAGCGAGGGTCTAGATGGGTTAGGTTAGGTTATATTACGATATAGACGTATATAATGTGCCCACCGAGAAGTAGGGGCCGACCCGCCAGGAATGTTGGATAATACTACATCCGAGATGTTATGTTCCCTTAGGTTAGTATATATAACGTTATAGGCGTATATAATGTCCCCACCGAGAAGTACGGGCCGACACGACCGGAATTCTGTAAAACATTACCAGCGAGGGGCTAGATGGGTTAGGTTAGGTTATATTACGTTATAGACGTATATAATGTTCCCACCGAGAAGTGGAGCCGACCCGCCAGGAATGTTGTGAAATACTACATCCGAGATGTTAAGTTGCCTTAGGTTAGGATATATAACGTTATAGACGTATATAATGTCCGCACCGAGACGTACGCGACGACACGACCGGGATTCTGTAAAACATTACCAGCGAGGGGCTAGATCGGTTAGGTTAGGTTATATTACGATATAGACGTATATAATGTGCCCACCGAGAAGTTGGGGCCGACCCGCCAGGAATGTTGGAAAATACTACAACCTAGATGTTAAGTTGCCTTAGGTTAGGACACATAAAGTTATAGACGAATATAATGTCCGCACCGAGACGTACGGTACGACACGACCGGGATTCTGTAAAACATTCCCAGCTAGGGGCTAGATGGGTTAGGTTAGGTTATATTACGTTATAGACGTATATAATGGTCCCACCGAAAAGTGGGGCGGATCCGCCAGGAATGTTGGAAAATACTTCATCCGAGATGTTAAGTTGCCTTAGGTTAGGGTATATAACGATATAGACGTATATAATGTCCGCACCGAGACATACGGGACGACACGACCGGGATTTTGTGAAATATTACCAGCGAGGGTCTAGATGGGTTTGGTTAGGTTATATTACGACATAGACGTATATAGTGTTCCCACCGACAATTCGCGCCGACCAGCCAGGAATGTTGTGAAATACTACATCCGCGATGTTAGGTTCCCTTAGGTTAGTATATATAACGTTATAGACGTATATAATGTCCGCACCGAGACATACGGGACGACACGACCGAGATTCTGTAAAACATTACCAGCGAGGGTCTAGATGGGTTAGGTTAGGTTATATTACGTTATAGACGTATATAATGTTCCCACCGAGTAGTGGGGCGGACTCGCCAGGAATGTTGTGAAATACTACATCCGCGATGTTAAGTTCCCTTAGATTAGGATATATAACGTTATAGACGTATATAATGTCCCCACGGAAAAGTACGGGCTGACACGACCGGGATTTTGTAAAACATTCCCAGCTAGGGGCTAGATGGGTTAGGTTAGGTTATGTTACGTTATAGACGTATATAATGTTCCCACCGAGAAGATGGGGCCGACCCGCCAGGAATGTTGGAAAATACTACATCCGAGATGTTAAGTCGCCTTAGGTTAGGATATATAACGTTATAGACGTATATAATGTCCCCACCGAGAAGTACGGGCCGACACGACCGGGATTTTGTAAAACATTACCAGCGAGGGTCTAGATGGGTTATGTTAGGTTATATTACGATATAGATGTATATAATGTGCCCTGCGAGAAGCACGGGCCGACACGACCGGGATTTTGTAAAACATTACCAGCGAGGGGCTAGATCGGTTAGGTTAGGTTATATTACGTTATAGACGTATATAGTGTTGCCACCGAGAAGTGGGGCCGAACCGCCAGGAATGTTGTGAAATACTACATCTGAGATGTTAGGTTCCCTTAGGTTAGTATATATAACGTTATAGACGTATATAATGTCCCCACCGAGAAGTACGGGCCGACACGAGCGGGATTCTGTAAAACATTACCAGCGAGGGTCTAGATGGGTTAGGTTTGGTTATATTACGATATAGATGTATATAATGTGCCCACCTTGAAGCACGGGCCGACACGACCGGGATTTTGTAAAACATTCCCGGCTAGGGGCTAGATGGGTTAGGTTAGGTTATATTACGTTATAGACGTATATAATGGTCCCACCGAAAAGTGGGGCGGACCCGCCAGGAATGTTGGAAAATACTACATCCGAGATGTTAAGTTGCCTTAGGTTAGGGTATATAACGTTATAGACGTATATAATGTCCGCACCGAGACATACGGGACGACACGACCGGGATTTTGTGAAATATTACCAGCGAGGGTCTAAATGGGTTAGGTTAGGTTATATTACGACATAGACGTATATAATGTTCCCACCGAGAATTCGCGCCGACCAGCCAGGAATGTTGTGAAATACTACATCCGCGATGTTAGGTTCCCTTAGGTTAGGACACATAAAGTTATAGACGTATATAATGTCCGCACCGAGACATACGGGACGACACGACCGAGATTCTGTAAAACATTACCAGCGAGGGGCTAGATGGGTTAGGTTAGGTTATATTACGTTATAGACGTATATAATGTTCCCACCGAGAAGTGGGGCCGACCCGCCAGGAATGTTGTGAAATACTACATTCGAGATGTTAGGTAGCCTTAGGTTAGGTTATATAACGTTATAGACGTATATAATGTCCGCACCGAGACGTATGGTACGACACGACCGGGATTTTGTAAAACATTACCAGCGAGGGTCTAGATGGGTTAGGTTAGGTTATATTACGATATAGACGTATATAATGTGCCCACCGAGAAGTAGGGGCCGACCCGCCAGGAATGTTGGATAATACTACATCCGAGATGTTATGTTCCCTTAGGTTAGTATATATAACGTTATAGGCGTATATAATGTCCCCACCGAGAAGTACGGGCCGACACGACCGGAATTCTGTAAAACATTACCAGCGAGGGGCTAGGTGGGTTAGGTTAGGTTATATTACGTTATAGACGTATATAATGTTCCCACCGAGAAGTGGAGCCGACCCGCCAGGAATGTTGTGAAATACTACATCCGAGATGTTAAGTTGCCTTAGGTTAGGATATATAACGTTATAGACGTATATAATGTCCGCACCGAGACGTACGCGACGACACGACCGGGATTCTGTAAAACATTACCAGCGAGGGGCTAGATCGGTTAGGTTAGGTTATATAACGTTATAGACGTGTATAATGTTCCCACCGAGAAGTGGGGCCGAACCGCCAGGAATGTTGTGAAATACTACATCCGAGATGTTAGGTTCCCTTAGGTTAGTATATATAACGTTATAGACTGATATGATGTCCCCACCGAGAAGTACGGACCGACACGACCGGGATTTTGTGAAACATTACCAGCGAGGGTCTAGATGGGTTAGGTTAGGTTATATTACGATATAGACGTATATAATGTTCCCACCGAGAATTGGCGCCGACCAGCCAGGAATGATGTGAAATACTACATCCGCGATGTTAGGTTCCCTCAGGTTAGGATATATAACGTTATAGACGTATATAATATCCGCACCGAGACATACGGGACGACACGACCGGGATTTTGTGAAATATTACCAGCGAGGGTCTAGATGGGTTAGGTTAGGTTATATTACGACATAACGCGCTATCTCAGAGTCACCGAGAAGTAGGGGCCGACCCGCCAGGAATGTTGGAAAATACTACAACCTAGATGTTAAGTTGCCTTAGGTTAGGACACATAAAGTTATAGACGAATATAATGTCCGCACCGAGACGTACGGTACGACACGACCGGGATTCTGTAAAACATTCCCAGCTAGGGGCTAGATGGGTTAGGTTAGGTTATATTACGTTATAGACGTATATAATGGTCCCACCGAAAAGTGGGGCGGATCCGCCAGGAATGTTGGAAAATACTTCATCCGAGATGTTAAGTTGCCTTAGGTTAGGGTATATAACGATATAGACGTATATAATGTCCGCACCGAGACATACGGGACGACACGACCGGGATTTTGTGAAATATTACCAGCGAGGGTCTAGATGGGTTTGGTTAGGTTATATTACGACATAGACGTATATAGTGTTCCCACCGACAATTCGCGCCGACCAGCCAGGAATGTTGTGAAATACTACATCCGCGATGTTAGGTTCCCTTAGGTTAGTATATATAACGTTATAGACGTATATAATGTCCCCACCGAGAAGTACGGGCCGACACGTCCGGGGTTTTGTAAAACATTACCATCGAGGGTCTAGATGGGTTAGGTTAGGTTGTATTACGATATAGACGTATATAATGTTCCCACCGAGAATTGGTGCCGACCAGCCAGGAATGTTGTGAAATACTACATCCGCGATGTTAGGTTCACTCAGGTTAGGATATATAACGTTATAGACGTATATAATGTCCGCACCGAGACATACGGGACGACACGACCGGGATTTTGTGAAATATTACCAGCGAGGGTCTAGATGGGTTAGGTTAGGTTATATTACGACATAGACGTATATAATGTTCCCACCGAGAATCGGCGCCGACCAGCCAGGAATGTTGTGAAATACTACATCCGAGATGTTAAGTTGCCTTAGGTTAGGATATATAACGTTATAGACGTATATAATGTCCGCACCGAGACGTACGGGACGACACGACCGGGATTTTGTGAAATATTACCAGCGAGGGTCTAGATGGGTTAGGTTAGGTTATATTACGATATAGACGTATATAATGTGCCCACCGGGAAGTTGGGGCCGACCCGCCAGGAATGTTGGAAAATACTACATCCGAGATGTAAAGTTGCCTTAGGTTAGGATATATAACGTTATAGACGTATATAATGTCCGCGCCGAGACGTACGGGACGACACGACCGGGATTCTGTAAAACATTACCAGCGAGGGGCTAGATCGGTTAGGTTAGGTTATATTACGTTATAGACGTATATAATGTTCCCACCGAGAAGTGGGGCGGACGCGCCGGGAATGTTGTGAAATACTACCTTCGAGATGTTGGGTAGCCTTATGTTAGGTTATATAACGTTTTAGACGTATATAATGTCCCCACCGAGAAGTACGGGCCGACACGACCGGGATTTTGTAAAACATTACCAGCGAGGGTCTAGCTGGGTTAGGTTAGGTTATATTACGATATAGACGTATATAATGTTCCCACCGAGAAGTGGGGCGGACCCGCCAGGAATGTTGTGAAATACTACATCCGCGGTGTTAGGTTCCCTTAGATTAGGATATATAACGTTATAGACGTATATAATGTCCCCACGGAAAAGTACGGGCTGACACGACCGGGATTTTGTAAAACATTACCAGCGAGGGTCTAGATGAGTTAGGTTAGGTTATATTACGGTATAGATGTATATAATGTGCCCAGCGAGAAGCACGGGCCGACACGACCGGGATTTTGTAAAACATTACAAGCGAGGGTCTAGATGGGTTAGGTTAGGTTATATTACGATATAGACGTATATAATGTGCCCACCGAGAAGTAGGGGCCGACCCGCCAGGAATGTTGGAAAATACAACATCCGAGATGTTATGTTCCCTTAGGTTAGTATATATAACGTTATAGGCGTATATAATGTCCCCACCGAGAAGTACGGGCCGACAAGACCGGAATTCTGTAAAACATTACCAGCGAGGGGCTAGATGGGTTAGGTTAGGTTATATTACGTTATAGACGTATATAATGTTCCCACCGAGAAGAGGAGCCGACCCGCCAGGAATGTTGTGAAATACTACATCCGAGATGTTAAGTTGCCTTAGGTTAGGATATATAACGTTATAGACGTATATAATGTCCGCACCGAGACGTACGCGACGACACGACCGGGTTTCTGTAAAACATTACCAGCGAGGGGCTAGATCGGTTAGGTTAGCTTATATAACGTTATAGACGTGTATAATGTTCCCACCGAGAAGTGGGGCCGACCCGCCAGGAATGTTGTGAAATACTACATCCGAGATGTTAGGTTCCCTTAGGTTAGTATATATAACGTTATAGACTGATATGATGTCCCCACCGAGAAGTACGGGCCGACACGACCGGGATTTTGTGAAACATTACCAGCGAGGGTCTAGATGGGTTAGGTTAGGTTATATTACGATATAGACGTATATAATGTTCCCACCGAGAATTGGCGCCGACCAGCCAGGAATGTTGTGAAATACTACATCCGCGATGTTAGGTTCACTCAGGTTCGGATATATAACGTTATAGACGTATATAATGTCCGCACCGAGACATACGGGACGACACGACCGGGATTTTGTGAAACACTACCAGCGAGGGTCTAAATGGGTTAGGTTAGGTTATATTACGACGTAGACGTATATAATGTTCCCACCGAGAATTCGCGCCGACCAGCCAGGAATGTTGTGAAATACTACATCCGCGATGTTAGGTTCCCTTAGGTTAGGACACATAAAGTTATAGACGTATATAATGTCCGCACCGAGACATACGGGACGACACGACCGTGATTCTGTAAAACATTACCAGCGAGGGGCTAGATGGGTTAGGTTAGGTTATATTACGTTATAGACGTATATAATGTTCCCACCGAGAAGTGGAGCCGACCCGGCAGGAATGCTGTGAAATACTACATCCGAGATGTTAGGTTCCCTTAGGTTAGGATATATAACGTTATAGACGTATATAATGTCCGCACCGAGACGTACGCGACGACACGACCGGGATTCTGTAAAACATTACCAGCGAGGGGCTAGATCGGTTAGGTTAGGTTATATAACGTTATAGACGTGTATAATGTTCCCACCGAGAAGTGGGGCCGACCCGCCAGGAATGTTGTGAAATACTACATCCGAGATGTTAGGTTCCCTTAGGTTAGTATATATAACGTTATAGACTGATATGATGTCCCCACCGAGAAGTACGGGCCGACACGACCGGGATTCTGTAAAACATTCCCAGCTAGGGGCTAGATGGGTTAGGTTAGGTTATATTACGTTATAGACGTATATAATGTCCGCACCGAGACATACGGGACGACACGACCGGGATTTTGTGAAATATTACCAGCGAGGGTCTAGATGGGTTAGGTTAGGTTATATTACGTTATAGACGTATATAATGTTCCCACCGAGAAGTGGGGCGGACCCGCCAGGAATGTTGGAAAATACTACATCCGAGATGTTAAGTTGCCTTAGGTTAGGGTATGTAACGTTATAGACGTATATAATGTCCGCACCGAGACATACGGGACGACACGACCGTGATTCTGTAAAACATTACCAGCGAGGGGCTACATGGGTTAGGTTAGGTTATATTACGTTATAGACGTATATAATGTTCCCACCGAGAAGTGGGGCCGACCCGCGAGGAATGTTGTGAAATACTACATTCGAGATGTTAGGTAGCCTTAGGTTAGGTTATATAACGTTATAGACGTATATAATTTCCCCACCGAGAAGTACGGGCCGACACGACCGGGATTTTGTAAAACATTACCAGCGAGGGTCTAGATGGGTTACGATAGGTTATATTACGATATAGACGTATATAATGTGCCCACCGAGAAGTAGGGGCCGACCCGCCAGGAATGTTGGAAAATACTACATCCAAGATGTTATGTTCCCTTAGGTTAGGGTATATAACGTTATCGACGTATATAATGTCCCCACCGAGAAGTACGGGCCGACACACCCGGGATTTTGTAAAACATTACCAGCGAGGGTCTAGATCGGTTAGGTTAGGTTATATTACGTTATAGACATATATAATGTTCCCACCGAGAATTGGCGCCGACCAGCCAGGAATGTTGTGAAATACTACATCCGCGATGTTAGGTTCACTCAGGTTAGGATATATAACGTTATAGACGTATATAATGTCCGCACCGAGACATACGGGACGACACGACCGGGGTTTTGTGAAATATTACCAGCGAGGGTCTAAATGGGTTAGGTTAGGTTATATTACGACGTAGACGTATATAATGTTCCCACCGAGAATTCGCGCCGACCAGCCAGGAATGTTGTGAAATACTACATCCGCGATGTTAGGTTCCCTTAGGTTAGGACACATAAAGTTATAGACGTATATAATGTCCGCACCGAGACATACGGGACGACACGACCGTGATTCTGTAAAACATTACCAGCGAGGGGCTACATGGGTTAGGTTAGGTTATATTACGTTATAGACGTATATAATGTTCCCACCGAGAAGTGGGGCCGACCCGCGAGGAATGTTGTGAAATACTACATTCGAGATGTTAGGTAGCCTTAGGTTAGGTTATATAACGTTATAGACGTACATAATTTCCCCACCGAGAAGTACGCGCCGACACGACCGGGATTTTGTAAAACATTACCAGCGAGGGTCTAGATGTGTTACGATAGGTTATATTACGATATAGACGTATATAATGTGCCCACCGAGAAGTAGGGGCCGACCCGCCAGGAATGTTGGAAAATACTACATCCAAGATGTTATGTTCCCTTAGGTTATGGTATATAACGTTATCGACGTATATAATGTCCCCACAGAGAAGTACGGGCCGACACGCCCGGGATTTTGTAAAACATTACCAGCGAGGGTCTAGATGGGTTAGGTTAGGTTATATTACGACATAGACGTATATAATGTTCCCACCGAGAATTCGCGCCGACCAGCCAGGAATGTTGTGAAATACTACATCCGCGATGTTAGGTTCCCTTAGGTTAGGACACATAAAGTTATAGACGTATATAATGTCCGCACCGAGACATACGGGACGACACGACCGAGATTCTGTAAAACATTACCAGCGAGGGGCTAGATGGGTTAGGTTAGGTTATATTACGTTATAGACGTATATAATGTTCCCACCGAGAAGTGGGGCCGACCCGCCAGGAATGTTGTGAAATACTACATTCGAGATGTTAGGTAGCCTTAGGTTAGGTTATATAACGTTATAGACGTATATAATGTCCGCACCGAGACGTATGGTACGACACGACCGGGATTTTGTAAAACATTACCAGCGAGGGTCTAGATGGGTTAGGTTAGGTTATATTACGATATAGACGTATATAATGTGCCCACCGAGAAGTAGGGGCCGACCCGCCAGGAATGTTGGATAATACTACATCCGAGATGTTATGTTCCCTTAGGTTAGTATATATAACGTTATAGGCGTATATAATGTCCCCACCGAGAAGTACGGGCCGACACGACCGGAATTCTGTAAAACATTACCAGCGAGGGGCTAGATGGGTTAGGTTAGGTTATATTACGTTATAGACGTATATAATGTTCCCACCGAGAAGTGGAGCCGACCCGCCAGGAATGTTGTGAAATACTACATCCGAGATGTTAAGTTGCCTTAGGTTAGGATATATAACGTTATAGACGTATATAATGTCCGCACCGAGACGTACGCGACGACACGACCGGGATTCTGTAAAACATTACCAGCGAGGGGCTAGATCGGTTAGGTTAGGTTATATAACGTTATAGACGTGTATAATGTTCCCACCGAGAAGTGGGGCCGAACCGCCAGGAATGTTGTGAAATACTACATCCGAGATGTTAGGTTCCCTTAGGTTAGTATATATAACGTTATAGACTGATATGATGTCCCCACCGAGAAGTACGGACCGACACGACCGGGATTTTGTGAAACATTACCAGCGAGGGTCTAGATGGGTTAGGTTAGGTTATATTACGATATAGACGTATATAATGTTCCCACCGAGAATTGGCGCCGACCAGCCAGGAATGATGTGAAATACTACATCCGCGATGTTAGGTTCCCTCAGGTTAGGATATATAACGTTATAGACGTATATAATATCCGCACCGAGACATACGGGACGACACGACCGGGATTTTGTGAAATATTACCAGCGAGGGTCTAGATGGGTTAGGTTAGGTTATATTACGACATAGACGTATATAATGTTCCCACCGAGAAGTAGGGGCCGACCCGCCAGGAATGTTGGAAAATACTACAACCTAGATGTTAAGTTGCCTTAGGTTAGGACACATAAAGTTATAGACGAATATAATGTCCGCACCGAGACGTACGGTACGACACGACCGGGATTCTGTAAAACATTCCCAGCTAGGGGCTAGATGGGTTAGGTTAGGTTATATTACGTTATAGACGTATATAATGGTCCCACCGAAAAGTGGGGCGGATCCGCCAGGAATGTTGGAAAATACTTCATCCGAGATGTTAAGTTGCCTTAGGTTAGGGTATATAACGATATAGACGTATATAATGTCCGCACCGAGACATACGGGACGACACGACCGGGATTTTGTGAAATATTACCAGCGAGGGTCTAGATGGGTTTGGTTAGGTTATATTACGACATAGACGTATATAGTGTTCCCACCGACAATTCGCGCCGACCAGCCAGGAATGTTGTGAAATACTACATCCGCGATGTTAGGTTCCCTTAGGTTAGTATATATAACGTTATAGACGTATATAATGTCCCCACCGAGAAGTACGGGCCGACACGTCCGGGGTTTTGTAAAACATTACCATCGAGGGTCTAGATGGGTTAGGTTAGGTTGTATTACGATATAGACGTATATAATGTTCCCACCGAGAATTGGTGCCGACCAGCCAGGAATGTTGTGAAATACTACATCCGCGATGTTAGGTTCACTCAGGTTAGGATATATAACGTTATAGACGTATATAATGTCCGCACCGAGACATACGGGACGACACGACCGGGATTTTGTGAAATATTACCAGCGAGGGTCTAGATGGGTTAGGTTAGGTTATATTACGACATAGACGTATATAATGTTCCCACCGAGAATCGGCGCCGACCAGCCAGGAATGTTGTGAAATACTACATCCGAGATGTTAAGTTGCCTTAGGTTAGGATATATAACGTTATAGACGTATATAATGTCCGCACCGAGACGTACGGGACGACACGACCGGGATTTTGTGAAATATTACCAGCGAGGGTCTAGATGGGTTAGGTTAGGTTATATTACGATATAGACGTATATAATGTGCCCACCGGGAAGTTGGGGCCGACCCGCCAGGAATGTTGGAAAATACTACATCCGAGATGTAAAGTTGCCTTAGGTTAGGATATATAACGTTATAGACGTATATAATGTCCGCGCCGAGACGTACGGGACGACACGACCGGGATTCTGTAAAACATTACCAGCGAGGGGCTAGATCGGTTAGGTTAGGTTATATTACGTTATAGACGTATATAATGTTCCCACCGAGAAGTGGGGCGGACGCGCCGGGAATGTTGTGAAATACTACCTTCGAGATGTTGGGTAGCCTTATGTTAGGTTATATAACGTTTTAGACGTATATAATGTCCCCACCGAGAAGTACGGGCCGACACGACCGGGATTTTGTAAAACATTACCAGCGAGGGTCTAGCTGGGTTAGGTTAGGTTATATTACGATATAGACGTATATAATGTTCCCACCGAGAAGTGGGGCGGACCCGCCAGGAATGTTGTGAAATACTACATCCGCGGTGTTAGGTTCCCTTAGATTAGGATATATAACGTTATAGACGTATATAATGTCCCCACGGAAAAGTACGGGCTGACACGACCGGGATTTTGTAAAACATTACCAGCGAGGGTCTAGATGAGTTAGGTTAGGTTATATTACGGTATAGATGTATATAATGTGCCCAGCGAGAAGCACGGGCCGACACGACCGGGATTTTGTAAAACATTACAAGCGAGGGTCTAGATGGGTTAGGTTAGGTTATATTACGATATAGACGTATATAATGTGCCCACCGAGAAGTAGGGGCCGACCCGCCAGGAATGTTGGAAAATACAACATCCGAGATGTTATGTTCCCTTAGGTTAGTATATATAACGTTATAGGCGTATATAATGTCCCCACCGAGAAGTACGGGCCGACAAGACCGGAATTCTGTAAAACATTACCAGCGAGGGGCTAGATGGGTTAGGTTAGGTTATATTACGTTATAGACGTATATAATGTTCCCACCGAGAAGAGGAGCCGACCCGCCAGGAATGTTGTGAAATACTACATCCGAGATGTTAAGTTGCCTTAGGTTAGGATATATAACGTTATAGACGTATATAATGTCCGCACCGAGACGTACGCGACGACACGACCGGGTTTCTGTAAAACATTACCAGCGAGGGGCTAGATCGGTTAGGTTAGCTTATATAACGTTATAGACGTGTATAATGTTCCCACCGAGAAGTGGGGCCGACCCGCCAGGAATGTTGTGAAATACTACATCCGAGATGTTAGGTTCCCTTAGGTTAGTATATATAACGTTATAGACTGATATGATGTCCCCACCGAGAAGTACGGGCCGACACGACCGGGATTTTGTGAAACATTACCAGCGAGGGTCTAGATGGGTTAGGTTAGGTTATATTACGATATAGACGTATATAATGTTCCCACCGAGAATTGGCGCCGACCAGCCAGGAATGTTGTGAAATACTACATCCGCGATGTTAGGTTCACTCAGGTTCGGATATATAACGTTATAGACGTATATAATGTCCGCACCGAGACATACGGGACGACACGACCGGGATTTTGTGAAACACTACCAGCGAGGGTCTAAATGGGTTAGGTTAGGTTATATTACGACGTAGACGTATATAATGTTCCCACCGAGAATTCGCGCCGACCAGCCAGGAATGTTGTGAAATACTACATCCGCGATGTTAGGTTCCCTTAGGTTAGGACACATAAAGTTATAGACGTATATAATGTCCGCACCGAGACATACGGGACGACACGACCGTGATTCTGTAAAACATTACCAGCGAGGGGCTAGATGGGTTAGGTTAGGTTATATTACGTTATAGACGTATATAATGTTCCCACCGAGAAGTGGAGCCGACCCGGCAGGAATGCTGTGAAATACTACATCCGAGATGTTAGGTTCCCTTAGGTTAGGATATATAACGTTATAGACGTATATAATGTCCGCACCGAGACGTACGCGACGACACGACCGGGATTCTGTAAAACATTACCAGCGAGGGGCTAGATCGGTTAGGTTAGGTTATATAACGTTATAGACGTGTATAATGTTCCCACCGAGAAGTGGGGCCGACCCGCCAGGAATGTTGTGAAATACTACATCCGAGATGTTAGGTTCCCTTAGGTTAGTATATATAACGTTATAGACTGATATGATGTCCCCACCGAGAAGTACGGGCCGACACGACCGGGATTCTGTAAAACATTCCCAGCTAGGGGCTAGATGGGTTAGGTTAGGTTATATTACGTTATAGACGTATATAATGTCCGCACCGAGACATACGGGACGACACGACCGGGATTTTGTGAAATATTACCAGCGAGGGTCTAGATGGGTTAGGTTAGGTTATATTACGTTATAGACGTATATAATGTTCCCACCGAGAAGTGGGGCGGACCCGCCAGGAATGTTGGAAAATACTACATCCGAGATGTTAAGTTGCCTTAGGTTAGGGTATGTAACGTTATAGACGTATATAATGTCCGCACCGAGACATACGGGACGACACGACCGTGATTCTGTAAAACATTACCAGCGAGGGGCTACATGGGTTAGGTTAGGTTATATTACGTTATAGACGTATATAATGTTCCCACCGAGAAGTGGGGCCGACCCGCGAGGAATGTTGTGAAATACTACATTCGAGATGTTAGGTAGCCTTAGGTTAGGTTATATAACGTTATAGACGTATATAATTTCCCCACCGAGAAGTACGGGCCGACACGACCGGGATTTTGTAAAACATTACCAGCGAGGGTCTAGATGGGTTACGATAGGTTATATTACGATATAGACGTATATAATGTGCCCACCGAGAAGTAGGGGCCGACCCGCCAGGAATGTTGGAAAATACTACATCCAAGATGTTATGTTCCCTTAGGTTAGGGTATATAACGTTATCGACGTATATAATGTCCCCACCGAGAAGTACGGGCCGACACACCCGGGATTTTGTAAAACATTACCAGCGAGGGTCTAGATCGGTTAGGTTAGGTTATATTACGTTATAGACATATATAATGTTCCCACCGAGAATTGGCGCCGACCAGCCAGGAATGTTGTGAAATACTACATCCGCGATGTTAGGTTCACTCAGGTTAGGATATATAACGTTATAGACGTATATAATGTCCGCACCGAGACATACGGGACGACACGACCGGGGTTTTGTGAAATATTACCAGCGAGGGTCTAAATGGGTTAGGTTAGGTTATATTACGACGTAGACGTATATAATGTTCCCACCGAGAATTCGCGCCGACCAGCCAGGAATGTTGTGAAATACTACATCCGCGATGTTAGGTTCCCTTAGGTTAGGACACATAAAGTTATAGACGTATATAATGTCCGCACCGAGACATACGGGACGACACGACCGTGATTCTGTAAAACATTACCAGCGAGGGGCTACATGGGTTAGGTTAGGTTATATTACGTTATAGACGTATATAATGTTCCCACCGAGAAGTGGGGCCGACCCGCGAGGAATGTTGTGAAATACTACATTCGAGATGTTAGGTAGCCTTAGGTTAGGTTATATAACGTTATAGACGTACATAATTTCCCCACCGAGAAGTACGCGCCGACACGACCGGGATTTTGTAAAACATTACCAGCGAGGGTCTAGATGTGTTACGATAGGTTATATTACGATATAGACGTATATAATGTGCCCACCGAGAAGTAGGGGCCGACCCGCCAGGAATGTTGGAAAATACTACATCCAAGATGTTATGTTCCCTTAGGTTATGGTATATAACGTTATCGACGTATATAATGTCCCCACAGAGAAGTACGGGCCGACACGCCCGGGATTTTGTAAAACATTACCAGCGAGGGTCTAGATGGGTTAGGTTAGGTTATATTACGTTATAGACGTAAATAATGTTCCCATCGAGAAGTGGAGCCGACCCGCCAGGAATGTTGTGAAATACTACATTCGAGATGTTAGGTAGCCTTAGGTTAGGTTATATAACGTTATAGACGTATATAATGTCCGCACCGAGACGTATGGTACGACACGACCGGGATTTTGTAAAACATTACCAGCGAGGGTCTAGATGGGTTAGGTTAGGTTATATTACGATATAGACGTATATAATGTGCCCACCGAGAAGTAGGGGCCGACCCGCCAGGAATGTTGGATAATACTACATCCGAGATGTTATGTTCCCTTAGGTTAGTATATATAACGTTATAGGCGTATATAATGTCCCCACCGAGAAGTACGGGCCGACACGACCGGAATTCTGTAAAACATTACCAGCGAGGGGCTAGATGGGTTAGGTTAGGTTATATTACGTTATAGACGTATATAATGTTCCCACCGAGAAGTGGAGCCGACCCGCCAGGAATGTTGTGAAATACTACATCCGAGATGTTAAGTTGCCTTAGGTTAGGATATATAACGTTATAGACGTATATAATGTCCGCACCGAGACGTACGCGACGACACGACCGGGATTCTGTAAAACATTACCAGCGAGGGGCTAGATCGGTTAGGTTAGGTTATATAACGTTATAGACGTGTATAATGTTCCCACCGAGAAGTGGGGCCGAACCGCCAGGAATGTTGTGAAATACTACATCCGAGATGTTAGATTCCCTTAGGTTAGTATATATAACGTTATAGACTGATATGATGTCCCCACCGAGAAGTACGGACCGACACGACCGGGATTTTGTGAAACATTACCAGCGAGGGTCTAGATGGGTTAGGTTAGGTTATATTACGATATAGACGTATATAATGTTCCCACCGAGAATTGGCGCCGACCAGCCAGGAATGATGTGAAATACTACATCCGCGATGTTAGGTTCCCTCAGGTTAGGATATATAACGTTATAGACGTATATAATATCCGCACCGAGACATACGGGACGACACGACCGGGATTTTGTGAAATATTACCAGCGAGGGTCTAGATGGGTTAGGTTAGGTTATATTACGACATAGACGTATATAATGTTCCCACCGAGAAGTAGGGGCCGACCCGCCAGGAATGTTGGAAAATACTACAACCTAGATGTTAAGTTGCCTTAGGTTAGGACACATAAAGTTATAGACGAATATAATGTCCGCACCGAGACGTACGGTACGACACGACCGGGATTCTGTAAAACATTCCCAGCTAGGGGCTAGATGGGTTAGGTTAGGTTATATTACGTTATAGACGTATATAATGGTCCCACCGAAAAGTGGGGCGGATCCGCCAGGAATGTTGGAAAATACTTCATCCGAGATGTTAAGTTGCCTTAGGTTAGGGTATATAACGATATAGACGTATATAATGTCCGCACCGAGACATACGGGACGACACGACCGGGATTTTGTGAAATATTACCAGCGAGGGTCTAGATGGGTTTGGTTAGGTTATATTACGACATAGACGTATATAGTGTTCCCACCGACAATTCGCGCCGACCAGCCAGGAATGTTGTGAAATACTACATCCGCGATGTTAGGTTCCCTTAGGTTAGTATATATAACGTTATAGACGTATATAATGTCCCCACCGAGAAGTACGGGCCGACACGTCCGGGGTTTTGTAAAACATTACCATCGAGGGTCTAGATGGGTTAGGTTAGGTTGTATTACGATATAGACGTATATAATGTTCCCACCGAGAATTGGTGCCGACCAGCCAGGAATGTTGTGAAATACTACATCCGCGATGTTAGGTTCACTCAGGTTAGGATATATAACGTTATAGACGTATATAATGTCCGCACCGAGACATACGGGACGACACGACCGGGATTTTGTGAAATATTACCAGCGAGGGTCTAGATGGGTTAGGTTAGGTTATATTACGACATAGACGTATATAATGTTCCCACCGAGAATCGGCGCCGACCAGCCAGGAATGTTGTGAAATACTACATCCGAGATGTTAAGTTGCCTTAGGTTAGGATATATAACGTTATAGACGTATATAATGTCCGCACCGAGACGTACGGGACGACACGACCGGGATTTTGTGAAATATTACCAGCGAGGGTCTAGATGGGTTAGGTTAGGTTATATTACGATATAGACGTATATAATGTGCCCACCGGGAAGTTGGGGCCGACCCGCCAGGAATGTTGGAAAATACTACATCCGAGATGTAAAGTTGCCTTAGGTTAGGATATATAACGTTATAGACGTATATAATGTCCGCGCCGAGACGTACGGGACGACACGACCGGGATTCTGTAAAACATTACCAGCGAGGGGCTAGATCGGTTAGGTTAGGTTATATTACGTTATAGACGTATATAATGTTCCCACCGAGAAGTGGGGCGGACGCGCCGGGAATGTTGTGAAATACTACCTTCGACATGTTGGGTAGCCTTATGTTAGGTTATATAACGTTTTAGACGTATATAATGTCCCCACCGAGAAGTACGGGCCGACACGACCGGGATTTTGTAAAACATTACCAGCGAGGGTCTAGCTGGGTTAGGTTAGGTTATATTACGATATAGACGTATATAATGTTCCCACCGAGAAGTGGGGCGGACCCGCCAGGAATGTTGTGAAATACTACATCCGCGGTGTTAGGTTCCCTTAGATTAGGATATATAACGTTATAGACGTATATAATGTCCCCACGGAAAAGTACGGGCTGACACGACCGGGATTTTGTAAAACATTACCAGCGAGGGTCTAGATGAGTTAGGTTAGGTTATATTACGGTATAGATGTATATAATGTGCCCAGCGAGAAGCACGGGCCGACACGACCGGGATTTTGTAAAACATTACAAGCGAGGGTCTAGATGGGTTAGGTTAGGTTATATTACGATATAGACGTATATAATGTGCCCACCGAGAAGTAGGGGCCGACCCGCCAGGAATGTTGGAAAATACAACATCCGAGATGTTATGTTCCCTTAGGTTAGTATATATAACGTTATAGGCGTATATAATGTCCCCACCGAGAAGTACGGGCCGACAAGACCGGAATTCTGTAAAACATTACCAGCGAGGGGCTAGATGGGTTAGGTTAGGTTATATTACGTTATAGACGTATATAATGTTCCCACCGAGAAGAGGAGCCGACCCGCCAGGAATGTTGTGAAATACTACATCCGAGATGTTAAGTTGCCTTAGGTTAGGATATATAACGTTATAGACGTATATAATGTCCGCACCGAGACGTACGCGACGACACGACCGGGTTTCTGTAAAACATTACCAGCGAGGGGCTAGATCGGTTAGGTTAGCTTATATAACGTTATAGACGTGTATAATGTTCCCACCGAGAAGTGGGGCCGACCCGCCAGGAATGTTGTGAAATACTACATCCGAGATGTTAGGTTCCCTTAGGTTAGTATATATAACGTTATAGACTGATATGATGTCCCCACCGAGAAGTACGGGCCGACACGACCGGGATTTTGTGAAACATTACCAGCGAGGGTCTAGATGGGTTAGGTTAGGTTATATTACGATATAGACGTATATAATGTTCCCACCGAGAATTGGCGCCGACCAGCCAGGAATGTTGTGAAATACTACATCCGCGATGTTAGGTTCACTCAGGTTCGGATATATAACGTTATAGACGTATATAATGTCCGCACCGAGACATACGGGACGACACGACCGGGATTTTGTGAAACACTACCAGCGAGGGTCTAAATGGGTTAGGTTAGGTTATATTACGACGTAGACGTATATAATGTTCCCACCGAGAATTCGCGCCGACCAGCCAGGAATGTTGTGAAATACTACATCCGCGATGTTAGGTTCCCTTAGGTTAGGACACATAAAGTTATAGACGTATATAATGTCCGCACCGAGACATACGGGACGACACGACCGTGATTCTGTAAAACATTACCAGCGAGGTGCTAGATGGGTTAGGTTAGGTTATATTACGTTATAGACGTATATAATGTTCCCACCGAGAAGTGGAGCCGACCCGGCAGGAATGCTGTGAAATACTACATCCGAGATGTTAGGTTCCCTTAGGTTAGGATATATAACGTTATAGACGTATATAATGTCCGCACCGAGACGTACGCGACGACACGACCGGGATTCTGTAAAACATTACCAGCGAGGGGCTAGATCGGTTAGGTTAGGTTATATAACGTTATAGACGTGTATAATGTTCCCACCGAGAAGTGGGGCCGACCCGCCAGGAATGTTGTGAAATACTACATCCGAGATGTTAGGTTCCCTTAGGTTAGTATATATAACGTTATAGACTGATATGATGTCCCCACCGAGAAGTACGGGCCGACACGACCGGGATTCTGTAAAACATTCCCAGCTAGGGGCTAGATGGGTTAGCTTAGGTTATATTACGTTATAGACGTATATAATGTCCGCACCGAGACATACGGGACGACACGACCGGGATTTTGTGAAATATTACCAGCGAGGGTCTAGATGGGTTAGGTTAGGTTATATTACGTTATAGACGTATATAATGTTCCCACCGAGAAGTGGGGCGGACCCGCCAGGAATGTTGGAAAATACTACATCCGAGATGTTAAGTTGCCTTAGGTTAGGGTATGTAACGTTATAGACGTATATAATGTCCGCACCGAGACATACGGGACGACACGACCGTGATTCTGTAAAACATTACCAGCGAGGGGCTACATGGGTTAGGTTAGGTTATATTACGTTATAGACGTATATAATGTTCCCACCGAGAAGTGGGGCCGACCCGCGAGGAATGTTGTGAAATACTACATTCGAGATGTTAGGTAGCCTTAGGTTAGGTTATATAACGTTATAGACGTATATAATTTCCCCACCGAGAAGTACGGGCCGACACGACCGGGATTTTGTAAAACATTACCAGCGAGGGTCTAGATGGGTTACGATAGGTTATATTACGATATAGACGTATATAATGTGCCCACCGAGAAGTAGGGGCCGACCCGCCAGGAATGTTGGAAAATACTACATCCAAGATGTTATGTTCCCTTAGGTTAGGGTATATAACGTTATCGACGTATATAATGTCCCCACCGAGAAGTACGGGCCGACACACCCGGGATTTTGTAAAACATTACCAGCGAGGGTCTAGATCGGTTAGGTTAGGTTATATTACGTTATAGACATATATAATGTTCCCACCGAGAATTGGCGCCGACCAGCCAGGAATGTTGTGAAATACTACATCCGCGATGTTAGGTTCACTCAGGTTAGAATATATAACGTTATAGACGTATATAATGTCCGCACCGAGACATACGGGACGACACGACCGGGGTTTTGTGAAATATTACCAGCGAGGGTCTAAATGGGTTAGGTTAGGTTATATTACGACGTAGACGTATATAATGTTCCCACCGAGAATTCGCGCCGACCAGCCAGGAATGTTGTGAAATACTACATCCGCGATGTTAGGTTCCCTTAGGTTAGGACACATAAAGTTATAGACGTATATAATGTCCGCACCGAGACATACGGGACGACACGACCGTGATTCTGTAAAACATTACCAGCGAGGGGCTACATGGGTTAGGTTAGGTTATATTACGTTATAGACGTATATAATGTTCCCACCGAGAAGTGGGGCCGACCCGCGAGGAATGTTGTGAAATACTACATTCGAGATGTTAGGTAGCCTTAGGTTAGGTTATATAACGTTATAGACGTACATAATTTCCACACCGAGAAGTACGCGCCGACACGACCGGGATTTTGTAAAACATTACCAGCGAGGGTCTAGATGTGTTACGATAGGTTATATTACGATATAGACGTATATAATGTGCCCACCGAGAAGTAGGGGCCGACCCGCCAGGAATGTTGGAAAATACTACATCCAAGATGTTATGTTCCCTTAGGTTATGGTATATAACGTTATCGACGTATATAATGTCCCCACAGAGAAGTACGGGCCGACACGCCCGGGATTTTGTAAAACATTACCAGCGAGGGTCTAGATGGGTTAGGTTAGGTTATATTACGATATAGACGTATATAATGTGCCCACCGAGAAGTTGGGGCCGACCCGCCAGGAATGTTGGAAAATACTACATCCGAGATGTTAAGTTGCCTTAGGTTAGGATATATAACGTTATAGAAGTATATAATGTCCGCACCGAGACGTACGGGACGACACGACCGGGATTTTGTGAAATATTACCAGCGAGGGTCTAGATGGGTTAGGTTAGGTTATATTACGATATAGACGTATATAATGTGCCCACCGAAAAGTTGGGGCCGTCCCGCTAGAAATGTTGGATAATACTACATCCGAGATGTTAAGTTGCCTTAGGTTAGGATAGATAACGTTATAGACGTATATAATGTCCGCAACGAGACGTACGGGACGACACGACCGGAATTCTGTAAAACATTACCAGCGAGGGGCTAGATGGGTTAGGTTAGGTTATATTACGTTATAGACGTATATAATGTTCCCACCGAGAAGTGGAGCCGACCCGCCAGGAATGTTGTGAAATACTACATCCGAGATGTTAGGTTCCCTTAGGTTAGTATATATAACGTTATAGACGGATATGATGTCCCCACCGAGAAGTACGGGCCCACACGACCGGGATTTTGTGAAACATTACCAGCGAGGGTCTAGATGGGTTAGGTTAGGTTATATTACGATATAGACGTATATAATGTTCCCACCGAGAATTGGCGCCGACCAGCCAGGAATGTTGTGAAATACTACATCCGCGATGTTAGGTTCACTCAGGTTAGGATATATAACGTTATAGACGTATATAATGTCCGCACCGAGACATACGGGACGACACGACCGGGATTTTGTGAAATATTACCAGCGAGGGTCTAAATGGGTTAGGTTAGGTTATATTACGACGTAGACGTATATAATGTTCCCACCGAGAATTCGCGCCGACCAGCCAGGAATGTTGTGAAATACTACATCCGCGATGTTAGGTTCCCTTAGGTTAGGACACATAAAGTTATAGACGTTTATAATGTCCGCACCGAGACATACGGGACGACACGACCGTGATTCTGTAAAACATTACCAGCGAGGGTCTACATGGGTTAGGTTAGGTTATATTACGTTATAGACGTATATAATGTTCCCACCGAGAAGTGGGGCCGACCCGCGAGGAATGTTGTGAAATACTACATTCGAGATGTTAGGTAGCCTTAGGTTAGGTTATATAACGTTATAGACGTATATAATTTCCCCACCGAGAAGTACGGGCCGACACGACCGGGATTTTGTAAAACATTACCAGCGAGGGTCTAGATGGGTTACGATAGGTTATATTACGATATAGACGTATATAATGTGCCCACCGAGAAGTAGGGGCCGACCCGCCAGGAATGTTGGAAAATACTACATCCAAGATGTTATGTTCCCTTAGGTTAGGGTATATAACGTTATCGACGTATATAATGTCCCCACCGAGAGGTACGGGCCGACACGCCCGGGATTTTGTAAAAAATTACCAGCGAGGGTCTAGATCGGTTAGGTTAGGTTATATTACGTTATAGACGTATATAATGTTCCCACCGAGAATTGGCGCCGACCAGCCAGGAATGTTGTGAAATACTACATCCGCGATGTTAGGTTCACTCAGGTTAGGATATATAACGTTATAGACGTATATAATGTCCGCACCGAGACATACGGGACGACACGACCGGGGTTTTGTGAAATATTACCAGCGAGGGTCTAAATGGGTTAGGTTAGGTTATATTACGACGTAGACGTATATAATGTTCCCACCGAGAATTCGCGCCGACCAGCCAGGAATGTTGTGAAATACTACATCCGCGATGTTAGGTTCCCTTAGGTTAGGACACATAAAGTTATAGACGTATATAATATCCGCACCGAGACATACGGGACGACACGACCGTGATTCTGTAAAACATTACCAGCGAGGGGCTACATGGGTTAGGTTAGGTTATATTACGTTATAGACGTATATAATGTTCCCACCGAGAAGTGGGGCCGACCCGCGAGGAATGTTGTGAAATACTACATTCGAGATGTTAGGTAGCCTTAGGTTAGGTTATATAACGTTATAGACGTATATAATTTCCCCACCGAGAAGTACGCGCCGACACGACCGGGATTTTGTAAAACATTACCAGCGAGGGTCTAGATGGGTTAGGTTAGGTTATATTACGTTATAGACGTGTATAATGTTCCCACCGAGAAGTGGGTCCGACCCGCCAGGAATGTTGTGAAATACTACATCCGAGATGTTAGGTTCCCTTAGGTTACTATATATAACGTTATAGACTGATATGATGTCCCCACCGAGAAGTACGGGCCAACACGACCGGGATTCTGTAAAACATTCCCAGCTAGGGGCTAGATGGGTTAGGTTAGGTTATATTACGTTATAGACGTATATAATGTCCGCACCGAGACATACGGGACGACACGACCGGGATTTTTTGAAATATTACCAGCGAGGGTCTAGATGGGTTAGGTTAGGTTATATTACGATATAGACGTATATAATGTTCCCACCGAGAATTGGCGCCGACCAGCCAGGAATGTTGTGAAATACTACATCCGCGATGTTAGGTTCACTCAGGTTAGGATATATAACGTTATAGACGTATATAATGTCCGCACCGAGACATACGGGACGACACGACCGGGATTTTGTGAAATATTACCAGCGAGGGTCTAAATGGGTTAGGTTAGGTTATATTACGACGTAGACGTATATAATGTTCCCACCGAGAATTCGCGCCGACCAGCCAGGAATGTTGTGAAATACTACATCCGCGATGTTAGGTTCCCTTAGGTTAGGACACATAAAGTTATAGACGTTTATAATGTCCGCACCGAGACATACGGGACGACACGACCGTGATTCTGTAAAACATTACCAGCGAGGGTCTACATGGGTTAGGTTAGGTTATATTACGTTATAGACGTATATAATGTTCCCACCGAGAAGTGGGGCCGACCCGCGAGGAATGTTGTGAAATACTACATTCGAGATGTTAGGTAGCCTTAGGTTAGGTTATATAACGTTATAGACGTATATAATTTCCCCACCGAGAAGTACGGGCCGACACGACCGGGATTTTGTAAAACATTACCAGCGAGGGTCTAGATGGGTTACGATAGGTTATATTACGATATAGACGTATATAATGTGCCCACCGAGAAGTAGGGGCCGACCCGCCAGGAATGTTGGAAAATACTACATCCAAGATGTTATGTTCCCTTAGGTTAGGGTATATAACGTTATCGACGTATATAATGTCCCCACCGAGAGGTACGGGCCGACACGCCCGGGATTTTGTAAAAAATTACCAGCGAGGGTCTAGATCGGTTAGGTTAGGTTATATTACGTTATAGACGTATATAATGTTCCCACCGAGAATTGGCGCCGACCAGCCAGGAATGTTGTGAAATACTACATCCGCGATGTTAGGTTCACTCAGGTTAGGATATATAACGTTATAGACGTATATAATGTCCGCACCGAGACATACGGGACGACACGACCGGGGTTTTGTGAAATATTACCAGCGAGGGTCTAAATGGGTTAGGTTAGGTTATATTACGACGTAGACGTATATAATGTTCCCACCGAGAATTCGCGCCGACCAGCCAGGAATGTTGTGAAATACTACATCCGCGATGTTAGGTTCCCTTAGGTTAGGACACATAAAGTTATAGACGTATATAATATCCGCACCGAGACATACGGGACGACACGACCGTGATTCTGTAAAACATTACCAGCGAGGGGCTACATGGGTTAGGTTAGGTTATATTACGTTATAGACGTATATAATGTTCCCACCGAGAAGTGGGGCCGACCCGCGAGGAATGTTGTGAAATACTACATTCGAGATGTTAGGTAGCCTTAGGTTAGGTTATATAACGTTATAGACGTATATAATTTCCCCACCGAGAAGTACGCGCCGACACGACCGGGATTTTGTAAAACATTACCAGCGAGGGTCTAGATGAGTTAGGTTAGGTTATATTACGGTATAGATGTATACAATGTGCCGAGCGAGAAGCACGGGCCGACACGACCGGGATTTTGTAAAACATTACAAGCGTGGGTCTAGATGGGTTAGGTTAGGTTATATTACGATATAGACGTATATAATGTGCCCACCGAGAAGTAGGGGCCGACCCGCCAGGAATGTTGGAAAATACAACATCCGAGATGTTATGTTCCCTTAGGTTAGTATATATAACGTTATAGGCGTATATAATGTCCCCACCGAGAAGTACGGGCCGACACGTCCGGAATTCTGTAAAACATTACCAGCGAGGGGCTAGATGGGTTAGGTTAGGTTATATTACGTTATAGACGTATATAATGTTCCCACCGAGAAGTGGAGCCGACCCGCCAGGAATGTTGTGAAATACTACATCCGAGATGTTAAGTTGCCTTAGGTTAGGATATATAACGTTATAGACGTATATAATGTCCGCACCGAGACGTACGCGACGACACGACCGGGATTCTGTAAAACATTACCAGCGAGGGTCTAGATCGGTTAGGTTAGGTTATATTACGTTATAGACGTATATAATGTTCCCACCGAGAATTGGCGCCGACCAGCCAGGAATGTTGTGAAATACTACATCCGCGATGTTAGGTTCACTCAGGTTAGGATATATAACGTTATAGACGTATATAATGTCCGCACCGAGGCATACGGGACGACACGACCGGGGTTTTGTGAAATATTACCAGCGAGGGTCTAAATGGGTTAGGTTAGGTTATATTACGACGTAGACGTATATAATGTTCCCACCGAGAATTCGCGCCGACCAGCCAGGAATGTTGTGAAATACTACATCCGCGATGTTAGGTTCCCTTAGGTTAGGACACATAAAGTTATAGACGTATATAATATCCGCACCGAGACATACGGGACGACAAGACCGTGATTCTGTAAAACATTACCAGCGAGGGGCTACATGGGTTAGGTTAGGTTATATTACGTTATAGACGTATATAATGTTCCCACCGAGAAGTGGGGCCGACCCGCGAGGAATGTTGTGAAATACTACATTCGAGATGTTAGGTAGCCTTAGGTTAGGTTATATAACGTTATAGACGTATATAATTTCCCCACCGAGAAGTACGCGCCGACACGACCGGGATTTTGTAAAACATTACCAGCGAGGGTCTAGATGGGTTACGATAGGTTATATTACGATATAGACGTATATAATGTGCCCACCGAGAAGTAGGGGCCGACCCGCCAGGAATGTTGGAAAATACTACATCCAAGATGTTATGTTCCCTTAGGTTAGGGTATATAACGTTATCGACGTATATAATGTCCCCACCGAGAAGTACGGGCCGACACGCCCGGGATTTAGTAAAACATTACCAGCGAGGGTCTAGATCGGTTAGGTTAGGTTATATTACGTTATAGACGTATATAATGTTCCCACCGAGAATTGGCGCCGACCAGCCAGGAATGTTGTGAAATACTACATCCGCGATGTTAGGTTCACTCAGGTTAGGATATATAACGTTATAGACGTATATAATGTCCGCACCGAGACATACGGGACGACACGACCGGGATTTTGTGAAATATCACCAGCGAGGGTCTAAATGGGTTAGGTTAGGTTATATTACGACGTAGACGTATATAATGTTCCCACCGAGAATTCGCGCCGACCAGCCGGGAATGTTGTGAAATACTACATCCGCGATGTTAGGTTCCCTTAGGTTAGGACACATAAAGCTATAGACGTATATAATGTCCGCACCGAGACATACGGGACGACACGACCGTGATTCTGTAAAACATTACCAGCGAGGGTCTACATGGGTTAGGTTAGGTTATATTACGTTATAGACGTATATAATGTTCCCACCGAGAAGTGGGGCCGACCCGCGAGGAATGTTGTGAAATACTACATTCGAGATGTTAGGTAGCCTTAGGTTAGGTTATATAACGTTATAGACGTATATAATTTCCCCACCGAGAAGTACGGGCCGACACGACCGGGATTTTGTAAAACATTACCAGCGAGGGTCTAGATGGGTTACGATAGGTTATATTACGATATAGACGTATATAATGTGCCCACCGAGAAGTAGGGGCCGACCCGCCAGGAATGTTGGAAAATACTACATCCAAGATGTTATGTTCCCTTAGGTTAGGGTATATAACGTTATCGACGTATATAATGTCCCCACCGAGAAGTACGGGCCGACACGCCCGGGATTTTGTAAAACATTACCAGCGAGGGTCTAGATCGGTTAGGTTAGGTTATATTACGTTATAGACGTATATAATGTTCCCACCGAGAATTGGCGCCGACCAGCCAGGAATGTTGTGAAATACTACATCCGCGATGTTAGGTTCACTCAGGTTAGGATATATAACGTTATAGACGTATATAATGTCCGCACCGAGACATACGGGACGACACGACCGGGGTTTTGTGAAATATTACCAGCGAGGGTCTAAATGGGTTAGGTTAGGTTATATTACGACGTAGACGTATATAATGTTCCCACCGAGAATTCGCGCCGACCAGCCAGGAATGTTGTGAAATACTACATCCGCGATGTTAGGTTCCCTTAGGTTAGGACACATAAAGTTATAGACGTATATAATGTCCGCACCGAGACATACGGGACGACACGACCGTGATTCTGTAAAACATTACCAGCGAGGGGCTAGATGGGTTAGGTTAGGTTATATTACGTTATAGACGTATATAATGTTCCCACCGAGAAGTGGGGCCGACCAGCGAGGAATGTTGTGAAATACTACATTCGAGATGTTAGGTAGCCTTAGGTTAGGTTATATAACGTTATAGACGTATCTAATTTCCCCACCGAGAAGTACGCGCCGACACGACCGGGATTTTGTAAAACATTACCAGCGAGGGTCTAGATGGGTTACGATAGGTTATATTACGATATAGACGTATATAATGTGCCCACCGAGAAGTAGGGGCCGACCCGCCAGGAATATTGGATAATACTACATCCAAGATGTTATGTTCCCTTAGGTTAGGGTATATAACGTTATCGACGTATATAATGTCCCCACCGAGAAGTACGGGCCGACACGCCCGGGATTTTGTAAAACATTACCAGCGAGGGTCTAGATGGGTTAGGTTAGGTTATATTACGTTATAGACGTAAATAATGTTCCCATCGAGAAGTGGAGCCGACCCGCCAGGAATGTTGTGAAATACTACATCCGAGATGTTAAGTTGCCTTAGGTTAGGATATATAACGTTATAGACGTATATAATGTCCGTACCGAGGCGTACGCGACGACACGACCGGGATTCTGTAAAACATTACCAGCGAGGGGCTAGATCGGTTAGGTTAGGTTATATTACGTTATAGACGTATATAATGTTCCCACCGAGAAGTGGGGCCGACCCGCCAGGAATGTTGTGAAATACTACATTCGAGATGTTAGGTAGCCTTAGGTTAGGTTATATAACGTTATAGACGTATATAATGTCCGCACCGAGACGTACGGTACGACACGACCGGGATTTTGTAAAACATTACCAGCGAGGGTCTAGATGGGTTAGGTTAGGTTATATTACGATATAGACGTATATAATGTGCCCACCGAGAAGTTGGGGCCGACCCGCCAGGAATGTTGGGAAATACTACATCCAAGATGTTAAGTTGCCTTGGGTTAGGATATATAACGTTATAGAGGTATATAATGTCCGCACCGAGACGTACGGGACGACACGACCGGGATTTTGTGAAATATTACCAGCGAGTGTCTAGATGGGTTAGGTTAGGTTATATTACGATATAGACGTATATAATGTGCCCACCGAACAGTTGGGGCCGTCCCGCAAGAAATGTTGGATAATACTACATCCGAGATGTTAAGTTGCCTTAGGTTAGGATAGATAACGTTATAGACGTATATAATGTCCGCACCGAGACGTACGGTACGACACGACCGGGATTTTGTAAAACATTACCAGCGAGGGTCTAGATGGGTTAGGTTAGGTTATATTACGATATAGACGTATATAATGTGCCCACCGAGAAGTTGGGGCCGACCCGCCAGGAATGTTGGAAAATACTACATCCGAGATGTTAATTTGCCTTAGGTTAGGATATATAACGTTATAGAGGTATATAATGTCCGCACCGAGACGTACGGGACGACACGACCGGGATTTTGTGAAATATTACCAGCGAGTGTCTAGATGGGTTAGGTTAGGTTATATTACGATATAGACGTATATAATGTGCCCACCGAACAGTTGGGGCCGTCCCGCAAGAAATGTTGGATAATACTACATCTGAGATGTTAAGTTGCCTTAGGTTAGGATATATAACGTTATAGACGTATATAATGTCCGCACCGAGACGTACGCGACGACACGACCGGGATTCTGTAAAACATTACCAGCGAGGGGCTAGATCGGTTAGGTTAGGTTATATAACGTTATAGACGTGTATAATGTTCCCACCGAGAAGTGGGGCCGACCCGCCAGGAATGTTGTGAAATACTACATCCGAGATGTTAGGTTCCCTTAGGTTAGTATATATAACGTTATAGACTGATATGATGTCCCCACCGAGAAGTACGGACCGACACGACCGGGATTTTGTGAAACATTACCAGCGAGGGTCTAGATGGGTTAGGTTAGGTTATATTACGATATAGACGTATATAATGTTCCCACCGAGAATTGGCGCCGACCAGCCAGGAATGTTGTGAAATACTACATCCGCGATGTTAGGTTCCCTCAGGTTAGGATATATAACGTTATAGACGTATATAATATCCGCACCGAGACATACGGGACGACACGACCGGGATTTTGTGAAATATTACCAGCGAGGGTCTAGATGGGTTAGGTTAGGTTATATTACGACATAGACGTATATAATGTTCCCACCGAGAATCGGCGCTGACCAGCCAGGAATGTTGTGAAATACTACATCCGCGATGTTAGGTTCCCTTAGGTTAGGACACATAAAGTTATAGACGTATATAATGTCCGCACCGAGACATACGGGACGACACGACCGTGATTCTGTAAAACATTACCAGCGAGGGGCTAGATCGGTTAGGTTAGGTTATATTACGTTATAGACGTATATAATGTTCCCACCGAGAAGTGGGGCCGACCCGCCAGGAATGTTGTGAAATACTACATTCGAGATGGTAGGTAGCCTTAGGTTAGGTTATATAACGTTATAGACGTATATAATGTCCGCACCGAGACGTACGGTACGACACGACCGGGATTTTGTAAAACATTACCAGCGAGGGTCTAGATGGGTTAGGTTAGGTTATATTACGATATAGACGTATATAATGGTCCCACCGAAAAGTGGGGCGGACCCGCCAGGAATGTTGGAAAATACTACATCCGAGATGTTAAGTTGCCTTAGGTTAGGGTATGTAACGTTATAGAAGTATATAATGTCCGCACCGAGACATACGGGACGACACGACCGGGATTTTGTGAAATATTACCAGCGAGGGTCTAAATGGGTTAGGTTAGGTTATATTACGACGTAGACGTATATAATGTTCCCACCGAGAATTCGCGCCGACCAGCCAGGAATGTTGTGAAATACTACATCCGCGATGTTAGGTTCCCTTAGGTTAGGACACATAAAGTTATAGACGTATATAATGTCCGCACCGAGACATACGGGACGACACGACCGTGATTCTGTAAAACATTACCAGCGAGGGTCTACATGGGTTAGGTTAGGTTATATTACGTTATAGACGTATATAATGTTCCCACCGAGAAGTGGGGCCGACCCGCGAGGAATGTTGTGAAATACTACATTCGAGATGTTATGTTCCCTTAGGTTAGGTTATATAACGTTATAGACGTATATAACTTCCCCACCGAGAAGTACGGGCCGACACGACCGGGATTTTGTAAAACATTACCAGCGAGTGTCTAGATGGGTTACGATAGGTTATATTACGATATAGACGTATATAATGTGCCCACCGAGAAGTAGGGGCCGACCCGCCAGGTATGTTGGAAAATACTACATCCAAGATGTTATGTTCCCTTAGATTAGGGTATATAACGTTATCGACGTATATAATGTCCCCACCGAGAAGTACGGGCCGACACGCCCGGGATTTTGTAAAACATTACCAGCGAGGGTCTAGATCGGTTAGGTTAGGTTATATTACGTTATAGACGTATATAATGTTCCCACCGAGAATTGGCGCCGACCAGCCAGGAATGTTGTGAAATACTACATCCGCGATGTTAGGTTCACTCAGGTTAGGATATATAACGTTATAGACGTATATAATGTCCGCACCGAGACATACGGGACGACACGACCGGGGTTTTGTGAAATATTACCAGCGAGGGTCTAAATGGGTTAGGTTAGGTTATATTACGACGTAGACGTATATAATGTTCCCACCGAGAATTCGCGCCGACCAGCCAGGAATGTTGTGAAATACTACATCCGCGATGTTAGGTTCCCTTAGGTTAGGACACATAAAGTTATAGACGTATATAATGTCCGCACCGAGACATACGGGACGACACGACCGTGATTCTGTAAAACATTACCAGCGAGGGGCTACATGGGTTAGGTTAGGTTATATTACGTTATAGACGTATATTATGTTCCCACCGAGAAGTGGGGCCGACCCGCGAGGAATGTTGTGAAATACTACATTCGAGATGTTAGGTAGCCTTAGGTTAGGTTATATAACGTTATAGACGTATCTAATTTCCCCACCGAGAAGTACGCGCCGACACGACCGGGATTTTGTAAAACATTACCAGCGAGGGTCTAGATGGGTTACGATAGGTTATATTACGATATAGACGTATATAATGTGCCCACCGAGAAGTAGGGGCCGACCCGCCAGGAATGTTGGAAAATACTACATCCAAGATGTTATGTTCCCTTAGGTTAGGGTATATAAC
The DNA here is from genome assembly GCA_963969225.1 of Xylocopa violacea. Lineage (NCBI taxonomy): Eukaryota > Metazoa > Arthropoda > Insecta > Hymenoptera > Apidae > Xylocopa > Xylocopa violacea. The sequence goes on along the minus strand of CAXAJV010000732.1, from coordinate 1,405,248 downwards.
GTTATCGACGTATATAATGTCCCCACCGAGAAGTACGGGCCGACACGCCCGGGATTTTGTAAAACATTACCAGCGAGGGTCTAGATTGGTTAGGTTAGGTTATATTACGTTATAGACGTATATAATGTTCCCACCGAGAATTGGCGCCGACCAGCCAGGAATGTTGTGAAATACTACATCCGCGATGTTAGGTTCACTCAGGTTAGGATATATAACGTTATAGACGTATATAATGTCCGCACCGAGACATACGGGACGACACGACCGGGGTTTTGTGAAATATTACCAGCGAGGGTCTAAATGGGTTAGGTTAGGTTATATTACGACGTAGACGTATATAATGTTCCCACCGAGAATTCGCGCCGACCAGCCAGGAATGTTGTGAAATACTACATCCGCGATGTTAGGTTCCCTTAGGTTAGGACACATAAAGTTATAGACGTATATAATGTCCGCACCGAGACATACGGGACGACACGACCGTGATTCTGTAAAACATTACCAGCGAGGGGCTACATGGGTTAGGTTAGGTTATATTACGTTATAGACGTATATAATGTTCCCACCGAGAAGTGGGGCCGACCCGCGAGGAATGTTGTGAAATACTACATTCGAGATGTTAGGTAGCCTTAGGTTAGGTTATATAACGTTATAGACGTATATAATTTCCCCACCGAGAAGTACGCGCCGACACGACCGGGATTTTGTAAAACATTACCAGCGAGGGTCTAGATGGGTTACGATAGGTTATATTACGATATAGACGTATATAATGTGCCCACCGAGAAGTAGGGGCCGACCCGCCTGGAATGTTGGGAAATACTACATCCAAGATGTTATGTTCCCTTAGGTTAGGGTATATAACGTTATCGACGTATATAATGTCCCCACCGAGAAGTACGGGCCGACACGCCCGGGATTTTGTAAAACATTACCAGCGAGGGTCTAGATGGGTTAGGTTAGGTTATATTACGTTATAGACGTAAATAATGTTCCCATCGAGAAGTGGAGCCGACCCGCCAGGAATGTTGTGAAATACTACATCCGAGATGTTAAGTTGCCTTAGGTTAGGATATATAACGTTATAGACGTATATAATGTCCGTACCGAGGCGTACGCGACGACACGACCGGGATTCTGTAAAACATTACCAGCGAGGGGCTAGATCGGTTAGGTTAGGTTATATTACGTTATAGACGTATATAATGTTCCCACCGAGAAGTGGGGCCGACCCGCCAGGAATGTTGTGAAATACTACATTCGAGACGTTAGGTAGCCTTAGGTTAGGTTATATAACGTTATAGACGTATATAATGTCCGCACCGAGACGTACGGTACGACACGACCGGGATTTTGTAAAACATTACCAGCGAGGGTCTAGATGGGTTAGGTTAGGTTATATTACGATATAGACGTATATAATGTGCCCACCGAGAAGTTGGGGCCGACCCGCCAGGAATGTTGGAAAATACTACATCCAAGATGTTAAGTTGCCTTAGGTTAGGATATATAACGTTATAGAGGTATATAATGTCCGCACCGAGACGTACGGGACGACACGACCGGGATTTTGTGAAATATTACCAGCGAGTGTCTAGATGGGTTAGGTTAGGTTATATTACGATATAGACGTATATAATGTGCCCACCGAACAGTTGGGGCCGTCCCGCAAGAAATGTTGGATAATACTACATCCGAGATGTTAAGTTGCCTTAGGTTAGGATAGATAACGTTATAGACGTATATAATGTCCGCACCGAGACGTACGGGACGACACGACCGGAATTCTGTAAAACATTACCAGCGAGGGGCTAGATGGGTTAGGTTAGGTTATATTACGTTATAGACGTATATAATGTTCCCACCGAGAAGTGGAGCCGACCCGCCAGGAATGTTGTGAAATACTACATCCGAGATGTTAAGTTGCCTTAGGTTAGGATATATAACGTTATAGACGTATATAATGTCCGCACCGAGACGTACGCGACGACACGACCGGGATTCTGTAAAACATTACCAGCGAGGGGCTAGATCGGTTAGGTTAGGTTATATAACGTTATAGACGTGTATAATGTTCCCACCGAGAAGTGGGGCCGACCCGCCAGGAATGTTGTGAAATACTACATCCGAGATGTTAGGTTCCCTTAGGTTAGTATATATAACGTTATAGACTGATATGATGTCCCCACCGAGAAGTACGGACCGACACGACCGGGATTTTGTGAAACATTACCAGCGAGGGTCTAGATGGGTTAGGTTAGGTTATATTACGATATAGACGTATATAATGTTCCCACCGAGAATTGGCGCCGACCAGCCAGGAATGTTGTGAAATACTACATCCGCGATGTTAGGTTCCCTCAGGTTAGGATATATAACGTTATAGACGTATATAATATCCGCACCGAGACATACGGGACGACACGACCGGGATTTTGTGAAATATTACCAGCGAGGGTCTAGATGGGTTAGGTTAGGTTATATTACGACATAGACGTATATAATGTTCCCACCGAGAATCGGCGCTGACCAGCCAGGAATGTTGTGAAATACTACATCCGCGATGTTAGGTTCCCTTAGGTTAGGACACATAAAGTTATAGACGTATATAATGTCCGCACCGAGACATACGGGACGACACGACCGTGATTCTGTAAAACATTACCAGCGAGGGGCTAGATCGGTTAGGTTAGGTTATATTACGTTATAGACGTATATAATGTTCCCACCGAGAAGTGGGGCCGACCCGCCAGGAATGTTGTGAAATACTACATTCGAGATGGTAGGTAGCCTTAGGTTAGGTTATATAACGTTATAGACGTATATAATGTCCGCACCGAGACGTACGGTACGACACGACCGGGATTTTGTAAAACATTACCAGCGAGGGTCTAGATGGGTTAGGTTAGGTTATATTACGATATAGACGTATATAATGGTCCCACCGAAAAGTGGGGCGGACCCGCCAGGAATGTTGGAAAATACTACATCCGAGATGTTAAGTTGCCTTAGGTTAGGGTATGTAACGTTATAGAAGTATATAATGTCCGCACCGAGACATACGGGACGACACGACCGGGATTTTGTGAAATATTACCAGCGAGGGTCTAAATGGGTTAGGTTAGGTTATATTACGACGTAGACGTATATAATGTTCCCACCGAGAATTCGCGCCGACCAGCCAGGAATGTTGTGAAATACTACATCCGCGATGCTAGGTTCCCTTAGGTTAGGACACATAAAGTTATAGACGTATATAATGTCCGCACCGAGACATACGGGACGACACGACCGTGATTCTGTAAAACATTACCAGCGAGGGTCTACATGGGTTAGGTTAGGTTATATTACGTTATAGACGTATATAATGTTCCCACCGAGAAGTGGGGCCGACCCGCGAGGAATGTTGTGAAATACTACATTCGAGATGTTATGTTCCCTTAGGTTAGGTTATATAACGTTATAGACGTATATAACTTCCCCACCGAGAAGTACGGGCCGACACGACCGGGATTTTGTAAAACATTACCAGCGAGTGTCTAGATGGGTTACGATAGGTTATATTACGATATAGACGTATATAATGTGCCCACCGAGAAGTAGGGGCCGACCCGCCAGGTATGTTGGAAAATACTACATACAAGATGTTATGTTCCCTTAGATTAGGGTATATAACGTTATCGACGTATATAATGTCCCCACCGAGAAGTACGGGCCGACACGCCCGGGATTTTGTAAAACATTACCAGCGAGGGTCTAGATCGGTTAGGTTAGGTTATATTACGTTATAGACGTATATAATGTTCCCACCGAGAATTGGCGCCGACCAGCCAGGAATGTTGTGAAATACTACATCCGCGATGTTAGGTTCACTCAGGTTAGGATATATAACGTTATAGACGTATATAATTTCCCCACCGAGACATACGGGACGACACGACCGGGGTTTTGTGAAATATTACCAGCGAGGGTCTAAATGGGTTAGGTTAGGTTATATTACGACGTAGACGTATATAATGTTCCCACCGAGAATTCGCGCCGACCAGCCAGGAATGTTGTGAAATACTACATCCGCGATGTTAGGTTCCCTTAGGTTAGGACACATAAAGTTATAGACGTATATAATGTCCGCACCGAGACATACGGGACGACACGACCGTGATTCTGTAAAACATTACCAGCGAGGGGCTACATGGGTTAGGTTAGGTTATATTACGTTATAGACGTATATAATGTTCCCACCGAGAAGTGGGGCCGACCCGCGAGGAATGTTGTGAAATACTACATTCGAGATGTTAGGTAGCCTTAGGTTAGGTTATATAACGTTATAGACGTATCTAATTTCCCCACCGAGAAGTACGCGCCGACACGACCGGGATTTTGTAAAACATTACCAGCGAGGGTCTAGATGGGTTACGATAGGTTATATTACGATATAGACGTATATAATGTGCCCACCGAGAAGTAGGGGCCGACCCGCCAGGAATGTTGGAAAATACTACATCCAAGATGTTATGTTCCCTTAGGTTAGGGTATATAACGTTATCGACGTATATAATGTCCCCACCGAGAAGTACGGGCCGACACGCCCGGGATTTTGTAAAACATTACCAGCGAGGGTCTAGATCGGTTAGGTTAGGTTATATTACGTTATAGACGTATATAATGTTCCCACCGAGAATTGGCGCCGACCAGCCAGGAATGTTGTGAAATACTACATCCGCGATGTTAGGTTCACTCAGGTTAGGATATATAACGTTATAGACGTATATAATGTCCGCACCGAGACATACGGGACGACACGACCGGGGTTTTGTGAAATATTACCAGCGAGGGTCTAAATGGGTTAGGTTAGATTATATTACGACGTAGACGTATATAATGTTCCCACCGAGAATTCGCGCCGACCAGCCAGGAATGTTGTGAAATACTACATCCGCGATGTTAGGTTCCCTTAGGTTAGGACACATAAAGTTATAGACGTATATAATGTCCGCACCGAGACATACGGGACGACACGACCGTGATTCTGTAAAACATTACCAGCGAGGGGCTACATGGGTTAGGTTAGGTTATATTACGTTATAGACGTATATAATGTTCCCACCGAGAAGTGGGGCCGACCCGCGAGGAATGTTGTGAAATACTACATTCGAGATGTTAGGTAGCCTTAGGTTAGGTTATATAACGTTATAGACGTATATAATTTCCCCACCGAGAAGTACGCGCCGACACGCCCGGGATTTTGTAAAACATTACCAGCGAGGGTCTAGATCGGTTAGGTTAGGTTATATTACGTTATAGACGTATATAATGTTCCCACCGAGAATTGGCGCCGACCAGCCAGGAATGTTGTGAAATACTACATCCGCGATGTTAGGTTCACTCAGGTTAGGATATATAACGTTATAGACGTATATAATGTCCGCACCGAGACATACGGGACGACACGACCGGGGTTTTGTGAAATATTACCAGCGAGGGTCTAAATGGGTTAGGTTAGATTATATTACGACGTAGACGTATATAATGTTCCCACCGAGAATTCGCGCCGACCAGCCAGGAATGTTGTGAAATACTACATCCGCGATGTTAGGTTCCCTTAGGTTAGGACACATAAAGTTATAGACGTATATAATGTCCGCACCGAGACATACGGGACGACACGACCGTGATTCTGTAAAACATTACCAGCGAGGGGCTACATGGGTTAGGTTAGGTTATATTACGTTATAGACGTATATAATGTTCCCACCGAGAAGTGGGGCCGACCCGCGAGGAATGTTGTGAAATACTACATTCGAGATGTTTGGTAGCCTTAGGTTAGGTTATATAACGTTATAGACGTATATAATTTCCCCACCGAGAAGTACGCGCCGACACGACCGGGATTTTGTAAAACATTACCAGCGAGGGTCTAGATGGGTTACGATAGGTTATATTACGATATAGACGTATATAATGTGCCCACCGAGAAGTAGGGGCCGACCCGCCTGGAATGTTGGGAAATACTACATCCAAGATGTTATGTTCCCTTAGGTTAGGGTATATAACGTTATCGACGTATATAATGTCCCCACCGAGAAGTACGGGCCGACACGCCCGGGATTTTGTAAAACATTACCAGCGAGGGTCTAGATGGGTTAGGTTAGGTTATATTACGTTATAGACGTAAATAATGTTCCCATCGAGAAGTGGAGCCGACCCGCCAGGAATGTTGTGAAATACTACATCCGAGATGTTAAGTTGCCTTAGGTTAGGATATATAACGTTATAGACGTATATAATGTCCGTACCGAGGCGTACGCGACGACACGACCGGGATTCTGTAAAACATTACCAGCGAGGGGCTAGATCGGTTAGGTTAGGTTATATTACGTTATAGACGTATATAATGTTCCCACCGAGAAGTGGGGCCGACCCGCCAGGAATGTTGTGAAATACTACATTCGAGATGTTAGGTAGCCTTAGGTTAGGTTATATAACGTTATAGACGTATATAATGTCCGCACCGAGACGTACGGTACGACACGACCGGGATTTTGTAAAACATTACCAGCGAGGGTCTAGATGGGTTAGGTTAGGTTATATTACGATATAGACGTATATAATGTGCCCACCGAGAAGTTGGGGCCGACCCGCCAGGAATGTTGGAAAATACTACATCCAAGATGTTAAGTTGCCTTAGGTTAGGATATATAACGTTATAGAGGTATATAATGTCCGCACCGAGACGTACGGGACGACACGACCGGGATTTTGTGAAATATTACCAGCGAGTGTCTAGATGGGTTAGGTTAGGTTATATTACGATATAGACGTATATAATGTGCCCACCGAACAGTTGGGGCCGTCCCGCAAGAAATGTTGGATAATACTACATCCGAGATGTTAAGTTGCCTTAGGTTAGGATAGATAACGTTATAGACGTATATAATGTCCGCACCGAGACGTACGGGACGACACGACCGGAATTCTGTAAAACATTACCAGCGAGGGGCTAGATGGGTTAGGTTAGGTTATATTACGTTATAGACGTATCTAATGTTCCCACCGAGAAGTGGAGCCGACCCGCCAGGAATGTTGTGAAATACTACATCCGAGATGTTAAGTTGCCTTAGGTTAGGATATATAACGTTATAGACGTATATAATGTCCGCACCGAGACGTACGCGACGACACGACCGGGATTCTGTAAAACATTACCAGCGAGGGGCTAGATCGGTTAGGTTAGGTTATATAACGTTATAGACGTGTATAATGTTCCCACCGAGAAGTGGGGCCGACCCGCCAGGAATGTTGTGAAATACTACATCCGAGATGTTAGGTTCCCTTAGGTTAGTATATATAACGTTATAGACTGATATGATGTCCCCACCGAGAAGTACGGACCGACACGACCGGGATTTTTTGAAACATTACCAGCGAGGGTCTAGATGGGTTAGGTTATGTTATATTACGATATAGACGTATATAATGTTCCCACCGAGAATTGGCGCCGACCAGCCAGGAATGTTGTGAAATACTACATCCGCGATGTTAGGTTCCCTCAGGTTAGGATATATAACGTTATAGACGTATATAATATCCGCACCGAGACATACGGGACGACACGACCGGGATTTTGTGAAATATTACCAGCGAGGGTCTAGATGGGTTAGGTTAGGTTATATTACGACATAGACGTATATAATGTTCCCACCGAGAATCGGCGCTGACCAGCCAGGAATGTTGTGAAATACTACATCCGCGATGTTAGGTTCCCTTAGGTTAGGACACATAAAGTTATAGACGTATATAATGTCCGCACCGAGACATACGGGACGACACGACCGTGATTCTGTAAAACATTACCAGCGAGGGGCTAGATCGGTTAGGTTAGGTTATATTACGTTATAGACGTATATAATGTTCCCACCGAGAAGTGGGGCCGACCCGCCAGGAATGTTGTGAAATACTACATTCGAGATGGTAGGTAGCCTTAGGTTAGGTTATATAACGTTATAGACGTATATAATGTCCGCACCGAGACGTACGGTACGACACGACCGGGATTTTGTAAAACATTACCAGCGAGGGTCTAGATGGGTTAGGTTAGGTTATATTACGATATAGACGTATATAATGGTCCCACCGAAAAGTGGGGCGGACCCGCCAGGAATGTTGGAAAATACTACATCCGAGATGTTAAGTTGCCTTAGGTTAGGGTATGTAACGTTATAGAAGTATATAATGTCCGCACCGAGACATACGGGACGACACGACCGGGATTTTGTGAAATATTACCAGCGAGGGTCTAAATGGGTTAGGTTAGGTTATATTACGACGTAGACGTATATAATGTTCCCACCGAGAATTCGCGCCGACCAGCCAGGAATGTTGTGAAATACTACATCCGCGATGTTAGGTTCCCTTAGGTTAGGACACATAAAGTTATAGACGTATATAATGTCCGCACCGAGACATACGGGACGACACGACCGTGATTCTGTAAAACATTACCAGCGAGGGTCTACATGGGTTAGGTTAGGTTATATTACGTTATAGACGTATATAATGTTCCCACCGAGAAGTGGGGCCGACACGCGAGGAATGTTGTGAAATACTACATTCGAGATGTTATGTTCCCTTAGGTTAGGTTATATAACGTTATAGACGTATATAACTTCCCCACCGAGAAGTACGGGCCGACACGACCGGGATTTTGTAAAACATTACCAGCGAGTGTCTAGATGGGTTACGATAGGTTATATTACGATATAGACGTATATAATGTGCCCACCGAGAAGTAGGGGCCGACCCGCCAGGTATGTTGGAAAATACTACATCCAAGATGTTATGTTCCCTTAGATTAGGGTATATAACGTTATCGACGTATATAATGTCCCCACCGAGAAGTACGGGCCGACACGCCCGGGATTTTGTAAAACATTACCAGCGAGGGTCTAGATCGGTTAGGTTAGGTTATATTACGTTATAGACGTATATAATGTTCCCACCGAGAATTGGCGCCGACCAGCCAGGAATGTTGTGAAATACTACATCCGCGATGTTAGGTTCACTCAGGTTAGGATATATAACGTTATAGACGTATATAATGTCCGCACCGAGACATACGGGACAACACGACCGGGGTTTTGTGAAATATTACCAGCGAGGGTCTAAATGGGTTAGGTTAGGTTATATTACGACGTAGACGTATATAATGTTCCCACCGAGAATTCGCGCCGACCAGCCAGGAATGTTGTGAAATACTACATCCGCGATGTTAGGTTCCCTTAGGTTAGGACACATAAAGTTATAGACGTATATAATGTCCGCACCGAGACATACGGGACGACACGACCGTGATTCTGTAAAACATTACCAGCGAGGGGCTACATGGGTTAGGTTAGGTTATATTACGTTATAGACGTATATAATGTTCCCACCGAGAAGTGGGGCCGACCCGCGAGGAATGTTGTGAAATACTACATTCGAGATGTTTGGTAGCCTTAGGTTAGGTTATATAACGTTATAGACGTATCTAATTTCCCCACCGAGAAGAACGCGCCGACACGACCGGGATTTTGTAAAACATTACCAGCGAGGGTCTAGATGGGTTACGATAGGTTATATTACGATATAGACGTATATAATGTGCCCACCGAGAAGTAGGGGCCGACCCGCCAGGAATGTTGGAAAATACTACATCCAAGATGTTATGTTCCCTTAGGTTAGGGTATATAACGTTATCGACGTATATAATGTCCCCACCGAGAAGTACGGGCCGACACGCCCGGGATTTTGTAAAACATTACCAGCGAGGGTCTAGATCGGTTAGGTTAGGTTATATTACGTTATAGACGTATATAATGTTCCCACCGAGAATTGGCGTCGACCAGCCAGGAATGTTGTGAAATACTACATCCGCGATGTTAGGTTCACTCAGGTTAGGATATATAACGTTATAGACGTATATAATGTCCGCACCGAGACATACGGGACGACACGACCGGGGTTTTGTGAAATATTACCAGCGAGGGTCTAAATGGGTTAGGTTAGGTTATATTACGACGTAGACGTATATAATGTTCCCACCGAGAATTCGCGCCGACCAGCCAGGAATGTTGTGAAATACTACATCCGCGATGTTAGGTTCCCTTAGGTTAGGACACATAAAGTTATAGACGTATATAATGTCCGCACCGAGACATACGGGACGACACGACCGTGATTCTGTAAAACATTACCAGCGAGGGGCTACATGGGTTAGGTTAGGTTATATTACGTTATAGACGTATATAATGTTCCCACCGAGAAGTGGGGCCGACCCGCGAGGAATGTTGTGAAATACTACATTCGAGATGTTAGGTAGCCTTAGGTTAGGTTATATAACGTTATAGACGTATATAATTTCCCCACCGAGAAGTACGCGCCGACACGACCGGGATTTTGTAAAACATTACCAGCGAGGGTCTAGATGGGTTACGATAGGTTATATTACGATATAGACGTATATAATGTGCCCACCGAGAAGTAGGGGCCGACCCGCCAGGAATGTTGGGAAATACTACATCCAAGATGTTATGTTCCCTTAGGTTAGGGTATATAACGTTATCGACGTATATAATGTCCCCACCGAGAAGTACGGGCCGACACGCCCGGGATTTTGTAAAACATTACCAGCGAGGGTCTAGATGGGTTAGGTTAGGTTATATTACGTTATAGACGTAAATAATGTTCCCATCGAGAAGTGGAGCCGACCCGCCAGGAATGTTGTGAAATACTACATCCGAGATGTTAAGTTGCCTTAGGTTAGGATATATAACGTTATAGACGTATATAATGTCCGTACCGAGGCGTACGCGACGACACGACCGGGATTCTGTAAAACATTACCAGCGAGGGGCTAGATCGGTTAGGTTAGGTTATATTACGTTATAGACGTATATAATGTTCCCACCGAACAGTTGGGGCCGTCCCGCAAGAAATGTTGGATAATACTACATCCGAGATGTTAAGTTGCCTTAGGTTAGGATAGATAACGTTATAGACGTATATAATGTCCGCACCGAGACGTACGGGACGACACGACCGGAATTCTGTAAAACATTACCAGCGAGGGGCTAGATGGGTTAGGTTAGGTTATATTACGTTATAGACGTATATAATGTTCCCACCGAGAAGTGGAGCCGACCCGCCAGGAATGTTGTGAAATACTACATCCGAGATGTTAAGTTGCCTTAGGTTAGGATATATAACGTTATAGACGTATATAATGTCCGTACCGAGGCGTACGCGACGACACGACCGGGATTCTGTAAAACATTACCAGCGAGGGGCTAGATCGGTTAGGTTTGGTTATATTACGATATAGACGTATATAATGTTCCCACCGAGAAGTGGGGCCGACCCGCCAGGAATGTTGTGAAATACTACATTCGAGATGTTAGGTAGCCTTAGGTTAGGCTATATAACGTTATAGACGTATATAATGTCCGCATCGAGACGTACGGTACGACACGACCGGGATTTTGTAAAACATTACCAGCGAGGGTCTAGATGGGTTAGGTTAGGTTATATTACGATATAGACGTATATAATGTGCCCACCGAGAAGTTGGGGCCGACCCGCCAGGAATGTTGGAAAATACTACATCCGAGATGTTAATTTGCCTTAGGTTAGGATATATAACGTTATAGACGTATATAATGTCCGCACCGAGACGTACGGGACGACACGACCGGGATTCTGTAAAACATTACCAGCGAGGGGCTAGATCGGTTAGGTTAGGTTATATAACGTTATAGACGTGTATAATGTTCCCACCGAGAAGTGGGGCCGACCCGCCAGGAATGTTGTGAAATACTACATCCGAGATGTTAGGTTCCCTTAGGTTAGTATATATAACGTTATAGACTGATATGATGTCCCCACCGAGAAGTACGGACCGACACGACCGGGATTTTGTGAAACATTACCAGCGAGGGTCTAGATGGGTTAGGTTAGGTTATATTACGATATAGACGTATATAATGTTCCCACCGAGAATTGGCGCCGACCAGCCAGGAATGTTGTGAAATACTACATCCGCGATGTTAGGTTCCCTCAGGTTAGGATATATAACGTTATAGACGTATATAATATCCGCACCGAGACATACGGGACGACACGACCGGGATTTTGTGAAATATTACCAGCGAGGGTCTAGATGGGTTAGGTTAGGTTATATTACGACATAGACGTATATAATGTTCCCACCGAGAATCGGCGCTGACCAGCCAGGAATGTTGTGAAATACTACATCCGCGATGTTAGGTTCCCTTAGGTTAGGACACATAAAGTTATAGACGTATATAATGTCCGCACCGAGACATACGGGACGACACGACCGTGATTCTGTAAAACATTACCAGCGAGGGGCTAGATCGGTTAGGTTAGGTTATATTACGTTATAGACGTATATAATGTTCCCACCGAGAAGTGGGGCCGACCCGCCAGGAATGTTGTGAAATACTACATTCGAGATGGTAGGTAGCCTTAGGTTAGGTTATATAACGTTATAGACGTATATAATGTCCGCACCGAGACGTACGGTACGACACGACCGGGATTTTGTAAAACATTACCAGCGAGGGTCTAGATGGGTTAGGTTAGGTTATATTACGATATAGACGTATATAATGGTCCCACCGAAAAGTGGGGCGGACCCGCCAGGAATGTTGGAAAATACTACATCCGAGATGTTAAGTTGCCTTAGGTTAGGGTATGTAACGTTATAGAAGTATATAATGTCCGCACCGAGACATACGGGACGACACGACCGGGATTTTGTGAAATATTACCAGCGAGGGTCTAAATGGGTTAGGTTAGGTTATATTACGACGTAGACGTATATAATGTTCCCACCGAGAATTCGCGCCGACCAGCCAGGAATGTTGTGAAATACTACATCCGCGATGTTAGGTTCCCTTAGGTTAGGACACATAAAGTTATAGACGTATATAATGTCCGCACCGAGACATACGGGACGACACGACCGTGATTCTGTAAAACATTACCAGCGAGGGTCTACGTGGGTTAGGTTAGGTTATATTACGTTATAGACGTATATAATGTTCCCACCGAGAAGTGGGGCCGACCCGCGAGGAATGTTGTGAAATACTACATTCGAGATGTTAGGTAGCCTTAGGTTAGGTTATATAACGTTATAGACGTATATAATTTCCCCACCGAGAAGTACGCGCCGACACGACCGGGATTTTGTAAAACATTACCAGCGAGGGTCTAGATGGGTTACGATAGGTTATATTACGATATAGACGTATATAATGTGCCCACCGAGAAGTAGGGGCCGACCCGCCAGGAATGTTGGAAAATACTTCATCCAAGATGTTATGTTCCCTTAGGTTAGGGTATATAACGTTATAGACGTATATAATGTCCGCACCGAGACGTACGGGACGACACGACCGGAATTCTGTAAAACATTACCAGCGAGGGGCTAGATGGGTTAGGTTAGGTTATATTACGTTATAGACGTATATAATGTTCCCACCGAGAAGTGGAGCCGACCTGCCAGGAATGTTGTGAAATACTACATCCGAGATGTTAAGTTGCCTTAGGTTAGGATATATAACGTTATAGACGTATATAATGTCCGTACCGAGGCGTACGCGACGACACGACCGGGATTCTGTAAAACATTACCAGCGAGGGGCTAGATCGGTTAGGTTTGGTTATATTACGATATAGACGTATATAATGTGCCCACCGAGAAGTTGGGGCCGACCCGCCAGGAATGTTGGAAAATACTACATCCGAGATGTTAATTTGCCTTAGGTTAGGATATATAACGTTATAGACGTATATAATGTCCGCACCGAGACGTACGGGACGACACGACCGCGATTCTGTAAAACATTACCAGTGAGGGGCTAGATCGGTTAGGTTAGGTTATATTACGTTATAGACGTATATAATGTTCCCACCGAGAAGTGGGGCCGACCCGCCAGGAATGTTGGAAAATACTACATCCGAGAAGTTAAGTTGCCTTAGGTTAGGATATATAACGTTATAGACGTATATAATGTCCGCACCGAGACGTACGGGACGACACGACCGGGATTTTGTGAAATATTACCAGCGAGGGTCTAGATGAGGTAGGTTAGGTTATATTACGGTATAGATGTATATAATGTGCCCAGCGAGAAGCACGGGCCGACACGACCGGGATTTTGTAAAACATTACAAGCGAGGGTCTAGATGGGTTAGGTTAGGTTATATTACGATATAGACGTATATAATGTGCCCACCGAGAAGTAGGGGCCGACCCGCCAGGAATGTTGGAAAATAAAACATCCGAGATGTTATGTTCCCTTAGGTTAGTATATATAACATTATAGGCGTATATAATATCCCCACCGAGAAGTACGGGCCGACACGACCGGAATTCTGTAAAACATTACCAGCGAGGGGCTAGATGGGTTAGGTTAGGTTATATTACGTTATAGACGTATATAATGTTCCCACCGAGAAGTGGAGCCGACCCGCCAGGAATGTTGTGAAATACTACATCCGAGATGTTAAGTTGCCTTAGGTTAGGATATATAACGTTATAGACGTATATAATGTCCGCACCGAGACGTACGCGACGACACGACCGGGATTCTGTAAAACATTACCAGCGAGGGGCTAGATCGGTTAGATTAGGTTATATAACGTTATATACGTGTATAATGTTCCCACCGAGAAGTGGGGCCGACCCGCCAGGAATGTTGTGAAATACTACATCCGAGATGTTAGGTTCCCTTAGGTTAGTATATATAACGTTATAGACTGATATGATGTCCCCACCGAGAAGTACGGACCGACACGACCGGGATTTTGTAAAACATTACCAGCGAGGGTCTAGATGAGTTAGGTTAGGTTATATTACGGTATAGATGTATATAATGTGCCGAGCGAGAAGCACGGGCCGACACGACCGGGATTTTGTAAAACATTACAAGCGAGGGTCTAGATGGGTTAGGTTAGGTTATATTACGGTATAGACGTATATAATGTGCCCACCGAGAAGTAGGGGCCGACCCGCCAGGAATGTTGGAAAATACAACATCCGAGATGTTATGTTCCCTTAGGTTAGTATATATAACGTTATAGGCGTATATAATGTCCCCACCGAGAAGTACGGGCCGACACGTCCGGAATTCTGTAAAACATTACCAGCGAGGGGCTAGATGGGTTAGGTTAGGTTATATTACGTTATAGACGTATATAATGTTCCCACCGAGAAGTGGAGCCGACCCGCCAGGAATGTTGTGAAATACTACATCCGAGATGTTAAGTTGCCTTAGGTTAGGATATATAACGTTATAGACGTATATAATGTCCGCACCGAGACGTACGCGACGACACGACCGGGATTCTGTAAAACATTACCAGCGAGGGGCTAGATCGGTTAGGTTAGGTTATATAACGTTATAGACGTGTATAATGTTCCCACCGAGAAGTGGGGCCGACCCGCCAGGAATGTTGTGAAATACTACATCCGAGATGTTAGGTTCCCTTAGGTTAGTATATATAACGTTATAGACTGATATGATGTCCCCACCGAGAAGTACGGACCGACACGACCGGGATTTTGTAAAACATTACCAGCGAGGGTCTAGATGAGTTAGGTTAGGTTATATTACGGTATAGATGTATATAATGTGCCCAGCGAGAAGCACGGGCCGACCCGCCAGGAATGTTGGAAAATACAACAACCTAGATGTTAAGTTGCCTTAGGTTAGGACACATAAAGTTATAGACGAATATAATGTCCGCACCGAGACGTACGGTACGACACGACCGGGATTCTGTAAAACATTCCCAGCCAGGGGCTAGATGGGTTAGGTTAGGTTATATTACGTTATAGACGTATATAATGGTCCCACCGAAAAGTGGGGCGGACCCGCCAGGAATGTTGGAAAATACTACATCCGAGATGTTAAGTTGCCTTAGGTTAGGGTATATAACGTTATAGACGTATATAATGTCCGCACCGAGACATACGGGACGACACGACCGGGATTTTGTCAAATATTACCAGCGAGGGTCTAGATGGGTTTGGTTAGGTTATATTACGACATAGACGTATATAGTGTTCCCACCGACAATTCGCGCCGACCAGCCAGGAATGTTGTGAAATACTACATCCGCGATGTTAGGTTCCCTTAGGTTAGTATATATAACGTTATAGACGTATATAATGTCCGCACCGAGACATACGGTACGACACGACCGGGATTTTGTAAAACATTACCAGCGAGGGTCTAGATGGGTTAGGTTAGGTTATATTACGATGTAGACGTATATAATGTGCCCACCGAGAAGTTGGGGCCGACCCGCCAGGAATGTTGGAAAATACTACATCCGAGATGTTAATTTGCCTTAGGTTAGGATATATAACGTTATAGACGTATATAATGTCCGCACCGAGACGTACGGGACGACACGACCGCGATTCTGTAAAACATTACCAGTGAGGGGCTAGATCGGTTAGGTTAGGTTATATTACGTTATAGACGTATATAATGTTCCCACCGAGAAGTGGGGCCGACCCGCCAGGAATGTTGGAAAATACTACATCCGAGATGTTAAGTTGCCTTAGGTTAGGATATATAACGTTATAGACGTATATAATGTCCGCACCGAGACGTACGGGACGACACGACCGGGATTTTGTGAAATATTACCAGCGAGGGTCTAGATGAGTTAGGTTAGGTTATATTACGGTATAGATGTATATAATGTGCCCAGCGAGAAGCACGGGCCGACACGACCGGGATTTTGTAAAACATTACAAGCGAGGGTCTAGATGGGTTAGGTTAGGTTATATTACGATATAGACGTATATAATGTGCCCACCGAGAAGTAGGGGCCGACCCGCCAGGAATGTTGGAAAATAAAACATCCGAGATGTTATGTTCCCTTAGGTTAGTATATATAACATTATAGGCGTATATAATATCCCCACCGAGAAGTACGGGCCGACACGACCGGAATTCTGTAAAACATTACCAGCGAGGGGCTAGATGGGTTAGGTTAGGTTATATTACGTTATAGACGTATATAATGTTCCCACCGAGAAGTGGAGCCGACCCGCCAGGAATGTTGTGAAATACTACATCCGAGATGTTAAGTTGCCTTAGGTTAGGATATATAACGTTATAGACGTATATAATGTCCGCACCGAGACGTACGCGACGACACGACCGGGATTCTGTAAAACATTACCAGCGAGGGGCTAGATCGGTTAGATTAGGTTATATAACGTTATATACGTGTATAATGTTCCCACCGAGAAGTGGGGCCGACCCGCCAGGAATGTTGTGAAATACTACATCCGAGATGTTAGGTTCCCTTAGGTTAGTATATATAACGTTATAGACTGATATGATGTCCCCACCGAGAAGTACGGACCGACACGACCGGGATTTTGTAAAACATTACCAGCGAGGGTCTAGATGAGTTAGGTTAGGTTATATTACGGTATAGATGTATATAATGTGCCGAGCGAGAAGCACGGGCCGACACGACCGGGATTTTGTAAAACATTACAAGCGAGGGTCTAGATGGGTTAGGTTAGGTTATATTACGATATAGACGTATATAATGTGCCCACCGAGAAGTAGGGGCCGACCCGCCAGGAATGTTGGAAAATACAACAGCCGAGATGTTATGTTCCCTTAGGTTAGTATATATAACGTTATAGGCGTATATAATGTCCCCACCGAGAAGTACGGGCCGACACGTCCGGAATTCTGTAAAACATTACCAGCGAGGGGCTAGATGGGTTAGGTTAGGTTATATTACGTTATAGACGTATATAATGTTCCCACCGAGAAGTGGAGCCGACCCGCCAGGAATGTTGTGAAATACTACATCCGAGATGTTAAGTTGCCTTAGGTTAGGATATATAACGTTATAGACGTATATAATGTCCGCACCGAGACGTACGCGACGACACGACCGGGATTCTGTAAAACATTACCAGCGAGGGGCTAGATCGGTTAGGTTAGGTTATATAACGTTATAGACGTGTATAATGTTCCCACCGAGAAGTGGGGCCGACCCGCCAGGAATGTTGTGAAATACTACATCCGAGATGTTAGGTTCCCTTAGGTTAGTATATATAACGTTATAGACTGATATGATGTCCCCACCGAGAAGTACGGACCGACACGACCGGGATTTTGTAAAACATTACCAGCGAGGGTCTAGATGAGTTAGGTTAGGTTATATTACGGTATAGATGTATATAATGTGCCCAGCGAGAAGCACGGGCCGACCCGACAGGAATGTTGGAAAATACAACAACCTAGATGTTAAGTTGCCTTAGGTTAGGACACATAAAGTTATAGACGAATATAATGTCCGCACCGAGACGTACGGTACGACACGACCGGGATTCTGTAAAACATTCCCAGCCAGGGGCTAGATGGGTTAGGTTAGGTTATATTACGTTATAGACGTATATAATGGTCCCACCGAAAAGTGGGGCGGACCCGCCAGGAATGTTGGAAAATACTACATCCGAGATGTTAAGTTGCCTTAGGTTAGGGTATATAACGTTATAGACGTATATAATGTCCGCACCGAGACATACGGGACGACACGACCGGGATTTTGTCAAATATTACCAGCGAGGGTCTAGATGGGTTTGGTTAGGTTATATTACGACATAGACGTATATAGTGTTCCCACCGACAATTCGCGCCGACCAGCCAGGAATGTTGTGAAATACTACATCCGCGATGTTAGGTTCCCTTAGGTTAGTATATATAACGTTATAGACGTATATAATGTCCGCACCGAGACATACGGGACGACACGACCGTGATTCTGTAAAACATTACCAGCGAGGGGCTACATGGGTTAGGTTAGGTTATATTACGTTATAGACGTATATAATGTTCCCACCGAGAAGTGGGGCCGACCCGCGAGGAAGGTTGTGAAATACTACATTCGAGATGTTAGGTAGCCTTAGGTTAGGTTATATAACGTTATAGACGTATATAATTTCCCCACCGAGAAGTACGGGCCGACACGACCGGGATTTTGTAAAACATTACCAGCGAGGGTCTAGATGGGTTACGATAGGTTATATTACGATATAGACGTATATAATGTGCCCACCGAGAAGTAGGGGCCGACCCGCCAGGAATGTTGGAAAATACTACAACCAAGATGTTATGTTCCCTTAGGTTAGGGTATATAACGTTATCGACGTATATAATGTCCCCACCGAGAAGTACGGGCCGACACGCCCGGGATTTTGTAAAACATTACCAGCGAGGGTCTAGATCGGTTAGGTTAGGTTATATTACGTTATAGACGTATATAATGTTCCCACCGAGAATTGGCGCCGACCAGCCAGGAATGTTGTGAAATACTACATCCGCGATGTTAGGTTCACTCAGGTTAGGATATATAACGTTATAGACGTATATAATGTCCGCACCGAGACATACGGGACGACACGACCGGGATTTTGTGAAATATTACCAGCGAGGGTCTAAATGGGTTAGGTTAGGTTATATTACGACGTAGAGGTATATAATGTTCCCACCGAGAATTCGAGCCGACCAGCCAGGAATGTTGTGAAATACTACATCCGCGATGTTAGGTTCCCTTAGGTTAGGACACCTAAAGTTATAGACGTATATAATGTCCGCACCGAGACATACGGGACGACACGACCGTGATTCTGTAAAACATTACCAGCGAGGGGCTACATGGGTTAGGTTAGGTTATATTACGTTATAGACGTATATAATGTTCCCACCGAGAAGTGGGGCCGACCCGCGAGGAATGTTGTGAAATACTACATTCGAGATGTTAGGTAGCCTTAGGTTAGGTTATATAACGTTATAGACGTATATAATTTCCCCACCGAGAAGTACGGGCCGACACGACCGGGATTTTGTAAAACATTACCAGCGAGGATCTAGATGGGTTACGATAGGTTATATTACGATATAGACGTATATAATGTGCCCACCGAGAAGTAGGGGCCGACCCGCCAGGAATGTTGGAAAATACTACATCCAAGATGTAATGTTCCCTTAGGTTAGGGTATATAACGTTATCGACGTATATAATGTCCCCACCGAGAAGTACGGGCCGACACGCCCGGGATTTTGTAAAACATTACCAGCGAGGGTCTAGATCGGTTAGTTTAGGTTATATTACGCTATAGACGTATATAATGTTCCCACCGAGAATTGGCGCCGACCAGCCAGGAATGTTGTGAAATACTACATCCGCGATGTTAGGTTCACTCAGGTTAGGATATATAACGTTATAGAGGTATATAATGTCCGCACCGAGACATACGGGACGACACGACCGGGGTTTTGTGAAATATTACCAGCGAGGGTCTAAATGGGTTAGGTTAGGTTATATTACGTTATAGACGTATATAATGGTCCCACCGAAAAGTGGGGCGGACCCGCCAGGAATGTTGGAAAATACTACAGCCGAGATGTTAAGTTGCCTTAGGTTAGGGTATATAACGTTATAGACATATATAATGTCCGCACCGAGACGTACGGGACGACACGACCGGGATTCTGTAAAACATTACCAGTGAGGGGCTAGATCGGTTAGGTTAGGTTATATTACGTTATAGACGTATATAATGTTCCCACCGAGAAGTGGGGCTGACCCGCCAGGAATGTTGGAAAATACTACATCCGAGATGTTAATTTGCCTTAGGTTAGGATATATAACGTTATAGACGTATATAATGTCCGCACCGAGACGTACGGGACGACACGACCGGGATTCTGTAAAACATTACCAGTGAGGGGCTAGATCGGTTAGGTTAGGTTATATTACGTTATAGACGTATATAATGTTCCCACCGAGAAGTGGGGCCGACCCGCCAGGAATGTTGGAAAATACTACATCCGAGATGTTAAGTTGCCTTAGGTTAGGATATATAACGTTATAGACGTATATAATGTCCGCACCGAGACGTACGGGCCGACACAACGGGGATTTTGTGAAATATTACCAGCGAGGGTCTAGATGGGTTAGGTTAGGTTATATTACGATATAGATGTATATAATGTGCCCACCTTGAAGCACGGGCCGACACGACCGGGATTTTGTAAAACATTCCCGGCTAGGGGCTAGATGGGTTAGGTTAGGTTATATTACGTTATAGACGTATATAATGCTCCCCCCGAAAAGTGGGGCGGACCCGCCAGGAATGTTGGAAAATACTACATCCGAGATGTTAAGTTGCCTTAGGTTAGGGTATATAACGTTATAGAGGTATATAATGTCCGCACCGAGAAGTACGGGCCGACACGACCGGGATTTTGTAAAACATTACCAGCGAGGGTCTAGCTGGGTTAGGTTAGGTTATATTACGATATAGACGTATATAATGTTCCCACCGAGAAGTGGGGCGGACCCGCCAGGAATGTTGTGAAATACTACATCCGCGGTGTTAGGTTCCCTTAGATTAGGATATATAACGTTATAGACGTATATAATGTCCCCACGGAAAAGTACGGGCTGACACGACCGGGATTTTGTAAAACATTCCCAGCTAGGGGCTAGATGGGTTAGGTTAGGTTATGTTACGTTATAGACGTATATAATGTTCACACCGAGAAGATGGGGCCGACCCGCCAGGAATGTTGGAAAATACTACATCCGAGATGTTAAGTCGCCTTAGGTTAGGATATATAACGTTATAGACGTATATAATGTCCCCACCGAGAAGTGGAGCCGACCCGCCAGGAATGTTGTGAAATACTACATCCGAGATGTTAAGTTGCCTTAGGTTAGGATATATAACGTTATAGACGTATACAATGTCCGTACCGAGGCGTACGCGACGACACGACCGGGATTCTGTAAAACATTACCAGCGAGGGGCTAGATCGGTTAGGTTAGGTTATATTACGTTATAGACGTATATAATGTTCCCACCGAGAAGTGGGGCCGACCCGCCAGGAATGTTGTGAAATACTACATTCGAGATGTTAGGTAGCCTTAGGTTAGGTTATATAACGTTATAGACGTATATAATGTCCGCACCGAGACGTACGGGACGACACGACCGGAATTCTGTAAAACATTACCAGCGAGGGGCTAGATGGGTTAGGTTAGGTTATATTACGTTATAGACGTATATAATGTTCCCACCGAGAAGTGGAGCCGACCCGCCAGGAATGTTGTGAAATACTACATCCGAGATGTTAAGTTGCCTTAGGTTAGGATATATAACGTTATAGACGTATATAATGTCCGTACCGAGGCGTACGCGACGACACGACCGGGATTCTGTAAAACATTACCAGCGAGGGGCTAGATCGGTTAGGTTTGCTTATATTACGATATAGACGTATATAATGTGCCCACCGAGAAGTTGGGGCCGACCCGCCAGGAATGTTGGAAAATACTACATCCCAGATGTTAAGTTGCCTTAGGTTAGGATACATAAAGTTATAGACGTATATAATGTCCGCACCGAGACATACGGGACGACACGACCGAGACTCTGTAAAACATTACCAGCGAGGGGCTAGATGGGTTAGGTTAGGTTATATTACGTTATAGACGTATATAATGTTCCCACCGAGAAGTGGGGCCGACCCGCCAGGAATGTTGTGAAATACTACATTCGAGATGTTAGGTAGCCTTAGGTTAGGCTATATAACGTTATAGACGTATATAATGTCCGCATCGAGACGTACGGTACGACACGACCGGGATTTTGTAAAACATTACCAGCGAGGGTCTAGATGGGTTAGGTTAGGTTATATTACGATATAGACGTATATAATGTGCCCACCGAGAAGTTGGGGCCGACCCGCCAGGAATGTTGGAAAATACTACATCCGAGATGTTAATTTGCCTTAGGTTAGGATATATAACGTTATAGACGTATATAATGTCCTCACCGAGACGTACGGGACGACACGACCGCGATTCTGTAAAACATTACCAGTGAGGGGCTAGATCGGTTAGGTTAGGTTATATTACGTTATAGACGTATATAATGTTCCCACCGAGAAGTGGGGCCGACCCGCCAGGAATGTTGGAAAATACTACATCCGAGATGTTAAGTTGCCTTAGGTTAGGATATATAACGTTATAGACGTATATAATGTCCGCACCGAGACGTACGGGACGACACGACCGGGATTTTGTGAAATATTACCAGCGAGGGTCTAGATGAGTTAGGTTAGGTTATATTACGGTATAGATGTGTATAATGTGCCCAGCGAGAAGCACGGGCCGACACGACCGGGATTTTGTAAAACATTACAAGCGAGGGTCTAGATGGGTTAGGTTAGGTTATATTACGATATAGACGTATATAATGTGCCCACCGAGAAGTAGGGGCCGACCCGCCAGGAATGTTGGAAAATAAAACATCCGAGATGTTATGTTCCCTTAGGTTAGTATATATAACGTTATAGGCGTATATAATATCCCCACCGAGAAGTACGGGCCGACACGACAGGAATTCTGTAAAACATTACCAGCGAGGGGCTAGATGGGTTAGGTTAGGTTATGTTACGTTATAGACGTATATAATGTTCCCACCGAGAAGTGGAGCCGACCCGCCAGGAATGTTGTGAAATACTACATCCGAGATGTTAAGTTGCCTTAGGTTAGGATATATAACGTTATAGACGTATATAATGTCCGCACCGAGACGTACGCGACGACACGACCGGGATTCTGTAAAACATTACCAGCGAGGGGCTAGATCGGTTAGATTAGGTTATATAACGTTATAGACGTGTATAATGTTCCCACCGAGAAGTGGGGCCGACCCGCCAGGAATGTTGTGAAATACTACATCCGAGATGTTAGGTTCCCTTAGGTTAGTATATATAACGTTATAGACTGATATGATGTCCCCACCGAGAAGTACGGACCGACACGACCGGGATTTTGTGAAACATTACCAGCGAGGGTCTAGATGGGTTAGGTTAGGTTATATTACGATATAGACGTATATAATGTTCCCACCGAGAATTGGCGCCGACCAGCCAGGAATGTTGTGAAATACTACATCCGCGATGTTAGGTTCCCTCAGGTTAGGATATATAACGTTATAGACGTATATAATATCCGCACCGAGACATACGGGACGACACGACCGGGATTTTGTGAAATATTACCAGTGAGGGTCTAGATGGGTTAGGTTAGGTTATATTACGACATAGACGTATATAATGTTCCCACCGAGAATCGGCGCTGACCAGCCAGGAATGTTGTGAAATACTACATCCGAGATGTTAGGTTCCCTTAGGTTAGGATATATAACGTTATAGATGTATATAATGTCCCCACCGAGAAGTACGGGCCGACACGACCGGGATTTTGTAAAACATTACCAGCGAGGGTCTAGATGAGTTAGGTTAGGTTATATTACGGTATAGATGTATATAATGTGCCGAGCGAGAAGCACGGGCCGACACGACCGGGATTTTGTAAAACATTACAAGCGAGGGTCTAGATGGGTTAGGTTAGGTTATATTACGATATAGACGTATATAATGTGCCCACCGAGAAGTAGGGGCCGACCCGCCAGGAATGTTGGAAAATACAACATCCGAGATGTTATGTTCCCTTAGGTTAGTATATATAACGTTATAGGCGTATATAATGTCCCCACCGAGAAGTACGGGCCGACACGTCCGGAATTCTGTAAAACATTACCAGCGAGGGGCTAGATGGGTTAGGTTAGGTTATATTACGTTATAGACGTATATAATGTTCCCACCGAGAAGTGGAGCCGACCCGCCATGAATGTTGTGAAATACTACATCCGAGATGTTAAGTTGCCTTAGGTTAGGATATATAACGTTATAGACGTATATAATGTCCGCACCGAGACGTACGCGACGACACGACCGGGATTCTGTAAAACATTACCAGCGAGGGGCTAGATCGGTTAGGTTAGGTTATATAACGTTATAGACGTGTATAATGTTCCCACCGAGAAGTGGGGCCGACCCGCCAGGAATGTTGTGAAATACTACATCCGAGATTTTAGGTTCCCTTAGGTTAGGTTATATAACGTTATAGACGTATATAATTTCCCCACCGAGAAGTACGGGCCGACACGACCGGGATTTTGTAAAACATTACCAGCGAGGGTCTAGATGGGTTACGATAGGTTATATTACGATATAGACGTATATAATGTGCCCACCGAGAAGTAGGGGCCGACCCGCCAGGAATGTTGGAAAATACTACATCCAAGATGTAATGTTCCCTTAGGTTAGGGTATATAACGATATCGACATATATAATGTCCCCACCGAGAAGTACGGGCCGACACGCCCGGGATTTTGTAAAACATTACCAGCGAGGGTCTAGATCGGTTAGTTTAGGTTATATTACGTTATAGACGTATATAATGTTCCCACCGAGAATTGGCGCCGACCAGCCAGGAATGTTGTGAAATACTACATCCGCGATGTTAGGTTCACTCAGGTTAGGATATATAACGTTATAGACGTATATAATGTTCGCACCGAGACATACGGGACGACACGACCGGGGTTTTGTGAAATATTACCAGCGAGGGTCTAAATGGGTTAGGTTAGGTTATATTACGACGTAGACGTATATAATGTTCCCACCGAGAATTCGCGCCGACCAGCCAGGAATGTTGTGAAATACTACATCCGCGATGTTAGGTTCCCTTAGGTTAGGACACATAAAGTTATAGACGTATATAATGTCCGCACCGAGACATACGGGACGACACGACCGTGATTCTGTAAAACATTACCAGCGAGGGGCTACATGGGTTAGGTTAGGTTATATTACGATATAGACGTATATAATGTGCCCACCGAGAAGTAGGGGCCGACCCGCCAGGAATGTTGGAAAATACTACAACCTAGATGTTAAGTTGCCTTAGGTTAGGACACATAAAGTTATAGACGAATATAATGTCCGCACCGAGACGTACGGTACGACACGACCGGGGTTCTGTAAAACATTCCCAGCCAGGGGCTAGATGGGTTAGGTTAGGTTATATTACGTTATAGACGTATATAATGCTCCCCCCGAAAAGTGGGGCGGACCCGCCAGGAATGTTGGAAAATACTACTTCCGAGATGTTAAGTTGCCTTAGGTTAGGGTATATAACGTTATAGAGGTATATAATGTCCGCACCGAGAAGTACGGGCCGACACGACCGGGATTTTGTAAAACATTACCAGCGAGGGTCTAGCTGGGTTAGGTTAGGTTATATTACGATATAGACGTATATAATGTTCCCACCGAGAAGTGGGGCGGACCCGCCAGGAATGTTGTGAAATACTACATCCGCGGTGTTAGGTTCCCTTAGATTAGGATATATAACGTTATAGACGTATATAATGTCCCCACGGAAAAGTACGGGCTGACACGACCGGGATTTTGTAAAACATTCCCAGCTAGGGGCTAGATGGGTTAGGTTAGGTTATGTTACGTTATAGACGTATATAATGTTCACACCGAGAAGATGGGGCCGACCCGCCAGGAATGTTGGAAAATACTACATCCGAGATGTTAAGTCGCCTTAGGTTAGGATATATAACGTTATAGACGTATATAATGTCCCCACCGAGAAGTACGGGCCGACACGACCGGGATTTTGTAAAACATTACCAGCGAGGGTCTAGATGAGTTAGGTTAGGTTATATTACGGTATAGATGTATATAATGTGCCCAGCGAGAAGCACGGGCCGACACGACCGGGATTTTGTAAAACATTACAAGCGAGGGTCTAGATGGGTTAGGTTAGGTTATATTACGATATAGACGTATATAATGTGCCCACCGAGAAGTAGGGGCCGACCCGCCAGGAATGTTGGAAAATACAACATCCGAGATGTTATGTTCCCTTAGGTTAGTATATATAACGTTATAGGCGTATATAATGTCCCCACCGAGAAGTACGGGCCGACACGACCGGAATTCTGTAAAACATTACCAGCGAGGGGCTAGATGGGTTAGGTTAGGTTATATTACGTTATAGACGTATATAATGTTCCCACCGAGAAGTGGAGCCGACCCGCCAGGAATGTTGTGAAATACTACATCCGAGATGTTAAGTTGCCTTAGGTTAGGATATATAACGTTATAGACGTATATAATGTCCGCACCGAGACGTACGCGACGACACGACCGGGATTCTGTAAAACATTACCAGCGAGGGGCTAGATCGGTTAGGTTAGGTTATATAACGTTATAGACGTGTATAATGTTCCCACCGAGAAGTGGGGCCGACCCGCCAGGAATATTGTGAAATACTACATCCGAGATGTTAGGTTCCCTTAGGTTAGTATATATAACGTTATAGACTGATATGATGTCCCCACCGAGAAGTACGGACCGACACGACCGGGATTTTGTGAAACATTACCAGCGAGGGTCTAGATGGGTTAGGTTAGGTTATATTACGATATAGACGTATATAATGTTCCCACCGAGAATTGGCGCCGACCAGCCAGGAATGTTGTGAAATACTACATCCGCGATGTTAGGTTCCCTCAGGTTAGGATATATAACGTTATAGACGTATATAATATCCGCACCGAGACATACGGGACGACACGACCGGGATTTTGTGAAATATTACCAGCGAGGGTCTAGATGGGTTAGGTTAGGTTATATTACGACATAGACGTATATAATGTTCCCACCGAGAATCGGCGCTGACCAGCCAGGAATGTTGTGAAATACTACATCCGAGATGTTAAGTTGCCTTAGGTTAGGGTATATAACGTTATAGACGTATATAATGTCCGCACGGAGACATACGGGACGACACGACCGGGATTTTGTCAAATATTACCAGCGAGGGTCTAGATGGGTAAGGTTAGGTTATATTACGACATAGACGTATATAGTTTTCCCACCGACAATTCGCGCCGACCAGCCAGGTATGTTGTGAAATACTACATCCGCGATGTTAGGTTCCCTTAGGTTAGTATATATAACGTTATAGACGTATATAATGTCCGCACCGAGACATACGGGACGACACGACCGTGATTCTGTAAAACATTACCAGCGAGGGGCTACATGGGTTAGGTTAGGTTATATTACGTTATAGACGTATATAATGTTCCCACCGAGAAGTGGGGCCGACCCGCGAGGAAGGTTGTGAAATACTACATTCGAGATGTTAGGTAGCCTTAGGTTAGGTTATATAACGTTATAGACGTATATAATTTCCCCACCGAGAAGTACGGGCCGACACGACCGGGATTTTGTAAAACATTACCAGCGAGGGTCTAGATGGGTTACGATAGGTTATATTACGATATAGACGTATATAATGTGCCCACCGAGAAGTAGGGGCCGACCCGCCAGGAATGTTGGAAAATACTACATCCAAGATGTTATGTTCCCTTAGGTTAGGGTATATAACGTTATCGACGTATATAATGTCCCCACCGAGAAGTACGGGACGACACGACCGTGATTCTGTAAAACATTACCAGCGAGGGGCTACATGGGTTAGGTTAGGTTACATTACGTTATAGACGTATATAATGTTCCCACCGAGAAGTGGGGCCGACCCGCGAGGAATGTTGTGAAATACTACATTCGAGATGTTAGGTAGCCTTAGGTTAGGTTATATAACGTTATAGACGTATATAATTTCCCCACCGAGAAGTACGGGCCGACACGACCGGGATTTTGTAAAACATTACCAGCGAGGGTCTAGATGGGTTACGATAGGTTATATTACGATATAGACGTATATAATGTGCCCACCGAGAAGTAGGGGCCGACCCGCCAGGAATGTTGGAAAATACTACATCCAAGATGTTATGTTCCCTTAGGTTAGGGTATATAACGTTATAGACGTATATAATGTCCGCATCGAGACGTACGGTACGACACGACCGGGATTTTGTAAAACATTACCAGCGAGGGTCTAGATGGGTTGGGTTAGGTTATATTACGATATAGACGTATATAATGTGCCCACCGAGAAGATGGGGCCGACCCGCCAGGAATTTTGGAAAATACTACATCCGAGATGTTAATTTGCCTTAGGTTAGGATATATAACGTTATAGACGTATATAATGTCCGCACCGAGACGTACGGGACGACACGACCGGGATTCTGTAAAACATTACCAGTGAGGGGCTAGATCGGTTAGGTTAGGTTATATTACGTTATAGACGTATATAATGTTCCCACCGAGAAGTGGGGCCGACCCGCCAGGAATGTTGGAAAATACTACATCCGAGATGTTAAGTTGCCTTAGGTTAGGATATATAACGTTATAGACGTATATAATGTCCGCACCGAGACGTACGGGACGACACGACCGGGATTTTGTGAAATATTACCAGCGAGGGTCTAGATGGGTTAGGTTAGGTTATATTACGATATAGACGTATATAATGTGCCCACCGAGATGTAGGGGCAGTCCCGCCAGGAATGTTGGAAAATACAACATCCGAGATGTTAGGTTCCCTTAGGTTAGTATATATAAAGTTATAGACGTATATAATGTCCCCACCGAGAAGTACGGGCCGACACGACGGGGATTTTGTGAAATATTACCAGCGAGGGTCTAGATGGGTTAGGTTAGGTTATATTACGATATAGATGTATATAATGTGCCCACCTTGAAGCACGGGCCGACACGACCGGGATTTTGTAAAACATTCCCGGCTAGGGGCTAGATGGGTTAGGTTAGGTTATATTACGTTATAGACGTATATAATGCTCCCCCCGAAAAGTGGTGCGGACCCGCCAGGAATGTTGGAAAATACTACATCCGAGATGTTAAGTTGCCTTAGGTTAGGGTATATAACGTTATAGAGGTATATAATGTCCGCACCGAGAAGTACGGGCCGACACGACCGGGATTTTGTAAAACATTACCAGCGAGGGTCTAGCTGGGTTAGGTTAGGTTATATTACGATATAGACGTATATAATGTTCCCACCGAGAAGTGGGGCGGACCCGCCAGGAATGTTGTGAAATACTACATCCGCGGTGTTAGGTTCCCTTAGATTAGGATATATAACGTTATAGACGTATATAATGTCCCCACGGAAAAGTACGGGCTGACACGACCGGGATTTTGTAAAACATTCCCAGCTAGGGGCTAGATGGGTTAGGTTAGGTTATGTTACGTTATAGACGTATATAATGTTCACACCGAGAAGATGGGGCCGACCCGCCAGGAATGTTGGAAAATACTACATCCGAGATGTTAAGTCGCCTTAGGTTAGGATATATAACGTTATAGACGTATATAATGTCCCCACCGAGAAGTACGGGCCGACACGACCGGGATTTTGTAAAACATTACCAGCGAGGGTCTAGATGAGTTAGGTTAGGTTATATTACGGTATAGATGTATATAATGTGCCCAGCGAGAAGCACGGGCCGACACGACCGGGATTTTGTAAAACATAACAAGCGAGGGTCTAGATGGGTTAGGTTAGGTTATATTACGATATAGACGTATATAATGTTCCCACCGAGAATCGGCGCCGACCAGCCAGGAATGTTGTGAAATACAACATCCGAGATGTTATGTTCCCTTAGGTTAGTATATATAACGTTATAGGCGTATATAATGTCCCCACCGAGAAGTACGGGCCGACACGACCGGAATTCTGTAAAACATTACCAGCGAGGGGCTAGATGGGTTAGGTTAGGTTATATTACGTTATAGACGTATATAATGTTCCCACCGAGAAGTGGAGCCGACCCGCCAGGAATGTTGTGAAATACTACATCCGAGATGTTAAGTTGCCTTAGGTTAGGATATATAACGTTATAGACGTATATAATGTCCGCACCGAGACGTACGCGACGACACGACCGGGATTCTGTAAAACATTACCAGCGAGGGGCTAGATCGGTTAGGTTAGGTTATATAACGTTATAGACGTGTATAATGTTCCCACCGAGAAGTGGGGCCGACCCGCCAGGAATATTGTGAAATACTACATCCGAGATGTTAGGTTCCCTTAGGTTAGTATATATAACGTTATAGACTGATATGATGTCCCCACCGAGAAGTACGGACCGACACGACCGGGATTTTGTGAAACATTACCAGCGAGGGTCTAGATGGGTTAGGTTAGGTTATATTACGATATAGACGTATATAATGTTCCCACCGAGAATTGGCGCCGACCAGCCAGGAATGTTGTGAAATACTACATCCGCGATGTTAGGTTCCCTCAGGTTAGGATATATAACGTTATAGACGTATATAATATCCGCACCGAGACATACGGGACGACAGGACCGGGATTTTGTGAAATATTACCAGCGAGGGTCTAGATGGGTTAGGTTAGGTTATATTACGACATAGACGTATATAATGTTCCCACCGAGAATCGGCGCTGACCAGCCAGGAATGTTGTGAAATACTACATCCGAGATGTTAGGTTCCCTTAGGTTAGGATATATAACGTTATAGATGTATATAATGTCCCCACCGAGAAGTACGGGCCGACACGACGGGATTTTGTAAAACATTACCAGCGAGGGTCTAGATGGGTTAGGTTAGGTTATATTACGATATAGACGTATATAATGTTCCCACCGAGAAGTGGGGCGGACCCGCCAGGAATGTTGTGAAATACTACATCCGCGGTGTTAGGTTCCCTTAGATTAGGATATATAACGTTATAGACGTATATAATGTCCCCACGGAAAAGTACGGGCTGACACGACCGGGATTTTGTAAAACATTCCCAGCTAGGGGCTAGATGGGTTAGGTTAGGTTATGTTACGTTATAGACGTGTATAATGTTCCCACCGAGAAGTGGGGCCGACCCGCCAGGAATATTGTGAAATACTACATCCGAGATGTTAGGTTCCCTTAGGTTAGTATATATAACGTTATAGACTGATATGATGTCCCCACCGAGAAGTACGGACCGACACGACCGGGATTTTGTGAAACATTACCAGCGAGGGTCTAGATGGGTTAGGTTAGGTTATATTACGATATAGACGTATATAATGTTCCCACCGAGAATTGGCGCCGACCAGCCAGGAATGTTGTGAAATACTACATCCGCGATGTTAGGTTCCCTCAGGTTAGGATATATAACGTTATAGACGTATATAATATCCGCACCGAGACATACGGGACGACACGACCGGGATTTTGTGAAATATTACCAGCGAGGGTCTAGATGGGTTAGGTTAGGTTATATTACGACATAGACGTATATAATGTTCCCACCGAGAATCGGCGCTGACCAGCCAGGAATGTTGTGAAATACTACATCCGAGATGTTAGGTTCCCTTAGGTTAGGATATATAACGTTATAGATGTATATAATGTCCCCACCGAGAAGTACGGGCCGACACGACCG
The DNA here is from genome assembly GCA_963969225.1 of Xylocopa violacea. Classification (NCBI taxonomy): domain Eukaryota; kingdom Metazoa; phylum Arthropoda; class Insecta; order Hymenoptera; family Apidae; genus Xylocopa; species Xylocopa violacea. The sequence goes on along the minus strand of CAXAJV010000732.1, from coordinate 1,372,868 downwards.
GGATTTTGTAAAACATTACCAGCGAGGGTCTAGATGGGTTAGGTTAGGTTATATTACGATATAGACGTATATAATGTGCCCACCGAGAAGTAGGGGCCGACCCGCCAGGAATGTTGGAAAATACAACAACCTAGATGTTAAGTTGCCTTAGGTTAGGACACATAAAGTTATAGACGAATATAATGTCCGCACCGAGACGTACGGTACGACACGACCGGGATTCTGTAAAACATTCCCAGCCAGGGGCTAGATGGGTTAGGTTAGGTTATATTACGTTATAGACGTATATAATGGTCCCACCGAAAAGTGGGGCGGACCCGCCAGGAATGTTGGAAAATACTACATCCGAGATGTTAAGTTGCCTTAGGTTAGGGTATATAACGTTATAGACGTATATAATGTCCGCACGGAGACATACGGGACGACACGACCGGGATTTTGTCAAATATTACCAGCGAGGGTCTAGATGGGTTTGGTTAGGTTATATTACGACATAGACGTATATAGTTTTCCCACCGACAATTCGCGCCGACCAGCCAGGTATGTTGTGAAATACTACATCCGCGATGTTAGGTTCCCTTAGGTTAGTATATATAACGTTATAGACGTATATAATGTCCGCACCGAGGCATACGGGACGACACGACCGTGATTCTGTAAAACATTACCAGCGAGGGGCTACATGGGTTAGGTTAGGTTATATTACGTTATAGACGTATATAATGTTCCCACCGAGAAGTGGGGCCGACCCGCGAGGAAGGTTGTGAAATACTACATTCGAGATGTTAGGTAGCCTTAGGTTAGGTTATATAACGTTATAGACGTATATAATTTCCCCACCGAGAAGTACGGGCCGACACGACCGGGATTTTGTAAAACATTACCAGCGAGGGTCTAGATGGGTTACGATAGGTTATATTACGATATAGACGTATATAATGTGCCCACCGAGAAGTAGGGGCCGACCCGCCAGGAATGTTGGAAAATACTACATCCAAGATGTTATGTTCCCTTAGGTTAGGGTATATAACGTTATCGACGTATATAATGTCCCCACCGAGAAGTACGGGACGACACGACCGTGATTCTGTAAAACATTACCAGCGAGGGGCTACATGGGTTAGGTTAGGTTACATTACGTTATAGACGTATATAATGTTCCCACCGAGAAGTGGGGCCGACCCGCGAGGAATGTTGTGAAATACTACATTCGAGATGTTAGGTAGCCTTAGGTTAGGTTATATAACGTTATAGACGTATATAATTTCCCCACCGAGAAGTACGGGCCGACACGACCGGGATTTTGTAAAACATTACCAGCGAGGTTCTAGATGGGTTACGATAGGTTATATTACGATATAGACGTATATAATGTGCCCACCGAGAAGTAGGGGCCGACCCGCCAGGAATGTTGGAAAATACTACATCCAAGATGTTATGTTCCCTTAGGTTAGGGTATATAACGTTATAGACGTATATAATGTCCGCATCGAGACGTACGGTACGACACGACCGGGATTTTGTAAAACATTACCAGCGCGGGTCTAGATGGGTTGGGTTAGGTTATATTACGATATAGACGTATATAATGTGCCCACCGAGAAGATGGGGCCGACCCGCCAGGAATTTTGGAAAATACTACATCCGAGATGTTAATTTGCCTTAGGTTAGGATATATAACGTTATAGACGTATATAATGTCCGCACCGAGACGTACGGGACGACACGACCGGGATTCTGTAAAACATTACCAGTGAGGGGCTAGATCGGTTAGGTTAGGTTATATTACGTTATAGACGTATATAATGTTCCCACCGAGAAGTGGGGCCGACCCGCCAGGAATGTTGGAAAATACTACATCCGAGATGTTAAGTTGCCTTAGGTTAGGATATATAACGTTATAGACGTATATAATGTCCGCACCGAGACGTACGGGACGACACGACCGGGATTTTGTGAAATATTACCAGCGAGGGTCTAGATGGGTTAGGTTAGGTTATATTACGTTATAGACGTATATAATGGTCCCACCGAAAAGTGGGGCGGACCCGCCAGGAATGTTGGAAAATACTACATCCGAGATGTTAAGTTGCCTTAGGTTAGGGTATATAACGTTATAGACGTATATAATGTCCGCACGGAGACATACGGGACGACACGACCGGGATTTTGTCAAATATTACCAGCGAGGGTCTAGATGGGTTTGGTTAGGTTATATTACGACATAGACGTATATAGTTTTCCCACCGACAATTCGCGCCGACCAGCCAGGTATGTTGTGAAATACTACATCCGCGATGTTAGGTTCCCTTAGGTTAGTATATATAACGTTATAGACGTATATAATGTCCGCACCGAGACATACGGGACGACACGACCGTGATTCTGTAAAACATTACCAGCGAGGGGCTACATGGGTTAGGTTAGGTTATATTACGTTATAGACGTATATAATGTTCCCACCGAGAAGTGGGGCCGACCCGCGAGGAAGGTTGTGAAATACTACATTCGAGATGTTAGGTAGCCTTAGGTTAGGTTATATAACGTTATAGACGTATATAATTTCCCCACCGAGAAGTACGGGCCGACACGACCGGGATTTTGTAAAACATTACCAGCGAGGGTCTAGATGGGTTACGATAGGTTATATTACGATATAGACGTATATAATGTGCCCACCGAGAAGTAGGGGCCGACCCGCCAGGAATGTTGGAAAATACTACATCCAAGATGTTATGTTCCCTTAGGTTAGGGTATATAACGTTATCGACGTATATAATGTCCCCACCGAGAAGTACGGGACGACACGACCGTGATTCTGTAAAACATTACCAGCGAGGGGCTACATGGGTTAGGTTAGGTTACATTACGTTATAGACGTATATAATGTTCCCACCGAGAAGTGGGGCCGACCCGCGAGGAATGTTGTGAAATACTACATTCGAGATGTTAGGTAGCCTTAGGTTAGGTTATATAACGTTATAGACGTATATAATTTCCCCACCGAGAAGTACGGGCCGACACGACCGGGATTTTGTAAAACATTACCAGCGAGGGTCTAGATGGGTTACGATAGGTTATATTACGATATAGACGTATATAATGTGCCCACCGAGAAGTAGGGGCCGACCCGCCAGGAATGTTGGAAAATACTACATCCAAGATGTTATGTTCCCTTAGGTTAGGGTATATAACGTTATAGACGTATATAATGTCCGCATCGAGACGTACGGTACGACACGACCGGGATTTTGTAAAACATTACCAGCGAGGGTCTAGATGGGTTGGGTTAGGTTATATTACGATATAGACGTATATAATGTGCCCACCGAGAAGATGGGGCCGACCCGCCAGGAATTTTGGAAAATACTACATCCGAGATGTTAATTTGCCTTAGGTTAGGATATATAACGTTATAGACGTATATAATGTCCGCACCGAGACGTACGGGACGACACGACCGGGATTCTGTAAAACATTACCAGTGAGGGGCTAGATCGGTTAGGTTAGGTTATATTACGTTATAGACGTATATAATGTTCCCACCGAGAAGTGGGGCCGACCCGCCAGGAATGTTGGAAAATACTACATCCGAGATGTTAAGTTGCCTTAGGTTAGGATATATAACGTTATAGACGTATATAATGTCCGCACCGAGACGTACGGGACGACACGACCGGGATTTTGTGAAATATTACCAGCGAGGGTCTAGATGGGTTAGGTTAGGTTATATTACGATATAGACGTATATAATGTGCCCACCGAGATGTAGGGGCAGACCCGCCAGGAATGTTGGAAAATACAACATCCGAGATGTTAGGTTCCCTTAGGTTAGTATATATAAAGTTATAGACGTATATAATGTCCCCACCGAGAAGTACGGGCCGACACGACGGGGATTTTGTGAAATATTACCAGCGAGGGTCTAGATGGGTTAGGTTAGGTTATATTACGATATAGATGTATATAATGTGCCCACCTTGAAGCACGGGCCGACACGACCGGGATTTTGTAAAACATTCCCGGCTAGGGGCTAGATGGGTTAGGTTAGGTTATATTACGTTATAGACGTATATAATGCTCCCCCCGAAAAGTGGTGCGGACCCGCCAGGAATGTTGGAAAATACTACATCCGAGATGTTAAGTTGCCTTAGGTTAGGGTATATAACGTTATAGAGGTATATAATGTCCGCACCGAGAAGTACGGGCCGACACGACCGGGATTTTGTAAAACATTACCAGCGAGGGTCTAGCTGGGTTAGGTTAGG